>OX336334.1:26978367-27715867 GCA_946902875.1 Nematopogon swammerdamellus
CAGTTCCAGAACGTCTCCGAAATCAAATCACGAATTAAATGACACTCGACTGAATAACTTGTGAACATTTAGGCACTAGCCGCAAATCACTAAGCACTCGCCACTTTTACTTGTAACAGCTGAACACTAATCTAATGTAAATCGGGCTTTACTGTTACCAAATCACAATTCACTCCAGCTCCGAAAAATCCTCTCGGGTCCCGCTATAGATGTTACACATAAAAACGTCCCTAGTCAGTCACACAACAACTGGTCGGAATTATTTCCAAAGTTTTATTATCCACACTTCGCACATCAACAATAATTCATTCAACACAAAAATACCAGTGTTGTCGCGGCAAGTTTTGATTTTTTTTTTAATTTCAACCCAAAAAAAAAAAACAAAACCTTACAATTTCATACAATTCTACCAAACTGCGCCGGGTGACAAGTTTGCTGCCTTTTCAGTTACCCCATGTCACTCCAAAGCAGTCCAGCCGCCAAAGTTTGAACCACCATTCGATTGAGGGCACAAATCACACTTTCAGAAACGCAATAAAAAAGTTAATGCATGGGTTCTCAGAAATAACTTTCTTTTATTATGTAACCACACTTTAATTTAGCAGAATTTATACGAATAAATAAGTTATTACTTACATAATTATATTTACGAAAAATGTGCAATAAATTGTAATTAAAATTTAAATAAACTAAAGTTTAATAATTTCGAATTAATGTCTTGAATCGTTTTAATTATAATTAATTTGTAATTGGCAAAAACTTGCGCCAACAGACCGTACCGATTTGAAGCGTGCGCGCGTCCGAACGATTGCGCGGCGAGCGAGCGAATGAGCGTTTTTCTGTTTTGTTTTGGAGGGAAAAATGGCTATTGGCTGGCGTCAACAGGCGGCCCACCTTTATTGAATACTGATGATGAGAGCTATTTCAATATACAGACTGTCCAACATCAGAGGACGTTCATAGAGAAGGTAATAGTAACTTCTATAACAACTGCAAAACTAATCATCGTTTCACTCACATGTGATTTCACGGATGTTTTTTGGCGCATCTAGGAAGGGATGGCTGGAGGAAAATTTGCCGCCAAGAAAAACAGCAGGAAGCAGCTATCTAAAAGCGGAGAATCTGTCGAGACTACTCAATCGATTCACTTAAGATTCTCACTGACTGTTTTCGAACTTAACCTAACCTAACTTAACCTAATCTAACCTAATCAATGTGTTTTATGTTCTCAACGAGAATCCAGGGCACACGTAGAAAAATAAACAGATGGGTGGGGCTAGAAGACGGACGCTGGCTAATTTTCTACCGAAGAATAAGATTTATAAAAGTAAATGTTCTAAATTTTGAGTTCCAGAATAACTGTTTAATCTCTAAATAGTCTGTTTAATCTGTTAAATAGTCTGTTAATCGCCTGTATTGACTATTCCAATATATGACTTGCAGAATGTTGTCATATAAATGTTATGTTTAAGCGTAATAGTTAAGTTGTATTTAAATAAATGACTTTCATATCTGTTAAAAAAAAATTATGGTGAATAAAAATTATTTATTAACAAAGAAACCATTAAGATTATCTAACCTAACCATAATATGTGTTAGAAATTTTACCACATATGGTTATTACTTACATAATACAGGATACATATACAGCATGTTTCATGATAGGCTTGAGAAACATTCAGGCATAGAAAGTACTCATTATTAGAAGAAAAAAATCCTTATCACTCAAATCGAAATTCCGTATTTTTTTGTACATACATATATACATATCACACACGCTGAATCCCGACAATCGGGGTAAGCAGAGTAATCGGTGTTGTTGCAAGTACTCTAGTAAATTACAGCACAACACCGACCACCAAGTTTCGCAAAGTATTCGAACAAGATTAAATCGATCAAGCAGCAAGTAAGGCACGAAGACCCACCTGCTGCATGACTCGGTGGAAGTACCATGCCAAGGTGAGAGGTGGTCATCCCGTCGCCCTTTAGCACGATATCTTGTCCTTATCCCTTAGTCGCCTTTTACGAGATGCAGTGGGGCTATTCTTTTTAAGTACCGGCACCACACGGTACTTTTACCGTACCAAACTTTTTTGTTTCATAAAAAAATTGGAAATTGCTATAAAAACTCGATGTACAGTGAGTATGGGGAGGTGCTGTCTAGGTCTAGGGAGTGCGGTGACCTAGTCCAGTCCCCTTTTTCTTTTGATGTCATTTAATTTAAGTGTTTGGAATTTACCTACATGCATCGATGCCTACATGCAGTTAAAATTCTACTAGTTAAAAATTGCAATTTAGTAATTTTATTTATATTTAATAAAGGCGGATGTTAACCGTCCACCAAATCTCGATGAAACGATTTTCACTAAAAAGTACTATAAAATGACCGAATCTGTGAAAAAGTTTCACAGCTTTTCGTTTTCAAATATGGACCCCTTTCGAACCCTGAAGTTACGAAACCCTATCCTGAAACACCCTGTATAACTTAATATAACCAATTTATGTCTCCGTGCAAAGTCGCGGTAGCAGTTTTTACAGTAAAGTGTAAGTTGGTAAGTGGTAAGTATGTACCAAACAAATGATTGATATTAACGCATATTTCAGACATTTTAATTAAATAGGCACATGAACCAAAATTTACCATTTGAAAAAAAAAATCATATGCCATAGTTGTACATTTGAGCCTCGGAATAACCCATTAAAACCCAGTAATTGCTGATTCGACCTGTATAATATCGCAATTAGGAGAACAATATAAATTCATACCTAATTATGTGTAGGTACTAGAAACTGCGTTTCTCTCTCCGTGCATGTTGTAAAAGACGATTATATGGGATAAGGACGAGATGCCGCGCTAAAGTGGGACAGAATAGCCACCTCTCACCTTGGAACGGTCCTTCCACCGAGTCGTGCAGCAGGTGGGCATTCGTGCCTTACTTGCCGCTTCATAGTTGTCTTGTCCGAATACATTGCTCAACGCGATGGTCGATGTTGTGCTGTATTTTTTCAGAGTTCTTGCAGCACAACACCGATTACTCTGCTTACCCTGATTGCCGGGATACAGCGTATCAAACGTCACCTACATAATTCTGTCCACAAAATGTGTTATTTTCTGTATGTATGTATGTTAAATAACTCTTAAACCGAACATCCGAATTCAATGAAACTTAGTACAATAACATCTAACTACCTATACGTCACAGGATCAGTCAGGATCAGCTAAATAAAATACAGTTCCGGTTACGCTAAGATATGGCTCTCATACAAACCGAATTGTTCCTCGCGCCCGCGTCTTCGCACGAATTTCACGCGAGCGAAGCCACGGGCAATCAATACTAATAATAAATCTGTAAGGGATATTCATGGAGTAAGTTATTTTGTTTTATGCGATACTGCGTTTGTAGACTCTATGTATGATACTAAAACTAAATTGACGATTTTTAGAAATCTTTTCTGTATGTATGTATGTTCCTCCATAACTCTTAAACCGATCATCTGAATTCGATGAAACTTCGTACAAGCACATTTACTTAAACGAGACACAGGATAGGCTACATAAAATTAGCTAAGATTTAGCTCTCATACAAACCGAATTGTTCCGCGCGCCGAAATAAAGGTACAGTAGCGGGCTTATTTGTTTTCTTCTTTTTAAATACGAATTTCACGCGAGCGAAGCCGCGGGCAAAGTCTAGTAAGTAATAAAATCCGAAATTATACTACAAAAATTCAAACGTTTACCTACTTTTATCTATCACGTAGCACGCACAACATACATACAATCAACAGGCTTGCTTGGGCGCCATATTTTAATCTAATTAATGGATTCAATGGATCTCAAATTTAAAACAAAACACTCTTGAACATTGTTGGTAAGTAGTTAGTAACTTCCATTCCTAAATATTGCTATAAACAAACATGAAACCATGAAGCGTTACAAACAATTATATTATATGATCGGTGATTTAAAACATAACAAAGCAATACCAAGTATAATAATGGATTTATTTAATTACCTTTCTCAATAGTCGAAACTTCTCCATGACCACGATGTATGAAGAAACGCCACAGGAAAATTGTTCGGCTCATTAATTCACTTTGGTGATCATTTTCTATCACTGAATCACGACTGTCGATACGCTTGTCGATTTGGTTGTCTATTGGTCAGCTATTGAGTGATGTATCGGGACGTGAAGCAAATATTTACTTTGAAACTGACTGAAATCCGTCAGCGAAAAGCTTCAGCGGAGATGCGACGATGCTTCTAGAGTGGTAAGCAGCTGAGTGAAAGCAATGTTTTAATCCCATGCTTCACTTTCAAATACTTTCAATTTACAGTTTCCCAAGATTTCTTTTTTATTTGAGACTGTTTCTGAAAAATCAAAGGAAATTCGCTAGAACGAGTAGATTCATTCCAGCCGGCGAAAATAAAATAGAATTGCCAAATCATTTCGATTTGACCATATATAGATAGAGTATTTGCAAGGACGTGTACAAAAAGAAAAACAAAAATCCATAAAGTTATTGCAAAAATTTCAGTTAATTTAAGTCAAGTAATTTGTGGGGCCGGTACACAAAAAGATAGCCCCACTGCATCTCTCTCCGTGCATGTCGTAAAAGGCGACTCCGCATAAGGACAAGATGCCGTGTTATTGGGCAAAGGGATAGTCATCACGTGGGCACGATCTTTTCACCGAGTCATGCAGCAGGTGGGCCTTCGTGCCTAACTTGCTGCCTGATCTGAGTTATCTTGTGCAAATTCTTTGTTAAACGTGGTGTTCGGTGTTGTGCTGTAATTTGACCAGAGTACTTGCAGCACAACACCGATTACTCCACTTATACCGCTTGTAGTATCCCGATACAGCGTGTGGTTTGTAAAGATATGCACAAATTATGAAAATATCAGCAGGACTGAAGCAGCTGAGTGGGTTCACGCGAAGCGACACATCGATTGTGACAACAGCATGCGCGCGCAGACTTTCTGCGAGCTTCTCGTCGCATCGTAGTTGCCGCCGTTTTTTTAGTTTTCGAATTTCGAATTCACAACCGAACCATTTAGATCTCGGAAGGTTCTGATACATTAGGATAGGACCCCTTTTTAAAAATGTTTGAGGTGCGCTAGTGACTGGGTCCAAGCATAAATTAAAGAAAATGTTCTTTTTGAAGTACCATTAAGACTTCAAATATGATTTCCGCGGTAATTCAGCACAGTAAAATAATATACAACACCAGTATAGAATACTTCTATTTAGATACATCGTTCATAATAAACTAAATATTTTTTTAACACAGTTTAAGTTTTATTATCTCATAGCTACAGATAGGTAACTGGCCATTTTCTATTCGAAATTATGAAAAATAACTATAGCATGATGACAATAATTATTTATCACCCCACAATCGTTATGATTCCGATTCATATAATATTTTTTAACCGAGTTCAAAAAAAGGAGGAGGTTCTCAATTCGACTGTATTTTTTGAAGGCGGTTTTTATATTTTGTTAAATACTTTTTTTACGGGACGACCTGACAAGGTTTAACCAAGGTTTATCAAAATGATAGTTTTATATTTTGCTAGTGCAAAAATATTTTATGAGACTTTTTCAGTCGCTTTCTGACATACGTGTAAACACTACGGAGAAACGAGTGCGAATTACAACAAGAGACGCGATATTGTTTTTCTGTAGCACATGTGTCATGTTCGCTTTAATTTCACATTAAAACACCGCCTACTCCATTTCATATGAAAGAAAAGAATGTATTTAAGATAAATGGTCCAAAGTCTGTAGAAATCGAAACCTCCAAAATACCAAAATGTGTCGCATACGGGGTTCTTCCGTATTCGTCAGTAATTCCGATTCCTCAGCCTTGGTAGCTCAGTGGTGCGGTCGGTCGACTGTTGTTAAGCAACCCTGAGCCAGACTTCCCTGAGCGCGGTCAGTACTTGGATGGGTGACCGCACGACCGTTGGAGGCTTACCGTGGTTCAGATTCCACGTAAAACAAAGTGGTAGTGTGTCCCTTCCCTTCTTACCTTACTACGTGGTAGGGTTTATCCGCCCTGGGGGTTGGTTTATCCTGCACTGAATGAAACGTGTCGGTTGAGACGGCTATGTAAATAAATCGTGTTTTCCGTCCAGTTCAGTGTAGCCGACATTAAATGAAGGGAATCACTGACATGGCACCTATCTAGTTCAACAAGGTGTTATTGGCTGACATCACGGATGTTGTAGATTATGTACCCAACCGTGTCAGTTACCATAAAAAAATAAAACTGGTTTTGCTCCTGAATCTGACCTTGCGTTGCGACCTCGGTAAAATAAATAAAATAAATAATTTAATATCGTTTAATTCCTACTTAACACAATAAAATACAGAACATCTATTATTTTATTGCACATTAAACATTACATTCCATTCAATTCCATTTGTATTTTTTCACTATAGAGAGACAAAGCCGAAAATGAAGTTGAATTCGTCAGCCTCGATAGCTCAGTGGTGCAGACAGTCAACTGTCGCTATTGAATGTTAAGCAATACGCTGGGTGCGGTCAGTACTTGGATGGGTGACCGCTGACCGTTGGAGGCTGACCGAGGTTCGGATTCCTCGTAAAACTGTAGGTCCCTTCCCTCCTAATCTTACTTGGTGGTAGAGTTTAACCCGCCCGGGTTGGTACCACCGCACTGAATGAAACGTCGGTCTAAACGGCTATGTAAATAGTTTGTGTTTTCCGACCAGTTCAGTGTAGCCGGCACGATCAAAGGGGGAAGCACTAACATGGCACCTAGTTCACCCGGTGTTTCGGGCTGACATCGCGGACGTTGTAGGTGATGTAGCCAACCGTGTCAGTTTCCATAAAAAAAAAAATGAAGGGGAAAAAAAACGTCCCGACCAGGATTCGAACTTGGAACTCCAGCCTGAGCTGACGTCAGCGCGTTACCGTTTCGCCATCGGGTCGATGACGTTTTCTCTCTGAACAGTTGCAGCTCCTATTTTTAACCCCCGACGAAAAAAACGGAGGGGTGTTATAAGTTTGACGTGTGTGTGTGTGAGTGTGTGTGTGTGTGTGTGTGTGTGTGTCTGTCTGTGGCATCGTAGCTCCCAAACGGATGGACCGATTTGGATGCGGTTTTTTTTATTAGGAAGCCTGTTTAATCGGGATGGTTCTTAGCTATGTTTGTAATCAAGTAATTAAGTAATTAAGTAATAAAAAAAATTATTATCTTCAAAAGTGGACCGATTTGCATGCGGTTTTTTTTAAAAAGCTTGAAATAAAAGTTAAATTACAAATTTAAAAAACCCCCGACTCTTAAAAAGTCAAAAATAATTTCCGTTTACTTACTTAAAGGAGTCGGGGGACCGCTAAGTAAATTAAATATAAAGACTCAAAAGTTGCGCGGGAATTTACTTAGCGGTCTACCGACTCCTTTAAGTAAGTAAACGGAAATTATTTTTGACTTTTTAAGAGTCGGGGGTTTTTTATACTATGGTTCAGTCGACTCGCACGATTCCATATAGGTATACGATAGTTCCATTTTCGAATCCTGGTTGGAACGTATTTTTTCGCTACATTTTCGGTTTTGCATCTAACTGATGAAGAAATATATTTTATTAAAGTTTAAACATGACGCGATCATTTACTTACATATCATTTACTGACGTAGTTTAATGTGGCATTACTAGATAGACTGACTTCACCAAGTGACCCTGTGTCACATTTTATCTTATGATTTCTCGTACATTATTAGTTCACTACTCACTACTTGCGTTTGCTTCTAGGTAATTGTTATACAAACCAGAAGAAATTGCAACTTTGTCATAGCATCAGTTTCTTTGTGAATATTTTTGAATATCTTTACTTATTAATCTTTCACGCCTTCATCTTGCAGAGCTATCCACGTACTGCCGTGTTCGACCGTATCAAAAGCTTTGATGAAATCTATATGGCAAATATGTGGTTTGTTATATTCTGTGTATTTTTCTATCATTTGATTCAACGGGTCCAGATTCTCGACAGCGTTGAAGCCCGTTCTGAATCCTGCCTGTTCGCACTGTTCGCTCGGCATGTTGTGAGGGTATTTGTCTTCTCGTGAATTCAAAAAATTATGTGGTAGCATCTGATTTGGCGAATCTATTGGTACAAAATTGGTGTGGTCCTAGAACCACTAGATGAGTCTTCTTCATACATCACTCCCGAAAAAACATGTCACCGATGAAATAAGCTTATAAGCAGAGTTCATTCCATGGGGAATGCTAGGAGTAGTTGTTTGACGCGATTTCGCCGTCCCCTTTCCGCCTCTGCACAACTAGCACTGGGCAGAGATTGTATCTCTATATGCTGGACTTACCGCGGATGCGTACCAATCGGTTATGCAGATCTATGAATATTTCTTGAAGTTTGAGATTGTTTGTGCTCTCGGAATGGGTAATTTTGTTTCAGATATAGATCTCAGCGGCCGAGGACCTGGTCCACGGCTTCCTACGGATGATATTTCGCTATTGGCTGTTGGAAGAGTATCGCTAGTCTAATGCTTAGCTTACCACGTTTCAACAAAACGGACACAACCAATTGCATTAAGTGATTCTGGATTCGCAACGAAGATCTTTCTTCTATAAACACTTCTGGAGGTGAAGGAGACGAAAGTATTCCTTCTATATCATTAGGGGTTCTACTGCAAGCATTACCGTGGCATCATCATTGGATCGTATCATAACAACAATCTGTCGTTTAAGCGGAACTCCACCTGCTTGGCGAAGATCTCCCCAACCCAACATTATAGTACATCAACGAGGCGAAATAACTTACTTCAAATTAAGCAATTTGAAGTAAGTAAGCATTGTCAGTCAGCCTCGATAGCTCAGTGGTGCAGACAGTCAACTGTCGCTATTGAATGTTAAGCAACGCTGGGCGCGGTCAGTACTTGGATGGGTGACCGCTGACCGTTGGAGGCTGACCGAGGTTCGGATTCCTCGTAAAACTGTAGGTCCCTTCCCTCCTAATCTTACTCGGTGGTAGGGTTTAACCCGCCCGGGTTGGTATCACCGCACTGAGTGAAACGTCGGTCCAAACGGCTATAATTAGTCTGTGTTTTCCGACCAGTTCAGTGTAGCCGGCACGATCAAAGGGGGAAGCACTAACATGGCACCTAGTTCACCCGGTGTTTCGGGCTGACATCACGGACGTTGTAGGTGATGTAGCCAACCGTGTTAGTTTCCATAAAAAAAAAAAACACCAAAATAAGACGTCAATACTCGGTGGGCGGTGGGCGGACAAGCGGTGGGCTAATCTCGAATCTAATCGAATTGTCAAAATCCCTTCTGGTAACCAATGGAGATATTATTTTACGTGAATTCGATGAATGTCTTATAGCGCGGTTTTCTCAACCGTTCACTTCGAAAGAATGCGGCGCGCACCCTCCGCTCTCCGCCCCCACCGTACTGACGGGCAATTGCGGTGGGGGCGGAGAGCGGAGGGTGCGCGCCGCATTCTTTCGAAGTGAACGGTTGATAAAACCGCGCTATACGCTTCGCAACAAGGAAGGCATTCCAGAAAGTTGGCGACATAAAGTGTGTACTTTCGACGGCTTCATGCTGATAAACTATACAACCTACTAACGTGAAGGCTACCACCACGCCTTAAAGACCCATCCGGCGACTATACAAAATGACAAAACCATGCACTCGATCTTCCCCCACCACCGGAGAAATCGAAGATGGTTATATGCCAACAATTTAAATTTCAAAATTTTGGTGTGGTTTGTAATGCTGAAGAGTTTCCAAATAAATATATCATACATACATACATAACACACGCTGTATCCCGACAATCAGGGTAAGCAGAGTAATCGGTGTTGCGCTATAAGGACTCTGGTAAATTACAGCACAACACCGACCACCACGTTTAGCACAGTATACGGACAAGACAACTATCAAGCATCAAGTAAGACACGAAGAACCCACCTGCTGCATGACTAGGTGGAAGGACTGCGCCAAGGTGAGAAGTGGCTACCCTGTCGCCCTTTAGCGCAGTATCTTGTCCTTATCCCTTAGTCGCCTCTTACGACATGCACGGGGAGAGATGCAGTGGGGCTATTCTTTTTAAGTACCGGCCCCACACGGTACTCACTTCGAAAAACCAATTTCTTTCATTTAATACTCTTTGCTAGAGTAAAAACAAATGCGGGGTTTGTCACACCCCAAAATGGCATTGAAGCTACTAAATATGATTAGGGTTTAAGGGTTGCGATTTTTTTAAAGTATTTGTGTTAACAATTTGCACGTGAGTGAGGACACGCACACTTGCTTAGCAACAGGTAACATATTTCGTCGCTATTTTCCTCTTCTAGTAATTCTGTGGTTAAAACAGGTTTTTACCATGTCGTCTATATTATAGCATAAAAAGTTAATGCCTTAAGTTATTCACTATCCAATTAACCAATTTTATATTATTAAAACGTATTTATATAGATAGAAATGTAGATATTATAGATAGATAGAAAATGCATTATTGCTCCAATAAACATTCAACAGTAATAAATACATTACAAAATTTATATAAGGTGCAAAGGTGGACTTATCTGTTACAGAGATTTCTTACAGTCAACCTCTGGATGTTTGAGATTCGATTAATATAGTGGAATGTAAGTGGGTAGTTAGCAAAAGAGTTGAGCGTGAGCCACAGAAATTACTGATCTGTGGCGTGAGCTCAACTCTGAGCAATTGCTGCTATTTCCCGCGGCTTCGCACGCGATAAATTCGTATTTAGAAAAAGAAGAAATTAAGTAAGTAAGAAGGCCTAGCTGCCTAAGGACTGTTGTAAGCCTCGGTAGCTCAGTGGTGCGGTCGGGCGACTGTAATTGTTAAGCAACGCTGAGCGCGGTCAGGACTTGGATGGGTAACCGCTCGACCGTTGAAGACTGACCGTGGTTCGGATTCCACGTTAAACTGTAGGTCCCTTCCCTTCTTACCTTACTAGGTGGTTGGGTTTATCCCGGCAGGGTTGATACCACCGCACTGAGCGAAACATCGGTCGAAACGGCTTGTCGCCTTCAACGTTAGTAAGACTCAGTGCTGCGCATTATCTGCTAAGGTCGATCCCTTTCCTTTCCAAGCTAGTTTCCAAGGTGGCGTTGTACCTGTCTCGGAGCACCTGGACCTCCTGGGCACCACTATATCCAAAGAGTGGGTTTCCGGCAACTAATCGAGTCTAAGGCCAAAACTGCATCCAGAAAATTGGGAATACTTTTCCGCAATAGGCGGTTCTTCTCACCGGCACAACTATTCCTGTTGTATAAAACACAGATTAGGCCGGTGATGGAGTACTACAGTCACATCTGGGAGGGTAGTCCGCATTATCTGCTTGCGTCCTTGGACTCGATACAGCGCCGAGCCATCCGTCTTGTTGGTGACCCGAAACATACAGATGGTCTGGAGTTCCTGAGTCATAGACGATTTGTGGGTTCGCTTAGTCTGTTCTGATACTATCACGGACGCTGCTCTGTGGAACTAGCATCCCTTCCTGCCGCCCGTCCTATCTCCGCATGACTCGTCGCAGAGAGACTCAGCACCCTTTTGTTGTTGACATTGGGCTTTTGAGAACGAATCGGTCTCTAAATAGTTTTTTATTGTCGCACCGCTAGAGTGTGGAACTGTCTTCCGGCAAGTGTATTTCCTGAATCCTTTAACCTGGGTCACAGAATAGAAATGCCTGGGTGTCTTCAAGCGTCGTATTAACGGGCTAGACCGCCTAGTTCACCCGGTGTTATGGGCTGACATGCCGGATGTTGCAGGTGAAGTAGCCAACCGTGTCAGTTTCCATAAAAAAAAAGCTCCGTTCCTGCGTTACCTTAATAAATAAAGAAAGATTTCGGCCCGCGGTTTGTATGAGAGCTACATCTTAGCGCAACCGGAACTGAAATTGTATTTAGCCTATCCTGTGTCCCGTGTAGTTAAATATGCTTGTACTAAGTTTCATAGAATTCGGATGATCAGTTTAAGAGTTATGGAGGAACATACGTACATACATAGATACAGAAAAGATTTCTAAAAATCGTCAATTTAGTTTTAGTTTAGTATCATACACAGCTGAGTCTACAAACTCAGTAACTCATAAAACAAACTTACTCCATGACCATCCCTTACAGATTTATTATTAGTATTGTTAGTATAGATAGATAGATACGTCATATAAGTACAGCGTTGGTGTACAATGTAGTGTAGGTGTGTCAGTATACTATAAATCTAAACATCCAATTATAACGTCATTGTGGTTAATTCGTTAAAAGCGCAGATGAGTCAGTTCGGAATATTGGTCTATGTTATACATATAGTTATCTGAAACAAAACAACCTTTAGAGCGGGCGCTGGGCGCGCGCGAAAACAGTAGCCGATGTGCTTTGCGAAGATCGAGAAGTGTTTTCGCGGTCTCGTGGTCTCGGTGTTATGTGATAAAATTATTATAATATGTAAATTAATAAAGTGTCAAAATGTACAGACCGCTGGTTATTACCCTTTGTTTGTTCTGGTAAGAATGTTTAATGTGAGAATTTGTTTCCATCGTTGAAGTACTCCTATAAATAGAACGCAGATAGTTTTAATTAATCAGAGTTCTTCGCCATTTTTATTAATAACATTGTTTTCACTATAATATATACCTACTGTGCTGTGTGAGGCTGGTTTTTAAAAATAATAGCCCCACTGAATCTCTCCCCGTGCATATCGTAAAAGGCGACTAAGGGATAAGGGCGAGATGCCGTGCTAAAGGGCGACAGGCTTGCCACCTTGGCGCTGTCCTTCCACCGAGTCGTGCAGCAGGTGGATCTTAGTGCCTTACTTGCTGCTTGATAGTTATCTTGTCCGAATACTTTGCTGAACGTGGTGGTCGATGTTGCGTTGCAATTTTCCAGAATTCTTGCAGCGCAACACCGATTACTCTGCTTACCCTGATTTTCGGGATACAGCGTGTGTGGTATGTATGTATGTATGTATGTTGGTTTACCTAAAAATGTATGTTTGTAGAAAATATTTTAGACCACGCGGCGAGTGGCCGAGTAGTGGTCTGGGCGTCGCGTCGGCTTCTCTTGCGAGAGGTCCGAGGTTCGAATCCAACCGGCGGCGTGTACCGGCGACTTTTTTTCTGATTTGAAAAAAAAATCACGTGTATACATTCACCCACTGCTCCATGGTTCGGATTTCATGTAAAAATTTAGGTCCACCGGGTTGACTGGAGGAAATTGCCTATAAGCCCGCCCTTGCCACGCATGAATTGGCATGAAGTGTATTATTAATAGAGTATCCTCTCCAAACAACGTGTGTGTGAAATTTCTCTCAAAGCTAGCAAAGTGCCTATTTTAAAACGAAGGGTTACAGTTAACCAAGTAGGTATGTACGTACATAGTCAATTTTACATTCACAAAGTAGCATAGTGTCTATCTAAAATAGAACATTATTAAAACTTTAAAAATAATTATCACCCCCAATTATAGCCGTTCTCAAGTGATGTGCTTCATTTTTATTTACATTTCATTTTTATTTATATATATAGATATATAGTTAGATTAAAATATACACAAATTAGTTTTCATTTTCAGTAATAACAAATAATTATTAATTTATAAAATGCATTAATCATAAAATTGTTTCCATCCCCATTTTCAGCGTAAATGCAAGAATAGCAACTAACATAAGATCAGACGAAATCGCATCTCCATCTAACTCAATAACCGAGAAACCCCAGGTCACCTTCGATAATGGACACGAAAACACCAAGCCTGACTCCAGCGTAGTACACGAACTAGAAGCTACGACTGAGAAGAGAGGAACAGAAGGCATCAAGATAGATTTGGAGGTTACATCACCTTCGAATCAAACGAGCGAAGAGACAAAACCACAGAAAGAGAGGGAAGCTAAAAGACTCGACATCGGAGAAGCGTTGCTGCTGACTCCACTCATTAAAAGAGGAAAGTTGAAACAAGCACGAAAAGCATCAAAAGTGAATCCGGACATGTTCTTCGGTCTGGCGAGTCACTCTGGATTCCTGACTGTGGACGAGCAGTACAATTCGAACCTGTTCTTTTGGTACTTCCCCGTTCCGAATAAGCCAGCGGGCGAGACACCGTGGCTGATATGGCTCCAAGGGGGCCCGGGAGCCTCCGTGATGACGGGGCTCTTCGACGAAATTGGACCGATCACTGTTGACGAAAATTTGGAGCTAAGATGTGAGTTTAACTTTAAAATCATCAATACCAATAATGTAAGGGATGGTCGTGGAGTAAATTACTTTGTTTTATGAGATACTGCGTTTGTAGACTCTATGTAACTAAATTGGCGATTTTTAGAAATTGTATGTATGTATGTTCCTCCATAACTATTAAACCGATCATCCGAATTTGATGAAATTTAGTACTAGCACATTTAAACAGGTGACACTGGATATAGGCTAAATAAAATTCAGTTCCGGTTACGCTAAGATGTGGCTCTCATACAAATCTATTCACGCCCTCTTGAAGGACCCGAGATGTTCTTTCCGCCAAAATTCCGGCAGTTTTATTTCGATGCGAAAAAAAAACTGACAAACAAACTTCGTAAGTCACAATGTTTTGTAATTACCTTATAGCTAAGTGTTATAGTTACTTACAAATAATTAACCCACACTTAAGCTCAAAAAGAACATTATTAATTACAGCATAAAAGGGGGGGGGGGGGGGGGGAGGGGTACTAGGCAAAAAAGCACTTCGTATTTCCCTAACCATACCCATATTTCAAGTTACTTCAATCTCTGTAAGGGATAAGTCCGCCTCTGCACCTTATGTAAATTTTCTAATGTATTTGTTACCGTTTAATGTTTACTGGGGCAATAAAGCATTTTCTATCTATTTCTATCTAATCTATATCCCGCACATACCTAGACCAGATCGGGCATGTACTCAGAAAGGGTCAAGTGCGTAGTACACGTAACCGATGAGCATATTGTATGAAGAACATTATGGGAGTGGAAGAGGGGGCAGAGGTGTGTCAGGTCAGGATCGTGGCACGTGAAGATCCGTTGTCTCTGCCTACCCCACTGGGAAACAGGCGTGACGCATGTAAAAAATTAAAAGATACAAAATCCAAGAAACAAATACAAGTGGATCCAATTTGTCAAAGTTGGAAAACAATAGTAGATCAAGCAAGGTGTTTGTTTGCTGGTTGTTTTGATTCATAGTAAATTTCTTTAAGGTGACATAATACATAATATTATTTAAGAGGAAAACAACAAGTGAACATTATATGACGAATCCATAGAGAAATAAATGGTAGGGTGATACCCCACTGACTTTCTCGCTAGTTTGGCGAACTCAAGGTTTTTATGTTCGAAATTCAAAATATACTGACAGGACAGTTCCGTTGAATTAGTTAGGCGCTCGCAACAAACATTTTGTATGCAATATTTAATAGAAAGAAATCTTCGTTTGTATGACAGCCACCTTTTTTTGAGTTTTCCTGGAAAAACTGATAATGGTATCTTTTAGGCTAGTAATAGGGTTTCTATGTGGAAAATATAATAAAAATCGTTAGAGCCATTTTTGAGAAAATCTACCTTATCGAAATCATTTGTATGGCAGCTACCCTTATTTTTTCGAATAAAAAAAAAATTAAAAAAAGGTACCCCTAGATAATTGTTTCAAACTACTAAATATGAATTTTAATAGAAATCGGTTGAGCGGTTGAGGCGCAACGTCGCTGGACACATTGCCATAGACAAATTTTGTTGACAGCTACCCTTATTTTTTCGAATTTTGAAAAACTAAAAAAGGTACCCTTAGATTATCATTTCAAACTACTAAATACGAAATCGGTTGAGCGTTTTAGGCACAAGGTCGCTGGACGGACACACACACACACACACATACATGTTTCTCAAAATCACTTTTTTGGGATCGTTGAATGATATATAGCCCAAATCAGTCGAAATCTCAACTTCGAATTTTTGGACTATCACAATACTTCCTTTCTCCTTACAGTCGCTCGAAAGTAAAAATAATATAATACGTCTATGGACGAATCAAACAAAAGGACATTTATTCATTTATTTCTCAGTTCTCATTTACACATAAACATAGATTCTAACAATTTGAAACAAAGAATTTGAAAGGAGAGTAGATATGGGAAGGCGGCATGTTCGTCACACCGTAATGTGGGGAGATTTCCTCATATTAACTGTCGATGTGTGCGTGCGTGAGAGCACATGGATTGGCCAAAAATCGCTGGAGCGAATGTGTACGTGCATTCGTATGTATGAATTGTGATTGTGTGCGATCGGAAACTGGCGAGAGTGGTTCCGATACGAGGTGGCGTTCATAGCACATCTTCTCTACTTCCAAAATATTTGATTTCAAACTATCACAATACTTAATTGTTTTCAGACAGGAACGAGACGTGGGGTGAAGAGCACTCACTTCTGTTCATAGAAAACCCAGTGGGAACCGGCTTCAGTTTTACCGATAACAAGCGTGGCTATGCACGCTATACAACAACCGTAAGTCTATTTTCTACTTTATGTGACACGGCTAATCTCAAGTGGCAGTGGACTGGGCACGTCAGCCGAAGAGACGACGACCGGTTGTCTCCGGACCATCTGACCACCAAATCTCACCACTGGTGGTCAGTTGAGACGAAATATTTCCCACTTCATCACTGGTGGTGAAATTGGAAAAAAATTCTCCCAAGTGACCTCCAGTTTGGATTAACCTCGTCCTACACTGGCGGCCGTGGGCAGGAGAACGGAGTGTGCGGGAACGCCACATCAAACTCGTCGGCGGAAGCAGTGGTTGCGCTGAAGGCCGGGGAGTACTGGAGGAAAATTAAAGGGGCGTATGTCCAGCAGTGAACGCATACACGCTGACTGACTGACACGACTGACACATAGGCTATTCGTTGTTGAAAGGCTGCATACGTTCATGTCTTTGGATGATACCGCTCATTAAAATAAATCTTTCTTTCTTTCTCTCTTTCTTTCTTTCTTTCTTTCTTTCTTTCTTTCTTTCTTTCTTTCTTTCTTTCTTTCTTTCTTTCTTTCTTTCTTTCTTTCTTTCTTTCTTTCATTACAGTCCTCTGTTTCCCACCTTTTGGGCCCAATGTCTATCTATCCTAGATTTAACCAGAAGTTATCATTATTAAGTGTACCGGATGTTTGTTAAATATTGCTAAGTGTACAAACGTATTGCATCTGACGTTTGATAGATAGAGACTAGATAGAAAATGCTTTATTGTTCCAGTAAACATTAAACAGTAACAGTAAACATTGGAAAATTGACATAACGTGCAAAGGCGGACTTATCTCTTACAGAGATTTCTTACAGTCAACCTTTGGATGTTTGAGATTCGATAATATAGTGGAATGTAAGTAGGTAGTAACAAAAGAGTTGAGCGTGAGAATTGAAGATAAAATAATAATAAGAATACATATAAGTAGAGTGTTTTCATTTTACGAAGGCACGAGGGGTACGAGGTAGGAAGTGGTGCGAGAGGCGACCGCGCGGAGCTCAGTAGAGAACGAACTCGATGCCAGGTCGGTACACACGTTCTGCACGTCTCCGCGTCGCTCCATCGAACCGAGTCGTTCCCTACTGAGCTTCACGCGGTCTCACACCACTTTCTACCTCATACCCCTCGTGCCTTCGTAAAATGAAAATAAAATGCCATAAATGTGTTAATATATTATATAAATTTCTAAATATGTGGAATATTTAGAAATTTTGTACCGTGTGGGGTCGGTACTTAAAAAGAATAGCCCCACTGCATCTCTCCCCGTCGCATGTCGTAAAAGTCGACTAAGGGATCGTCAGCCTCGGCAGCTCAGTGGTGCGGTCAGTTATTGGATGGGTGACCGCCCGACCGTTGGAGGCTGACCGTGGTTCGGATTCCACGTTTAAACTGTAGGTCCCTTCCCTTCTTACCTTACTGGGTGGTAGGGTTTATCCCGGCCGGGTTGGTACCACCGCACTGAGCGAAACGTCGGTCGAAACGGCTATGTAAATAGTTCGTGTTTTCCGTCCAGTTCAGTGTAGCCGGCGCGAAATGAAGGGAAGCACTGACATAGCACCTAGTTCACCCGGTGTTATGGGCTGACATCACGGATGTTGTAGGTGATGTAGCCAACCGTGTCAGTTTCCATAAAAAAAAAAAAAAAAATATTATGTGCAAATAAATATACAAATAAAGACGCGTTTGGTCAGCATTGGTATAAAACTTCGTTTGTCTCTTTAGCGCGTAGTGTCGTAAGCGGTCATCGATCTTTCATGCACTCTGGCTAGGTGTCACCACATAATTAGCACTATAATTGTGGGAAATTTCATCCAAAACTTGTCCTATAGTCGCCGTAGACTCTAGACACACGTACCTGGCTGGACCAGATCGGGCATGTGGTCAAAAAGGGTCAAGTACGTAGTACCCGTAACCGACGAGCATGCATGAAGAACAATATGAGAGTGGAAGCCGTATTACCGTGTGGGGCCGGTACTTTAAAAGAATAGCCCCACTGCATCTCTCCCCGTGTATGTCGTAAAAGGCGACTAAGGGATATGACTCCCTTCATAAATTACTAGGCGGTAGGGTTTAACCCGCCCGGGTTGATACCACCCCACTGAATGAAAGGTCGGTCGAAACGGCTATGTAAATAGTTTGTGTTTTCCGTCCAGTTCAGTGTAGCTGGCACGACCGAAGGGAAGCACTGACGTGGCACCAAGTTCACCCGGTTTTATGGGCTGACATCACGGATGTTTCAGGTGATGTAGCCAACCGTGTCAGTTTCCATAAAAAAAATATATATAAGAGGCGGCATATGATCTCCATGTGCCACAATCCTGAAACACATGTGTTTCAGGATTGATTCAAAAGAACATCTCGGGTCCTTCAAGAGGGCGTGAATAGATTTGTATGAGAGCCACATCTTAGCGTAACCGGAACTGAATTTTATTTAGCCTATATCCAGTGTCACCTGTTTAAATGTGCTAGTACTAAATTTCATCAAATTCGGATGATCGGTTTAATAGTTATGGAGGAACATACATACATACAATTTCTAAAAATCGCCAATTTAGTTACATAGAGTCTACAAACGCAGTATCTCATAAAACAAAGTAATTTACTCCACGACCATCCCTTACATTATTGGTATTGATGATTTTAAAGTTAAACTCACATCTTAGCTCCAAATTTTCGTCAACAGTGATCGGTCCAATTTCGTCGAAGAGCCCCGTCATCACGGAGGCTCCCGGGCCCCCTTGGAGCCATATCAGCCACGGTGTCTCGCCCGCTGGCTTATTCGGAACGGGGAAGTACCAAAAGAACAGGTTCGAATTGTACTGCTCGTCCACAGTCAGGAATCCAGAGTGACTCGCCAGACCGAAGAACATGTCCGGATTCACTTTTGATGCTTTTCGTGCTTGTTTCAACTTTCCTCTTTTAATGAGTGGAGTCAGCAGCAACGCTTCTCCGATGTCGAGTCTTTTAGCTTCCCTCTCTTTCTGTGGTTTTGTCTCTTCGCTCGTTTGATTCGAAGGTGATGTAACCTCCAAATCTATCTTGATGCCTTCTGTTCCTCTCTTCTCAGTCGTAGCTTCTAGTTCGTGTACTACGTAGTTCGTGTCCAGTTCAGTGTAGCTGGCACGACCGAAGGGAAGCACTGACGTGGCACCAAGTTCACCCGGTTTTATGGGCTGACATCACGGATGTTTCAGGTGATGTAGCCAACCGTGTCAGTTTCCATAAAAAAAATATATATAAGAGGCGGCATATGATCTCCACGTGCCACAATCCTGAAACACATGTGTTTCAGGATTGTGGCACGTGGAGATCCGTTGTCTCTGCCTACCCCACCGGGAAACAGGCATGACGCTATGTATGCATGTATGTAAGTCATCCAAAGTGCGATTGCGTGTGGATGTATTAAACTTCGAGATCGAACACCGATCCCCTTCCCCGAACTTCTGTACCCTAATCACGAGATTTAACCTACGTACACCGCGTACTACGCTACGCCGCGCCGTGTTCTCCGCATCATTTTGTATGGAGAAACGGACCAGCGCCTCTAGTGATAGATTTTCGAACTTCGTTTCTCCATACAAAATGATGCGGAGAACACGGCGTAGCGTATAGCGTAGCGTTAGTAGGTTAAATCTCGTGATTAGGGTAGGTGATCAGCGGGTCCATTCGCTTCGCCATTCGTCGTTACTAGCAATTTCTCATGATCCGTCTCACTCGCTCCAATGGGGTCCCTCCATGCATCTAGTGCAGCGGTTCCCAATTATATTTTAATCGGTACCCCTTAGTGAATCTTTTGAAACGCTGTTCCGAAAAAATGTTTAAATTAAATTTTTTTCATACGATTGTTATTCTTCATCATCATCATCATCATCAGCCTGTATCCGTCCACTGCTGGACATAGGCCTCTCCCAAGGGACGCCATCACACGCGGTCTTCCGCTCTTCTCATTCATCCACTCCCGGCTACCTTTTTTAGGTCATCTGTCCACCGAGCCGGGGGGACGTCCCACGTCCTATTTTTACATACCTAATAGTGTTGTTTATCCATAGTATCAGTCATTTATTAGGTTCTAATATCTACTTAGTAATAAAAATTTAATACGAAATAGGTCCCATAATTTTCACTAATGAGATAAGTGGGGTCCCTTTATCTTTACTTAATATTGTAGAGGTAAACATGGTCATTAAGTGCGTACCCCCTTTACTTAAGCCTGCGTACCCCTGGGGGTACGCGTACCACTATTTGGGAACCACTGATCTAGTTAGACAAAGCTGCGGCTAGCGTTAGCGATAATCGCAAATAGAGAATAGGCATACAGAGCTGTCATATCTTCCGCAGTCAAGCGCGCAGCTGTACACAGCACTTCAGCAGTTCCTCCAGCTGTTTCCAGAGCTCCGAGAGGCCCCACTCTTCATAACGGGAGAGTCGTATGCCGGCAAGTACGTGCCGGGCCTCGCAATGGAGATTCACAATCACAGGGAGTCACACGAACGAATCAACCTTAAGGTAACCGCTACGAAATATTAAATAGAATACATTATTCATATTATGACCCTAGTATTTATAATATCAATGGTAGAATATAGATTAAACTGAGAGAATTGACCAAACAGTTGGCGAATCATACAGTTATCTAAACAACATTGACCAAACAGTTGGCGAATCAAACAGTTACCTAAACAACATTGACCAAACTGGCGAATCATACAGTTATGTAAACAATATTGACCAAACAGTGGGCGAATCATACAGTTATCTAAACAAAATTGACCAAACAGTTAGCGAACCATACAGTTATCTAAACAAAATTGACCAAACAGTTAGCGAACCATACAGTTATCTAAACAAAATTGACCAAACAGTTAGCGAACCATACAGTTATCTAAACAAAATTGACCAAACAGTTAGCGAACCATACAGTTATCTAAACAAAATTGACCAAACAGTTAGCGAACCATACAGTTATCTAAACAAAATTGACCAAACAGTTAGCGAACCATACAGTTATCTAAACAAAATTGACCAAACAGTTAGCGAACCATACAGTTATCTAAACAAAATTGACCAAACAGTTAGCGAACCATACAGTTATCTAAACAATATTGACCAAACAGTTAGCGAACCATACAGTTATCTAAACAATATTGACCAAACAGTTGGCGAATCATACAGTTATGTAAACAACATTGACTAAACATTGTCTAGACAACTATATAACCAAACCTTTATCTAAACATTTGTCTAAACAACAATAACCAAACAGTTGGGTGAACAATGTTATCGAAACAGTTGGCTGAACAACAACGTTAACCAGTTAGCTGAACAACGTTAACCAAACACAGTTAGCTACATAAGGCAGGTAGTTACCTAAACATTTTTCTCTGTGATCTTGTTTGCAATATAAAAAATCGTAAATTTATTTATTTGTAATTTTAAATTAAATTGAACTTAGAAGTAAAAAGAATAGTGTAAAGTAAAGAAATAAAAAAAAATCCTACGTAAAATAATCGGTGTTGTGCTGCAAGAAGTCTGGTAAATTACAGCATAACACCGACCACCACGTTCAGAAAAGTATTAGGATAAGATAACTATCAAGCAGCAAATTAGGCACGAAGATCCACTTGCTGCATGACTCAGTGGAAAACCCGTACCAAGGCGAGAGGTGGCTGGCCTGTCGCCCTTTAGAACGGCATCTTTTTCTAATCCCTTAGTCGCCTTTTACGACATGCACGGGGAGAGATGTTGTGGGGCTATTATTTTTAAGTACCGGCTTTTTTTGTGTTTTAAACCCCCGACGCAAAAGGAGGGGTGTTATAATTTTGACGCGTCCGTGTCTTTCTGTGCGTCTATTTGTCTGTCTCTGGCATCGTAGCTCCCAAACGGATGGACCGATTTGGATGCGGTTTTTTTATTACAAAGCTGGTTTAACCGGGACGGTACTTAGCTAAGTTTGTAATCAAGTAATAAAAAATTATGTTTTTTAAAAAGCTTGAAATAAATGTTTAATTACAAAATTTCCACAAAAAAAAAATTAAATTTCAAAACCTGTCTGGGTTTTTAAATTTTTTTTTTTTTTTTTGTGGAAATTTTGTAATTAAACATTTACTTCAAGCTTTTTAAAACATAATTTTTTATTACTTGATTACACACTTAGCTAAGTACCGTCCCGGTTAAACCAGCTTTGTAATAAAAAAACCGCATCCAAATCGGTCCATCCGTTTGGGAGCTACGATGCCATTAACAACCCATAAACATTCACAAATAATGTCCGTTTAGTTACTTAAAGGCGTCGGGAGACGGCTAAGTAAATAGCCGGGATGTTGATGTGTCGGTCGATTTTTTAATTTGTAATCCTCCGAAATCCTCAAATAGGTTGATCCCCTTAGCGGGAAAACCCTCAAACACGGATTTAGCCATATCCATTGAAGAGGAAAACCCACATAATATAGAAGGTCATCAACCTACTTAGGTAATAAAATTATTGATAACCTTCTGTTATTTATTAGGTTGTTATAAACGAGGACTCAGCACTTCAATTGATAGCGAATCTAAAAAAAAAAATACTCACTTATATCATCGTTCAGTGATTATGATGACCTCCTACGTGCCTAGCCTAGTACGCACTGTGTGTACCACAGATAACAAGAACTAATTAATTTCAATTGAAAAAAAAAAAAAAAAACTATTTTCAATGTTCTGTGGCCAGCGAAACTGGCAGGAACAAATTTGGGGCCGGTAATTAAAAATAATAGCCCCGCTGTATCTCTCCCCGTGCATGTCGTAAAAGTGCGGCCAAGGGATAAGGACAAGGTGAAGTGCTAAAGGGCGACAGGATAGCCACTTCTCCCCTTGGCACGTCCTTCCGCCGAATCTTCGTGGCTTACTTGCTGCTTGATGATTTATATTGTCCTAATACAATGCGTTGGCTACGGAATCCTAAAAACCGGCCAAGTGCGAGTCGAACTTGCGCACCGAGGGTTCCGTATCGCAATGTCATGGTCAGCGCCGCCACTCACGCGGCACGCCACGTATTTTTTAAAATGCTTCATACTCTTTTCGGTAGATGGCACGCATACACTTATTAGTTTCTTGTATGGGGGTCCCGTAAATTTTTGACTTTTTCTTATTTTTATTATTTGTTGTTATATCAGCCATAATAACACATATTCTGTGAAAATTTCAACGAGCTACCTATTACGGTTCAAGAGATAGAGCTCTCGGACAGACGGACACACCGACGGCGTAGACTTAGTAATAGGGTCCCGTAAGACGGATACGGAACCCTAAAAATGTGCCTTTTCGCTAAGTCGGTCGGAGTAACAAACAAAATACACTATGGACCAGCGGTTCCCAATTATTTTCCGCTACGGAACCCTAAAAGAGCGTCCTTCTGTTGCTGGAACACCAAGTTAATTAAAAAAAGTTAATTAGCTATTGTGAACATAAAAACTAAATTTATGTGAGCTATACATAATTTTTTATACTAAATTTGTTGACGCATTATCACGTTTGATTTGAATAGCAAGACTATAGTTTGAAATTAAAAACATGTTACACGTTTTTGATTAGGGAGAGCGCTTTGTGTGGGGTTTTTCCGGCTGTAACCCGCGGAACCTCTGTGACCCTTCCGTGGAACCCGAGGGTTCCACGGAACACCTTTTGGGAACCGCTGCTATAGACATGCAGTCAGTCATTCAGCCAGTAAGCGCCCATTGCTTCACATGTTCCTCTTTTTCCCCCAGTCCTCCCGGCCTTCAGCGGTACGGGGCCACTGCTTTCCGCCGACATATTTTTTTTTTTTATGGAAAACACGTCATGGACACGGTTGGCTACATCACCTACAACATCCGTGATGTCAGCCCATAACACCGGGTGAACTTGGTGCCACGTCAGTGCTTCCCTTCGGTCGTGCCGGCTACACTGAACTGGACGGAAAACACAAACTATTTACATTTCGACCGTTAGCCGTTTCGACCGACCTTTCATTCAGTGCGGTGGTACCAACCCGGGCGGGTTAAACCCTACCACATAGTAATATAAGAAGGGAGTCATATCCCTTAGTCGCCTTTTACGACATACACGGGGAGAGATGCAGTGGGGCTATTGTTTTAAAGTACCGGCCCCACACGGTACTTATGCGGTACTTCCGTATATTGTAATAGTACATCATTTCCTCCTACAGGGTCTAGCGATCGGCAACGGATTCGTAGACCCCAGCACGGTGGCTAACTACAGCAGAGTCGCCTACAACCTCGGCCTGGTCGACGCTGAGGGTGCGAACGGCCTGAGGGCAATGGAGCAGCAGTACATGAGGATGCTGAAAGCCAACAACAGCCTGGCAGCTAGGAACGTACGGCAATAAATTATATACTTTTCCGTTGTCGAAGGGCAAAATTTTAACATACATATGGACAGCTGTTTGACGCGATTCCGCCGTCCCCTTTCCACCTCCGTCCTTACAACGCGCAATGGGCAGGGATTGGATCCCTACGCGCTGGACTTACCGCGGATGCGTACCAATCGGTTCTGCAGATCATTCCTCCACAGAACCGGTAAACTCTGGAACGCTCTCCCTGCCCACATGTTTCCCCCCAAGTACAGTCTGGGGTGAGAGAGAGGCGTGAATGGCACCTTTCAGGCCGGCACGGCATTCGTAGCCCCCGCATGCGACCAAATGTCCATGGGCGTCGTTAGACACCTTATGGGTAGCTAGGGGCCACACGTCGCGCTTACTATAAAAGAAACATAGCGTCACGCCTGTTACCCAGTGGTGTAGGCAGAGACAACGGATCTCCACGTGCCACGATCCTGCCTGACACACCTCTGCCGCCTCTTCCACTCTCATAATGTTCTTCATGCAAGCTCGCCGGTTACGGTTCAAGTGCGTACTTGACCGTTTTTCAGGACGTGCCCGAGCCCTGGTCCAGGTACCTTCCCGACTCTCTCACTTACTTTATGCCATAAATGCTAAATTTTAAGTGCCTTAAGTTTTTTTTTTTTTTTTATGGAAACGGACACGGTTGGCTACATCACCTACAACTCCCGTGATGTCAGCCCATAACACCGGGTGATCTTGGTGCCACGTCAGCCTTCCCTTCGGTCGTGCCGGCTACACTGAACTGGACGGAAAACACAAACTATTTACATAGCCGTTTCGACCGACCTTTCATTCAGTGCGGTGGTACCAACCCGGGCGGGTTAAACCCTACCACCTAGTAATATAAGAGGGGAGTCATATATCTTAGTCGCCTTTTACGACATACACGGGGAGAGATGCAGTGGGGCTATTCTTTTAAAGTACCGGCCCCACACGGTACTCTACCGGCCCCACACGGTACAGTACCGGCCCACACGGTACGTTTAACGTTTTACGGTAAGTTAGTTTTATGCGCTGCTGGAGCTGTAGGACTAATGTAATGTTATAATGAAAGAAATTCAAATGAAAACCCATATGAAAGAAATCAGTGTTTTCGATCCTATTCAGTGTAGCCGACACGATCAAACGACAGTACTGGCATGATGGCACATTGTTATGACACGAACAAAAATGGCCTGAGACCATCGAAGTAGCGAGCGATGTAGGCAACCGTATAGTATATCAAATTATCTAAAAGCAAAGATAGATTTGTCAGCCTCGATAGCTCAGTGACGCTGGGTGCGGTCAGTACTTGGATGGGTGACCGCTGACCGTTGGAGGCTGACCGAGGTTCGGATTCCTCGTAAAACTGAAGGTCCCTTCCCTCCTAATCTTACTTGGTGGTAGGGTTTAACCCGCCCGGGTTGGTACCACCGTACTGAATGAAACGTCGATCGAAACGGCTATGGAAATAGTTTGTGTTTTCCGACCAGTTCAGTGTAGCCGGCACGATCAAAGGGGGAAGCACTGACATGGCTCCTAGTTCACCCGGTGTTATGGGCTGACATCACGGACTTTGTAGGTGATGTAGACAACCGTGTCAGTATCGATAAAAAAAAAAAGATAACACAGAGATGTGCGGGTTAGAGCGACAGGGACGGCCCTCTACATCCGGATGATCTCTTTGTAAAGCTCGACACGCATTACTTGCTTCCGAGAACTGTACTCTCCTTTCCAAACAGCGAAAAGGAACAAACTTCTAGGAATAAACTAGATTCTAGATTGTAAAATTATGCTTCTTTTGAATTTGCAGCTTTGGCAGAGCACAATTATCCATTTGCACTTGATAACCTTCGCATCGCAATTGTACAACTTCCTCAAGGACAGCATCGGCATTCGTCGATACGAGGCGTTTCTCCGCAGACCCGACGTCAAGAGAGCGATCCACGTGGGCAACATCCCCTACCAATTCGTCAACCACACTGTCAATTCTGAGATGGCATACGACTTTCTGAGCAATTCCAAACCGATCATGGAAGAGCTGTTGGAGCATTACAGGGTCCTTATGTATAGGTGAGTTTGGTTGTATGGACAACATTGAATTTCGTCGATTTCCGTGGTGGGATTATTCCCTTTAGTGATTTCAAAGTGTTTTGAGGAAGTATTACTATCGAAAAGCAGATGCTTTATCCTAGGGCACTGCATTCGACTCAGTGTAAGCAAATCCTTTTACGACGAACGATCGTTTCTGTGTTATTTCATTAAACTGATAATGTTGTGATAATGTCCTGCCGGATACTGCTTTGAATTTACATATTTTGTAACGAAATAGCGACTTTACTAGATCTAAATGTCATTGTTAACCCTTCAGAGTGACTAAAAATGGGTAAAACTTTGGTTTGGCGATGGAGCGAGCACATGGCTTTGGATCACTTCTGAGTGGCTGTGTGTGTACTGCAGGGCCTTTTTTCGGGTCCTACAAGTTTGAGCCTTGACCATCTTTTCGCCTGCAATGACTCCAGGATATGTTTGGCATAGGCATTGAATGTTACATTAAGGCTTCATTGCAGTGGCCAGCTGGATATGATGGTCCCGTACGTTCTGACGGAGGAAAACATCAGGTCGTGGCGTTGGAGCGGCAGCGAAGAGTTCGCCGCGGCTGCGCGTCATCCGTGGACATGCGGGTCTAAAGTTACCGGGTGAGAAACTTACTACAGGTTCTGAAGTCGTGTCTAACGTCAATTGTTGTGTCACCTGATAACCAAGGTGTAAGTCACTAACGTGTTCAGATTACCGATAGTGAATATATACGTGAATATTACCGATATACTTTCTCCCAAAACAGTAACTCACTAAGGGCGTGGCCGCAGGTTGGGTTCACCTCACGAAGAAAATAAGTCACTATGGGGGAGGGCGAGGTCGAAAATCGAAATACGGTCAGGTAAATTCTTATATTCGAACAAAGTCACTAAAGGCGAGGCCGAAGGCAGAGCTGCGTTCACGTAACCCCCTTCTGAACCCCCTTTACATAAAGCGGACGTGTACGGGTTGTGGGCAGGGGTAACGGCCTTGGAAGTCCGTTGGTTCAATTCCCATTGGCGTGCACCACTTTCATTCTCTTTCAAAGTTCGATAAGGTAATTTCTCTCATGATCGCAAGTTGCTCGTGGTTCGGATTCCGTGTATAACTGCAGGTCCCTTCCCTACCCTAGGTGGTATGGTAAAATCCGCCCGCATTGGTACTTACGTAGCGCGCATCGCTGCCCAGCCCAGTGCTGTCCCGTACGGTCACCTAAAAAATTATGTAGTAACATTGAAGTTGTACAATCAGATTAACTCAAACAAACCACTTGTCAGCCTCGGTAGCTCAGTGGTGCGGTCGGTCGACTGTCGGTCTTGATCATAAGCACACCTGGGCGCGGTCAGTGGATGGATGGGTGACCGTTAGAGGCTGACCGTGGTTTGGATTCAAGCTAAAACTGTAGGTCCCTTCCCTACTTACTTACTAGCTTACTAGGTGGTAGGTTGAAAGCACCGCACTGAATGAAAGTTCGGTTGAAACGGCTATTTAAATAGTTCGTGTTTTCCGTCTAGTTCAGTGTAGCCGGCACGACCGAAGGGAAACGCTAACACGGCGCCTAGTTCACCGAGGTGTTATGAGCTGACATCACAGGTGATGTATTCAACCGTGTCAGTTTCTATAAAAAAATACAAATATAAAAAATGTGGTTTTTATTGTCCCCAGCTTTAAGAAGAGCGGTGGCAAATTGACAGAAGTGATGGTGCGAGGGGCCGGCCACACGGTGCCCATAGACCAGCCGGCAGCCGCTAAGGAATTGATTGAGCGCTTTGTGAGCGGGCGTCCGCTGGGGGAGCTCTCAATAGCGCAGGCGTACAGGAAGATGCTCTCATCGCGTACAGCTGAAATTTATTTATGAGAATTGTTGCAGGCAAGTAGGAGGCGATAACAATGGGGTTGCTGAAATGTGAAACAAAATTGTACTTAAAAATATTAAATAAAACGAATAAAATAAATTATTTCTTTCATTTTTATAACTAAATCAGATTTGAATGATTTTGATTTTATTTAATACATCTACTATTCTTTTCATTTAGTGTTTGTTGATTATTTTGTGCAAGTATAAAGATAATAAATATATTATAATACAAAATATTAAAGTAATGTATTTTAACGTAAAATTATTGATTTAAATAAAATTTATTTATGATTTGCTTGTGGTTACGCTCGCATAACCAAATTTCGAGTTTATTCAATAAGTTACTATATATTTCTGATTTCAATCAGAACATTTCGTTTACAATTTTGTTATTCTTTGTTGCTAGCGTCTGTAAAGGAGAATTTACAATTTCCAAAGATATCATCGCGACGGTATTTTCGAATAGATTTCTTAGTACCTTCTTTCGCACTTTTGCGATTGCACCAATAGTCACGCGACGAGGAATTTGGAATCACGTGACATTTTATCACAATTTAAAAAAATACTCTGCGAAGTTTCTTGCCGGTTCTTCTTCGTGGGTGCAATCGAACCGGATAGACCAAATTGTGACAAGTTCGAGTGCAGTCTTACTGGCATATGAATGATCAATAAACAATAAAGATTCACTACTAACGGGAACAACTGACGTGGCACTTAGGTCACCAAGGTGTTATGGGCTATCGTCGCGGGGGTTATAGGTGATGTAGACAACCGTGACTGTTTCCATGAAAAAAAAAGATCTTCCATATTAAATTTCTGCCTCGTTGACGAAAGTAAGTATAGCCACAGATTACTTAATGGCTGCAGAGACACTTCCGTTTCGTTTATATTGTTGCCACGAAAGTATGTACCTACGCGACACCACTATCAAAGTATATCTTCGTTTTCACGATGGCATTTTGGTAAATGTAATTTCGACTTAATATGAAAGGAATTAGCAATTCCATACAGGTGACAAGGACGACACGACGACGAAGGTAGGTTCAAAATAGTTTATCGGGTCATTGCATTCTAGGACAACATCAGGGTGGCACTGAAATTTTAAATATTATTTTATTTAGTTCTATAGATTTTTTATGTCAGATTTTAATTTTGGTGGCAATTAAATTCAAAATTATGGATGCCCTGATAGAAGCATTAGTTAGATCAGTGATTTTGGGGTTAAGATGAGAAAAAAAACCGGCCAATTGCGAGTCTAACTCGCGCACCGAGGGTCCCGTATCGCCATTTCACGGCTAGCGCTACTCACGCCATCTAGATGGCGTGTTATGAAATGCTTCATAATAGTTAATGTCATGCTTCATAATCTATTCGGTAGATGGCGAGCGCGCATACACTTTTTGGTTTCTTCTATGTGAACCCCCGTGAATTTTTTACTTTTTCTTATTTTTATTATTTGTTGTTATATCTGCCATAATAACACATTTTTTGTGAAAATTTCAACGGGCTACCTATTACGGTTCAAGAGATACAGCCCTCGGATAGACGGACGGACGGACAGACAGACGGACGGACGGACAGACAGACAGACAGACAGCGTAAGCTTAGTAATAGGGTCCCGTACCTGATACGGAACCCTAAAAATATTTCGTTTGATTTAGTTTAGTATGTAGATTTCTCTATTTATAATGTTTTTCCTCATCAACTAAATGTTGACTGGAAGAAATCGCTTGTCACCTTTGCGCTCTCCAATTGACAAATTGAAAGAAGATTTTCTTTCAAATTGTCTGAATTTAAGTATATCCTATTCTACTATAGTTTTTACTGTTAACATAGCGTTCTCTCTTTCGCAATTTTGTATGCAAGTGAAAGAGACAGATGAATGCATATTTGGAGATCAGGGGTCGTGAACAATCGTCAAGAAATGTAAAGATGCGTTTACATTGCTTACTTTGCGAGGTGTACCTTTGATGTGTACCTTTGATTTTTATATAGTACTTGTACGAATGTAAGAAAAAAGTTACGGAGTAAACAGATATTAGTCTAAAAAAACACGCCAAGTCACAGGGCAAACAGATATCAATACGAGAAACACGCCAAGTCCTAGGGTAAACAGGAACAATGAACATAAGAACAATACAACTCCGTAGGGATGTCAGCGCCCTAAGTGTGTTCTGTCGCTTATTCCATGGGGAATGCTCGAAGGAGCTGTTTGACGCGATCCCGCCCTCCCTTTTCCACCTCCGCACAACTGGCACTGGGCAGGGATTGTATCCCTATACGCTGGAATTACCATGGATGCGTACCAATCGGTTCTGCAGATCTTTCCTCCACAGAACTGGTAAACTCTGGAACGCTCTCCCTGGCCACATATTTCCCAAGTACAGTCTCGGGTCCTTCAAGATGGGCACCTGTAAGGCCGGCGTGGCGTTCGCAACCCTCACGTACGACCGAATTTCCATGGGCGTCGTTAGACACCTAATGGGTGGATCAGTGCCACATGTCGCGCTTTCTAAAAAAATTCAATAAAATAGACGCGTCCGCGCCGTGCAAGCGACACAGTTGTAGACTTGCATTTCGCCGCCATGTAAATGCTTCCTTAGCCCGTTTTTGTCTGCGTTGTGATTTTTCTGGTAATACCTCTTTTCAAGATAGACTAATAGTCAGTAAATTTATTTTAATATGTTTGTCTTCTTCAATATGTTTCTATTTTTGTGACCTCTTGTCTAGTTTTTTTTTTACCATACCCTACCATATTATGTCAAAATATTTTTGACACATGATCGGTTAGGTGCTAAACGTAAACACGTACCTCAAACATACATACGTTCATACAGACGTTCCCTTTTCTAAGAAGTAGATAGAGAGATAGATATATAGATATACATAGAGATAGAGATAGATAGAGACAAAGACAGAGACAGAGATAGAGATAGAGATAGAGATAGATAGAGACAGAGACAGAGACAGAGACAGCGACAGAGACAGAGACAGAGACAGAGACATAGATATAGATAGAAATAGAGATAGAGATAGAGATAGATATGGAGATAGAGATAGATATAGAGATAGAGATAGAGATAGAGATAGAGATAGCTATAAAGATAAAGATAGAGTTAGAGATAGAGATAGAGATAGAGATCGAGATAGAGATTATTAATTAAAGTACCCATTACTTTTTAAGTTGCAAATACATATGTAGGTATTCAACAGCTAAAGAATGCGAAAGTGAAGAAGTTTTTCTGTCATTGTCGACACTGACATTGTCTGAGGACGTTGGCGTTTTTTCATCTTTACCCAAGTGGTTATATTCTCTTTGCTTAGAACCCCTTATTCAAAGAGGATATAATTTGTAGGTTTCATACCCCACACAATTCCACTCAATGGTTTCAGAACTTATGGCTGTGTCCAAGGTAAAATTCCGCTCTTTCTGGATGATTTACCATCAATCTGGTATATTCAGTTTTCATATTATCATCTAAAACTTCATTTAACAGGGCCTCCGAGGGCAGATTCGCTCTTCGTAAGCAAGATTTTTATAAACTTTTCTTGAATGAAAAAAAATCATGAAGCTGATTCTGGATTTACTTATAAAAACTTGGACGTAACGTGACCAATGCGAGTGTTAGAAGTTCGTTTGAAAAAAAAAATATAAATATATTAAATATCTACGTCGTCGGTGGCTGTGGTTCAATTCGTAGTTTTGCCTTTAAAAAAATTAAAACTGAATTTTCGCTTATGCTAAAAAATTCCGTACGATGCATCCTACTCTAACCCAAATAAAGTGGCACCGTGCATGCTTACCAACCTTGTATGTATGCAAATACATTAAACCCTTGTTTAATCTCTTTGTATGTATGTCTATTACTAAGCCTACGCCGTCTGTCTGTCTGTCTATCTATTACTAAGCCTACGCCGTCTGTCTGTCTGTCTGTCTGTTTGTCCGTCCGTCCGTCCGAAGGCTGTATCTTTAGAACCCTGATAGGTAGCCGATTTAAATGTTCATAGAATATGTGTTATTAAGGCGGATATGCCAACAAATATTAACAAAAAGCAAAAAGTAAAAAATTTACGGTCGACCCCATACATACAAGAAACGTGCTAGAAATCGATTAATACCTAGATATTCACGCTACTAAATAGTAGATGGTGCCACAGGCAGACAAAAGACAGACGTACGTACACGAGTCAGTAAGCCTGGATGCGCTATACATAGGAGGACAGGGGTAGCCGCGCGCCGGCGCAAACGCGCCAGCGCGTCAGTCTAGCGCCGGCGACCGATCTTAGTCTCCGTCCGCCGCTCAGGCGGAGCGAACGTGCGCGTCTGTCACAAAATGCCTCATTGTGCAGAGCTTTGGTGCAAAAAGTCGTCGAAAAATTCGAACTTGAACACAGATGGAGTCACCTTTCACGAGTTAGTACTTTCATTCAATTTGATAGCATTTTTCGCTTGAATTTCAGTAACAAACATCGGCGTAAATATGTATGGAGAGCTCTTTTCTGCTTACCCACCATAGGTCGACTATCGTGTTGGATGCAGTTAGCTCTTGTAATTTTTTTTGTTTATTGATAAATATGTATGTTAAATGTATACAGATATTTCATGCATTCTGCCTTATTGCCAAAGGACATTTCTTCTAGTCAACCTCAGCAGGTTTCCTCGTTCAATATTCGTTTATCGCGCTTTTTTCATTCAACCAGTACCTACCGGTTTTTACTTTTGAGCGACTCTAAGGAGAAAGGAATTAATTTCTTTAGGTCATGCGTCTACCGGGAATATCAGATCGCGGATATTTAGGAGAATTAAAAATAATTGATGTAATAGTTTAAACGTTTGCCTTTAATGTCAGAGATTCAGAATGTATAGAACGTATATAAATGTACAGGATGTATATGTAGATGGTAGGGTTCAACCCGCCCGTGTTGGTACCACTGCACTAAATAAACGTCGGTCGAAGTCACTATGAAAAGTAGTACCTACGTGTTTTCCATCCAATTCAGTATAGCCGGATCGATTAGGGGGAATCGGTGACAAGGCACGTACCTAATTCACCTAGGTATATTTATTTATTTTAGACAGGCAGCCTTGGCTGATGTGTCTAAATCCGGTTTTTCTTCATATTTTTTATTTTATTTGGTTTGTTTGTTTATTTTTTTTTATTATGTATTTATCGATCTTGATTATTTTTATTATTTTAGTTTATTGTAGTTTTATTTTAGTATTTATATATTGGGCTCCCATCATCACTGGTACCAAACTGAAGCATTATTACGATGATGGAGCCATCCGTATCAGTTTCCTAAAAAAAGTTAATCTTTATGCTTAACTATTTTCGCATACATTTTGATAATTTTTATTATGGAATACACAATTGTAGATTTATAATAAAGTATCCGAGGTATCTCAGAACTTAGAACTATGATCGTGTTTATGCGAAAATCTGCAAATTCGCAAAATTGTGAAAGGGGCGTTGCCTTTGTTCATTTAAGAGAAAGTTATATTATTCCCTTGGTGTAAAGAAGGGTTAAATATTGTTAAATCCGTTTCATCTTTTCATCGCGAATCGACACAATGAGCGACTTATTGTATGAATCCCGTTCAAATGTATGGAAGACTGGCGTCACTTGGCTACCTACTCGCTCGGCCAATCACGGCGTTCCATGCGCCGCTCCCGCCTCAGACTTCACACCCCTTTGGCGGCTACCTCGGTTCTCATACAAACGATGCCGTATTTCGCATCCAGGCTTACTGACTCGTGCGTACGTATATGGTTTTAACAGCTGTTATGATATAGCGGATCTATCGAACCCTCCGTGCGTGAGTAAAATTCGCACTTCACGAAATATTATTCTTCCTAACTTACCTAAATCATCTTTATATATATATTTTTTGATTACCATTACTTAGTTATATAGATATCAAATGCAAGATGTAAACGTATACACGTTTACACAAATCTCACTATCACCGAATAAATGAGATAAAATAAAAATAAACTCAACTCAAGCCACCCGATACCTTATGGAATCTTCACGGCCAAGTTCAAGGCACTCGACGAACGTGTTTTGTTATGCGAACATTAAGCAAGTCTTTAACTGCTGTGTCTCTTGGGTGCCATGGCGGAGCGGAGTGGATCAGTGCGTTGGGAGGTCTGGAGCAGTCACGACGCCGCCATCATGAAGCTCCAGGGAACTCTTCTCTTGATATTGTGAGTAAAGTTCTTTCAAATATGAAAGTAGATAATCTTAAAAAAAATATTTACTAATAATTAAGTCTTCGGGGGTTTACCGTAAAAGTTTTTATTGATTTATTTGTAGATTTATCTATTTATATTATTGTGATTTTATTTTTAATATTTCTTGGTAGGACATTTTATTTCATATTTGATGGAAACTAAAACGGTTGGCTACATCAGGTGATGTAGCCATCCGTGATGTCAGCCCATAACACCTCAGCGAACTAGGTGCCATGTCGGTGCTTCCCTTAGATCGTCTACCTGAACCGAGCTCGGCCTTCGGCCTCACCCTTAGTTGCTTACTTTCTTCTTTTGAAATACGAATTTCATGCGAGCGCTGGCAACAGCCCGTAAGTAAGCCGTTTTCATACAACTTATCATGAAGCGTAGATATAACCACGATAATTACATTACCCATTTTGTCAGCCCCGATACTTAGCTCAGTGGTGCAGACAGTCGACTGTCGCTATTGATGGTTAAGCAACGCTGGGCCGGTCAGTCCTTGAATGGGTGACCGTTGGAGGCTGACCGTGGTTCGGATTCCACGTTAAACTGTAGGTCCCTTCCCTTCTTATCTTACTAGGTGGTAGGGTTCAACCCGCCCGGTTTGTACCACCGCAGTGAATGAAACGTCGGTCGAAACGGCGGCTGTGTAAATAGTTCGTGTTTTTCGTCCCAGTGTTGCCGACATGAAATGAAGGGAAGCACTGACATGGCACCTAGTTCACCCGGTGTTATGGGCTGACATCACGGATGTTGTAGGTGATGTAGCCAATCGTGTCAGTTTCCATAAAAAATACATACATACATACCGCGCGCTGTATCCCGACAATCGGGGTACGCAGAGTAATCGGAGTTGTGCTGCAGGTACTCTTGTAAATTACAGCACAACATCGACTCGCGTTTAGCAATGTATTCCGACAAGATAACTATCAAGCAGCAAGTAAGGCACGAAGATCCACCTGCTGCATGACTCGGTGGAAGGACCGTGGCCAAAGTGAGAGGTGGCTAGCCTGTCGCCCTTATGCAGGGCCCTGTTGTCCTTATCCGTTAGTTGCCTTTAACGACACAAAAGGACTGGACACAGCCTATGCTGAATCTAGTGAAGAGTTCACTAGACTCAGCGCTGTATTTAAGTCCACTGTCCAGCCCATGTATGTCTGTGGCTGACTACTATAGAACTTTTAACCAACAGAACTGTCTCATCGGTGAGTCATGCAGAGCTGCCGAGCCCCAAAGAACTCGAGAGCAGCTCCCGCACTCTCTCTGACTTCTTCGAGAATATCTACATAACAGGGCGCGTCCGCACCGGCATTGATGCCGAAGAGCCGCTCATACTCACGCCGTTCATCGAGCAGGGTAGGCTGAAGGAGGCAAGAGAAGCCGCCTTGGTGGATCCTGACCTTATGATGCCGGATGTGGAGAGCTATGCTGGGTATGTCTTTTCCTCTACAGAACCGGTAAACGTGGAACGCTCTCCCTGCTCATACAGGATGTTTGATGACCATAGGTCATAATAAAGCAAACCACGTACTCTTGAGCCTATTTGGAGCAAAAAAGTTAGATGACATTTTGTTGTACGGTGAACTTTTTTTTTTAATACTAAACTAAATAAAATTTATTTAGTTCAGTAAGTATGGAAAAAAAAGTTCACCGTAGAACAAACTGTCATATCTAACTTTTTTGCTCCAAATAGGCTCAGGAGTACCTGGTATGCTTTATTATGACCTATGGTCATCAAACACCCGGTATATTCCCCCCAAGCCCCCAAGTAGTCTCGGATCCTTCAAGAGGGGCGTGAAGGGGCACCTGGCAGGCCGGCATGGCATTCGGAGCCCCCGCATATGGCCGAATGTCGATGGGCGTCGTTGGACACCTCATGGGTAGCTCGGCGCCATATGTCGCGCTTTCAATAGAAAAAAAAACTCCGTAGACACGTCGCGTCGGCCCTCTAAGTGTATTGTATTTAGGGTTGCTACCTTTTTTGAAACCAATAAAGTATGTTTTCATTTTAGTTGAACAATATAAAGTACACAGCAAAGTACTTATAAATGTTTTATTTATTTATCTTTAAAAGACGTTTTTTGTAATTTTGATAGACCATTAAATTCGATTCGATTAGTACAACGATACGAGCTACCTATTACGGTTCAAGAGACATACAGCCCTCGGACAGACGGACAGACAGACAGACGGCGTAGGCTTAGTAATAGGGTCCCGTACAGGATACGGAACCCTAAAAATGAACTAAAAAGTTCAAAATACATTTATTCCGATTCGAAACAAGGCATTTTCTTATTTTTTTTACAGTTTTCAAATAAAAACCCTCCTTTTCTCTCGAGCTGTCAAATGAAAGCTTAAAAAAAATTGCGTTTATTTATTTAGGTTTTCACTTCACACAGACTACGGAGATAATATATTTTTAGGTGTTTTTTTTTTTATGGTGATGTCAGCCAACACCGGGTGAACTAGGTGCCATGTCAGTGCTTCCCCCTTTGATCGTGGCGGCTACACTGAACTGGTCGGAAAACACAAACTATTTACATAGCCGTTTGGGCCGACGTTTCATTCAGTGCGGTGGTACCAACCCGGGCGGGTTAAACCCTACCACCAAGTAAAGATTAGGGGGGAAGGGACCTACAGTTTTACGAGGAATCCGAACCTCGGTCAGCCTCCAACGGTCAGCGGTCACCCGTCCAAGTACTGACCGCACCCAGCGTTGCTTAACATTCAATAGCGACAGTTGACTGTCTGCAACATTGAGCTATCGAGGCTGACAAATTTTTTATACAGCCTCCCCCTTTTAAAACTCCGTTTATACACACACACAGGTACTTAACAGTTGACAAGAAGTACAACTCAAACCTATGGTTCTGGTACTTCCCCGTGGCCGACATGCCGGTGGAGAGCACCCCCTGGATAATATGGCTGCAGGGTGGTCCCGGAGCTTCGTCCCTGTACGGCCTGTTCACAGAAATCGGACCCTACGCTGTCACAGAGGACATGACGTTGGAAGGTATGCTTGTGTTTTGAATAGAATAGAATAGAATAGAAACTCTTTATTGCACACAAATTGAAGGAAGAACAGTACACGACAAGAAACAAGAAATACAGGAGTGCGCAAAGGCGTTATCACTACAAGTGATTTATTCCAGTCAACCTTTGGGTGATGAATTTCCATGGATAAAATAAATTGTGGCACGTTCAATAAAGTTAACTTTCTCCATACAAAATCGTCTTTCGGAATTTATGTTTTCTAGCCCCCGAAACCTTATCCGATTTTTACAAAAAAAAAAATCTTGTGTTAAGGACATTACAGGGTAAATGATACATATAAGTACAGACCTATACAGAACTATCAGACCAGGACGTTGTAGGCTTAGTAATCGGCTTCCGTATAGTATAGATACGGAGCCCTAAAAATGGAGTTCCCGGTAATCCAGAATCTGTTCAACACCGAACAAAGGTATTGTTTGGGTTGACCTAACCTATTCATTTTGGCGCAGAGATCAAGTACTCTTGGGGCAAAAACCACTCATTGCTGTTCATCGACAATCCTGTTGGAACGGGCTTCAGCTTCACCGACGACGACAGAGGGTACGCCACCAACCAGACCACGGTGAGTTTTCCTCTTAAGATGCACCGGCAATAATTAGCAAGAGCAACCAGGTAGGTACCGCTTTTTATTATTTTTTTGTTTTCTATGGAATTTATTTATATTAGAAAACATATTACTATTCACAATTTTTTATGCCTAAATTATGGCCAATTACATGTTTCCCTGATTTGTTTTTTTTTTATGTTTGCGTAGGGCATAAACTTAGGTGTCTAAAGGTGTTTGAGACGTGGTGTTTTGTGATGTGTTGTTGTGTGGTGTGGTGCGTAGTGTATGTGTGTGAGGGTGTGTGTGTTTGTGTCTTTAATTTGTGTTATTGGTTTTATTAATATGTACAATATGGTACTGTTCATATTTATGCAACTCCTCATTCATACTAGCCACTAGTGTGTTCACTATTTCACTTTGGAAAGTTCGTCTGCTGAGGTGGCATTAAACTGACACGGTTGACTACATCGCCTACAACATCCGTGATGTCAGCCCATAACATCAGGGTGAACGAGGTGCCAATGTCAGTGCTTCCCTTTATTTCATGTCGGCTAAACTGAACTGGACGGAAAACACGAACTATTTACATAGCCGTTTCAACCGATGACATTTCGTTCAGTGCGATGGTATCAACCCGGCCGGGATAAACCCTACCACCTAGTAAGGTAAGAAGGGAAGGGTTGCTTGCTCGTTAGAAACGTTACAGCAGCACACGGCAGCAGAGTGAAGACAAATAAATACATACACACATACACTTTCACTTTATAAATATATATATTTTTTATTAATAAATAATTTTATTAATTAAAATACTAACAACTTTTTGTTGCTTTATTTTTATGTAAAACACATATTTTAATTAGACGCCACCGACATCGGGGCGAAATATTTCATTAATAAATGTGCTTTGTTATTTTTATTAATAAAATATGTGTTTTACATAAAAATACACACATACACAATATACATACATACATATACATACATACATATCATATCACACACGCTCAATCCCGAAAATTGGAGTAAGCAGTGTAAGTGTGTAATCGGAGTAAGTGTGTTCTATCGCTTATTCCATGGGGAGTGCTCGGAGGAGCTGTTTAACGCAATCCCGCCGTCCCCTTTCCACCTCCGCACCACACGCACTGGAAAGGGTTTGCATCCCTATACGCTGGACTTACCGCGGATGCGTACTAATCAATTCTGCAGATCTTTTCTCTACAGAACCGGTAAACTCTGGAACGCTCTCCCTGCTCATATATTTCCCCCCAAGTACAGTCTCGGGTCCTTCAAGAGGGGGTGAATGGGCACCTGTCAGGCCGTCATGGTATTCGTAACCCCCGCATACGGCCGAATGTCCATGGGCGTCGTTAGACACCTTATGGGTGGCTCGGCGCCATATGTCGCGCTTTCAATTAAAAAAAACAGAGTAATCGGGGTTGTGCTGCATGCACTCTGGTAAATTACAGCACAACACCGACCACCACTTTAGCAAAGTATTCGGACAAGATAACTATCAGGCAGCAAGTAAGGCACGAAGGCCCACCTGCTGCATGAATAGGTGGAAGGACCGCGCCAAGGTGAGAGGTGGCTAGGCTGTCGCCCTAATGCACGGCATCTTGTCCTTATCCCTTAGTCGCCTTTTACGACATGCACGGGTAGAGATGCAGTGGGACTATTCTTATTAATTACCGACCCCACACAGTACTTACACATACACGCTAAACATATAAGTTATTATAACATGCACCACTCTTTTTTGAAAATGGGGTTGAAAATGGAAAAAAGCGCTGCTTTTGCTGTGAGGAGCGTTGCAACTTCCGTTCGCTCGTACTTTCGTGACGTTTCACTTTTCCTGAGTTAGATCCTCCATCCCAAACCTGCGATAAAACTCTTCGCTTCAAAAAAACTATTCCTTTACCGTGTAACCTTTGTAACGTGTGGGGCCGGTACTTCAAAAGAATAGCACCACTGCATCTCTCCCCGTGTATGTCGTAAAAGGCGACTAGGGGATATGACTCCCTTCTTATATTACTAGGTGGTAGGGTGAACCTTAAAAAGTTAGAACCCGCCTGGGTTGGTACCACCGCACTGAATGAAAGGTCGGTCGAAACGGCTATGTTAATAGTTTGTGTTTTCTGTCCAGTTCCGTGTAGCCGGCACCACCGAAGGGAAGCACTGACGTGGCACCAAGTTCACCCGGTGTTATGGGCTAACATCACGGATGTTGTAGGTGATTGATGATGTTGTAGCCAACCGTGTCAGTTTCCATAAAAAAAAAACCTCCACGGTGAATATATTTCACAGATTACGTCATGAAACCGATCCAACGAGACTCCGACTAGTCACCAATAACTCCGACTCGGAGTTATTGGTGACTGACGAAACAATCTCGAATCTCTATTCCAGATCGGAGAGCAGCTATACGATGCCCTGCAGCAGTTTCTGAGCATATTCCCCGAGCTGCGCCAGGCTCCGCTGATCATCGCCGGAGAGTCCTACGCGGGAAAGCACATACCCTCGATAGCGATACAAATACTCCGACACAAGCACTCGCACAATCCTCCAATAAGGCTCGAGGTAAGAAGAACTCGTTCGAATTGTTCCAGAGATTATTTTTATAACAATTTTAAATTTTTTTATAAACTAAAAATTAAAATCTAAAATTGGTATAAAAACAAATGGAGTTTCCACCACCGGCGGCGCGGCGGGGCGAACCTAAGCTACCGATGGTCGGGCCCTAAGTAGGGAGAGTAACCTCCGGACGATGTAGACCTGTAGCGCTAGGTTTTTGGTTTCAAAAATATTAAACTTGTTTATTTTTCGCATATAGTTTCCGAACCATTTGCCCAACCTAATATATCAGTTTGTGTCATCCTAGGAATTTGCATACGTAGAAATTTAGGTATTTGTCTTTTAGATCAGTATTGGACGAAAAGAAAATTAGAAAAGAAAATTTTACTTTAATGATAATATTGAAGTAGTAACCGATGTGCAAAAACATTTTGTGTCATCTCTGTCCACGGAAATCCTTATATTTAACCAGTACCTAATACATCGCCCAAATAGCCATAAAAGAATATTAGAAAAGGTTAAATAGGTGTTACGCGTTTTAGAGTACTGATATCTGTTGTTCAAAATATTTTGTGTCGAATTCATCCACGACATTTATAGATATTTAATATTTTTATTACAACAACCTCTAAAAGCCACAAAAGATAATACGGGTTATTAGAGTTTACGTCTTTTTGATTATTATGGTGTAACAAAACACTATTCATAATTTGTGTCGTTTTTAACCACGGAATTTTATTATATGAAAAAAAAACTAACTTCGCATGAAGTGCGAGCGCGGGGAATAGCGCGGGCGCGGGCGGCGGGGCGGCGGGAGGCGAGCGAGCGAGCGAGGCACGCCACGCCACGCCGCCTCGTACCTATTTGATTAATTTTAGGTGCAAACCTATGTAAAAAAATGTGTTGTTGCGAGTCGATGTTAGCGGATATTTACTTAACTGAAGTTCCTATTTGATTTAAGTTAATTGATAGTGTGTTTATTATATTGTACGTAGTGTAGTATGCGCGCAATATTAGCGAACAGATTCTTATTTTTACCCGACTACGGCGAAGCGAGAAGGAAGGTTATGTGTTTGACCGGTATGTGTGTATGTATGTATGTATGTATGTATGTATGTATGTATGTATGTATGTATTTTTATTTTTTTTTTTTTTTTTTTATTGCTACCGAACTGGGTGGCTCTGTCCGAGGTCGCAACCTCAGGCGCAGCCAATTTCACCCCCGAGGAGGTGCCAGTCCGGCTTGGAGGTGGACTAATGTTGCTGGGGAAAGGCTATTAACCCGCGATTTGAAGATCTGTGGATTGTAGGAGTGGGGGAAGATATTTCCTGGGAGCCCGTTCCACACCTTTGCAGTGCGGCACAAGAACGATTTAGAGAATCGTGCAGTTCGTAGAACTCTTCTGTCGACTACAAACGGGTGTTCCGCGAGAGTATGGCGGGTTTGGCGAAGGCGAACAGGAGGAGGAGGGATAAGGGAAGCAAGTTCGTCAGAGCAGCGGCCATAGTAGTACCGATAAAACAGGCTCAATGACCCAACGATACGTCTGTGCTTTAGAGGTTGAAGGTCCTTTGTGAGTACGGAGTCACCAATGAGGCGAATGGCTCGTCGCTGAATAGAATCCAAGGCTGAAAGAAGGTACTCAGGGGAACCCTCCCAAAGATGACTGCAATATTCCATCACCGGTCTTACTTGTGCTTTGTAGAGTGTAAGCAGTTGGACCGGCGTGAAAAATCGCCGACAGCGGTAAAGGACTCCTAATTTTCGAGACGCTAGTTTCGCCTTGGACTCTATGAACGATCGAAACCCAACGTCCCTGGACACCTCCATACCCAGGACGCCCAGACTACCATCGTTGGGGACTTGGCTGCCCTGAAAAGTGGCTTGGAGAGGAAACGGATCAGCCTTAGTAGAGAAGGCACAAGCTTGCGTCTTGGCTACGTTGAAGTTGACCAAGTTCTTCTTCCCCCAAGAGGATACTTTTTCGAGAACCTGGTCAACCCGAGCAACAGTTTCGCGTCTCGCGTTTGCTGCTGAGGCCTCTCTACCCTTCCAGTCCTTGATGAACCCTTCGTGCACCGTGCTGTCGTCCGCGTAACAGTGTATTTCGCCGAACGAGAGCATGTCGTTGATGAACAATAAAAACAGCGTAGGCGACAGCACGGATCCTTGTGGAACACCAGCATTGATTGAGTAGTCGGCCGAGCAGGCACCATCTAGGGTGACAAATATCGACCGGCCACTCAAAAAGCTGGAGATCCAGGTGCACAGTTTTGTAGGGACACCGTAGGCCGGAAGCTTGCTTAAGAGTCCCCGGTGCCAGACGCGATCGAATGCTTTGGATATGTCCAGAGCGACCGCCAGCGATTCCCCAAAACCATCGAGCCTTTCAGCCCATAAATGCGTGACGTACGCTAGAAGATCTCCAGTCGACCTTTGCTTGCGAAAGCCGTATTGTTTGTCGTCGAGGAGTTTAGAGTCTTCTAGGTACGTCAGGAGCGCTGAGTTGACAATACGCTCCATAACCTTACTCAAAAGTGAGGTTATCGCAATAGGGCGATAGTTCGATGGGTTCGCTGGGTCCCCCTTCTTGGGGACCGGCTGGACCGAAGCTCTCTTCCAGCAAGAAGGCATTGATCCGGAGGAATAGGAGCGTTTGAATAGGCGGGTGAGGACTGGCGCCAATTCCAGAGCACAATTTTTCAAGACGATCGCCGGGACGCCGTCAGGCCCACTACTCTTCGAAATATCCAACTCACGTAGTGTTTTATGGACGACTCTGGGGTGGAACCTAATATTTGCCATCATACGCCCGCAATGGGGTAATGAAGGGGGGTTGGCGCCCAGGTCGTCCATGTTTGAGTTGGATGCGAAAAGGCGTGCAAAGATATTCGCCTTTTCTTTCGCGAGTATAGCGAGCGAGCCATCCGGACGTTCCAGCGGAGGTGTAGCAGGACGGCAGAAATTCCGACCGATGGATTTGGCGAGAGACCAGAAGGCGCGGCTACCCGAAGGGCTACGTGCAAGTTTCGCGCCAATTCCACGGTCGTGCCTGAACTTGGCCAAGTTTTGCGTTCGTTTGCAGGACCTAGCAACGACGTTGAGCTCTCGTCTGTTCTCGACAGACCTATTCTGCAGCCATTTCCTATAAGCCTTGTTCTTAGTGTCAATAGCCAGTCTGCATTGACAATCAAACCAAGGCTTATGGCGGCCGCCGATGGGAACGGTGGAGGTAGGTATGAAGAAATTCATACCCTGTGCGATCACATCGACGACCGATTGGGCACACAGGGATGGGTCTGGAGAAGAGAAGCAAACGTCGTGCCAAGGGTAGGCTCCCAGGAAGGAACGGAAGTCATCCCATTGTGCTGACCGGTAGTGCCAAACTGTTCGCGTACTACATTCACGTGCTTCCGCGAAGTGTACAGTTGGCACAGTTGAGCGTACAAGGCAATGGTCGGAGTTTCCGAGGGGAGCTTCGACCCTCACCTTGTAACCATTTGGCTCGGTAGTCAGCACAAGGTCCAACAAACTAGGTCGATGGGCAGGGTTATCAGGTATCCGAGTGGTTCCGGATACCAACTGCGTCAACCCGTGCGCAATGGCCAAGTTGTAAGCCTCCCTGCCGGCATGGTCAGTGATGGGGGAGCCCAACCAGTCTTGGTGTTTAGCATTGAAGTCACCCAGCATCACTAACTCCGCCGTAGGGAACTCGCAAAGCAGTTTGTCTGCCGTACTGCTGAGATGCTCATAAAATGCCTCTGTTCTTGACGCACTGAGGTTAGGGGATCTGTATGCACCCGCGTAAATCCTCACCACGTGGGGAAGATTCACGCGGATCCATAACACAGGAAAAACAGGGTCTTCAAATCGGGTGAGCCGGGTATAGGAGACACCAGATCCAACGTACAAGCAGACACCACCCTTCGCCATGAAACGTTCCTGAAGATTGTAACCAGGAACGTCCAGGTAGGATGCGTCCGCAGGACGCCCGATCTGGGTCTCCGTAAGAAAGAGGAGGTGAGGCCTCGCCGTCTGCAGATGGCAGGCGACGGATGAGAAATTTGTGTGTAGACCTCTTATATTGGCGAGGTCTACCTTAAATTTTGAGGGAGAACGGGCCGCTGAAGGTTTATACAGTTTTCTATTTTTTGTTCGGCTCATAATTTAGATGGGTGATTGATTCGTGGAGTGTATCGGAATGTGCCCAGGGCGCGGTGATGCCTTGTGCAACTCGGATAGACTCAACCAACTGACAGTCGCAGAGAGCGAGAGGACCCCCGGGCCCCCCCTCCCAGAAAACATGTGGTCTCCCATGGTCACCAGCCCCACAATGCTCTCTGACAGGGATTTTCGCGTGTTGATAGGGCAGCCAGCACACGGGTTGGTGAGGGCCGTGTGCCGGGCCCCTGTACTACCACGCAGGCAGGCAGCGGTCACCTGTTTCCACCGGCTCTCCCTGACCCCTGCGGCTGTCAGTCGGTTAAAAGGAGTCTGGAGTGCGAGCGACACTAGCATCCACAACCCAGGACACCCCCGACACACTCAAGTCCACCGACCGGCTAGTCGCAGGCTGGCCTCCAAGTGTAGCAGAGCCACATCAGGAGTTTTTCGCCTACGACCTGTGGTACCAACCCGGACGACATAGTGGAGGACTTGTCTACCACATAGTGAGGCTGAAAATAAATCCTGTTTAGGCGCAGGATGATCGCCTGCGTCCGACATTCCTCAGCTGTTGCGACTCTGGGACGGTGGTAATGCCAAAGGCATCGTCGCAACATTGCCCAGGGAGCACGACGAGGACGTGAATGTCGACTTGCTGGGCTCTACTTTAGTGTGACCCACCGCTGGCACAGTAGATTGCTAGATTGGTAATTTGGTGAACTCCATACAGCATGTATGTTATGTATGTATGTTCATCTGTTCCCTCATACATAACTTCGAAACTACCTATTTATCATAATTTACAAATCGAAGGTATTGTTGGATGCGTCTTGACCGTCTGCTGGTTGACTATGGTTGGCTGGTTGGCTATGTGACGTCCCATAAAATTGGATATGGCGCCCTCTAGAGGATATAAAGGGATGACCTAAAAAAATGTTTTTAGTGTGGGGTACCAAATGAAAGGGCTTAATTAGCACATTTCAAAAATTTATATATTGTTAGCTGTTGCTTTCGGATTTGCTTGCATGCATCCGATAATTGCGAATAATTTCTAAAATCTATCTATCTGTCACGTGAACCTTTGTTTTGGTCATAACTCGAGAACCACTGGTGCTAGACCCATCGTGTTGGTACTCAAACTACATGTCTGGGTGAGATCTATCCATCTGTCACGTGAACTTTTGTTTTGGTCATAACTCGAGAACCACTGGTGCTAGACCCATCGTGTTGGTACTCAAACTTCAGGTCTCGGTGAGATCTATCCATCTGTCACGTGAACATTGGTCATAACTCGAGGACCACTGGTGCTAGACCCATCGTGTTGGTACTCAAACTTCAAGTCTCCATGAGATCTATCCATCTCTCACGTGAATTTTTTTTGGCCATAACTCGAGAAACACTGGTGCTAACCCATCGTGTTGGAAGTTTGAGTACCAACACGATGGGTCTAGCACCAGTGGTTCTCGAGTTATGATCAAAACAAAAGTTCACCTGACAAATGGAGAGATCTCACCGAGACTTGAAGTTTGAGTACCAACACGATGGGTCTAGCACCAGTAGTGGTTTTCAAGTTATGACCAAAACAAAAGTTCACGTGACAGATGGATAGATCTCACCGAGACCTAAAGTTTGAGTACCAACACGATGGGTCTAGCACCAGTAGTGGTTCTCAAGTTATGACCAAAACAAAAGTTCATGTGACAGATGGATAGATCTCACCGAGACCTGAAGTTTGAGTGCCAACACGTTGGGCCTAGCACCAGTGATTCTCGAGTTATGACCAAAACAAAACTTCAAGTGACAGATGGATAGATCTCACCGAGACCTGAAGTTTGAGTACCAAGACGATGGGTCTAGCACCAGTGGTTCTCGAGTTATGACCAAAACAAAAGTTCACTTGACAGATGGATAGATTTCACCGAGACCTGCGAAGTTTTGAGTACCAGCACGATGGGTCTAGCACCAGTGGTTCTCGAGTTATGACCAAAACAAAAGTTCACGTGACACATGGATAGATCTCACCGAGATCTGAAGTTTGAGTACCAACATGATGGGTCTAGCACCAGTGGTTCTCGAGTTATGACCAAAAAAAAAGTTCACGTGACAGATGGATAGATCTCATCGAGACCTAAAGTTTGATTACCAACACGATGGGTCTAGCACCAGGGGTTCTCGAGTTATGATCAAAACAAAAGTTCACCTGACAGATGGAGAGATCTCACCGAGACCTGAAGTTTGAGTACCAACACGATGGGTTTAGCACCAGTGGTTCTCGAGTTATGACCAAAAAAAAGGTTCCCGTGACAGATGGATAGATCTCAGCGAGCCATGAAGTTTGAGTACCAACACGATGGGTCTAGCAGCAGTGGTTCTCGAGTTATGACCAAAACAAAAGTTCACGTGACAGATGGATAGATCTCACCGAGACCTGAAGTTTGAGTACCAACACGATGGGTCTAGCACCAGTGGTTCTCGAGTTATGACTAAAACAAAAATTCACGTGACAGATGGATAGATCTCACCGAGACCTGAAGTTTGAGTACCAACACGATGGGTCTAGCACCAGTGGTTCTCGAGTTATGACCAAAACAAAAGTTCACTTGACAGATGGATAGATCTCACCGAGACCTGAAGTTTTAGTAGCAACATGATGGGTCTAGCAACAGTGGTTCTCGAGTTATGACCAAAACAAAAGTTCATGACGAAGTTTCTAGTTCTCACAGAAAACGGAATATTAGTTCAGCCCGATTGTTTTAGGGTCATGAAAGATAGGGTCAGTTTGAACTTATGCAAATTTGAAGCGAATCGAAGCGTCAATCTGAAATAATATTGACCACATTAACCATATTCGTAGGTATTGAGATTGCAGACGCGGGCTTTGTACAAAATTCCCACTGCATTATTATCTCTATAGGTAGATACCAAACTTCTTTGCACGAAGTGCGAGCGCGGGCGCGGGCGGCGCGGCGGGCGAGGCGAGCGAGCGAGGCACGCGGGGCAGGCCAGCCAGCCAGCCACCGGCGGCGGCGCGGCCGCCGCTTCGCATACAAGAAATCGTAGGTACCGAACGAACGTGTGTGCGTGCGTATGCCCCCCGCCCGCCGCCACCTGCCCGCGTCCGTCCGCTTTGACCGCAACAACTGTTTTTGTGTTTTATTGATTTATTTCGTGCATGAAAATGACACAACTTTACAATGTACATTTTTCAAGCATTGATGAAATTGAATATGTAAACTCTAATCATTCTAATGTTTTTTTGAAGCTTTTGTAGCTTGGAAAAATAACATAATTGAAAATCCTAAAATTGCGTGCCCTAATTTGGCACAAATTCGTTTAATGGGCAAATGTACGTGATCTGAGATAGGAAATAATAATTTTGTCAATTCTAATTTTCTTTTAGGCACTGTTTTTACATACTGACCATAGGCCAGTTTGCAATGGACGAAGATGACACAAACTGGGTTTGCACACTCCGCAGGCTATCCTAGATATGATACCATAATTATTTTAAAGTTTAGATTAATTTTGCCAGTTTTGAATGGAATTAAAAAAAACAACCACAAATCTTCGAATTGCTGAAAATGCAAGTGACAGATGTGACACAAAACGCAATATTATGCTTCTTATGTATGACTGTATCCACAGGCAAGAAATAAGCAAGTTTAGAATTTTTTAAACTTATGTCCTCAAAATAGGCCAGCGCTATCGGTCTAATGCGCGTGCAGTGTCAACACGAGTATCAAGCAGGGCTGCCTTCTGGATCTGGCCCTTGACCCAACCACTCAGCGAGAGCCTCTCCTCTGTAGATTATTATTTGTTATTATTCATTTATTTAAACATTTATTTACAATAATTTTACATATAACTATATCTAAAATATACAAATATTATTATTAGATGGTCCACCTGGGTGGACTAGGAAGGTGGACTACGGGCAACAAACGGATCTTTATTTTCACGTTTTTTGTTACATATTTATATTAATTCTATATAATTATAAAATAAAATACCTATACAAAATTAATACAGACAAAAACAAAAAAGGGTACTCCCGCCGGCGGCGGCAGGAGGCGGACCTCCAAGCACGCCGGCGGGTGCAGGCCGTGGCTACGGAGCTCTCCGAGACGACGCGAGACTAAGCTTCGAGCGGTAGGTGGTGGTACTAGACACCTAGGCCACCACCACCCCCATCTCGGAGAGCTCCGTATCCACCGGCTGCGGCGACGGCACGCAGTCCTTTCATGGATCTTGATCCTCGTGCGTGCGCTGCCGTTGCGCACCGTACCGCCACGCCGGTAGATGCCGGTAGCGGGGGCTGTAGTCAGAGCACGGAGCCCCGATAGCCTCAAGCAGCAGGCCGGTTGATGTGGCGGACATCGTCGTCCCGTCGTAGGTCTTGTGGCGGGAGCGCGATGTTGTTCGTCGTCGTCGCCGGCATATGTCGGCGATGGAGCGGCGAACCTTGGTGGTGGGTGTGCGCTGTCGTGTAAGAAGTGGCAGGTGAGCGAGACACAGGGACACGTCAACGTCGTCGTCGGTGTAAGCGAGGATGGCGGTATAATCGTGCGGGGCGGCGGCGCGCTGCTGGCGCGGCAGACTCCACGCAAGCTGCGGTGCGCCCTCACCGCGCCCTCCTCTGGCCCGGGGCGGGGACGCCGGTCGTGTCCCTGTCTTCTGCCGTGCTGTCTTTGACAAGTCGTCACCATATTCCGGGAGTGCCGAGTGGCGGCGGCAAGGGAAGGGACCTACAGTTTTACACCGGTTCCGAACGGTGAAGCAGCAGGTGTAGGTATGTATGCACGTAAATTTTTTCGTTAGAAAAAACTCATTGGTACACGCCGACCGGATTCGAACGGCGGACCTCTCGCATGAGAAGCCGAAGCCCAAACCACTCGGCCACCCGCCGCTTGACAAATTGAATTATGAAATGATTTTTTGTGTAGATACCTGTCTCCGCCAGCAGGGCCGAATCTAGAATCTGTAGACCACTAGGCTGAACCTGTGGTGCGGGCCCTTCTGGAGAACCCTAAAATCGTATTTTAAAGAAATTTGTATTCATAAAAACCTGAAAAGAAACGATTAATGAAATTGTAGAACTTTTTTTTACTTTTATATTAATTTTTAAGTGTACTAAAGACTTACATAAGTCGACGTTTCGCCCGCTACGTCACGGGCTTCTTCAGGAACTGCGGGAGTTCCTGCAGCCGACGTCTGGTGTCCGTTGTACCAGACGTCAAGACGTAGCGGGCGAAACGTCGGCTTAGTAAGTCTACACCTACAAAAATTAGTTTTTACTATACTGTATTTAAAAGTTTTTATAATACTACTTTAAAACGTACGTAACTACATAATAACGTAGGTAAGAAAAAAATAGGTGCATTATTTATTACGCCGTGCAATTAGTTATGTAGGATTTGGGTGTGTCGTATGATTATATGGGGGCCCGCACCACATTATTTGAATTGAATTTTTTTTTACCCATTTTCTTTTTGTGTTGCGGGCTCCTAGGTAGCCTGCGCCGCGCGTAAAAACGGCCCTGCTCCGCAGCACTCGTCGCTGGAGAAAGTGAACACCCAATTTTTATTGATATTATTGGATTTTGGGCTTTTGTTTGAGGACCCAATGTTTCCCAAAATCGCCCCGCTAGGTTGTGGAATCGTCTACCGAGGACTATGTTTACCGATACATTCAACCTGGGAGTCTTCAAAGTTCAAACGTCGTACGCTCAGAGTAAAAATTATTACTCTGAGGTCGTACGCATTAAGGCCCCGTCAACCCGTATTTACCCGTACTCCTCTTTCAAGGCGCCGCTTTCGCTGGTTGGAGTAGGATGCAACACAATCAATCAATCACAAATTTGTTTTTTATTTTTTTATTTCAAAACTACAGATCGAAACCAAACAAATATGTCAAGTGCGAGTTTTACTCGCGCGCGTAGGTTTCCGTATCTATCCGCTATCAATAATATCCGCCTATCCGCTCAGGTGGCATGGTCTTCGCGCATGTAATTTGAGACATCTACAGTGTGGACAATGCTTGCAGGGTCTGGCGATAGGCAACGGCTTCATAGACCCTCTGACGATGCAGAACTACAGCACATTCGTGCGAGAGGCGGGACTGGTGGACGATCAGGTCGCTGACTTCATGCGCAGCATCGAGGAAGAGATCGTTAATAAACTTACGAAAGGAGAAACCTACAATGCATTTCTGGTAAAACGTTATACATTGAAAAATGTCTTGCTAACGTAATAGATCGTTGCTCCTTTGAGTTGTTGGCTTTCGCCGTGGAAACTCTTGGCGTGCTCGTTTTCTGATCGCATCGGCAAGCTTTAAAGTATTATTTTTTTCCTTTCAGTACTACAATTTCCTCCTTGACGTGTTTAAGAAGAACTCCCACCTCGACAACGTGTACAACTACGAGAAGGACGACGTCAGTCTGGACGGCCTCTACACGGATTTCCTGCAGCGTAGTGAAGTGAGGCGCGCGCTGCACGTCGGCAGAACCAACTTCACCTCCATCGGGATCGTGTACAGGAAACTCATTCCTGACTTCATGAACAGCGCTAAGTCCTGGTTGGAAGAACTGCTGCAGAATTATAGAGTCATGTGTTATAGGTTGGTTGCGCTACCTACATGCATTACCTGCGCGGTGAGCCACCTGAAAGAGCAACTGGCTCCTACTACGGATCCTTTTACTCCTTTCGGCAAACTTCGGCTCGAAGGAGGAATGTGTGGTATGAGTGATGTTGTGTGGTATGTAATAGTGATATTTTTGGTGGTTTATAAAAAAAATTACCATAACGTCGCTACGCGACGCATCTTCTCTATATTAACCCTAACCTAATGTTGAGGCGGCGCATGTCGTTTTTGTTACGTTTGTATTTCCGAATATAAAGCTTTCTTAGGTGGTTATAAAAAAAAAATAACCATAACCTAATTTTGACACCCTATCATTGCTTAAAAAAAAAACAAAACAAAACATATTTTGACAAAAGGGACACGAACCCATGGTCGAGATCGAAAAAATAAAAATCCTACACTCTTAAACCACTGAGCCAGCAAATTACATAAGCGACCAAACGAACATCGGCTTCGGTTGGTTCGCTTTCGAGCCGAGTCAATCCGAGCCGTAGGAGTAGCACGATCGCAGGATCCGCAGGAGCCGCCAGAGCTGTCAGGTGCCAAACCCTTACCTGCGTACCTTCACGCTGTACCTCGACTGTCGGGGTGAGAAGAGTAATCGGTGTGGTGCCGCAGGACTCTGGTAAATTACAGTACAACATCGAATGCCACGTCTAGCAAAGTATTATGACTAGATTACTATCAAGCAAACAAGTATTACTTGTCTATTGCTGGTTTGCTGCTACCTCAGCCCGCGCTTCCGCACATCGCGCCTCACGCCACACCCGCTGACGCCTAGCTCAGAAGCGTTAGTATCGCTGTCGCGTAGCCAAAGAATATAATACCGCGTAGCCACGCCCGTATTATATGTGTAATTGAGCTACCTACCCCTCGCGCGTGTACGAATTTTGTTTTTTTTGGTGTTATTTGTTTTATTACTAACATTTGTTGTGTTCAAATGCCAATACGAGTAAAAAAAGGAATAGTAATATGACTATGACGTGTGCGCTAGCTTCACTAGTCATGTCACTTAATTATGTAGAATTATTATTACATGGTAGTACATATTAATTCTATGCCTGAAATACGAAGTAACGACAGTTCAGTTTAACACCTGGTGGCGGGAGTATTCGTCTATCCGACTTTTTTGTCGACGGTACCGATAGCTGTTACGTCATTTCATAACCGTCAGCGGTGGCATACTGGAACCAGACGACTAATAAAACAGGAAGGCACTCGCTGTTGTGTTGCTCATCACATGACGTGGAAAGACAGCTCCAAGGCGAGAGGTGGCTATCTTGTCGCTCTTTAGAACGGCATCTTGTCCTTATCTTCAATAGCAATCTTCGTTAGAGGCCTACGAAATGTTTTACGAAATGCACGGGGAGAGATGCAGTGGGCCTATACTTTTTTCAAGTATCCGGCGCGCGCGCGGTGCGGCTCGGCGGGAGTGATTCGGTGGAAGCGAAACGGCAGGCGGCGTTGAAATGGCAAATTCCGAGCCAACGAGCGGCGGGTGGACCAGTGGTCTGGGCATCGGCTTCACTTGCTAGACTTCCGACGTTCGAATCCGGTCGGCGTGTACCAATGAGTTATTTCTGACGGAACTATTTACGTGCACACCTACACCTGCTGCTTTACTAAACTGTAGGTCCCTTCCCTTGCCCCTTACTAGGTGGTTGGCTCAAATTGTAGCCGACTGGATTGGTACCGGCGTACTGGATGTAAGATGACCGCATAGCAACCTCAGCTGTTTTCTCCTCTAGTCCAGTATACTATAGCCAGCAATTTAAAGGGAAATCTCCGGTATGGCACCTACCTTCTCATAGGTGATATTGTCTCGTCGGAGCATGTGCTTTGGCCCTTCTGACACCCAAACAAGATTACATAAAAACAAATTATATTTTTCGAGATATTTTTAAGATTATCAACTTTCATATTTGAATAAATTTTATTCACAATAGAAACAGAAAAGTGATGGCGTCCTCACTGCTCCAGAACTCCCAACAAACTGATCCAGTCCGCTCCACCATGGCACCCAAGAGACACATTTAAAAAAAATTATGACAGGTGCCAATGATAACATCAGACCGGTATAATTTGATAGGTTTAATTGCATGCATTCTTTGGATATGATTACAGTGGACATCTGGACATCATAGTAGCCTACCGACTGTCAGTTCGGACTCACGGCTCCCTGAAGTACGCCCAAGAGAGAAACTACACAGGTGCAGACCGAAATCCCTGGTATCACGAAAATCAACTGGTCGGGTTAGTCTCGTGCACGTGTTGTGTGCTCGTTCACATATTTCTAATTTAATTTCATAAAACAATTTTATCTAAAACAATAAATAAACCTTACCAATACAATCTTATATCTGGGATGCCACATGCGCGGATACTCAGCCCCTGGTCATATAGGCGGCTCTTGTCAGGTAGCTGGCTATGCCGCGGCAAAGGCACAAACTGCAAAACATAGTAAGTATAGTAATATCAAACAAAAGTATGAGTTTGTCGCTTTTGCCGTGGAGACTCTTGGGGCGTAGAGCCCGGACGCCAAAGAACTGGTGAAGCAGTTAGGAAAACTGCTTATGGAGACCGCCGTGCCAGAGCGCTCCTGACTCAAAAGATAAGCGTGGCCATTTAGCGGGGGAACGCTGCTTCGGTTCTTGGAACCACGCTAACCTTCCCAATGGAGGAGTTGTTTATTTTAATTTAGTTTTACTTTGATTTTAATCTGTTGTTTTTTCCATTTTTAATTCATGTTTTTAATAATAAATCAAACAGTTACCTAAAAAAAATAAAAATATATCTTATATATAAAATATTATAACTAAATAAGTGGGATGTGACTTGCGTAGACACCCTGGCTCCATCACACGTCATCAAGTCTTTGAGGGAAACTGGTTCTGCTTCTGAGGCCGCTGCCCGTCTGAAGATAAATAAGTACCAAAGCATTGTCAACCAAAACTATTTGTTTATTCCGCTAGCTTTCGAAACCTACGGCCCGTGGTGCAAGGCTTCAAAATCACTTGTGCATATTTTAGGTAAAAAAATTGGGGAAACAACCAGCGCAGCGTTCAAAATTCGGAAAAGTTTTTAAGGGAGAGAATAAGCTTCGCTGTGCAGAGAGGGAATGCTGCGAGCGTTATGGGCACATTCCCGACATGCCGAACTCTAGAGGAGCTTTTTTATGTTTATTAGGTAGTTCATAATGTATTTTAATTTAACTTGTTTATCCAACAAATGCCTACCTTCATTAAAAAAAAAAAAAAAACTAAATAACTAAGTAATTTAGAATCTAATGTTTTTAAGTTTACTCTGTTATTATTTTTATTCATTTTTAAGTTTTAAAGACTTACATAAGTCGACGTTTCGCCCGCTACGTCACGGGCTTCTTCTGGGACTGCGGGAGTTCCTGGAGCTGACGTCTGGTGTCCCGTTGTACCAGACGTCAAATTTGACGTCTGGTACCATGGACGAAATATACTGGACCGATCATACATAGGCGAGCGGGAGTAACCACGCACGGGCGTCAGGCTCACTGACTGACTGAACTGCATCTCGCTCACTCACGGAGGCACTCGATCGCCTTATCTCTTTCTCCTCTTTAAGTGTGTGTAGGTGAATTCGTAGACGAGGAAAGAAATACTGTGCGACTGCGTGATCGACAGAGATGGAAAAACATCGCATACGCAACGTCCCCGCTCCCTCGCCGTCTTCTTACCCCTTTCGCGGCGACCCCGGTTCGCTTTGTTGACGACGTTAATGATAGGTCCAGTATATTTCGTCCATGTCTGGTACACGTCAAACCTACTACTGTTAATCCGGAAACTTAAAAATGAATATAATTTAGAATCACTTAAATTTAAATACGTCACTAAAACCGGTCAAGTGCCAAACGGGCTCGCGCACCGAGGGTTCCGTACCACAACACAATATATTGTTGTTTGTTGTTTTACTTCAAAGTATGCACTATAATCACACCAAGTTTGACAATTACATGTATTACCGTAATATAGAGCAAAAACAAAATAACATTGAAAAAATATGTTTCTTGTATGCTATACAAGAAACGTGTTTTTATTTCAATGTTTTTTTTTTGTGGTGCGGAACCCTCGGTGCGCGAGTCCGACTCGCACTTGGCCGGGTTTTTTTGGCATGATGAATGGTCTATCAGAGAGAAGACGAACGAAAGAACGAACAAACGAAGTTTAACCTTAAATTTTAAGGTTACAAATTTTTATTTTTTTACATTTGTATGTACAATACATTCCAAGAGACATTTGGTCTACAATCTCATTGGCGCAACAATTCTGTGCTGCTTCTGGATCGACATTTCAGAGTGCTCATAAGGCCATACGTTTGGCCCCGAAACGTCAAACCGCAACCCAGCCATATTGTGAACAGACCATCAGTACATACATATCACACACGCTGAATCCCGACAATCGGGGTAAGCAATAATCGGTGTTGTGCTGCAAGAGCTCTGATAAATTACAGCACAACACCGACCACCACGTTTCGCAAAGTATTCGGACAAGATACCTGTCTATCAAGCAGCATGTAAGGCACGAAGGAAGACGCACCTGCTGAATGACTCGGTGGAATTACCGTGCCACGGTGAGAGGTGGCGATCCTGTCGTCCTTTAGCACGGCATATTGCCCTTATCCCTTCTAGTCGCCTTTTATGACATGCACGGGAAGAAATGCAGTGGGGCTCTTCTTTTTACGTACCGGCGTAAGCGACGGGTGGCCGAGTGGTTTGGGCATCGGCTTCTCATGCGAGAGGTCCAAGGTTCGAATCCGGTCGGCGTGTACCAATGAGTTTTTTCTGACGAAAAAATTTACGTGCATACCTACACCTGCTGCTTCACCGTTCGGAACCGGTGTAAGACTGTAGGTCCCTTCCCTTGCCACTTACTAGGTGGTAGGCCCAAATTGTAGCCGACTGGGTTGGTACCACCGTACTGGATGTAAGATGGCCGCATAGCAGCCTCGGTTGTGTTCTCCTCTAGTCCAGTATAGCCAGCAATCCAGGGAAGTCTCCGGTATGGCACCTACCTTCTCGGAGGTGATATTGGCTGGTCGAAGCATGTGCTTTGGCCCCTCCGACTCAGCCACTCATACCGGATTACATAAAAAAAAACAGCCTCACACGGTACCATACCATCAGTAATTTTGCAATAACTTGCTTGCAGGTACTACAAGACGGTCGGCAATCTGACTGAAGTGATGCTGCGCCGCGCTGGTCACATGGTGCCGACAGATGTGCCGGCGCCGGCTCTAGGGCTTATCTCGGCATTCGCTCGCGGCATCACGCTGGACCAAGACAGCGGCCCCTTGGCACAACCAGGAGAAGAACCCGCGCGCAGGAGAAAAATGCCTCTTGACATCATTTCTCCTGAACAACATACTACGTAGACGAACGAAGAAAGATCGCTGTGTCCTTGTATACAACGTGTCCTAAAACTCAACGTCAAGGGAGAACCAGGGAGTAGGCCAGTTTATGACTACCCAGGGAAAAATAAGAAAAAAAATCGGAGTCATTTGTTTTTTATGATATGAGCATTTTTTTATTGAAAAACGTTTCGTACAACATTTTTAGATACCTACTAAGACTACAAATTTGCAAACATAATCGTAATTTTTTTTTATTGGAAGCCTAAATATATCTGCTATTGATCAGTATCCCAAATAAAACCAAAACGCTCATAGTTTTATCACAAAAAAATATTAAGTAATATTTCAAAAATGCTTATACTCGTATAATAAAAAAAATGACTCAGATTTGTTTTCGTTTTTTTTCCCTGGGTAATCATAAACTGGCCTACTCCCTGGTTCCCGCTTGACGTTGAGTTTTGGGACACCCTGGAAGAAATCTATCTATACCCCTCTGTGCGCACTGATATTTTCAACGTGTCATAGCCTACGTTTGAAGATTGGCAACAGGAAATTAAGATCTAATAATAACATAGTAAGTAATGCAATCAGATAAATATATTTAAAACCGTTCACAATGTACGTATGTAATGCAACGTAATGTACCTATTTTATAATGAAAGTAAAAAATGAAATGAAACGAGTTTTTTTTTTATGGAAACTGACACGGTTTTGGCTACATCACCCATAACAGCCGTGATGTCAACCCATAACACCTTTATGAACTGGGTGCTGACATGGCACCTAGTTCATCGATGATCTAGCTAGAATCTAGATGAAAATGTATTTCTTTATATATACTGATACGGTTGGCTACATCTAGGGCTGCCATCTCTAAAATCATTAAACTAGGACAAAAAGAAGTAAAATCCCGGATTTTCATATAAAAACCCGGACATTGCTTTTTTATTGACAATTTATTTTATTTTAACCTTTTTGACAAAATTAAATTTTCATATTATTAAAATATTTAACGGCATTGCTCACGGTCGTCTTCAAGCTATGGGTCGACGTTTAGCGTCTATCATAGAGTTATGCAGCGGGCGGGATTTTTGAATTTTGTATAACCCGGACTACTTTAAAAAATCCCCCCGGACGCCTTCAAAAAGAGGACAAATCCGGGGAAACCCGGACGGATGGCAGCCCTAGCTACATCACCTATTACATCTTTAATGTCAGCCCATAACACCTTGGTGAACTAACTAGGCGCCATGTCAGTGCTTCCCTTTGGTCGTGCACGGCTACACTGAACTGAAAGGAAAACACGAACTATTTACATGACAGTTTTCGACCGACCTTTCTTTCAAATGCATTATTATTGCAGAATAAAAATGGCAAAAAGGCGGATTTCAATCCTAAAGGTTACTTCACCGATTGGTGGAGAAAAATTTGCGAAATTAACTGAAAACATAAATATTATAGTAAAAATATATAACATAAAAATATATTCAAATATAGGTACATATTACATACTTACAGAGTCATATGTTATTTAATTATATATGTTTATATGTAATATGTATGTCATATACATATGCGTACATATAAAAAAAAATATATAAGCAAGTACATACAAACATACGCCACGTCTGTTTCCCAGTGGGGTAGGCAGAGACAACGCTAGTTATTTAATCTTGTTATTAGTATGTGATTAGATTACTTATGTAAAGTAGATATAAATAAAGGAATGTACTACTTATTGCAGTTTCAATACAATTACTATCTAAGTATATAAATATTGTGCTTTAATCCATACTTCCATATCCATATCCATACTATCCATACTTCCATACTTCCATATCCATATCCATACTTCCATACTATCCATAGAGAGAGCGAGAGAGAAAATACAGGGTGCGGCGCGAAAACTTGCTGATTTGTATTTCGCGCCAAGCGGCGAGGTGGGGTCGGGAAAGGGCGGGAACCGACTGGTTCGAAATACGAAATCATGAAGTTTTGTTATCCGCATAGTCAGTTCGCGCCATGAATTGGACCAACGAGCAGCGCGCGTTTGCCATCGAGGCGTACTTTTTTACTGGCCGTTCCAGCGCCTCATACATAACATAACTTATTCTTGCTTGTGATTAAATATTTTTTATTTTTTCGTACTATTGCCCCATCCTCCCGTTTTACAAAGAATCTTTTTCACCAGGACTTTTAACATTGAAAATGTTTTTTCGATCGCTTCAGTGTAGCCCCCCATTTTCGCTGAGATTGTGAAATCGACTTTTGGAAGTGCAACAGCCGTAGAGAGCGAGGAGGAATATCCGAATGTATGAAATAAATTGTGAAAAATCAAATCACGGCTCTGCAGATCCTCGGGTGACTTTGTTAGTTTGTTCTCTATTTCGTGATACATAGATAACCTTTTTTTAATTCTTTAGATTTATAACAATTCTCACTAGATACATTTTAAGTTGATAATTTTAACAATCTGGCTATTGAGAAGATAAATTCTAAATAGATAGATCCAATCTATGTTCATATTTTTTTAAATAAATAACTAGGTAAGATATATTGATAATGAAAATTCTCATTAGATCCAATGTTTATATAACTGGATCTAATGAGAAATACATATCTCACTAGATCCATCATGGATCTGGCCAATGGATCTACTGAGAATGATCCAGTTGAACGAAACTTCAGAAATCGGGTAACTCAGTGCATCGACAATGAGGGCCGTCATTTGACCGATATCATCTTCAAAACTATTTAATAAAAAAAATTAAATGATGTATGTTTTATAATAATTTTTTTTTTATGTAATCCGTTCTGGGTGGCTGAGTCGGAGGGGCCAAAGCGCATGCTCCGACCAGCCAATATCACCTCCGAGAAGGTAGGCGCCATACCGGAGACTTCCCTGGATTGCTGGCTATACTGGACTAGAGGAGAACACAGCCGAGGCTGCTATGCGGCCATCTTACATCCAGTACGGTGGTACCAACCCAGTCGGCTACAATTTGAGCCTACCACCTAGTAAGGGGAAAGGGAAGTTACAGTGATATCTCTACTACTTTTTTTTTTATTGACTTTTCAAATCAGCAAGTTTTCGCGCCGCACCCTGTATAAGAGAAGGGATCGTTTAATATCATATAATTTTGCGTTTAAATCGGATTTGCCGAGTCTACCGCGAGCGAAGCCGCAGGCAAAAGCTAGTACTTACATAAATTTGCATATTTTATATGTCGTAAGTAGAATATCCTTCATTAAATGTTTTATTTTTTTGCTTCGGCATGTATTAAAATTTATAAAGCTTCCTTTTTGGTTTCGCCGTAGTGGGATTGATAAATATAAATTGGCAAGCACAGTCTCGGGTTCTTCAAGAGGGGCGTGAATATAGGCACCTGTTAGGCCGGCATGGAATTCTCAACACACGCATACGACCCAATGTCCATGGGCGTCGTTAGACACCTTGAGCAGTACCTATTTAGTATTCTGTGCCTTGAGTGGCTCGACGCCACATGTATCGCGCCTTCTATAAAAAACCGACCAAGTGCGAGTCGAACTCGCGCACCGAGGGTTTCGTATCGCCATGCCATGGTTAGCGCCACTCACGCCATCTATGGCGTGTTATGAAATGCTTCATCATTAGTTAAAGTTATTAGTTAAAATGCTTCACACTCTATTCGGTAGATGGCGCGCGCGCATATATACTTTTTGGTTTCTTCTATGGGAACCCCCGTGATTTTTTTACTTTTTCTTATTTTTATTATTTGTTGTTATATCGGCCATAATAAATAAATAACACATATTCTGTGAAAATTTCAACGGGCTACCTACCCATTTTTTTTACTTTTTCTTATTTTTATTATTTGATGTTATATCGGCCATAACAACACATATTATGCTGTGAAAATTTCAACGGGCAACCTATTACCATTCAAGAGATACAGCCCTCGGACAGACGGACGGACGGACGGACAGACAGACAGACGGCGTAGGCTTAGTAATAGCGGACTTCGTTTCGCGTGACTTTTTGCTCACAGCTCTGGCTACCAATGACGCATCGTTATGATTTATATTATATCCTAAAACCATCTTGAGAAGTGACATAATGTAAGAGCGTAAACCTCGGCGAAAACCGTTTGTAAATCGATAAAGTGGTTCTCTAGTTACAAGGATATATTTATTCATATATTTCTTCCCAAGTACAACCTGGCGTTTTTCAAAAGGGGCGTGAAAAGTCTGCTGTCAGGCCGGCATGACATTCGCAATCCCCGTGCATCACAGAATGTCCATAGGCATCGTTAGACACCTACTTGTAGGTGAAACGATTCCACATGTCGTGCTAACCATAAAAAAAAACAAAAAATATAGACTTTTTTTTATGGATACTGATACGGTTGGCTACATCACCTATAACGTCCGTGATGTCAGCCCATAACACCGGGTGAACTAGGTGCCATGTCAGTGCTTCCCCCTTTGATCGTGCCGGCTACACTGAACTAGTCGGAAACACACAAACTATTTACATAGCCGTTTAGACCGACGTTTCATTCAGTGCGGTGGTATCAACCCGGGCGGGTTAAACCCTACCACCAAGTAAGATTAGGAGGGAAGCGACCTACAGTTTTACGAGGAATCCGAACCTCGGTCAGCCTCCAACGGTCAGCGGTCACCCATCCAAGAACTGACCGCACCCAGCGTTGCTTAACATTCAATAGCGACAGTTGACTGTCTGCACCAGTGAGCTATCGAGGCTGACGTACCTATACATACATATATACCGGTACATACACAATATATATATAAGGTGCTTCGTTATTCATGTCAATAACTTCGGGAGGGTTAAATTACATACGCATTCAAAGAAAACATGCTCCTATATAGGAGCATTTTTTCTCCTAACATCTCCTAACAAAAAATTCAATCAAATAGATTTAAAAACCAATCATGCTATAGACCCTTGCAAACACGAAACGTAGGCACACACACCGCACACGTAGGTAGGTAGCTAGTTTTAGAGCGGCGCGGCGGTCTAGTGACCTTGTGACTTACTTACAACATACAGCTGTTCTGCGTTTGAACATAGTAGGTACGGTCATTGACCCCGTACAATGCAAGCTACCTACTGTTACACACAGGTCTAGAGACCTTGTGACTTACTTACAACAAACCAATGACGTAAACAAACACTGTTTGTTGTAAGTAAGTCTCCTGTCAAACAGCTGTTTGTCAAACAGCTGTTCTGCGTTTGAACATAGTACGGTCACAGATTACTTTTTTTTTTTTTATTTTTTTTTTATTTATTTATTTATATTAGAAAACATACAGCCATTCACAATATTGATACACTTATTTTTTTTTTATGCCTAAAGTATGGCCAATTACATGTTTCCCTGATTGGTTTTTTTATTTATGTTTGCGTAGGGTATAAACTTAGGTGTCTAAAGGTGTGTGAGGTGTGATGTTTTGTGGTGTGTTGTTGTGTGGTGCGTAGTGTGTATGTGAGGGTGTGTGAGGGTGTGTGAGAGGGTGAGGGTGTGTGTGTGTGTGTGTGTGTTTGTGTCTCTATGTATTTAATTTTTTTAATATTTAAAATGTATAATATGGTGTTAAGTATATTAATGTTTATTTTTATTTTTATTTTTATGCAACTCCTCATTCATACTAGCCAGTGATTGGTTAAGTGTGTTGACTATTTCCCTTTGAAAAGTTCGTCTGCTGAGGTGGAAGATATCAATATGGGGGAACATATTATTGTATGTGCGGGTAAGACGAGGCACGAGTGCATTACGCGCGTAGTTGGTGGTGTGTGCTGGTTCATGGAAGAGTGTTGTGTGTCGTGTTCGCCGCAATGGCGTGTTCAGCATCACCTCCCCCAACAGTTCGCCGCAGTCGAGTCGTCCGCACATCACGTCGCGCAGCAGCATCATATCTAGTAATACCCGTCTGTTCTCTAGACTCAACATGTTGTGTTCAAAACAGCCTAATTCGTAAGAATGATATGTTCTTTTAGTGGCATAAGTTAAATATTTTATAAAGCTCCTTTGCGCCTTTTCGATGTCGTTAATATGAACTTGATAAAGAGGTGTCCAGATGGAGCTGGCGTATTCAAGATTGCTTCTAACATATGCATAATAAATAGCTTTTAGACACGTAACGTTTCTAAACCCCTTAGTCGCACGTCTTATGAAACCCATGCTCTTGTATGCCTTACTCGTGATGTGATTTATATGTTCTACCATAGTTAGTTTTTGGTCAAGAAGTACTCCCAAATCTCTAACCATAGAGACCTTTGCTATCGGAGTATTATTAAAGTGATACGTGAATTGAATAGGTCGTGTGCTACGTGTAAATTTAATATTTTGACATTTTAATGCGTTGACTGTTATTCGATTGTTCGTATAATACTCCGATAGCCGGTTGAGGTCGCTCTGGACGTCTAAACAGTCCTCTATGGTGCGCACCTTCATGACAACCTTCTTATCGTCAGCATATACCTAGTAAATGTTTAGCATATTTAAAACATGTAAAGATGTCATAAAGGTACGCCACATAGAAGAGCGGCCCCAAAAGAGATCCCTGAGGCACACCCGAAGGAATTTTAATGAAGTTGGATTTATAACCTCCTATGACCACAGCTTGCGAGCGGCATGATAGATACGATTCCATCCAGCGAAGTAGGTCACCGTGAATACCCAATCTTTGGAGTTTTGCTAATAATATAATATGGTCAACGCGATCAAACGCCTTTTCAAAGTCTGTGTATATTGCGTCCACCTGTCCACCTCTCTCCATATTTTTAAAGACATAATTGGTGAAACTCGCAAGGTTTGTAGTAGTTGACCTTTTCTTTAAGAAGCCATGTTGGGTTTCAGTTACACCAAGAGAAATTATTGAGTAGACATTTTCATGTGCGATTTTTTCTAAAATTTTGCTAAAGACGTTAAGAATGAAAATAGGTCTGTAATTTTCAATTGCACTTCTCGAACCTTTTTTGTGTACGGGCACTATATGTGCTTCTTTCCATAATTTTGGAAAGATGCCCTCATTGAAAGATCTGCTAAAGATGTAACAGAGCGGATAGGCAAGGACTTGAGCACATTTCTTTATATATATAGGCGGTATTTGATCACTACCAGCACCCTTTGTGACATCGAGATTACGTAGTAGCTTCAGAACTGTTTCCACAGACACCTTAATATTACTAATGGAACCAGAATCGTTACTAGGCGATGGAAGATTATTCAGATATAATTTATATGAGATTATGTCGGTAGGTTCACGGAAGTTGTCTTTAAAGAAAGTGCTAAACCCACCACATACTTCGGAGTGATCGGAATATGTATTTGATCGGTAGGTAAACATCTTGGGATAGTTGGAACCACCTCTTTTTGATTTTATGTACGTCCACAGGTGTTTGGGGTTTGTCTTAATAGTTTGTTCCGCGAACGACCTATGACATTCCTCACACTGCCTCTGAAGACGGTGTTGCCGGGCTCTTAAAAGATTAAATTCATCGCGATCCGACTGGTTTCCAAAACGTTTCCACCTAGCGTGCGCGCGGGATTTATTCTTAATCAATTTAATAAGAGCCCGGTTGAACCAGGTAGGGTACTCATAGGTAGCGGGACGTTTGAGGGGTACAAAGGAGCGGATGCTTTCGTGTAGGTAGTGATAGAAAACGTCAACCATCTCGTCAACGGTACCGCTGCTTAGGTGAGTTTGCCAGTCTATTTGTGAAAGGTATTCTTTTAGTTCTTCGTAATTCGCCTTGTGGAATTTGTACCTTGGCTCGATCGATTCTTTCAGCGGCTCCTCAATTATTTCGTGGGCCGTAAATAATAGCGCTGGGTGGTACGAGTCTTCCTTTACTATCGAGATATCTGATCTACCTACTTCGATTGAAAAATTCGCAAATACTAGGTCCAGTGTTCTACCGTGTTGATTTAAGATTTCATTATATTGATCTATGCCGTAGAAGTGCAAGCCGTTTGAAAGATCGTGACCGGCGCGTTGTATGTCTAACGGGACGCTCCTATTGTGCATTGGAGCAACCTCATTCGCATTGATTGTAGGTAAGTTGAAATCGCCCGCTATGATGCAATTAAAATTTTTATTATTTTCAGTATATAGTCGGCGCACAGAGGCATAGTAAAAGAAGACGAGTAAGATAACTGGAGGCCATTTTTAAAATAACTACCTACGCTGCGCCGAGCCTCCAGGGATGTCACAACTCACAACACTAACACAATTGACAGGCAGTGAGCCCATCATGGTGGAAATGCTATTCTTTAAAATTATTATGTACATTTATGTATTTTTTATTTATAGACCAAGAGCCAGCTCCCAAAATTTTACTCTAACAGAATATATGAGTTGTCATAGATTTATTATATACTGGCGTTAAGGTATATTTTCGAAAGCTGTATTTTCGATAGACAGTGAACGATGTTATTTTGATGTTTGAGCCCTTGATAACGATACCCCACTCAATAATCGGATGCTTAGTTCTGGCGCTACGGTGGAACATACGTAAAAACAAACATACACACACATAAATTGCTAAAAAGATAACCCTTCATTTTTGCTTCGCGCAGTCGGGTAAATTTTTTTTTTAACTTTAACCTCCCAAAAATTAATGCAATGTCAAAATTCAACTTTAACTCACGTCCGTCTTTGGACAAAGATTTTGTAGTCGCGGACGATGAAGAGAATTAATAAGTGGGCAAAAAATTTATAACTATAAAAATTATAGAAAATATATTTAGAATTATAGATTAATATAATTATTAATCTTAATAAAAAAAGTAGCAAATAAATAATTCTAAAATGTATTTATTAATTTTGTTTTATTATTACTTAATAACTTATATTTTTATTTTTGTTATTTTAATGAATTACTTAATAACTTGGTTGGTCGCTAGCAGTCATGAAAGTGTCCGCGGTAGGAGCTGTGGCCATTTATAGAAGACAAAACCGCGCGAAATTGCGTTGTGCGTGGTATCTCTAACAAGTCTGAACAAGTCGACAACCGCGGGCCCGCGCGCGGCGGCGCGGCGCAGCCTTCGCGTGCGCCGCGCGGCCGCGCCCGATGCCGGGGTTCGCGAATGGTTTTTGCAGCTAGTACCTAGCTATTAATAACTAATTAATACTATAATTAAATACTAATAGGTACTTTGCTCTGACGTTACCGAGCCCTCAAGTCAATTCCTTCGCTTAGTACCTACTCGTATTAATAACTTACATAATTTAACTACATACTTTAATAATATTTTTTATGTTACTTACCTTTCGATGGGAGCAGGTAATGAGAATAATGTTAACTCGCGATTCGAGCCTGAACCTGATCTATTCATGCAGCCGCGTACACACTGCAGAAACGCGGAGCCATTAAGTTAGTGCAATAAAATAAAATTCGAATAATAATACTTTCTATCGGGAAGCGGCAGGCGGCAGGCAGCGGCCGTCACGTGGTGTGCGTCACCGAGCACGGGGGCGGGGCGACCATCACTGACTACGCGCGAGAGACAGTGAGAATGCATGTAGTGGTTGTGTACAGACAGCGTGCGCAGGCGCGCGCTTGTGTGAGTGCGAAATCGGCGCGTTTGTATGAAGACGGCTAACTTGTGTGGTTTAACTATGACAGAGGTGAGAAACGCATCTACGTGTTGAGGCAGAGGGCAGTCGCGACGATGCGGTTGTATGTATATAGCTCCTATGTACAGGTCTGCAGAGCCAGTGGCGGCGGTGCCTCGTCCGCGGCGCGGGGCCGGCACGCGCACCCACAGCATTTCAGCAGGTGGCTGCGCGAGCCGCTCGCACGCCATTGCACCGAGCTCGCGCCGTACACATACCATCACGCCACCGCCAGTCGACTTATTCGTTGCGTTTAAGTCACGATCACATCGAAAGACATCATATAATTTATTGTTGCACAATTCAGCATCAAAAATTCCGTCGTACAACCATGTTTCAGTTACTATAATAATGTCGTATTCATTAGTCATGGTGCCATGGTAAAATTCTTTACATTTAGTTCTTAAACCACGCGTATTTTGATAATAAATCTGTAGTGCAGTCTTCACGGCGAGTGAGAGAGTGATCGAGAGGATAAGGCAGTTTTTATGTATTTAATTCGTGCAGGTAGGAATTGCAATGGTTCTAGGCTGGTACCACCGATACCGGGATCGGTACTCCACCTATGGAACTCGGGCACACTCATCCAAAGAATGTGAGTGTTCTGTCTGAGCGTGCAATCGAGTTCCATGGATGGTGCACTCATTGTAGTTGCAGCTGGCTCGTAGCCGGTATGGCCGAGCCGGTAATGTACAGCTTTCATGTTTTTAATTGTAATCATTCGTTTTATTGGGGTTGTATGAATGAGGCGTTTACGATTCATTTTAGAATATATTGAATAAAATATTTTAGATTTAAATGTGGGTGTGTAATATTTGCGTAGTAAGAAGTGTGTGTTGATAAGTATTAGGACATTTTTATTTTGTTTAGTTTTATGTGTGTGAATGTGTGGTGTTTGATTGTGTAATACAATGTGTAAGTAAAAAAAATAACAGTAATTTTGATAATTCAACAAGCAGATTAGTACAGAAACTATTGCATACATATACAGATCAAACAAATTGGTTAGATAATGCGTTTTAGGTCTGATTCGGAGATGATCCTTATAGGCCATGAAGTATCGTTTTTTTTACAAGTATTTGACAGTTTTTTATCCAGACATGTTGATATTGTTTTTCAGCCGCTCTCATTTTGGATCTTCTCAGTAGAGCCTTGTTCGTGCCGGTGAGGTGTTCATTCACGAAGATACGACGAGCTACGCCTGGGATGCCGATGTCAGCGCTGGTGACGCCGCGTGTTTTTCTGAGACCGGCCAGGATGTTGTCCTTCAGGAGGCGCGCGCGCAGCTTGACGACCAGGGCGCGCGGCCGGCCAGCGGCTGTGGCGGGGTCCCGCGGGCGCACGCGCGTCGCGTGCAGTATGTCGTGCTCGGCTAGCTCCACGTCCGCGTGCCTGCCAATTTTCTTTATGATGTCGGTGATATTTTCAGATTTTATTTCAGGGACGCCGTATATTTCCAGATTCAGTATTCTCGAAAATTGTTCATTTTGTTCGTTTGCTGACTTAAGTGCCTTGATTTCAGTCTTAAGCTCATCAACGCCGAGGCACTTTTCTTCGAGGCGTTTAAGTCTCTGTTCAGCTTCATCTTGCCTGTTTGATACGAAATCGAGGGCGGTCTTGATTTGAGTTAGCTCAGCGAAGAATTCAGTTTGGCGAATTTTTATTTCATTAACTGGCTGTCAAGTGTTTTATTTTCATCCATCTTTTTATCCTGTTCACGCTTCATATCAGCAAACATTGACGCAATGTCGCCTTTGAGCGATTGTATAAGTGATGTTAAATCGTCTGAGTGTTTACGTTTCCTAAACGTTACATTTCTCGGTGAGTCGGCATTTGCGGTGCTTAATTCGGGGTTAGATCCCGCGTGCGGAGGTGTGCGCTGCATGATTTTGTTGATATTGTTCTTGGTCACGTACTCAGGTAGCAGTTATTATGTTTCTTTGCTTTGTCGTTAGATGGCGCGGTTCTTTAGGTGCTCTTTTTTGGCATTTCCTTGATACGAGTTGCTCCTAGATGCCACTAGATGGCGCTGATTTTTCCGTGCTGTATTTGCGATTGCTTGATATTTAGGTGCTTACAGAAGCTATGAGATGGCGCTGCTTACGATTTATCGTCGAAAAAGTGGGTATATTTTTATTGTGATATTACTAAATTTTATTGAAATTGTAACCATGAAGATGTTTTAGTAAGTTTATTAATAATATATATTGTAAGTTTTTATCTGACCTTCTGGGATGTTGGCACTACATGAGATTTACGGCTTCTGAAGTTGTATACGTAATATGCCTGTTATTGAATTCACTTTTAACTGTTCTTTTTTTTTTATTACAGATTTTACTCTATATTTAATGCAGCTTGAGTTTAAATAACACTCTCACTACTAGATTAGGCATTAAACTTTATGTTTTCAGTATTATTTTCACTATTTTACTGTTATTTTATTGTTTAAGTTTATTTTTAGCTAGAGCTCTTCTTTAGTATTGTTTATGCGCCAGCGTCAGCTGTCAAGATGATGATACTTAATACATAGTTACGGTCATTGACCCCGTACAATGCAAGCTACCTACTGTTACACAAAGTTGATCCTTTTATTGTTTAGGTAGCAAACATGTTTTGTTAAATTTCTCGACAAGTAATGCTAAAACATATACAATGTTTTTTGCGTAACGTGTTTATTTGAGTGTGTATGTAACCCTCCCGAAACATTTGACATGAATAACGAAGCACCTTATATAATACCGACCGTTAACGGTCGGTCGCCGTAGAAATTTTTAGGATAAATACTACAGTTTTCTATGGAAATATTGCAGTTTTCAGAGTAGGTACTAGGCCTAGCACGTACTTACGTGTCATGCACCTTGCTTGCTAATTTTACCACGCTTTGAAATCCATGACGCCATTCTGGCAACCTTGTCCGAGCTACAAACATAATTTTTATAATTGTGTCCAATTACTTATATTTTGTTACAGGTTATTATGAAACAGTGAAGGACCTAACCTATTTATTGAATTTTAAATTTAAAGTACACCTCCTTACCTATAATAAAATCCAAGAAATGTTCTTGATAAAATCCAACGTCTGCTTTCTGTCTGAGTGTCTGTCTGTCCGCTTATAACTCGAGAACTACTGAACCGATTTTAATAAAACAAAATTCTACGGATAGCTTGATTCTTCCCATCAACTATAGGCTACTTACTATCACGCTAAATAGCTTATGAGGTTAGCAGTGAAGTGAAATATGAGAGCGGGCGGAGCCGCGGGCACAGCTTGTCCTTATCCTTACCTATAATAAAATCCAACGTCTGCTTTCTGTCTGAGTGTCTGTCTGTCTGTCCGCTTATAACTCGAGAACCACTGAACCGATTTAAAAAAAAAATCTACGGATAGCTTGATTCTTCCCATCAACTATAGGCTACTTACTATCACGCTAAATGGCTTATGAGGCTAGCAGTGAAGTGAATATGAGAGCGGGCGGAGCCGCGGGCACAGCTTGTATAGCTATAATAAAAGGAACCAAAATACACTGCCAAACTTTTTTTTTTTTTATGTAATCCGGTATGGGTGGCTGAGTTGGAGGGGCCGAAGCGCATGCTCCGACCAGCCAATATCACCTCCGAGAAGGTAGGTGCCATACCGGAGACTTCCCTGGATTGCTGGCTATACTGGACTAGAGGACAACACAACCGAGGCTGCTATGCGGTCATCTTATATCAAGTACCTACGGTGGTATCAACCCAGTCGGCTACAATTTGAGCCTACCACCTAGTAAGGGGCAATGGAAGGGATCTACTGTTTTACACCGGTTCCGAACGGTGAAGCAGGAAGCAGCAGGTGTAGGTATGCACATAAATTTTTTCGTCAGAAAAAACTCATTGGTACACGCCGACGGGATTCGAACCGCGGACCTCTCGCATGAGAAGCCGATGCCCAAACCACTCGGCCACCCGCCGCCATGTACTAGATGTACGACTAGACTAGTACCTAAACTAAATTGAGGATCGAAAATGGCAGAAAATGGTCAGTCCGATCGATAGGTACTGATAGGTACATTGAAATAATGTACTTATTCAAAATACCATTCTTTATTTATCATTCGTATGGTAGTACACTACGCTTGAATTTGTCCTGTTTAGTTTTTACAATCCGGTTCGATTACACCCACAAAGAAGAGCCCCGGCAAGAAACTTTGCAGGGTAATTTTTTTAACGTCTTCGATTACAATACATTGTGACTAACTACACAATAGACACCGCTTACAGTGTTAAGATAGTTTGAGAGCTAGAATAACTATAATTTTAGCTTGATAATTCTGACCACATAAAATCAAAAGTAAAAGTATAAATAAAATCAGGTGTACCTATAGAGCCTTTGTCAGAAATTGTTGATACATATCGTATCAAGTCATGTCAATTATCAAATATATTCATACCACATGGTAGTACAATGTCAAAAAAATAATAATAATATTAGTAAACTTCTGACACCCAAACAAGATTACATAAAAACAAATTATATTTTTCGAGATATTTTTAAGATTATCAACTTTCATATTTGAATAAATTTTATTCACAATAGAAACAGAAAAGTGATGGCGTCCTCACTGCTCCAGAACTCCCAACAAACTGATCCAGTCCGCTCCACCATGGCACCCAAGAGACACATTTAAAAAAAATTATGACAGGTGCCAATGATAACATCAGACCGGTATAATTTGATAGGTTTAATTGCATGCATTCTTTGGATATGATTACAGTGGACATCTGGACATCATAGTAGCCTACCGACTGTCAGTTCGGACTCACGGCTCCCTGAAGTACGCCCAAGAGAGAAACTACACAGGTGCAGACCGAAATCCCTGGTATCACGAAAATCAACTGGTCGGGTTAGTCTCGTGCACGTGTTGTGTGCTCGTTCACATATTTCTAATTTAATTTCATAAAACAATTTTATCTAAAACAATAAATAAACCTTACCAATACAATCTTATATCTGGGATGCCACATGCGCGGATACTCAGCCCCTGGTCATATAGGCGGCTCTTGTCAGGTAGCTGGCTATGCCGCGGCAAAGGCACAAACTGCAAAACATAGTAAGTATAGTAATATCAAACAAAAGTATGAGTTTGTCGCTTTTGCCGTGGAGACTCTTGGGGCGTAGAGCCCGGACGCCAAAGAACTGGTGAAGCAGTTAGGAAAACTGCTTATGGAGACCGCCGTGCCAGAGCGCTCCTGACTCAAAAGATAAGCGTGGCCATTTAGCGGGGGAACGCTGCTTCGGTTCTTGGAACCACGCTAACCTTCCCAATGGAGGAGTTGTTTATTTTAATTTAGTTTTACTTTGATTTTAATCTGTTGTTTTTTCCATTTTTAATTCATGTTTTTAATAATAAATCAAACAGTTACCTAAAAAAAATAAAAATATATCTTATATATAAAATATTATAACTAAATAAGTGGGATGTGACTTGCGTAGACACCCTGGCTCCATCACACGTCATCAAGTCTTTGAGGGAAGCTGGTTCTGCTTCTGAGGCCGCTGCCCGTCTGAAGATAAATAAGTACCAAAGCATTGTCAACCAAAACTATTTGTTTATTCCGCTAGCTTTCGAAACCTACGGCCCGTGGTGCAAGGCTTCAAAATCACTTGTGCATATTTTAGGTAAAAAAATTGGGGAAACAACCAGCGCAGCGTTCAAAATTCGGAAAAGTTTTTAAGGGAGAGAATAAGCTTCGCTGTGCAGAGAGGAAATGCTGCGAGCGTTATGGGCACATTCCCGACATGCCGAACTCTAGAGGAGCTTTTTTATGTTTATTAGGTAGTTCATAATGTATTTTAATTTAACTTGTTTATCCAACAAATGCCTACCTTCATTAAAAAAAAAAAAAAAACTAAATAACTAAGTAATTTAGAATCTAATGTTTTTAAGTTTACTCTGTTATTATTTTTATTCATTTTTAAGTTTTAAAGACTTACATAAGTCGACGTTTCGCCCGCTACGTCACGGGCTTCTTCTGGGACTGCGGGAGTTCCTGGAGCTGACGTCTGGTGTCCCGTTGTACCAGACGTCAAATTTGACGTCTGGTACCATGGACGAAATATACTGGACCGATCATACATAGGCGAGCGGGAGTAACCACGCACGGGCGTCAGGCTCACTGACTGACTGAACTGCATCTCGCTCACTCACGGAGGCACTCGATCGCCTTATCTCTTTCTCCTCTTTAAGTGTGTGTAGGTGAATTCGTAGACGAGGAAAGAAATACTGTGCGACTGCGTGATCGACAGAGATGGAAAAACATCGCATACGCAACGTCCCCGCTCCCTCGCCGTCTTCTTACCCCTTTCGCGGCGACCCCGGTTCGCTTTGTTGACGACGTTAATGATAGGTCCAGTATATTTCGTCCATGTCTGGTACACGTCAAACCTACTACTGTTAATCCGGAAACTTAAAAATGAATATAATTTAGAATCACTTAAATTTAAATACGTCACTAAAACCGGTCAAGTGCCAAACGGGCTCGCGCACCGAGGGTTCCGTACCACAACACAATATATTGTTGTTTGTTGTTTTACTTCAAAATATGCACTATAATCACACCAAGTTTGACAATTACATGTATTACCGTAATATAGAGCAAAAACAAAATAACATTGAAAAAATATGTTTCTTGTATGCTATACAAGAAACGTGTTTTTATTTCAATGTTTTTTTTTTGTGGTGCGGAACCCTCGGTGCGCGAGTCCGACTCGCACTTGGCCGGGTTTTTTTGGCATGATGAATGGTCTATCAGAGAGAAGACGAACGAAAGAACGAACAAACGAAGTTTAACCTTAAATTTTAAGGTTACAAATTTTTATTTTTTTACATTTGTATGTACAATACATTCCAAGAGACATTTGGTCTACAATCTCATTGGCGCAACAATTCTGTGCTGCTTCTGGATCGACATTTCAGAGTGCTCATAAGGCCATACGTTTGGCCCCGAAACGTCAAACCGCAACCCAGCCATATTGTGAACAGACCATCAGTACATACATATCACACACGCTGAATCCCGACAATCGGGGTAAGCAATAATCGGTGTTGTGCTGCAAGAGCTCTGATAAATTACAGCACAACACCGACCACCACGTTTCGCAAAGTATTCGGACAAGATACCTGTCTATCAAGCAGCATGTAAGGCACGAAGGAAGACGCACCTGCTGAATGACTCGGTGGAATTACCGTGCCACGGTGAGAGGTGGCGATCCTGTCGTCCTTTAGCACGGCATATTGCCCTTATCCCTTCTAGTCGCCTTTTATGACATGCACGGGAAGAAATGCAGTGGGGCTCTTCTTTTTACGTACCGGCGTAAGCGACGGGTGGCCGAGTGGTTTGGGCATCGGCTTCTCATGCGAGAGGTCCAAGGTTCGAATCCGGTCGGCGTGTACCAATGAGTTTTTTCTGACGAAAAAATTTACGTGCATACCTACACCTGCTGCTTCACCGTTCGGAACCGGTGTAAGACTGTAGGTCCCTTCCCTTGCCACTTACTAGGTGGTAGGCCCAAATTGTAGCCGACTGGGTTGGTACCACCGTACTGGATGTAAGATGGCCGCATAGCAGCCTCGGTTGTGTTCTCCTCTAGTCCAGTATAGCCAGCAATCCAGGGAAGTCTCCGGTATGGCACCTACCTTCTCGGAGGTGATATTGGCTGGTCGAAGCATGTGCTTTGGCCCCTCCGACTCAGCCACTCATACCGGATTACATAAAAAAAAACAGCCTCACACGGTACCATACCATCAGTAATTTTGCAATAACTTGCTTGCAGGTACTACAAGACGGTCGGCAATCTGACTGAAGTGATGCTGCGCCGCGCTGGTCACATGGTGCCGACAGATGTGCCGGCGCCGGCTCTAGGGCTTATCTCGGCATTCGCTCGCGGCATCACGCTGGACCAAGACAGCGGCCCCTTGGCACAACCAGGAGAAGAACCCGCGCGCAGGAGAAAAATGCCTCTTGACATCATTTCTCCTGAACAACATACTACGTAGACGAACGAAGAAAGATCGCTGTGTCCTTGTATACAACGTGTCCTAAAACTCAACGTCAAGGGAGAACCAGGGAGTAGGCCAGTTTATGACTACCCAGGGAAAAATAAGAAAAAAAAATCGGAGTCATTTGTTTTTTATGATATGAGCATTTTTTTATTGAAAAACGTTTCGTACAACATTTTTAGATACCTACTAAGACTACAAATTTGCAAACATAATCGTAATTTTTTTTTATTGGAAGCCTAAATATATCTGCTATTGATCAGTATCCCAAATAAAACCAAAACGCTCATAGTTTTATCACAAAAAAATATTAAGTAATATTTCAAAAATGCTTATACTCGTATAATAAAAAAAATGACTCAGATTTGTTTTCGTTTTTTTTCCCTGGGTAATCATAAACTGGCCTACTCCCTGGTTCCCGCTTGACGTTGAGTTTTGGGACACCCTGGAAGAAATCTATCTATACCCCTCTGTGCGCACTGATATTTTCAACGTGTCATAGCCTACGTTTGAAGATTGGCAACAGGAAATTAAGATCTAATAATAACATAGTAAGTAATGCAATCAGATAAATATATTTAAAACCGTTCACAATGTACGTATGTAATGCAACGTAATGTACCTATTTTATAATGAAAGTAAAAAATGAAATGAAACGAGTTTTTTTTTTATGGAAACTGACACGGTTTTGGCTACATCACCCATAACAGCCGTGATGTCAACCCATAACACCTTTATGAACTGGGTGCTGACATGGCACCTAGTTCATCGATGATCTAGCTAGAATCTAGATGAAAATGTAATTCTTTATATATACTGATACGGTTGGCTACATCTAGGGCTGCCATCTCTAAAATCATTAAACTAGGACAAAAAGAAGTAAAATCCCGGATTTTCATATAAAAACCCGGACATTGCTTTTTTATTGACAATTTATTTTATTTTAACCTTTTTGACAAAATTAAATTTTCATATTATTAAAATATTTAACGGCATTGCTCACGGTCGTCTTCAAGCTATGGGTCGACGTTTAGCGTCTATCATAGAGTTATGCAGCGGGCGGGATTTTTGAATTTTGTATAACCCGGACTACTTTAAAAAATCCCCCCGGACGCCTTCAAAAAGAGGACAAATCCGGGGAAACCCGGACGGATGGCAGCCCTAGCTACATCACCTATTACATCTTTAATGTCAGCCCATAACACCTTGGTGAACTAACTAGGCGCCATGTCAGTGCTTCCCTTTGGTCGTGCACGGCTACACTGAACTGAAAGGAAAACACGAACTATTTACATGACAGTTTTCGACCGACCTTTCTTTCAAATGCATTATTATTGCAGAATAAAAATGGCAAAAAGGCGGATTTCAATCCTAAAGGTTACTCCACCGATTGGTGGAGAAAAATTTGCGAAATTAACTGAAAACATAAATATTATAGTAAAAATATATAACATAAAAATATATTCAAATATAGGTACATATTACATACTTACAGAGTCATATGTTATTTAATTATATATGTTTATATGTAATATGTATGTCATATACATATGCGTACATATAAAAAAAAATATATAAGCAAGTACATACAAACATACGCCACGTCTGTTTCCCAGTGGGGTAGGCAGAGACAACGCTAGTTATTTAATCTTGTTATTAGTATGTGATTAGATTACTTATGTAAAGTAGATATAAATAAAGGAATGTACTACTTATTGCAGTTTCAATACAATTACTATCTAAGTATATAAATATTGTGCTTTAATCCATACTTCCATATCCATATCCATACTATCCATACTTCCATACTTCCATATCCATATCCATACTTCCATACTATCCATAGAGAGAGCGAGAGAGAAAATACAGGGTGCGGCGCGAAAACTTGCTGATTTGTATTTCGCGCCAAGCGGCGAGGTGGGGTCGGGAAAGGGCGGGAACCGACTGGTTCGAAATACGAAATCATGAAGTTTTGTTATCCGCATAGTCAGTTCGCGCCATGAATTGGACCAACGAGCAGCGCGCGTTTGCCATCGAGGCGTACTTTTTTACTGGCCGTTCCAGCGCCTCATACATAACATAACTTATTCTTGCTTGTGATTAAATATTTTTTATTTTTTCGTACTATTGCCCCATCCTCCCGTTTTACAAAGAATCTTTTTCACCAGGACTTTTAACATTGAAAATGTTTTTTCGATCGCTTCAGTGTAGCCCCCCATTTTCGCTGAGATTGTGAAATCGACTTTTGGAAGTGCAACAGCCGTAGAGAGCGAGGAGGAATATCCGAATGTATGAAATAAATTGTGAAAAATCAAATCACGGCTCTGCAGATCCTCGGGTGACTTTGTTAGTTTGTTCTCTATTTCGTGATACATAGATAACCTTTTTTTAATTCTTTAGATTTATAACAATTCTCACTAGATACATTTTAAGTTGATAATTTTAACAATCTGGCTATTGAGAAGATAAATTCTAAATAGATAGATCCAATCTATGTTCATATTTTTTTAAATAAATAACTAGGTAAGATATATTGATAATGAAAATTCTCATTAGATCCAATGTTTATATAACTGGATCTAATGAGAAATACATATCTCACTAGATCCATCATGGATCTGGCCAATGGATCTACTGAGAATGATCCAGTTGAACGAAACTTCAGAAATCGGGTAACTCAGTGCATCGACAATGAGGGCCGTCATTTGACCGATATCATCTTCAAAACTATTTAATAAAAAAAATTAAATGATGTATGTTTTATAATAATTTTTTTTTTATGTAATCCGTTCTGGGTGGCTGAGTCGGAGGGGCCAAAGCGCATGCTCCGACCAGCCAATATCACCTCCGAGAAGGTAGGCGCCATACCGGAGACTTCCCTGGATTGCTGGCTATACTGGACTAGAGGAGAACACAGCCGAGGCTGCTATGCGGCCATCTTACATCCAGTACGGTGGTACCAACCCAGTCGGCTACAATTTGAGCCTACCACCTAGTAAGGGGAAAGGGAAGTTACAGTGATATCTCTACTACTTTTTTTTTTATTGACTTTTCAAATCAGCAAGTTTTCGCGCCGCACCCTGTATAAGAGAAGGGATCGTTTAATATCATATAATTTTGCGTTTAAATCGGATTTGCCGAGTCTACCGCGAGCGAAGCCGCAGGCAAAAGCTAGTACTTACATAAATTTGCATATTTTATATGTCGTAAGTAGAATATCCTTCATTAAATGTTTTATTTTTTTGCTTCGGCATGTATTAAAATTTATAAAGCTTCCTTTTTGGTTTCGCCGTAGTGGGATTGATAAATATAAATTGGCAAGCACAGTCTCGGGTTCTTCAAGAGGGGCGTGAATATAGGCACCTGTTAGGCCGGCATGGAATTCTCAACACACGCATACGACCCAATGTCCATGGGCGTCGTTAGACACCTTGAGCAGTACCTATTTAGTATTCTGTGCCTTGAGTGGCTCGACGCCACATGTATCGCGCCTTCTATAAAAAACCGACCAAGTGCGAGTCGAACTCGCGCACCGAGGGTTTCGTATCGCCATGCCATGGTTAGCGCCACTCACGCCATCTATGGCGTGTTATGAAATGCTTCATCATTAGTTAAAGTTATTAGTTAAAATGCTTCACACTCTATTCGGTAGATGGCGCGCGCGCATATATACTTTTTGGTTTCTTCTATGGGAACCCCCGTGATTTTTTTACTTTTTCTTATTTTTATTATTTGTTGTTATATCGGCCATAATAAATAAATAACACATATTCTGTGAAAATTTCAACGGGCTACCTACCCATTTTTTTTACTTTTTCTTATTTTTTAACCGACTTCCAAAAAAGGAGGAGGTTCTCAATTCGTCTGTATGTTTTTTTTTTTTTATTTTTTTTTTTATTTTTTTTATTTTTATTTTTTTGTATGTTTGTAACACGATTTCTCCGTCAATTGAGGGCCGATTTAGAAAATTCTTTTTTTGTTAGTTAGGTCATACTTCCGAGGTGGTCCCATTTCAATTTTATCGAAATTGGTTCAGTGGTTTTCGAAAAATCAGCATAATACTATGGTGTGTGGTTACCTTCAGCAAAACTTGTGATGTGGTCGTTTTCGGCAATTTTCAGTTTGATAAATTAGTATGGTGTGTGGTTACCTTCAGCAAAACATTTGTGATGTGGACTTATTCAGCAATTTGCAGTCTGACACATATGGCGAATAATTCTGTACCACTTCAATCGATTTCGATTATTCGATTTCGATTATTCTTTTTTATGTAATATTACTAAAAAGAATGAAATAAAAACTGTTTTAAAAAATATTAAACCGATTTCCAAAAAACAAAAAAAAAAAACTAAAAAGTATTAAATACCTAATATTTTGAAATTTTCTCTGTCCTGTTGAAATACATGAATCGATATACTAGTGATACATATTCGGACCCTTGTTTCATGAATATTCTAAATTTGAAATTTTTTTATCTTTTCCGACCGGCGTTTAATTTATTATGGTACCTGGCCAGTACCTACTGTACCGAGTACCATCGAGCTGGTTTGATGATGGAGACAGAAGGTGGCCATAGGAACTCCTAAACTACACATGATAAACCCATCGTGTTTGGGCTCGTTGCATTTGTCTTCACGAGAAATTTACTTTAGACCTAAAAGATTCTCAATTCGACGGTATGTTTTCTTTTTTTGGATGTTTGTTACGCGATTACTCCGTCAATTGTGGGCCGATTTTGAAAATTCTTTTTTTTTTTATTTGAAAGGGGATAACCCTGAGGTTTTTGAAGTGAAAACTTCTTTAGCGGCTCTTGGCACTTTTTTAGGTGGGTAAAAATGTATAACTCGCGACATCGCGTCAGCGTCATTTTTAAAATGAAACCTTAAGTCATTGCGTTAAGGGTTAAGTTAGAGTGGCACGGGATCTGCCGGCACTCCCGGAGTGCAACTGTTAAGTAGGGTTCCGTAACACGTTTATGTCTGTCCATTCTACTAAGTTCTGCAAAATGAATGTAGGGTTCCGTAACATATGCATGTCTATCCGTTCTAGTAAATTTTACAATTTTCAACCAAGGTCCTCCGACGGTTATTTTATAATAAAAGTAGGCTTCCGTAACACGTTTATGTCTGTCCATTCTACTAAGTTCTGCAACATCACCTACAACGTCCGTGATGTCAGCCCATAACACCAGTGCCATGTCAGTGCTTCCCCCTTTGATCGTGCTGACTACACTGAACTGGTCGGAAAACACAAACTATTTACATAGCCGTTTCGACCGACGTTTAATTCAGTGCGGTGGTACCAACCCGGGAAGGTTAAACCCTACCACCAAGTAAAATTACGAGGGAAGGGACTTACAGTTTTACGAGGAATCCGAACCTTGGTCAGCCTCCAACGGTCAGCGGTCACCCATCTAAGCACTGACCGCACCCAGCGTTGCTTAAAATTCAATAGCGACAGTTGACTGTCTGCACCACTGAGCTATCGAAGCTGACGTGGTCCTATTTTAATTGGGTCAAGATCGGATTGGAAAGCGAGGCGGAATCGCGAGGCCGAAGGCCGAGCGATTCCGCCGAGTACATTAATAGCAAAAAATTACTAAAAAATACTGTGAAATAAAAAAAAAGTTTTAAAAAACATAAAACCGACTTCCTAAAAAAAGTAAAACTAAAAAACTATTTAAAATAAAAATATAAAAACCGCCTTCAAAAATATATGAAATAAAAACCTAAAAAAAAAAACGAACCCTAGAGTTGAAGGCGGTGCTAAAGCAAGCAAAATGATGCATGAAAGAAAACATGAGCGGATGATAATATCCTTTGTGATTTGTGTAGCCTTTTTAGCACCGCCTTCAACTCTAGGGTTCGTTTTTTTTTTTAGGTTTTTATTTCATATATTTTTGAAGGCGGTTTTTATATTTTTATTTTAAATAGTTTTTTTATTATTTGATGTTATATCGGCCATAACAACACATATTATGCTGTGAAAATTTCAACGGGCAACCTATTACCATTCAAGAGATACAGCCCTCGGACAGACGGACGGACGGACGGACAGACAGACAGACGGCGTAGGCTTAGTAATAGCGGACTTCGTTTCGCGTGACTTTTTGCTCACAGCTCTGGCTACCAATGACGCATCGTTATGATTTATATTATATCCTAAAACCATCTTGAGAAGTGACATAATGTAAGAGCGTAAACCTCGGCGAAAACCGTTTGTAAATCGATAAAGTGGTTCTCTAGTTACAAGGATATATTTATTCATATATTTCTTCCCAAGTACAACCTGGCGTTTTTCAAAAGGGGCGTGAAAAGTCTGCTGTCAGGCCGGCATGACATTCGCAATCCCCGTGCATCACAGAATGTCCATAGGCATCGTTAGACACCTACTTGTAGGTGAAACGATTCCACATGTCGTGCTAACCATAAAAAAAAACAAAAAATATAGACTTTTTTTTATGGATACTGATACGGTTGGCTACATCACCTATAACGTCCGTGATGTCAGCCCATAACACCGGGTGAACTAGGTGCCATGTCAGTGCTTCCCCCTTTGATCGTGCCGGCTACACTGAACTAGTCGGAAACACACAAACTATTTACATAGCCGTTTAGACCGACGTTTCATTCAGTGCGGTGATATCAACCCGGGCGGGTTAAACCCTACCACCAAGTAAGATTAGGAGGGAAGCGACCTACAGTTTTACGAGGAATCCGAACCTCGGTCAGCCTCCAACGGTCAGCGGTCACCCATCCAAGAACTGACCGCACCCAGCGTTGCTTAACATTCAATAGCGACAGTTGACTGTCTGCACCAGTGAGCTATCGAGGCTGACGTACCTATACATACATATATACCGGTACATACACAATATATATATAAGGTGCTTCGTTATTCATGTCAATAACTTCGGGAGGGTTAAATTACATACGCATTCAAAGAAAACATGCTCCTATATAGGAGCATTTTTTCTCCTAACATCTCCTAACAAAAAATTCAATCAAATAGATTTAAAAACCAATCATGCTATAGACCCTTGCAAACACGAAACGTAGGCACACACACCGCACACGTAGGTAGGTAGCTAGTTTTAGAGCGGCGCGGCGGTCTAGTGACCTTGTGACTTACTTACAACATACAGCTGTTCTGCGTTTGAACATAGTAGGTACGGTCATTGACCCCGTACAATGCAAGCTACCTACTGTTACACACAGGTCTAGAGACCTTGTGACTTACTTACAACAAACCAATGACGTAAACAAACACTGTTTGTTGTAAGTAAGTCTCCTGTCAAACAGCTGTTTGTCAAACAGCTGTTCTGCGTTTGAACATAGTACGGTCACAGATTACTTTTTTTTTTTATTTTTTTTTTTATTTATTTATTTATATTAGAAAACATACAGCCATTCACAATATTGATACACTTATTTTTTTTTTATGCCTAAAGTATGGCCAATTACATGTTTCCCTGATTGGTTTTTTTATTTATGTTTGCGTAGGGCATAAACTTAGGTGTCTAAAGGTGTGTGAGGTGTGATGTTTTGTGGTGTGTTGTTGTGTGGTGCGTAGTGTGTATGTGAGGGTGTGTGAGGGTGTGTGAGAGGGTGAGGGTGTGTGTGTGTGTGTGTGTTTGTGTCTCTATGTATTTAATTTTTTTAATATTTAAAATGTATAATATGGTGTTAAGTATATTAATGTTTATTTTTATTTTTATTTTTATTTTTATGCAACTCCTCATTCATACTAGCCAGTGATTGGTTAAGTGTGTTGACTATTTCCCTTTGAAAAGTTCGTCTGCTGAGGTGGAAGATATCAATATGGGGGAACATATTATTGTATGTGCGGGTAAGACGAGGCACGAGTGCATTACGCGCGTAGTTGGTGGTGTGTGCTGGTTCATGGAAGAGTGTTGTGTGTCGTGTTCGCCGCAATGGCGTGTTCAGCATCACCTCCCCCAACAGTTCGCCGCAGTCGAGTCGTCCGCACATCACGTCGCGCAGCAGCATCATATCTAGTAATACCCGTCTGTTCTCTAGACTCAACATGTTGTGTTCAAAACAGCCTAATTCGTAAGAATGATATGTTCTTTTAGTGGCATAAGTTAAATATTTTATAAAGCTCCTTTGCGCCTTTTCGATGTCGTTAATATGAACTTGATAAAGAGGTGTCCAGATGGAGCTGGCGTATTCAAGATTGCTTCTAACATATGCATAATAAATAGCTTTTAGACACGTAACGTTTCTAAACCCCTTAGTCGCACGTCTTATGAAACCCATGCTCTTGTATGCCTTACTCGTGATGTGATTTATATGTTCTACCATAGTTAGTTTTTGGTCAAGAAGTACTCCCAAATCTCTAACCATAGAGACCTTTGCTATCGGAGTATTATTAAAGTGATACGTGAATTGAATAGGTCGTGTGCTACGTGTAAATTTAATATTTTGACATTTTAATGCGTTGACTGTTATTCGATTGTTCGTATAATACTCCGATAGCCGGTTGAGGTCGCTCTGGACGTCTAAACAGTCCTCTATGGTGCGCACCTTCATGACAACCTTCTTATCGTCAGCATATACCTAGTAAATGTTTAGCATATTTAAAACATGTAAAGATGTCATAAAGGTACGCCACATAGAACAGCGGCCCCAAAAGAGATCCCTGAGGCACACCCGAAGGAATTTTAATGAAGTTGGATTTATAACCTCCTATGACCACAGCTTGCGAGCGGCATGATAGATACGATTCCATCCAGCGAAGTAGGTCACCGTGAATACCCAATCTTTGGAGTTTTGCTAATAATATAATATGGTCAACGCGATCAAACGCCTTTTCAAAGTCTGTGTATATTGCGTCCACCTGTCCACCTCTCTCCATATTTTTAAAGACATAATTGGTGAAACTCGCAAGGTTTGTAGTAGTTGACCTTTTCTTTAAGAAGCCATGTTGGGTTTCAGTTACACCAAGAGAAATTATTGAGTAGACATTTTCATGTGCGATTTTTTCTAAAATTTTGCTAAAGACGTTAAGAATGAAAATAGGTCTGTAATTTTCAATTGCACTTCTCGAACCTTTTTTGTGTACGGGCACTATATGTGCTTCTTTCCATAATTTTGGAAAGATGCCCTCATTGAAAGATCTGCTAAAGATGTAACAGAGCGGATAGGCAAGGACTTGAGCACATTTCTTTATATATATAGGCGGTATTTGATCACTACCAGCACCCTTTGTGACATCGAGATTACGTAGTAGCTTCAGAACTGTTTCCACAGACACCTTAATATTACTAATGGAACCAGAATCGTTACTAGGCGATGGAAGATTATTCAGATATAATTTATATGAGATTATGTCGGTAGGTTCACGGAAGTTGTCTTTAAAGAAAGTGCTAAACCCACCACATACTTCGGAGTGATCGGAATATGTATTTGATCGGTAGGTAAACATCTTGGGATAGTTGGAACCACCTCTTTTTGATTTTATGTACGTCCACAGGTGTTTGGGGTTTGTCTTAATAGTTTGTTCCGCGAACGACCTATGACATTCCTCACACTGCCTCTGAAGACGGTGTTGCCGGGCTCTTAAAAGATTAAATTCATCGCGATCCGACTGGTTTCCAAAACGTTTCCACCTAGCGTGCGCGCGGGATTTATTCTTAATCAATTTAATAAGAGCCCGGTTGAACCAGGTAGGGTACTCATAGGTAGCGGGACGTTTGAGGGGTACAAAGGAGCGGATGCTTTCGTGTAGGTAGTGATAGAAAACGTCAACCATCTCGTCAACGGTACCGCTGCTTAGGTGAGTTTGCCAGTCTATTTGTGAAAGGTATTCTTTTAGTTCTTCGTAATTCGCCTTGTGGAATTTGTACCTTGGCTCGATCGATTCTTTCAGCGGCTCCTCAATTATTTCGTGGGCCGTAAATAATAGCGCTGGGTGGTACGAGTCTTCCTTTACTATCGAGATATCTGATCTACCTACTTCGATTGAAAAATTCGCAAATACTAGGTCCAGTGTTCTACCGTGTTGATTTAAGATTTCATTATATTGATCTATGCCGTAGAAGTGCAAGCCGTTTGAAAGATCGTGACCGGCGCGTTGTATGTCTAACGGGACGCTCCTATTGTGCATTGGAGCAACCTCATTCGCATTGATTGTAGGTAAGTTGAAATCGCCCGCTATGATGCAATTAAAATTTTTATTATTTTCAGTATATAGTCGGCGCACAGAGGCATAGTAAAAGAAGACGAGTAAGATAACTGGAGGCCATTTTTAAAATAACTACCTACGCTGCGCCGAGCCTCCAGGGATGTCACAACTCACAACACTAACACAATTGACAGGCAGTGAGCCCATCATGGTGGAAATGCTATTCTTTAAAATTATTATGTACATTTATGTATTTTTTATTTATAGACCAAGAGCCAGCTCCCAAAATTTTACTCTAACAGAATATATGAGTTGTCATAGATTTATTATATACTGGCGTTAAGGTATATTTTCGAAAGCTGTATTTTCGATAGACAGTGAACGATGTTATTTTGATGTTTGAGCCCTTGATAACGATACCCCACTCAATAATCGGATGCTTAGTTCTGGCGCTACGGTGGAACATACGTAAAAAACAAACATACACACACATAAATTGCTAAAAAGATAACCCTTCATTTTTGCTTCGCGCAGTCGGGTAAATTTTTTTTTTAACTTTAACCTCCCAAAAATTAATGCAATGTCAAAATTCAACTTTAACTCACGTCCGTCTTTGGACAAAGATTTTGTAGTCGCGGACGATGAAGAGAATTAATAAGTGGGCAAAAAATTTATAACTATAAAAATTATAGAAAATATATTTAGAATTATAGATTAATATAATTATTAATCTTAATAAAAAAAGTAGCAAATAAATAATTCTAAAATGTATTTATTAATTTTGTTTTATTATTACTTAATAACTTATATTTTTATTTTTGTTATTTTAATGAATTACTTAATAACTTGGTTGGTCGCTAGCAGTCATGAAAGTGTCCGCGGTAGGAGCTGTGGCCATTTATAGAAGACAAAACCGCGCGAAATTGCGTTGTGCGTGGTATCTCTAACAAGTCTGAACAAGTCGACAACCGCGGGCCCGCGCGCGGCGGCGCGGCGCAGCCTTCGCGTGCGCCGCGCGGCCGCGCCCGATGCCGGGGTTCGCGAATGGTTTTTGCAGCTAGTACCTAGCTATTAATAACTAATTAATACTATAATTAAATACTAATAGGTACTTTGCTCTGACGTTACCGAGCCCTCAAGTCAATTCCTTCGCTTAGTACCTACTCGTATTAATAACTTACATAATTTAACTACATACTTTAATAATATTTTTTATGTTACTTACCTTTCGATGGGAGCAGGTAATGAGAATAATGTTAACTCGCGATTCGAGCCTGAACCTGATCTATTCATGCAGCCGCGTACACACTGCAGAAACGCGGAGCCATTAAGTTAGTGCAATAAAATAAAATTCGAATAATAATACTTTCTATCGGGAAGCGGCAGGCGGCAGGCAGCGGCCGTCACGTGGTGTGCGTCACCGAGCACGGGGGCGGGGCGACCATCACTGACTACGCGCGAGAGACAGTGAGAATGCATGTAGTGGTTGTGTACAGACAGCGTGCGCAGGCGCGCGCTTGTGTGAGTGCGAAATCGGCGCGTTTGTATGAAGACGGCTAACTTGTGTGGTTTAACTATGACAGAGGTGAGAAACGCATCTACGTGTTGAGGCAGAGGGCAGTCGCGACGATGCGGTTGTATGTATATAGCTCCTATGTACAGGTCTGCAGAGCCAGTGGCGGCGGTGCCTCGTCCGCGGCGCGGGGCCGGCACGCGCACCCACAGCATTTCAGCAGGTGGCTGCGCGAGCCGCTCGCACGCCATTGCACCGAGCTCGCGCCGTACACATACCATCACGCCACCGCCAGTCGACTTATTCGTTGCGTTTAAGTCACGATCACATCGAAAGACATCATATAATTTATTGTTGCACAATTCAGCATCAAAAATTCCGTCGTACAACCATGTTTCAGTTACTATAATAATGTCGTATTCATTAGTCATGGTGCCATGGTAAAATTCTTTACATTTAGTTCTTAAACCACGCGTATTTTGATAATAAATCTGTAGTGCAGTCTTCACGGCGAGTGAGAGAGTGATCGAGAGGATAAGGCAGTTTTTATGTATTTAATTCGTGCAGGTAGGAATTGCAATGGTTCTAGGCTGGTACCACCGATACCGGGATCGGTACTCCACCTATGGAACTCGGGCACACTCATCCAAAGAATGTGAGTGTTCTGTCTGAGCGTGCAATCGAGTTCCATGGATGGTGCACTCATTGTAGTTGCAGCTGGCTCGTAGCCGGTATGGCCGAGCCGGTAATGTACAGCTTTCATGTTTTTAATTGTAATCATTCGTTTTATTGGGGTTGTATGAATGAGGCGTTTACGATTCATTTTAGAATATATTGAATAAAATATTTTAGATTTAAATGTGGGTGTGTAATATTTGCGTAGTAAGAAGTGTGTGTTGATAAGTATTAGGACATTTTTATTTTGTTTAGTTTTATGTGTGTGAATGTGTGGTGTTTGATTGTGTAATACAATGTGTAAGTAAAAAAAATAACAGTAATTTTGATAATTCAACAAGCAGATTAGTACAGAAACTATTGCATACATATACAGATCAAACAAATTGGTTAGATAATGCGTTTTAGGTCTGATTCGGAGATGATCCTTATAGGCCATGAAGTATCGTTTTTTTTACAAGTATTTGACAGTTTTTTATCCAGACATGTTGATATTGTTTTTCAGCCGCTCTCATTTTGGATCTTCTCAGTAGAGCCTTGTTCGTGCCGGTGAGGTGTTCATTCACGAAGATACGACGAGCTACGCCTGGGATGCCGATGTCAGCGCTGGTGACGCCGCGTGTTTTTCTGAGACCGGCCAGGATGTTGTCCTTCAGGAGGCGCGCGCGCAGCTTGACGACCAGGGCGCGCGGCCGGCCAGCGGCGGTGGCGGGGTCCCGCGGGCGCACGCGCGTCGCGTGCAGTATGTCGTGCTCGGCTAGCTCCACGTCCGCGTGCCTGCCAATTTTCTTTATGATGTCGGTGATATTTTCAGATTTTATTTCAGGGACGCCGTATATTTCCAGATTCAGTATTCTCGAAAATTGTTCATTTTGTTCGTTTGCTGACTTAAGTGCCTTGATTTCAGTCTTAAGCTCATCAACGCCGAGGCACTTTTCTTCGAGGCGTTTAAGTCTCTGTTCAGCTTCATCTTGCCTGTTTGATACGAAATCGAGGGCGGTCTTGATTTGAGTTAGCTCAGCGAAGAATTCAGTTTGGCGAATTTTTATTTCATTAACTGGCTGTCAAGTGTTTTATTTTCATCCATCTTTTTATCCTGTTCACGCTTCATATCAGCAAACATTGACGCAATGTCGCCTTTGAGCGATTGTATAAGTGATGTTAAATCGTCTGAGTGTTTACGTTTCCTAAACGTTACATTTCTCGGTGAGTCGGCATTTGCGGTGCTTAATTCGGGGTTAGATCCCGCGTGCGGAGGTGTGCGCTGCATGATTTTGTTGATATTGTTCTTGGTCACGTACTCAGGTAGCAGTTATTATGTTTCTTTGCTTTGTCGTTAGATGGCGCGGTTCTTTAGGTGCTCTTTTTTGGCATTTCCTTGATACGAGTTGCTCCTAGATGCCACTAGATGGCGCTGATTTTTCCGTGCTGTATTTGCGATTGCTTGATATTTAGGTGCTTACAGAAGCTATGAGATGGCGCTGCTTACGATTTATCGTCGAAAAAGTGGGTATATTTTTATTGTGATATTACTAAATTTTATTGAAATTGTAACCATGAAGATGTTTTAGTAAGTTTATTAATAATATATATTGTAAGTTTTTATCTGACATTCTGGGAAGTTGGCACTACATGAGATTTACGGCTTCTGAAGTTGTATACGTAATATGCCTGTTATTGAATTCACTTTTAACTGTTCTTTTTTTTTTATTACAGATTTTACTCTATATTTAATGCAGCTTGAGTTTAAATAACACTCTCACTACTAGATTAGGCATTAAACTTTATGTTTTCAGTATTATTTTCACTATTTTACTGTTATTTTATTGTTTAAGTTTATTTTTAGCTAGAGCTCTTCTTTAGTATTGTTTATGCGCCAGCGTCAGCTGTCAAGATGATGATACTTAATACATAGTTACGGTCATTGACCCCGTACAATGCAAGCTACCTACTGTTACACAAAGTTGATCCTTTTATTGTTTAGGTAGCAAACATGTTTTGTTAAATTTCTCGACAAGTAATGCTAAAACATATACAATGTTTTTTGCGTAACGTGTTTATTTGAGTGTGTATGTAACCCTCCCGAAACATTTGACATGAATAACGAAGCACCTTATATAATACCGACCGTTAACGGTCGGTCGCCGTAGAAATTTTTAGGATAAATACTACAGTTTTCTATGGAAATATTGCAGTTTTCAGAGTAGGTACTAGGCCTAGCACGTACTTACGTGTCATGCACCTTGCTTGCTAATTTTACCACGCTTTGAAATCCATGACGCCATTCTGGCAACCTTGTCCGAGCTACAAACATAATTTTTATAATTGTGTCCAATTACTTATATTTTGTTACAGGTTATTATGAAACAGTGAAGGACCTAACCTATTTATTGAATTTTAAATTTAAAGTACACCTCCTTACCTATAATAAAATCCAAGAAATGTTCTTGATAAAATCCAACGTCTGCTTTCTGTCTGAGTGTCTGTCTGTCCGCTTATAACTCGAGAACTACTGAACCGATTTTAATAAAACAAAATTCTACGGATAGCTTGATTCTTCCCATCAACTATAGGCTACTTACTATCACGCTAAATAGCTTATGAGGTTAGCAGTGAAGTGAAATATGAGAGCGGGCGGAGCCGCGGGCACAGCTTGTCCTTATCCTTACCTATAATAAAATCCAACGTCTGCTTTCTGTCTGAGTGTCTGTCTGTCTGTCCGCTTATAACTCGAGAACCACTGAACCGATTTAAAAAAAAAATCTACGGATAGCTTGATTCTTCCCATCAACTATAGGCTACTTACTATCACGCTAAATGGCTTATGAGGCTAGCAGTGAAGTGAATATGAGAGCGGGCGGAGCCGCGGGCACAGCTTGTATAGCTATAATAAAAGGAACCAAAATACACTGCCAAACTTTTTTTTTTTTTATGTAATCCGGTATGGGTGGCTGAGTTGGAGGGGCCGAAGCGCATGCTCCGACCAGCCAATATCACCTCCGAGAAGGTAGGTGCCATACCGGAGACTTCCCTGGATTGCTGGCTATACTGGACTAGAGGACAACACAACCGAGGCTGCTATGCGGTCATCTTATATCAAGTACCTACGGTGGTATCAACCCAGTCGGCTACAATTTGAGCCTACCACCTAGTAAGGGGCAATGGAAGGGATCTACTGTTTTACACCGGTTCCGAACGGTGAAGCAGGAAGCAGCAGGTGTAGGTATGCACATAAATTTTTTCGTCAGAAAAAACTCATTGGTACACGCCGACGGGATTCGAACCGCGGACCTCTCGCATGAGAAGCCGATGCCCAAACCACTCGGCCACCCGCCGCCATGTACTAGATGTACGACTAGACTAGTACCTAAACTAAATTGAGGATCGAAAATGGCAGAAAATGGTCAGTCCGATCGATAGGTACTGATAGGTACATTGAAATAATGTACTTATTCAAAATACCATTCTTTATTTATCATTCGTATGGTAGTACACTACGCTTGAATTTGTCCTGTTTAGTTTTTACAATCCGGTTCGATTACACCCACAAAGAAGAGCCCCGGCAAGAAACTTCGCAGGGTAATTTTTTTAACGTCTTCGATTACAATACATTGTGACTAACTACACAATAGACACCGCTTACAGTGTTAAGATAGTTTGAGAGCTAGAATAACTATAATTTTAGCTTGATAATTCTGACCACATAAAATCAAAAGTAAAAGTATAAATAAAATCAGGTGTACCTATAGAGCCTTTGTCAGAAATTGTTGATACATATCGTATCAAGTCATGTCAATTATCAAATATATTCATACCACATGGTAGTACAATGTCAAAAAAATAATAATAATATTAGTAAACGAATAAAAATTCAAAAATAAATAATTAATTTGATACATAATGTATCAATTAGTCAAATTAGTATTGAGCATGCGTCAGCAGTATACCTACAGGTTGTACCCTGTCAAACTTCAAAATTCGTATGCAGTCAGAATCCCAAGTCAACATGTTTGTAGCATTTTCAGTTATACCAGTGATAATACGAGGTAGTACAAAACTCAAAGATCAAAAAGATAAATAATTGACTTATCTATGCAATATTCGGTGGCCCGGTGGCATATATCCATATTCCACTAGGCGAATGATGCTGATTGGTCGATGCCAGTTTGGCGGAAAATTTAAATTTCGTCTGGCTCCGCCTCCGGCACTCCCAGCGAACCTAGTGAATCCGATACTCGTTAGCTTGTTTATGTGATATGGTGGCCCAGTGGTATGGTGTAGGGATTGCAATTTTATGGCCATGGGTTCGAATCCCACAATTTTTTTTTGTTTTTTTTTTAAGCAATGTTGGTGTGTTAAAATTAGGTTAAGGTTATTTTTTTATAACCACCTAAAAAAACTTTATTTTCGAAAATATTTGCGAAAATACTTCCGAAATTTTAATTTCTTCCTTTTTTTTTGTTAAGTTATGTTAGGGTGTTAAAATTAGGTTAAGGTAATTTTTTTATAATCACCTAAAAAAACTTTATTTTCGAAAATACTTCCGAAATTTAAATTTTCCCGCAAAACTGAGAACGACCAATCAGAGCACTTCGCCTAGTGGACTTTGGAAATATGCGCCCCGGTGTAAGTGAGGATGGCGCGCCGCACGCACGGACGGTTTATTAATCGTCCCTAAAAGACGGATCGTGCGCATTCGACACCTGGAAGACATTTCGGCTCCTTCTTGGCTTCTTTGGCTCCTTTCGCGAACACTCGGCTCGAAACGAAACGTAACAAAAACGACATGCACCGCCTCAACATTAGGTTAGGGTTAATATAGAGAGAATCTTCTTTATATTAACCCTGGTAATTTTTTTTAAACCACCAAAACATCATTAATTTTACATACCGCACTTTCCTTCGAGCCGAAGTCTGCCGAAAGGAGCTAAAGGAGCCAGGAAGGAGCCAGGAAGTCTTTCAGGAGGCGCACTGCGGATCGTGCACATTATTGTTTATCGAGTACACCTATAAAAAAAAATTACTTCACTAATAAAATGTATTTATAATGAAATGAGATTATATTCAAGCCTTTGTTGAATTATAATTTATAATATATGATGTCGCGTTTTGTGAGCTAATCTAATGACGGATTTTATGCGAATTTTTGTTTCCGGCTAAACCTTGCAACACTGGCTGGGGTGACGTTTCCCTACTGACTGTCTGTCTGCCTGTCTGCATGCGTGTGTTCCATCCGTTTCGCAACGACCGCAGTGAAAAAGCGCCTCGTAGAATTCTTTGAATCCATCGCTGAACTCCGCTGAAGCCCATCGGCGCAGTTCTGTGCAGCCGTACCGCTGTAGCATGTGCGTGTAGCCGCACGACTTTGTGCAACACTAGTGCAGCGCAGTGAGCCTCGGTGATGATGTCGGCACTGTGGATTATAGGGGCGGTGATGGCGCTTTGCGCGCCCGGGAGCGCATTCTACTTGCCCGGCCTCGCGCCGGTCAACTATTGCAAGGCGGATGAGAACGTGCAGACCTGCAAGGTAGGCTACAACAACGGCCCTTTCAGCTCACTCATCACCTGTCAGTGATGTACATATTCATCCATCATGCTTCATTCACCTTGCCATTTCTCTGAATAACATCGTGATGTGGATATTATATAGTCGTGTTCCGTCGTCATAATATTGTATTAATTTTTTGTTCACACACAGGTCTTTGTATGAGTTCTTCTAAATTACCCAAACAGCTTTGATTTCTGAATTTTCCATAAAATGTGTACAGTTATATTTAACCTGTTTATATTCCTGCATTATAATAATGCTTACCACCCCTGAGTCCCAGGCGTTTTCCCCTAAACTCAAATATTTAATAAAATAATAGCCTACTAGACTAGCTAGTTTATTGCTCTAGCCGCTAGAAATTTTTGCATCTTATAGCTAATGAAAATACCTACAAAATGAATGGAAAAAAGTTAAAAAAGAAAGGAAACTTGTTTAGAAGTACAAGATATTTTAGTTAGATATAATGTGCGACCATGTTTCGAATAAAGTTTTGGGCTTTTCAAATATTCAAGTCACTAGAAAAAAAAAAGTTTTAAAAAACATAAAACCGACTTCCTAAAAAAAGTAAAACTAAAAAACTATTTAAAATAAAAATATAAAAACCGCCTTCAAAAATATATGAAATAAAAACCTAAAAAAAAAAACGAACCCTAGAGTTGAAGGCGGTGCTAAAAAGGCTACACAAATCACAAAGGATATTATCATCCGCTCATGTTTTCTTTCATGCATCATTTTTGCTTGCTTTAGCACCGCCTTCAACTCTAGGGTTCGTTTTTTTTTTTAGGTTTTTATTTCATATATTTTTGAAGGCGGTTTTTATATTTTTATTTTAAATAGTTTTTTAGTTTTACTTTTTTTAGGAAGTCGGTTTTATGTTTTTTAAAACTTTTTTTTTATTTCACAGTTTTTTTTAGTAATTTTTTGCTATTAATGTACTCGGCGGAATCGCTCGGCCTTCGGCCTCGCGATTCCGCCTCGCTTTCCAATCCGATCTTGACCCAATTAAAATAGGACCACGTCAGCTTCGATAGCTCAGTGGTGCAGACAGTCAACTGTCGCTATTGAATTTTAAGCAACGCTGGGTGCGGTCAGTACTTAGATGGGTGACCGCTGACCGTTGGAGGCTGACCAAGGTTCGGATTCCTCGTAAAACTGTAAGTCCCTTCCCTCGTAATTTTACTTGGTGGTAGGGTTTAACCTTCCCGGGTTGGTACCACCGCACTGAATTAAACGTCGGTCGAAACGGCTATGTAAATAGTTTGTGTTTTCCGACCAGTTCAGTGTAGTCAGCACGATCAAAGGGGGAAGCACTGACATGGCACTGGTGTTATGGGCTGACATCACAGACGTTGTAGGTGATGTTGCAGAACTTAGTAGAATGGACAGACATAAACGTGTTACGGAAGCCTACTTTTATTATAAAATAACCGTCGGAGGACCTTGGTTGAAAATTGTAAAATTTAGTAGAACGGATAGACATGCATATGTTACGGAACCCTACATTCATTTTGCAGAACTTAGTAGAATGGACAGACATAAACGTGTTACGGAACCCTACTTAACAGTTGCACTCCGGGAGTGCCGGCAGATCCCGTGCCACTCTAACTTAACCCTTAACGCAATGACTTAAGGTTTCATTTTAAAAATGACGCTGACGCGATGTCGCGAGTTATACATTTTTACCCACCTAAAAAAGTGCCAAGAGCCGCTAAAGAAGTTTTCACTTCAAAAACCTCAGGGTTATCCCCTTTCAAATAAAAAAAAAAAGAATTTTCAAAATCGGCCCACAATTGACGGAGTAATCGCGTAACAAACATCCAAAAAAAGAAAACATACCGTCGAATTGAGAATCTTTTAGGTCTAAAGTAAATTTCTCGTGAAGACAAATGCAACGAGCCCAAACACGATGGGTTTATCATGTGTAGTTTAGGAGTTCCTATGGCCACCTTCTGTCTCCATCATCAAACCAGCTCGATGGTACTCGGTACAGTAGGTACTGGCCAGGTACCATAATAAATTAAACGCCGGTCGGAAAAGATAAAAAAATTTCAAATTTAGAATATTCATGAAACAAGGGTCCGAATATGTATCACTAGTATATCGATTCATGTATTTCAACAGGACAGAGAAAATTTCAAAATATTAGGTATTTAATACTTTTTAGTTTTTTTTTTTTTGTTTTTTGGAAATCGGTTTAATATTTTTTAAAACAGTTTTTATTTCATTCTTTTTAGTAATATTACATAAAAAAGAATAATCGAAATCGAATAATCGAAATCGATTGAAGTGGTACAGAATTATTCGCCATATGTGTCAGACTGCAAATTGCTGAATAAGTCCACATCACAAATGTTTTGCTGAAGGTAACCACACACCATACTAATTTATCAAACTGAAAATTGCCGAAAACGACCACATCACAAGTTTTGCTGAAGGTAACCACACACCATAGTATTATGCTGATTTTTCGAAAACCACTGAACCAATTTCGATAAAATTGAAATGGGACCACCTCGGAAGTATGACCTAACTAACAAAAAAAGAATTTTCTAAATCGGCCCTCAATTGACGGAGAAATCGTGTTACAAACATACAAAAAAATAAAAATAAAAAAAAAAATAAAAAAAAAAAAAAACATACAGACGAATTGAGAACCTCCTCCTTTTTTGGAAGTCGGTTAATAAAAGACCTTACTGTACTGAGGTTTTCTGTCACATTTTTTTTCTTCCTAAAAGGCCCCCAAATATGCCCAAGGGCCACGGCATGGTCTAAGACGACTCTCTGTAGCATGTAGTGTGTGACACTACACTACACGCTGCACTATATGCTACATTCGTTACACTATACACTACACCACACTCCACTATATGCTACGCTACATACCTACTACACTACACTCGACACCATACGCTACACACTACACAACACACTATACTACACACTACACTATATACGCTACACTACACTATGCTATACGCTACACTACACATTACACTAAGCTATACTACACGCTAAACTACGCTACACTACATGCTACACTACACTCGACACCATACGCTACACACTACACAACACACTATACTATGTTGCGTGTTTAAAATCACATAGTGTCAAAATAATACTTTCCTGTCAGTGTGACAACAGAATAGAAATAACATCTTTGTTCATCTGGGCGATGCCTAAATATTTTATTTCGTCTTATTGATTAATTAATTGATATATGACAGCCGTCTCGTATTGACGTGAGTTTTTGTTAATATCTAAGGCCTGTATTGATATAGCATATAAAGTATTATAATAATCAAAGTGTACTAAGCTATGTTCAAATATTTCAGCGGCTGTTTAATTATAAGACTTGTTTTCGACTCTGCAAGTTTTTATTCCGGCTTGGACACAGCCGTAAATCAGGTCCTGGCGCCCAACCTGCCTTCCTCAACATCCCCACGACCCGTACCGACTCGCCTATACCGGGGTGCAAGAAATATACGCTACAACTACACACTACACTATATACGCTACACAACACTATGTTATACGCTACACTACACATTACACTAAGCTATGCTACACGCAAAACTACACTACACTACACTACACGCTACCACACTACACTACGCTACACTACATGCTACACTCCACACTATACCACACGCTACACTACACATTACACTACGCTATACTACATGCTACACTACATACTACACTACACTATACGCTATACTAGACACTACACTACGCTACACTGCATGCTACACTACATGCTACACTCCACACTATACCACACGCTACACTACACATTACACTACGCTATACTACATGCTACACTACATACTACACTACACTATACGCTATACTAGACACTACACTACGCTACACTACATGCTACACTACATGCTACACTCCACACTATACCACACGCTACACTACACATTACACTACGCTATACTACATGCTACACTACATACTACACTACACTATACGCTATACTAGACACTACACTACGCTACACTACATGCTACACTCCACACTATACCACACGCTACACTACACATTACACTACACTATACTACATGCTACACTACATACTACACTAAACTATACGCTATACTAGATACTACACTACGCTACACTACATGCTACACTACATGCTACACTCCACACTATACCACACGCTACACTACACATTACACTACGCTATACTACATGCTACACTACATACTACACTACACTATACGCTATACTAGACACTACACTACGCTACACTACATGCTACACTCCACACTATACCACACGCTACACTACACATTACACTACGCTATACTACATGCTACACTACATACTACACTACACTATACGCTATACTAGATACTACACTACGCTACACTACATGCTACACTACATGCTACACTCCACACTATACCACACGCTACACTACACATTACACTACGCTATACTACATGCTACACTACATACTACACTACACTATACGCTATACTAGACACTACACTACGCTACACTACATGCTACACTACACTCAAGAACATTTAAATAGGTATGGACTGTCCAATGCTTATATGAGAAACAGCGTCGCCGAGCTCTGCGGGTAGCGGAGGGGACGGCGCGCGCTCTGATTGGTTAGTAACGAATGGGATTTGTACGTTTATACATATGTCGTGTTACGCTGGCGCGGGGAAGGTCCGACGTCCTTACCTATTAAATGTTCTTGACTACACTATACGCTACACTACATGCTACACTACACACTGCACTATACTACACGACGCGCTTACATTTCTACTGACATGGTTTGATATTAGTAGTGTCGACGATTGCATCACATGAAATCTGCGAACTTGGTCAAAAACATAGAATGCCTCTACATTATCAAATCATTTGAAGAGTAGGTAATTTCACGCTCACTCAAAGTTTTATTACATTTGCATCTATAGATTAAATGAAATGTATACTTAACTAACCATGTTAAAACCGGTCGACTGAGGTTTGATAACAAAAGTAGCTCAAACTGTTTCCTGTTTCTGTTTGAAGCGGAATATATTGTATCCCTTTATTGACATGCTTAGATTTTTTTTTTCTATTATATTCTTGCTTCTTAGTTCTATGTTTTTTATTTTCATTCAAGAGTATTCTCATATAAATAGTTTTATTTAAAAATCTATTTTCGGTAATTTCATAATTTTTTTATTTTCGTACTTAGCAGATCTCTATATTTTTTTTTTTCAAAGGTAATAAATGACTTGTAGTTTTCTATTAAGAACTTTTTTTTTCATGGATGTGGCTCTTCGGTGGCTTATGTGGTCAATCGGGGATGTGGTCGTTAATGACATCCCATTAACGACAGGCAGTTCGAGGAAGTGGCCGTTATGAGGAAATGGACGTTTGGTTCTGGATTCCTTAAAATTGGTTTATTGTTTTTTTTTTTCGAGCAGGCAAGATATTTTTTTAAGGTTTATCTACAGCAAAAATTAAAGATTTATAGACACCTAAGTACCTCCGCATGACTCGTCGCAGAGAGACTCAGCACGCTTTTGTTGTTGACATTGGGCTTTTGAGAACCCATCGGTTCTCAAAATCGTTTCTTTCTCGCACCGCTAGAGTATGGAATTGTCTTCCGGCGAGAGTATTTCCTGAATCCTTTAACCTGGGTGTCTTCAAGCGTCGTATTAACGGGCTAGACAGCCTAGCAACAGTCCGCAAATCTGCTGGCATGGCACCTAACTGAGCGTGGTTTCGCGAGGAGAGGTGATTTTGGCTCTGTCGACTGCCCCATTGGTCTCTCAGCACAGCCACCAATGCTGGTTTACATAAAAAAAAACCTACTTTCATAATAGTAATTTTGTGCAGAAAACACAATTTTGGTTAACTCTACTTCTGTTTGACCCAAATCAGCTTGCTTGCTTAATTTATTTATTAACCCTAGTTTTCACCATCTTCCGTTTTTTTATGGTACCTAACTGACACGTTTAGCTACATCACCTACTATATCCGTGATGTCAGCCCATAACACCTTGGTGAACTATGTGCCATGTCAGTGCTTCCGTTCGGTCGTGCCGGCTACACTGAAATGAACGGAAAATGTGAACTATTTAAATATCCGTTTTAACCGACCTTTCATTCAGTGCAGTGGTATCAACCCAGGCTGGCTAAACCCTACCACCTAGTAAGGTGAGAAGGGAAGGGACCTACAGTTTTACATGGAATCCGAACCACGGTCAGCCTCCAACGGTCGAGCGGCCACCCATCCATCCACTGACCGGGCGCAGGTGTGCTTATGATCCGACCCAACAGTGGATCGATCGCACCAAAGAGCTGCGGAGGCTGAAAAAAGTTTGTGGTTTAAATTTTTTTTTTCTGGAATCTGACACGGTTGGCTTCATCACCTACAACATCCGTGATGTCAGCCCATAACACCGGGTGAACTTGGTGCCACGTCAGTGCTTTCATTCGGTCGTGCCGGCTACACTGAACTGGACGGACTGACGGAAATCACAAACTATTTACATAGCTGTTTTGACCGTCCTTTCATTCAGGGCGGTGGTACCAACCCGGGCGGGTTAAACCCTACCACCTAGTAATATAAGAAGGGAGTCATATCCCTTAGTCGCCTTTTACGACATATACGGAGAGAGATGGAGTGGGGCTATTCATTTAAAGTACCGGCCCCATACGGTACAAATCTGGTTAAGTCAGGTCCAATAGTTCATTTGTCAGTTATATTGACATATCGCATACATTTGACAGGAGCTCACCAGCATCTTCATTGTAGTCATAGGTTGTGAATTATGGTATTTTGTTATTAGATTTTTGTTTCTGTTTTAAAATATTGTCACATTTCAAATATTTACATTACACGGTTGGCCCCAATGCATGCATGCAAACAATTCATAATAACGATGAATCAATACAAACAAAATTGAATCTTACTCACCATTTGCAGAGCGAAATCATTCTATACGTGAACCGGCTGAATACAGAGGAGTCCGTCATTCCGTTCGAGTACCACCACTTCGACTTCTGCCCGTCGGACGAGACTCAGTCACCGGTGGAGAACCTCGGCCAGGTGGTCTTCGGTGAGAGGATACGGCCGGGCCCTTACAAGATCGAGTTCCTGAGAGACGTGGGGTGTGAGAAGGTAAGGTGTGCCGCCGACGAGCGACGGGATCACTGACGAATGTCCGATCACCGACCTGTACCGGGAGAATGGCGCGATTTTTTTTTATGAGCATTATAATTTTTTTTTTTTATGGAAACTGACACGCTTGGCTACGTCACCTACAACATTCGTGATGTCAGCCCATAACACCGGCTGAACTAGTTGCCATGTCAGTGCTTCCCTTCATTTCATGTCAGCTACATTGAACTGGACGGAAGACACGAACTATATACATAGCCGTTTCGACCGATGTTTCATTCAGTGCGGTGGTATCAACACGGGCGGTTCAAACCCTACCACCTAGTAAAGGTATGAAGGGAGTAATTTAAAATTATAATGTTCAAATGTCACCCATAAGGTGTCTAACGACGCCCATGGAAATTCGGTCGTATGCGGGGGTTGCGAGTGCCGGTCTGACAGGTCCCTATTCACACACCTCTTGAAGGACCCGATACTGCATTTCACTTTAAAAAAAAAAAACATAACAGATGAACCTATCACACTCGTAACCTATCATAGATACATATCACACACGCTGAATCCCGACAATCAGGGTAAGCAGAGTAATCCGTGTTGTGCTGGAAGAACTCTGGTAAATTACAGCGCAACACCGACCACCACGTTTCGCAAAGTATTCGAACAAGATTCAATCAATCAAGCAGCAAGTAAGGTGCGAAGCAGTGGCGGTTATCCAGGTGAAGCAAGTGAAGCACCGCCTCACTTAATTATCTTGAAGGTAAAGAAAAAAAAATTTCAAAATACCATGAAAGAAAATTTAAAAAAAGTATATCCAAACTGATCAGAGAACATTATAGACCAAAAAAGCGAACGGCGCACGGCGCCGGCGCACTCTGGTTCGATACCTACAAAACGTGGACACGTACACTTTTTTTCGAATTTCGAATTTTTTTTTGCAGAATCTTTTATTTCGACTAAATACAAGCTGCTTTTATTCTTTCGTGATTTTCTGTAAAGTTGACGGTTACGGAGATAATCGACCATATCTGATTTCGTTGTATGGAAATAGACACTTTTTATTAAATTTCTCCAAATGTTAAAATTTGTTAGAGTAGTGAGTTATATAAACGTACTCTACACATAAGCCCCGACACGACTGTAAAAAAAACTCATCCCGCTACGTCCCGCTTTTCGTTTTATTTACATTAAAATTTTTTTTTCTTGCTTATTTTAAAAATAAAAATAAAATACCATAGTGTGCCTACGTTACCAACAGAGTAATCCATTTGCAAGAGTCAATGCTTAACTTTAAAGTTAAATAAATAAAATAAGTAAATTTTGTGTCAAACTATAAAAATAAAGCACTCTGTAAACCCAATTTTTCGAGTAAAAAAGTGGTAATAATGTGCATATTACTTGTATTTTGTATTCTATTGTAACAAAATCTACTAGAAATATTGAAACGTACAACATAATGTACTTTCCATGGATTTTTATAACGAAACATTACCTACTACACGAAAACAAATCGTATAAAACGTAAAAACTTTTAAAAATAATTAATCATCCAGAATCATTCGTTTATTTCGCATCTATCCTTAAAACTGCTGCATGCCTGAGTATGCCGATACACGAAATGAATACACAGACGCGTAATAATGCATGTAGTTACATCTATCCTCAAAACTGTGGCATGCCTGAGTATGTCGATACTCTATAAAATTCTGATATTACATTATAATATTTACTAATTGCGTTTGTATCAAATTTCATAATTCATTATATCAAAACAGCTACAGGTCAGGGGCCTTGACTTGAGGAATTATTGACGAAAATATACTGTACATTTATTTATTCTTATGTTGTCTTGCATTTAAGAGTATCGCCATTTGTCATTTGTATAGAAATTTATAAACTCATCACTCAGTTGTAAAATTACACTTCTTGAGCAGAGCGAAGCGGCAACGTTGCATGAACGGTACAGTTAATCTATGATACAACTAGTTCGTTAATTATTATATTATGTAACTCGCTCGTTCAATTTTTGGGGAATATCACATTAGTTATGAATTATAGTAGTCAATTAAATTAAATTTATGAAAACGAGTTTCTTTCGTTAGAATGCATGCAGTGTAGCAATCAGTTTCGCAGTTTAAATAACTTACAACTGCTACTCACGGGAGGGCTCGAGTATGAACGTATACTCTTCGGGAAAGCTTGCTACTTCCTCCCCATCAGGATGAAGGGATTGATAAAGGGAAAGGATGTTGCAAAGAGAGCAATCATTGCAGGAATAAGGCGGCTCCTGAGACAAAGGAAAAAGGAATAGGTGCGATACCAAATTATACAAACTCAAAACAATCTAGCACATCAGGTTGTGAACTTAGATCAATAAATTCTACTTCTTGAATTTATTTTTCTATAGTTTCGGAAATCCTTATTCCGGGCCTCAGATGCCTCTTCCGATAGGTGTCCTATTCCTATAGGAATAACATTCAAATGTTTAATTATTTCGCTGCCATGAATGAGAAGTTTGTGAACGCTAAGTGGCATGCGATACCACCCATACGAAGCTACGAATAGCTTGGCAGTTTCTAAGGCATATTCGTGGAATTTTTCGATATGTATATTCAGACCACTAGAAATACTAATCAGAATAGTAGATAGTCTTTGAATACCTGTAATGTCTGAACTTAATGTGGGATTATCGAAAAAGCGCCGAGGCGTATTTCCGTCGTTTGTCGTCCCTGATCCCTGTTTCACAAAGTCAATCAAAAAGTCAAAAAGTCAAAAACAAACGCTGCGAAAGTACTGCCAGAAGAGGTTCGATCTCTCTTGATCTCACCACTTGGGGAAAAAGAAATTCAAGAAGTAGAATTTATTGATCTAAGTTCACAACCTGATGTGCTAGATTGTTTTGAGTTTGTACTATTTGGTATCTCACCTATTCCTTTTTCCTTTATCTCAGGAGCCGCCTTATTCCTGCAATGATTGCTCTATTTGCAACATCCTTTCCCTTTATCAATCCCTCCATCCTGATGGGGAGGAAGTAGCAAGCTTTCCCGATGAGTATACGTTCATACTTGAGCCCTCCCGTGAGTAGCAGTTGTAAGTTATTTAAATTGCGAAACTGATTGCTACACTGCATGCATTCTAAAGAAAGAAACTCGTTTTCATAAATTTAATTAAATTGACTACTATAATTCATAACTAATGTGATATTCCCCAAAAATTGAACGAGCGAGTTACATAATATAATTAACGAACTAGTTGTATCATAGATTAACTGTACCGTTCATGCAACGTTGCCGCTTCGCTCTGCTCATGAAGTGTAATTTTACAACTGAGTGATGAGTTTATAAATTTCTATACAAATGACAAATGACGATACTCTTAAATGCAAGACAACATAAGAATAAATAAATGTACAGTATATTTTCGTCAATAATTCCACAAGTCAAGGCCCCTGACCTGTAGCTGTTTTGATATAATGAATTATGAAATTTGATACAAACGTAATGAGTAAATATAATGTAATATCAGAATTTTATAGAGTATCGACATACTCAGGCATGCCACAGTTTTGAGGATAGATGTAACTACATACATTATTACGCGTCTGTGTATTCATTTCGTGTATCGGCATACTCAGGCATGCCGCAGTTTTAAGGATAGATACGAAATAAACGAATGATTCTGGATGATTAATTATTTTTAAAAGTTTTTACGTTTTATACGATTTGTTTTCGTGTAGTAGGTAATGTTTCGTTATAAAAATCCATGGAAAGTACATTATGTTGTACGTTTCAATATTTCTAGTAGATTTTGTTACAATAGAATACAAAATACAAGTAATATGCACATTATTACCACTTTTTTACTCGAAAAATTGGGTTTACAGAGTGCTTTATTTTTATAGTTTGACACAAAATTTACTTATTTTATTTATTTAACTTTAAAGTTAAGCATTGACTCTTGCAAATGGATTACTCTGTTGGTAACGTAGGCACACTATGGTATTTTATTTTTATTTTTAAAATAAGCAAGAAAAAAAAATTAAAATGTAAATAAAACGAAAAGCGGGACGTAGCGGGATGAGTTTTTTTTACAGTCGTGTCGGAGCTCATGTGTAGAATACGTTTATATAACTCACTACTCTAACAAATTTCAACATTTCGAGAAATTTAATAAAAAGTGTCTATTTCCATACAACGAAATCAGATTCGGTCGATTATCTCCGTAACCGTCAACTTTATAGAAAATCACGAGATAATAAAAGCACCTTGTATTTAGTCGACATATAAGATTCCGCAAAAAAAAATTCGAAATTCGAAAAAAAGTGTGCATGTCCACGTTTGGTAGGTATCGAACCAGAGTGGGGCGGCGGCGCGGAGGCGAGCCGGCGGTGCGGCGCGGGGAGGTGGTGCGAGAGGGGTCCTTAGAGGCGACGAACGAAATTTCAGTTCTGCGCCAAAGATGTGTTAGTTAGTGCATACAATACACATGTACTTGTCCACGCGCGTGTGTTGGCGCAAATGCCGACATCACCATACAGCACAGCGCATAATTTTAAAAAGTACCAGGGACACAGCCATGACAAGGAGCCGCACGCGCGGGAAAAAACATTGCATGACATTGTGCACAGTTGGTGAGACGCCGGACACATCCGGCTCATATCGCTTCACCTCGTAGAGACCAAAGTTTGACCTTGAATTCGTTGCATTTACCTAGCAATTGAGGCGCTGATAAATCCTGCTGCATGAACGATTACGTCGCGTCGTCGCTGCGCTCGCCTAGACGGGCGGCGAGCGCTCTGTGTTCCCTAGAAGTACCAGGGTATAATCGGTAGATAAGAGTCTCAGTAAATAACATAACATGTCATACAGCACAGCGCATAATTTGAAAAAGTACCAGGGACACAGCTATGACAAGGAGCCGCACGCGCGGGAAAAAACATTGCATGAAATTGTGCACAGTTGGTGAGACGCCGGACACATCCGGCTCATATCGCTTTGAATTCGTGGCATGTACCTAGCAATTGAGGCGCTAATAAATCCTGCTGCATAAGAACGATTACGTCGTCGCTGCGCTCGCCTAGACGAGCGGCGAGCGCTCATGAAGCTCATGAAGTACCAGGGTACAATCGGTAGATAAGAGTCTCAGTAAATAACATAACATGTCATACAATATTTTTTCCCGCGCACAGCTCCCCACCACGGCCAACCCTACCAAAAAGGTAACGATTTTGTGGTCCGATTGATGTTGAAGTACCAGGGTAGAATCGGTAGATACGTAAGAGTCTCTGTAAATAACATAACATGTCACATAATATTTCTTCCCGCGCACACAGCTCCCACGGCCTCTCTCGGCTGATCCATCTGTCACGGGAACTTTTGTTTTGGTCATAACTCGAGAACCACTGGTGCTAGACCCATCGTGTCGGTACTCAAAATTCAGGTCTCGGTGAGATCTATCCATCTGTCACATGAACGTTTGTTTTGGTCATAACTCGAGAACCACTGGTGCTAGACCCATCGTGTTGGTACTCAAACTTCAGGTCTCGGTGAGATCTATCCATCTGTCACATGAACTTTTGTTTTGGTCATAACTCGAGAACCACTGGTGCTAGACCCATCGTGTTGGTACTCAAACTTCAGGTCTCGGTGAGATCTATCCATCTGTCACGTGAACTTTTGTTTTGGTCATAACTCGAGAACCACTGGTGCTAGACCCATCGTGTCGGTACTCAAACTTCAGGTCTCGGTGAGATCTACTATCTGTCACATGAACATTTGTTTTGGTCATAACTCGAGAACCACTGGTGCTAGACCCATCGTGTTGGTACTCAAACTTCAGGTCTCGGTGAGATCTATCCATCTGTCACATGAACTTTTGTTTTGGTCATAACTCGAGAACCACTGGTGCTAGACCCATCGTGTTGGTACTCAAACTTCAGGTCTCGGTGAGATCTATCCATCTGTCACATGAACTTTTGTTTTGGTCATAACTCGAGAACCACTGGTGCTAGATCCATCGTGTTGGTACTCAAACTTCAGGTCTAAGCTATGTAGGTGGATTTTTAGTCGCCTCACTAAAATTTATTGGTCAAAGCCGCCACTGGTGCGAAGACCCACCTGCTGCATGACTCGGTGGAAGTACCGTACCAAGGTGGCGAGCCTGTCGCCCTTTGGCACGGCATCTTGTCCTTATCTCTTAGTAGCCTTTTACAACACGGACGTGGAGAGATGCAGTGGGGCTATTCTTTTTAAGTACCGGCCGCACACGGTACCGGCAATTACGTACGTAAACAAACAAGCGTGTCTGGCCGCAGGTATGCACGCGTACCTACAAGGGCGGCAACGCGGAGTCGGAGCGCAAGCTAAACCTGCTGAAGATGGGCATGGCGCTGTACTACCAGCACCACTGGATCCTGGACAACATGCCGGTCACCTGGTGCTACGTGCTCGAGGACAATAAGCAGTACTGCAGCACCGGCTTCCCCATGGGCTGCCAGGTCCGCCAGGACATGGTGAGAGACACTATCCACAAAGGACGACTGCAGTTTCTTGGGAACGTGGGAACTGCCCATGGAGTGTAAAAGCAACCGAGAAGAGTGCTCCACTTCATGAAAGAGCTCGGGCGGCTGGAGTGCCACTACCTGGGCGCCAACGTACAACGGACCGTCTTGAGGTCTCAGTGCGGAGAATGGCCCACCCGCCTTCCCAAGAGGCTGGGCAGCAAACAACAACAGCAACAACAACAACTATCCACAATCGAAATCAGCTAAGCAAATAACCGCGCAGCTCTTGAGTTTTTATTAGGGTTCCGTATCCGGTACGGGACCCTATTACTAAGCCTACGCCGTCTGTCTGTCTGTCCGTCTGTCCGAGGGCTGTATCTCTTGAACCGTAATAGGTAGCCCATTGAAATTTTCATAGAATATGTGTTATTATGGCCGATATAACAACAAATAATAAAAATAAGTAAAAGTAAAAAGTTGACGGGGTTTCCATACTTACAAAAAACTAAAAAGTCTAGGTACCAAAAAGAGTACGAAGCATTTTAACTAATCATGAATTTTGACTAATATGAAGCATTTCATAAAACACGCGATAGATGGCGTGAGTGACGCTTACCACAACATGGCGATACGGAACCCTCGGTGCGCGAGTTCGACTCGCCCTTGGCCGGTTTTATTTTATTTACTCAGGGGGACCCCCGACGCTTTTAACCGCTCATGTGTAGGCGCCGACGCGCCTGGTGTATGGTGTATAGTGCCATCGTCAATTTGATACTTAAATATATCAAGTCAATTCAACAACGGTATACCACATGTTATACAAATAATTCACTATGTGGTCAAAATTTGGCACAGAGACAGAATAGAACGACAACACGGGCACTCGCTTCCCGTATTGAGAGCTTTTTCGGGAGCATTTTTCAAATTTAGATATGTTCGGTGAAGCCATCGCAAGCTTAGATCCACTCCTCTTTAATGGTATTAACTTCATCAAATAATATAATTTTCTAGAACAAGGATACATCGTAAAATTCAATAAAGTTTATTTCGTTCTGATACAATCATATACAAAAAAAGTTACAATGGTTTAAGGCTGGCATTTTGGTAATTTTCAAAAATAAAGAAAAAAAATCGTATCTTTATACCACGTGACATCTGACAAAAGGTATAATGGGTGAAAACGTTGCAAATGATCCCACTTACCTACAAAAAAATTTTGTCGGTCGATGTGCCGAACACCCTGTATAGAAATACGTGTAGACTATTCGCCCCGCACTCAGGCGTAGGTATGTATAGTGCATGTGTTACTTGTTAGTGATAGAGTTCTACTCGTTAGCGTTGGAAAAAGTCCGAGGTATGGTCATATAACAAGTGTGACCTGAATATGAAACTGGCTAGAATTGCTAAAGTATTAGTATTTTAAATAATAATCATTAATGTTACTCCCTCCTAAAATACAGTTCCAAGAACTAGAATGGAAGTAATCACAAGATAATTTTTTTTTTTTTTATATTTATTTGAATAGGACTTTAGCCCAGCCTTGCGACTATGCCATCCCCATAGTACCTACATAGTACTATGATATATATATATTAGTACCATAGTAGTACAATTCTCCAAAATTTTCTCTTGCTCTCAAGCTGTGTTTTAGATAGACTATGGGCGGTGTTATTATGTGGCTAGTCACTAAATTCTTGTGAAAATATGTTTAAAAAATACCCTGCGAAGTTTCTTGTCGGTTCTTCTTCGTGGGTGTAATCGAACCGGATAGAACAAATTGTGACAAGTTCGAGAGCAGTCTAACTGCCATATGAATGATCAATAAACAATACAATACAATACAACAATCAATGTTCCAACAAATTGTATTTACATGTTATAATTTCGATGTCTAGACCTAAACTGAAAACAATATTTGTCACAACAATAACACTCGCATTCGAAAGACACGACAATTACTATTTGAATTTAAAATTCATAGATAGACTCTATGACCAAAAGTATAAAATCTTGCACTGGCCAACTGCCAGTGCAGTATCAGGCCTCACGCACTCTATGTACTTGCGCGCGCTAACTACCTACCACCCGACGGGCCGCCGGCGGTCTATTTCAATGGAAAATTCGCCACCCACGCGAAGTATACATAGACGCTCGCCCACGCAACTGCAAAGCAATAACCACTTTACACTCGATCGTTAAGGTACATTTTCGCACGCAGCGATTGGCGAAGTGAAACAGTAGGCTATTAAAGCCCGAAGGTAGGAACATTTTCTATGGAGTAATTTATCTGTTACGAAGTAACTATTAAGTAATCTGTGGCAGTATGTTTGTGACAAACGACTGGATTGTACGTTAAGAGGACAATGTCTGTCGGCGGTATAGTCAGATTCGTGCGGACTGACGATCACACCGCCGTACGGGCCAGCGGGCACCTACTACCTGTTCAACCACGTGGACCTCACCATCACGTACCACAGCGGCGACAAGGAGGAGTGGGGCGGCACCTTCGGAGACAACGGCGGACGCATCATCGCCGTCAAGGTATTACGTTCTACGTTTTTATATTTTTTTTAGACGGGAACATTCTCCGCTATGAATATAAAATTCAGGTCGCACAGATATTGTGCATGTTGAAGTAATTTTATTCTTAACACGTTCAGCGACTGGAAGAGAATACTATTGAGATGTGAGTGCTGCGACACTAAAACTTTTCTTTCATAGGTCATAGCAGTACTGTCCCCTCGCATATGGTCACAAATACTGTCTGTGTGACAGTACGCAAAACTATGCAGGCTCATTGTGTGACAGTATAGAGCGTTTTATATAAAGCGCCGGTATACAGGCGACTGTTATAACCGTAGTGTCTCTAACGAGACATCCAATTCTAACCGCTCCTGCCATACTGTCAAATTTTATTAAGAAATTATTACTGCCATAGCGGTACTGTCGCCGAACGTGTTAATCTCTGCGCATGTCTCCGACAGATGTGCCCAGCCCAAAATTTTCTTACCGAGCTATTTACATAATATAAATTTCTTAATTAAAACAAAACGGTGTCTATTGCGCAGGTGGTTCCGGGCAGCATCAAACACCCCGAGCCGGACGCGAGCGGTGACGTCAAGGTGGACTGCTCGAACCGTGTGCCCCTCTCAGTGCCGAGCAAGCAGCTGCCGCACGGCCAGAACTTATCCATCACGTACACGTACAAGCTCAACTTCGTCAAGAACAACACCATCAAGTGGTCCTCGCGCTGGGACTACATACTCGAGTCTATGCCGCACACCAACATACAGTGGTGCGTATCATATTTTAGGTTTCCGTATCCCGTACGGAAGCCTATTGACGAGCCTACGCCGTCTGTCTGTCTGTCTGTCCTTTCGTCCGTCCGTCTTTCTGTCCGAGGGCTGTATCTCTTGAACCGTAATAGGTTGTCCGTTGATATTTTCACAGAATATGTGTTTTGTTTTTCCTGGACTTAAAAAATTCATCTGTGCTTCTAAATAAGCGAATCCTCACATGTTTTACATAGTTTTATGGATAATTTCATTCGCTATAAGTGAGAATAAATATTGTTTATCTAACTTCATTATTTTACGATATATTTGAGTATCTCCCCTCCTCAGTCCTTTCCCAACTCCCCCCTCGACTCCCCGGCACTCCACTCTCACCTTATCTATCGGGCCGCACCGCACAATACCTACATACAAATTTTGTATGAGTCACCGCAGTGAAAAATGACTCTCTAAGTGAACACTGGCTCCCTAAGCGTGTTCTATCGTCTATTTCATGGGGAGTGTTCTAGGAGCTGTTTAACGCGATTCCACCGTCCCCATTCCACCTCCGCACTTACGCGTACTGGGCAGGGAGTGCACCCCTATACAATTGACCTACCATTGATTCTGTAGGTCTTTTATTCACAGAACCGGGAGAATGTGGAACGTACTCCCTGCTCATCTATTTCCACCCAAGTACAACCTGGGGTTTTTCAAAAGGGGCGTGAAAAGGTTTCTGTCAGACCGGCATGGAATTCCCAATCCCTGTGCATCTCAGAATGGGCATGGGCATCGTTGGTCACCTACTTGTAGGTGAAAGGATGCCACATACCCATCCATAAAAAAAAAAGATGATCTGACCTGTTTTTTTTTCAGTTTACTCCCCCATTTTCATAACGAGCCCAACGAATCCAAGCGGCGGGTGGCCTAGTGGTTTGAGCATCGGCATCGTCCATACCTACACCTGCTGCTTCACCGTTCGGAACCGGTGTAAAACTGTAGGTCCCTTCCCTTGCCCCTTACTAGGTGGCAGGCTCAAATTATAGCCTGTATATATACTGGGTTGTTACCACAGTACTGGATGTAAGATAGTCCAGTATAGCCAGTAATCTAGGGATGTCTCCCTCCGGTATGGCACCTACCTTCTCGGAGGTGATATTGGTTGGTCGGAGCATGTGCTTTGGCCCCTCCGATTCAGCCACCCATACAGGATTACATAAAAAAAAATTAAGTACCTATAACGTAAAATTTAAAAAATTTGTACTCAAAGTGAGTCGGTTCACACAGGTTCTCCATTCTGAACTCGCTGGTGATCGTGCTGTTCCTGAGCGGCATGGTGGCCATGATCCTGCTGAGGACGCTTCACAAGGACATCGCGCGTTACAACCAGATGGAGTGCGGCGAGGACGCGCAGGTATATTTTCACCCTCTCCACCTCCGCACCACGCTCACCGGGCACGGATTGCATCCCTACACGCTGGACATACCGCGGATGCGTAGCAAAGAAACTCTGGAGCGCTCTCCCTGCCCATATATTTCCCCCCAAGTACAGTCCCGGCTCCTTTAAGGCATGACGTTCGCAACCTCCGCATGCGACCGAATGTCCATGGGCATCGTTACAGACCTTATGGGTGGCTCAGCGCCGCATGTCGCGCGTACTATAAAAAACAATATATATCCTAAACAAATTAGTACATACATACATACTACACGCTATATCCCGACAATCGGGGTAAACAGGTGTTGTGCTGCAAGTACTCTTGTAAATTACATCGCAACACCGACCGCCATGTTTAGTAAAGCATTCGGACAAGATAAACTATTAAGAAGCAAGTAACGTACAAAGACCCACCTACTACATGACTCGATGGAAGGACCGCATCAAGGTGAGAGGTGGCTAGTCTGTCGCCCTTTTGCACGTCCCCTCGTCTTTATCCCTTAGTCACCTTTTACAACGTGCACGGGGAGAGATGCGTTGGGGCTATTCTTTTTATTAAGTACAGACCCCACACGGTACCGGTATCCTTTTGTTTAGTACAAAAAGTAATAAAACGCGGGTGGATTTGTCGAAAGTCCCACCCTGCCTCTGAATCCTAAAAGCTGTGTGTCAACCTCGGGAGCTCAGTGGTGTGGTCGGTCGACTGTCGGTCGTGATCATAAGCACACCTGGGCTCGGTCAGTACTTGGATAAGCGACCGCTCGACCTTTGGAGGCTGACAATGGTTAGGATTCCACGTAAAACTATAGGTCCCTTCCCTTCTTACCTTATTAGGTGGTAGGGTTTAACCCGCCAGCCACCACACTCAATGAAAGGTCGGCTGAATGTAAATAGTTCGTTTTTTCCGTCCAGTTCACTGTGGCCGGCACAATCGAATGGAAGCACTGACATGGCACCTAGTTCACCAAGATGTAGTATACTATTATATTAGCCTTACAACACGGATGTTGTAGATGATGTAGCCAACCATGTCAGTTTCCATAAAACAAAATATAAAATGTGTCTGTGCTGTGTAGGAGGAGTTTGGATGGAAGCTGGTGCACGGAGATGTGTTCCGGCCGCCGCGGCGCGGGATGCTGCTCGCCGTGTTCCTGGGCTCCGGTGGCCAGGTAGACTACACTACTCATCAACTAGAGCAGGGGTTTTCAACATACATACATACATATCACACACGCTGAATCCCGACAATCGGGTTAAGCAGAGTAATCCGTGTTGTGCTGCCAGAACTGTGGTAAATTACTGCGCAAACCGACCACCACGTTTCGCATAGTATTCGAACAAGATTCTATCGATCAAGCAGCAAGTAAGGCACGAAGACCCACCTGCTGCATGACTTACCGGGAAGTACCGTGCCAAGGTGAGAGGTGGCAAACCTGTCGCCTTTCAGCACGGCATCTTGTCCTTATCCCTTAGTCGCCTTTTACGACATGCACGGGGAGAGATGCAGTGGGGCTATTATAAGTACCGGCCCCACACGGTACCGGTACGGTACGGGTTTTTCAATCTTTCTTATTAACTGGCACACTTTTTCATCTACAAAAATTTCACGGCACACCACATTTATGTTCATACAGAAAGCATATGAAATTTAGAAAACCAAAAACTATTGGCGTCTTCGTACGTAATGTACGCTGTATATGTAATTTATCGGTGAAAACTCATTTTATCCGAGGATGTGAGGATGTCAAAATGTTCTCATTACTTTTCCCTGCGAACTCGCATTTAATTCGATGAGGTGCTCGTCTATCTATATAGATAGACAACAAATTATGCTTGCTCTTTTTTTTCGGGTTGGTACCACCGCACTGAATGAAAGGTTGGTGGAAACGGCTACCTATGTAACTAGTTTGTGTTTTCTGACCAGCCCAGTGTAACCAACATGAAATGAAGAGAAGCACTCACGTGGCACCTAGTTCACACGGTGTTATGGGCTGACATGGCAGATGTTGTAGGTGATGTAGCCAACAAACAGTGTCAGTTTCCATAAAAAAAAAACATAATTTCTCAATTTCGTTCATTTCTTACACCCCTAGGGTGTGAAATTTCCTTCCGTGAATCATTTAACCTATTGGCTTCTCAGTTATTAAAATATGCTTACACCTCCTGGCTTCCACGCCATTGATGCCGCGCGGACACGCGTAAAATTATCCATACCCGCGCGCGCGTAAACTCAGATATTTCTTAAAGTAATGAAGTGGGATCAATAATCTGTATTGGCATTTGAAACCAATGAAATTCTCCACAACACAGTATACAACAATTGAGGATTCCCTTATTTTGACGCCCAGATGGATTTTTTGAACTCCAGGAAAACGAAACGACACCTGACATTTTTCTCCGAATCATCTAACCTAAAATTACCAAATTACCCTATGCGTATCATATATCGACGTGTAGATCATGAATTTAACTATTCAAATAACACATTCTAAATAACGTTAGACTAGAAACCCATTTACCATCCTGCCAGAGATTACAGTAAAAAAATTACAGCCATCGAAATAATTATTTTCTTAAGACCTGGGAATATTTTTGAATTGTGTTATATAGGAAAGGCAAAGGTATTTATCCATACAGGCCAGCATTCTTCTTGTTCTAATAAGAAAAATTAGTAGAAATCTCAATTTGCGATATTTTTCGATCATTTGTTTTTGGGGCTGACCGGCCCTTCCGGATGTCAACGGATATAAGTGGTTTGGGGGCCGGTGAGCTCTTCCGGAAGCCGAGATGTTAAACAATTTTTACGATTGTGGTAAATATTGGAAAATTATTTTCGATTTTAAAATGCCAAAAACAGGCAACCCGGGAAAGGTGCATTTTATCTCTCTGATCCATAAAAAAAAGAACAAAATCTACAACTGCCGCTACGTCAGGTGTTCGGGATGACGTTGGTGACGCTGGCGTTCGCGTGCCTCGGCTTCCTGTCACCGGCGAACCGCGGCGCGCTGATGACGTGCGCGCTGGTCGCGTGGGTGCTGCTGGGCGCGGTCGCCGGCTACGTCAGCGCGCGCATCTACAAGAGCTTCGGCGGCCGCCGCTGGAAGAGCAACATCCTGCTCACCTCCATGCTGTGTCCGGGGTGAGGCTCATTGTTGTTATTTTGAAGTTGGAGCCTTCACGCTCTTCCTGCCTACATATTTCCTCCCGAGTATAGTCTCGGGTCCTTCAAGAGAGGCGTGAATAAGCACCTGTCAGGCCGGCATGAAATTCATAACCCTCACGTACGAATGTCCACGGGAGTCGTTAGACACCTTATGGGTGGTTCGGCGCCACATGTCGCACTTACTTTCTATAAAAAATAATCTGCAAACTTAACCCTTAATCTCCAAAAACCTCTTGCCAGCTACCACGGCCAGCCTATGTCCTTCATAAAGGCCACATGATGACCGGGATGTCTGAAGACCTCCGCAAGGGAAGATTTAGAAAGGAGTATCTCCATTCCTTGATTGCCAAGTACACTGTGCCTACTGCCAAGCATGGTGTGAGACGGGGTGAGAATCACTGTGCAGTTTAGGTGGTGGGTAGGGATTAACCCATCCGGATTGATACCGTCCCACCGAGTGAGGGTTGCTCTGTTGAAACGGATGTGAAAATAGTTAGTGTTTTCCGTTCAGTCAGCGTAGCCAGTACCACCGAGGGGAAAGCACTGATATGGCGCCCAGTTCACGAAGGTGTGGATGGGCTGTCGTCACAGATATGGAAGGTGATGTAGTCAACAGTGCAGATTTCACAAAAAGAAAATACCTTCTTTTGAAGCACCTCCCACATCATTACTAGTTCATCCGCCAATCCATAAATGTGCTTCAATACAAGAACGAAAAGATCCCTCCCTTTGCTTCACACAGTCTGGTAAAATAAGACTACACCTGCTGCGGTTTCGACGTTCGGGACCTGTGTACAACTGTAGGTCCCTTCCCTTGTCCGATACTAGGTGGTAGACTCAAATTGTAGCCGACTGGGTTGTTACCACCGTACTGGATGTAAGATGGCCGCATAGCAGCCTCAGCTGTGTTCTCCTCTAGTCCCGTTTAGCCAGCAATCCAAGTCTTCGGTATGGCATCTACCTTCTCGGAGGTGATATTGGCTGGTTGTGAGCATGGTCTTTGGCCCTTTCGACTCAACCACCCATACTGGATAACATTAAAAAAAATGCACCTTCTGGGAGGTGATATTGGCTGGTCCTAAGCATGTGCTCTGGCCCCTCAGACTCAGCCAGTCATACTGGGTTGCGTACAAGAAAATAATTCTAAAACGCAAATTAAATCAAGAACGTGTTGTTGTGTACAGGGTGGTGTTCTCCCTGTTCTTCATCATGAACCTGGTGCTGTGGGGTAAGGGAAGCTCGGCCGCCGTGCCGTTCTCGACACTGGTGGCGCTGCTCGCGCTCTGGTTCGGTGTCTCCGTGCCCCTCACCTTCATCGGCGCTTACTTCGGCTTCCGCAAGCGGGTATGTCTCTTACTCGGCGCCCATTGTATGCTAGACTGAAATATAGGGTGTCGATGTGACAGCTGTCAAGTGCAGTGTACTCAATGACGTATGAAGCATGCGTCGCATAGTTCTACAACCGTATGAGCCGTCTAGTGGCCTTCTTAAAGAGCATGAATCACCGGGACGCGAAGAACATGGGTTTAGTGACATGGCGCTTAGCTCCGACAGGAACAATGTTAGCTGAAGTACCCAACTGATAGGTTCAGTGGGTTCGTTCAACTCACCTCTAACCTACAATGTGTACACTGATATGTCCGTACCTAGTTCCAATAGGAACGTGGCACCTATTTACAATAGGAATGTGGCACCTTTGTACCGTGTGGGGCCGGTACTTTAAAAGAATGGCCCCACTGCATCTCTCCCCTTGTATGTCGTAAAAGGCGACTAAGGGATATGACTCCCTTTTTATATTACTAGGTTTAACCCGTCCGGGTTGCTACCACCGCTCTGAATGAAAGGTCGGTCGAAACGGCTATGTAAATAGTTTGTGTTTTCTGTCCGGTTCAGTGTAGCCGGCATGACCGAAGGGAAGCACTGACGTGGGCCCAAGTTCACCAGGTGTTATGGGCTTACATCACGGATGTTGTAGGTGATGTAGCCAACCGTGTCAGTTTCCATTAAAAAAAAAACCTATTTCCAATAGGAACGTGGCACCTATTTCCATTAGGAACGTGGCACCTATTTCCAATAGGAACGTGGCACCTATTTCCATTAGGAACGTGGCACCTATTTCCAATAGGAACGTGGCACCTATTTCCATTAGGAACGTGGCACCTATTTCCATTAGGAACGTGGCACCTATTTCCAATAGGAACGTGGCACCTATTTCCATTAGGAACGTGGCACCTATTTCCAATAGGAACGTGGCACCTATTTCCAATAGGAACGTGGCACCTATTTCCATTAGGAACGTGGCACCTATTTCCAATAGGAACGTGGCACCTATTTCCATTAGGAACGTGGCACCTATTTCCATTAGGAACGTGGCACCTATTTCCAATAGGAACGTGGCACCTATTTCCATTAGGAACGTGCACCTATTTCCAATAGAAATGTGACACCTGACAAAGAATACTAGATTACAGAATTTTTTTTTTTTTTTTTTTTTTTTATGGAACCTGACACGGTTGGCTACATCACCTACAACATCCGTGATGTCAGCCCATAACACAGGGTGAACTAGGAATGGACAGAACTATTGAATGGACTATGTTGATGTTTGGCCGCAGTGCCTGGAGCACCCGGTGAGGACGAACCAGATCCCGCGGCAGATCCCGGAGCAGTCGCTGTACACGCGGCCGGTGCCCGGCACCGTGATGGGCGGCGTGCTGCCCTTCGGATGCATCTTCATACAGCTCTTCTTCATACTCAACTCCCTCTGGTCCAATCAGGTTTGTTTGTTTGTTTGTTTGCTGCCCAGCCTCTTGGGAAGGCGGGCGGGCCATTCTCCGCGCTGAGACCTCTTGACGGTCCGTTGTACGTTGGGGCTCGGGTAGTGCTACTCCAGCCACCCGAGCTCTTTCATGAAGTGGAGCACTCATCTCGGTCGCCTCCACACTCCATGGGCAGTTCCCACGTTCCCGAGAAACTGCAGTCGTTCTTCTGCCACCACCGGGCACTCCAGGAGCACGTGGGTGGCTGTTTCGTCCTCCGCCATGCAACCTCTGCATAGGGGGCTGTCGGTGACACCTATTATAAACAAGTGCCTGTTGAGGTCCAATCAGGTAACCGTGAATACATTGTGGTGAACATGGTGTTACATTAAGGCCCGGTGCTGACGAGTGTGGCTGTTGCGGCACCGCGTGTGGTCTCCTCCGCTGCTTCGCCGTGTATTGCCCACCGCAACAGGGAGATCGCCTTTCGACTTTTAAATTTTTACTTTCGGCTTTTAAATCACTTTGTTCATACAACAATGTCAATCAGTCAGTCAGCGTGTAAGCGTCCACTGCTGGACATAGGCCTCTCCAATTTTCCTCCGGTCCTCCCGATCAGCAACAAATGTGTATACCTCGATCTTAACATAAAGACTGTCAAGCAAGAACCCAGCACAGCGTACAATACCAAAGGAGACTATCGCAACATGTGAACGAACTTGCACTGACGAGCGGAGAGGATGGCCCTCGACATGTGCGACTTAAATGGAACGATATCTCGAGATTGTGCAACAGATTTTCCACAAGTTAATCGGAGCATTCCGTTTGAACTTTGAACCTTTCAACAACAGTAGGAACTCCCAAAAAAGGACTACATTTACAGATTTACTTAAATCAAACAAATAAGCGACTTATTGCTTTTTGAAACATATTGCCATGTAGCTGAACTGAACAACAGAAATACTGAGACTGTTCATTCAAATATTCAATTTTTCCTACAGATGTACTACATGTTCGGATTCCTGTTCCTCGTGTTCGTGATCCTCGTGATCACTTGCTCCGAGACCACCATCCTGCTCTGCTACTTCCACCTCTGCGCCGAGGACTACCACTGGTGGTGGCGCGCCTTCCTCAGCTCGGGCTCCACCGCCGGCTATCTCTACGTCTACTGCTGCCACTACTTCTTCACTAAGCTTAACATTGAGGACGGCGCGTCCACCTTCCTCTACTTCGGCTACACTATCATAATGGTGTTCCTGTTCTTCTTGCTGACGGGGACGATCGGCTTCATGGCCTGCTTCTGGTTTGTCAGGAAGATTTACAGCGTTGTGAAGGTCGATTAAGATGGTGACGTCGTAGATCGCTGGGTGTTTTTCATGCATTTTTTTGGGCTACAACTCGAGGGTTTGTTGTGGTGTGTAGTGTTATTTGATTTAGGGCCGTTTTCACGATAATAGACACAGTAAAGGAGGATGGGCTAAAGTGGATGGGGCTAATAACGACCAGACATATGCTGTTGGAAAGCTCTTTTCATGACGTGTCAATTTTTTACTACGGCCGTCGGTCTCAAATCATTGTGGAAAAAATCTGTGTGATTGTATATAATTTATTACATTAAAACATTTGATAAACAGTTGTATTGCAGAAAAATTGTGAATAGAAATAAGTTTCTATTGTAGCTGTAACTTTTCTCCCACAATGTTTTGAGACTGACCGCCGTAGTAACAAATGACAGTCACGAAAAGAGCTTTCCAACGACACATGTCCGGTCGTTACTGGTCGGTGGGGACGTTTATTGCATCATCCTTTTATTTGAAATGGTCAAAATGCTACATAGCACAGATTGTATGTGGCCGGCAGAGGAACTAAATGTTAAAATGGCATTCTGTTGACAGTTTACTGTGGCAAGATGGGCCATTCAGTTTGAATTTATTTTGTGATTATTTTGTATTCGTCACACTAAAGATTCGGAAACCCCAGAAGACCCCAGAGAGAATAATTTCAAAATAATCGTTAACTGTCCTGAGCTATGTTAATTCATTCGTAGCACTATTTGAGTCCCTTTGACCGCTGTAGTTTTAACCATCTTTCGTTTTACAGAGTATACTGGAATCATCGAAAATGTCTTTGTAAGAGTGGTTATTGAGAATGTAATGTGAAAATATATTTCACAAAGTGAGGCCAAATTGAACTAAAGATTTCTGCTGAGTCCTGTCGATATTGTGTTGACTGAAGCATCAGAAACGTAATCTTTGTGTAACTCACAAGGTACACAAATTAACATTCGACATAGGTATTTGGTACCTCGTGTCGTAACCATCAAATTGTTCGTTGAATTACAAAGGGAATGTTTGCCAGTCTTGACGAGACATATCTAATAGCAAGATGTTTTCTAATGGTATGAAGACAATAAGAAAACGCGTACTTTCAACCGTAGACATGACTGACGTGAATATGTGCAACAAACACTACGTGACGAGTGTCTCTTTGTAGTATGGATCCTGATAGTTTACTTTTATAGCTACCTGGGCTGCATGTAAATGCTTCCGATAATAAACTTCTTTTATGTGGTTTATAAAAAAAGTAAAAAAATATATTTGCACGAACCGACGACCATGAGGTAAAAAAAGGTTTACACTCTACTCTACACTCTAACCCCTACACCAGAAGAGCATATGGATGACCATAAATCGCGTGAATTCACTTCCAAGGTATTAAACCTAAAACGGAACGACATAAGACTCCTAATAAGGACCTTAACAGGACACTGCAGACTAAACAAACACCTACACCGAATGTATAAAAAGAGGATGAAACGACATCCTTTGTGAATGTGAAGTGCTCATTCACAGTAGACACCACATTATAGGGGGTTATATTTTTAACTCATGCCAAATGCAGGCGCTCAACCCCAAGAATATAACTCGGTTCATAGCGAAAATCGAACTTGGGAGTGAGCTCTAAACTTTTGAGAGATCACAATAGACCTTCCTAGGTCGCAGTGACAACAGGGCTAAGAGGGGCCCTAACCAGGCCTCACGCACTCTATGTACTTGCGCGCGCTAACTACCTACCGCCCGACGGGCCGCCGGCGGTCTATTTCAGTGGCAATTCGTCAGCCGCGCGAAGTATACATAGACGCTCGCCCACGCAACTGCGCGCAGCTGCAAAGCAATAACCACTTTACACTCGATCGTTACGATACATTTTCGCACGCAGCGATTGGCGACGTGAAGCAGTAGGCTATTAAAGCCCGAAGGTAGGAACATTTTCTATGGGGTGATTTATCTGTTACGAAGTAACTATTAAGTAATCTGTGCCCCAACTCTCACACTTAAAATCATACGGATAACCAAACGAATGTCCGATTCAGTTAACAGACAGGAAATCGATGATTTCATCAGGAGCCATACTACAAAGAGACACTCGTACGAGCCTTCTTGAGCGTCTCTTTCTCGTCTAGTACGTATGAGTCTATTGTCTCTATCTCTCTCTTATGTAATGAATGTATTATAGAGAAAATAATTGTGCTTATTATCTCTTTGTGTAAAAAGATGTCAAAAACACGAAGGAGCTGTCTCTATAATGTGTATGTGCATAGCCGACTATCATTGTCTCCCTCTACGGAGGCAAGCCATGCTGCATCGTCATAGCCCCGCTGTGACGTTGCTATCGCTTACTCGCTCTCGCTTGCCTACCGATGATAGGAGCGAGAGAGAAACATGAAATCGCTCACCCTTCATCGGGCGACCGTCGCAATCTTTGTGTTTCCCTCTCACTCCTGTCACAGGGAAGCAAGCGAGAGCGAGTAAGCGATATCAACGTCGCAGTGGGGCTATGACGATGCAGCATGGCTTGGTCTCCGTAGAGGGAGACCAATGATAGTCGGCTATGGTATGTGTATATCAATTTAACAATTTTCAATGCCAAGTTTAAAGTTGTCTTTAAGTTAATTTGTAGTAAAACTAAGTCTAGTTAGGATTGTGCGACAGAAGATGGAACATTTTCGAGTGCGTCAGTGATTGTTTCGACCATAGACGAGGGAAGGAGATGCTATAATGAGCTATAACTGCTCTCTGTATAGGAACGCCGTGTCGCCGTATTCCTACCAATCAACTTAATGCATTCAAACTTTGCGGTCACTCAGCGGAGCAAACACATGTCGACATCTTACAGCCAATGAGAGCACGCAAAACGTCGACATCCTCTGCCATGAATCATATACAGTTAAGGGAGTGACACGCTGCATGCTTGTACGCCCATCTAGCTATTCTTTCTCTCATCTGTGGTTTCGACTGTGTGGCATTTAGCAGGGTATGGGATGGTAAAAAATTGAAATAGTTAATTTTGCTTCAAATAAAACAATAACAGTAATTGACGGAAATATTGTTAACGGAAGGTAAAGTTTGAATACCCTAATAACCTTAATTAACAGAAGTTAAAATTTAATATTTTACGTAAATATTAACAGAAGGTTACGTTGAATACTTTACGTAAATATCAACGGGATGTAAAGCTGAATGCTTTACGTAAATATTGTAGTCATTAACGTCCATATGTTTAGATCTCTTGAAATTTGTATGGTGTAAAAATTTTTAATATACAAATATTCAGTCAAAAAAGTTGTCAGCAGAATAACAAAATATGTATGAAAATCTGTCGCCGTTCATAAAAAAATTAAAAAGTGAAAAATTAGGTTTCTTGTATGAAACAAGAAACAAGAAACTTGTTTTAGATTTTTTTTTGTGATGCGGTATCCTCGGCGCGCGAGTCCGACTCGCACTTGGCCAGTTTTTTTTATTTATTTGTTACAATTGGCAAATCCTGATTATGTTTATCTGCTTAAGTTTAAACTTACATATTGATGAACTCTGTATAAAATTTCTTCAAGTTACATCACAAGTAAAATTACCAAGTGATCCTATGTATGTACTGACATTATCTAGATTTGTTTTTCTTAAAATACGTGCGTATGTTAAGGTATTTGTACATAAGTAAAATAATGTTTTATGTTCTATTAAGAAATTTATTTATGTATATTTGAGGAAATATTTTTGGGAAGCTACCCAACAATATAGGTACTTTTTATTACTGGAACCGCACAAATGAAGAGAAATCTGTTTTACCAACAGTTTGATCCTCCGTTTACCTGTTATGTACAGTTGTACCAATCCGGGCAGCTAATATAAACTGTTGAATGAAACCCGGTTCAACCAATCTCTCATAAAAGCCATCAGTTAAAAGTTACGGAAATGGTACAATAATACCGGCCCGGTATCTTCCCATAAATATTAATGTTTTCGTTAGGTTAAACCAGCCCTTTTATTATTTGATTCTAATTTGTCACTAACCAAGTGGCTAAGAGGTAATCCGACAGACCGCGCGCGAGCTCCGAGGAAGTTTAAGGAATGTTGACGTAATGACCTAGTGCAGTGATTTAGTCGATAATACGTTATCGATATTAATTAATTATGAAATCATCTATTTTTTCTCCCTGTTCTCATTGCTCATGCTCGCAATTTATTCTCCATCCATATTAAATCGCTATTTATACACACAAAGTCGGTTAACGAATTAACACGCGATTGACTAATACGCGCGCATATTACGAATACGGCATCGATAAGCGTTAGTCTTGTCCTTGCTTGTTCACTGTACTGATTCGCTCTTTGTAGTTCAGTGAACGCGGTTAACTAGTTCGGTCTCGTCGATCGCCTGCTCTCTTGCTCAGTCAGCTCAGGCTCACTAAAGTAGGTAGTGCGCTCCCGCCACCGACCGACCGACCGACCGACCGCGCCTCGCGGCTCGCGCCTTCACCTCTGCTCGTTCGGTCGACCGACCGAACGACCTTCTGAGAGCGGCTGAGCAGCTGAGCAACTGAGCGGGTGAGATGTTTTGCTCAGTTGTTCTGAGCTTGCTCGTTCGTTCACTTCAGTGAGTTATATCAGTTCGGTCGGTCGTTCGGTCTTTGGACAAGACTAATAAGCGTGCTCTCGCGTCAAGGCCAACACTCATACTGGGAGCGAGCGCGCAGAGTGACTGTCGGGAGGGGCGCACACCCGTCCGCTTCCCCAGACGCCGATTCCTCTGAGCTCACGCGCAGACAGTACTTGCTTCACATAACTTCTGTCATTGTGAAGTTATGGCAGATTTCACAACCTACGGTTAAGTCTAGGTTGACATTTATCTGTCGGTTAGAGTTGACAGCAGTTACCCGGGAGCTTGTTTGCGTTTTAATAGTGTTCCTACCGCCACCGATGTCCAAGGCACAGGATGGCACAACCCCACCGCAGTATCGAATACTTGGGTACGTTTGGTACGAGGGAGTGGGGTCGCAGCGCGCCGGCTTTTCAGAACGCTGGGGATACTAATACAGTTTTATTATGCCGCTTACAGTTTGGTGTAATGTAAAATTCTACACATCGTCGGTGAGCAAACAACACCGCGCAAGTCGAAATTTGTCGGTTTTGACATTTTGATGCCATTGGATGCAGTTTTCAAGCGCGCTTCGATCTACCAATCAAAATGCCTTATTTCAGCCAATCAGCAGCCGCTATTCAAACAAATTTAACACTGCATAAGTCAATTTTCTTTGCAACACCGCACAACCTCACTTGAGCGGTGTTCTTATGCGACTTCGGAGGTGTTATATTATTGGCGGTGATATTTGACTTATGCGGAAAAACAGCATAAGCAAATATCATCAAGAAAAAAGGGAATTTTTTAATGTTGATTAATTTGAAGGATACAACACTACTTAAAAATGATATAAACGAAGATTCAGTTTGATTGATCTTAATTTAATGAAATAGCGCAGTTTTTTGTCTTCCCTGTAAAGTAGGAAAAAATGACTTGTGCGGTGTTGTTTGCTCACCGACGACATGTTACATCAGTCTGCACGCAGCACGCATTCCAACTAACCTCCCGTCTCGCCCCTTTGTCTTCGTTCGAAAAAAGCCGATAATTGGTGCGTTGCTCCGCGCACGGCAAACGCACGGGTCATGCGCTAGACGTCCAGACTATAGAAATATGTTACATGTTAGTGTGTTATAGTGCCCGGGACGGATCTCGGCGTGTCGTCGCCGCAGCGGGCGACCCGCCACGCGAATAAACTATACAAGTACGGTGCGGGTGCGAGGGAGAATACTGACGAACCGCTGCGGCGGCGACACGCCGACATCCGCCCCGCGCATTATACCTTGCATTTCAGCAGAGCGTACGGCAAATTCTTGCATTACATTGCGCCAGTCTGTACTGATTTCCTGACTTCAGAGGGAAGTAACATCACACAGGCAAAGTAAGACGGTATAGAAGGGCTGAATAGGTTACGGTTACGTGAGACTTTCCTACTATTATATATTTTGTAATGTTGACCTAGAACGGTGTAATATCAGTGCAAATTTCTATACTTAGGTCAGTTAGCAAATTAAATTAATTAAATTAGTCACTGTGTGTTGAACGTACGTACTTCTTTTGACCTAATTTATTAGAAGTCTCAAGACATTGAATGCGTCTGTGAGATTGACTAATATAGAAGTTAGTATAAAGGTAGACTTTGTTGGGTTGCGACCGATAGCGGCAGCGGCCGGCGACTGGTCCTATAACTCATAGGTCAACATCGGTCGACTGCCGCTGACTGTGTTGCAGCGGTGGGTTGCGGATCAGCAACGCTAACCTATAGAAACGTATAGGGCAGGGCGCGCGGCGCGGCAGTCGGCCGCGGCCGCAACCCACCAAAGTCTACCTTAAAGGGAATAATAAAAAAAAATGTTTTTGTTAAGCGAACTGACTTATCGCTGCTTGATATGGTTATTATATTATTTTAAATCAGTTTATTTATATCGATCATTATACGATAGTAAAATAAAATTGCTTTATTTTAAAAATGATTTTTTATTCTCAGACCCGCATTTGGCACTGACCGTTGGGCGATTAAGAATTTTTTAAAGTATTCCTAAAAATGCAAATTGAGTAAAACCAGACAACATAATACACTAAATAGAAGTAGCGGTGACTCGATGTGCGTGCCACAAGTGAGCGTAGCTCCGCGCAATTGATCTTCGCCCATATCGGTCGCCTTTCATTAGTGCCACGAAAAGCGTCAAGATAAAAACAATACACATGAGCTGCACAAAGAATTTGTCTCGAGAGTATTCAATTATGTAACAATTGAATACTCTCGAGACAAATTCTTCACTATAAAATATACAAAACTCACTATAAAATAAAGGTTGACTGGAAGAAATCACTTAAAGTGATAAGTCCGTCTTGCACGCTACTTTTCTCTTGTTCTGTGTGAAGTATTGTAAATTTCTATTGCTCTTCTGTATTTGTTATCTTCTGTCTTGTGTATCTCTGTGTTTTTGTGTGCAATAAAGCCATTCTATTCTATTCTGTTCTAAAATATACAATCATAAAAATAAGTATAACAAACTGGCAAATTTGTGAGTTAGGCTGGTTTCACTCTAGTGCGGAGTACGGATAAGGAGCGCGCATGCGGAAGTGGCACCTATTGAGCTCTTCAAAGCGATTCATAATCAAATGGGTGCAGACCGTCCAAGTGCGGGCGCCGCAGCCATCCGCAGCGCTTCCGCGTGTGCGGAAGCGCCTTCGCGCTCTGTCTTCGTTTCACATTAGTGCGGAGTGCACGCGCAGAGCAGTACACTTGCCAAAGTGAGTCGAGTTGAAACAGCGCGCGTAATCGACGAAGTACAATGCAAACCACGCATTGTGGGACAGTAAATATGGGTTGTACAAAAACATGCATGACTTCCGATGTGGGACGAGATCTTTTACAAACTATATAAGCTCAGACAATTTTTAGTACATCAGGATCCATTTTACGTGACTATACCTCGTCACCGTCCGCACTAGACTGAAACGAACGAATGCGGAGCATCAGGAGCGGACGCTTCGCACTAGAGTGAAACTAGTCTTACACTGGTCTTCATACAAAGATAATATAATATAGATAACTAAAAACCCAAACAATCAGTGCAGTAGACGTTTGTTTATAAATAAATTCATTAAATAAAATTTCTTAACTTAATCACTATCGCTGCTCTCCGACAAATCGGCCTTCTCCTTCGGCAAATTCACTCTTCTCCTCTTCCCGCCTTTTTGTTTTAACTTAGACTTTCTGTATGCCTCTATAGCTTTCAGCTTATTCTTCAGAACGTTCATTCTGTTCTGCTCTCTCTGTGGTATGATTTCCTGGTACCGATCCAGCTTTTTCACTACTATATCGAAGCCCGATGACGTCGCGTCTGGGGCACAGATCACATTGGGCATTTCTATTTGCGTGGGGATTTCTTTATGCGATTTTACCGGTGACGATGTCGACGGTCCATCTAAATTGGCCACGTCGCCATCTCTGTCGGGCTTAAGCTGGCTATCGTTATCAGACTTGCTTTGATTTGCCTTCCCTCTCGGTTTTCGCTTTTTTGGTATCTTTTTCGGTGGCTCCATATTCGTCTTAGCAGCATCATCGCTCTTCGGTCCCATTTTCTCCACGGCCGCCTTGACCCGCTTGCTCATTTGGTCCTCGAGACTGTGGAACTCGACCTTCCTCTGGAAGTAGTCCTGCACGGAGCGCTGGCTCCTTCTCTCCTGCATCCTCTTGAGGACCGGACTCAGCATCTCGTCCAGCTTGTTCTGCGACCAGCCAAACTTTTTCCTCGTGAAGTCTCGCAGCACAGTGAGGTCGGGCTCTCCCCATGTAAATTTCTCTTCGCTATTTTCGATTTTCGGCTCCATGTATGCTTGGACTACCTGTAAATGTTATAAACAGAAGTAATAGTCTAAAACTGTTTTAAACAAGAAGCAAAGAGGAAATCTAATCAAAGAGAAAGAAACGCAAATATTATTGTGAAAGCTGTTTTTGTTTTCGAAACCTTTTGAGTTTCGAGCTTACATGTAAAAATCTACTATTTTAAAACTGACATGACAGCAACGCACTGTCTAACTAAAAACATGAAATGTTACATAGAAGTTCCTTATATAACGTAGGTGAGCACTCAAATTGGTGTTTAGGCTCCTGTTTATAAATAAAAGTCAGTTGTATTAGAGTTATTGGAAATTCAGAGAGGGAATATATTGTGTCGACTCAAATTGAGCTTAACCTACACTGTAGCGAGCAGAGTCGCGGTAAAAAACCTAGTTACTTATAAAATACCACAACTGACAGGAAAAAACCTGCTCACCCGCAAACTAGGAAAGTCATCAGTAACGGCCACATTCCTCAGCTTCTTCCGCAGACTGGTGTCGTCGGTTCGTTTTCCCGACCGCACCCACTTCTTGAACTCGAGCAGGCCGGCCAGCAGAGCCATGTACTTGGCGTGAGGGTTGGTCGCCGCCTGGAAGAGAAGCAGGTCCTTTCTGCTGCAGGAGAACGAGGCGAGGATCTCCATGGCGGTGACGGGTCCGATGCCGTTTACTCCGGTCGTGTAGTCGCTCCCGACGAGCAGAGCCAGTAGGATTAGCTGCTCACGAGATAAATCTGTAAACATGTTGACATTTTATCCGCCTATTACATCCCATGGTCACTTCTGGAAACAGGTTTGAATGCAGTTTGCAGACATGACAACTGAATTGATCTCAATTCACGCCAGCCCTGAAATCTTCAGGGTCACAGTAAATATGTTTATACACCAACGAAAACATGACAATGACATAAGTAAGACAATGACATAAGTAAGACTGATCTCTTCCAAGCTATGAATATGACTAGATAGCAAAGTAATAGAGGAGTCTAAACATAATTTTTTTTTTTTATGGAACCTGATACGGTTGGCTACATCACCTACAACATCCGTGATGTCAGCCCATAACACAGGGTGAACTAGGTGCCATGTCAGTGCTTCCCTTCATTTCATGTCGGCTACACTAAACTGGTCGGAAAACACGAACTATTTACATAGCCGTTTCGACCGACGTTTCGTTCAGTGCGGTGGTACCAACCCGGCCGGGATAAACCCTACCACCTAGTAAGGTAAGAAGGGAAGGGACCTACAGTTTAACGTGGAATCCGAACCACGGTCAGCCTCCAACGGTCAAGCGGTCACCCATCCAATCACTGACCGCGCTCAGCGTTGCTTAAAAACAGTTGACTAACCAACCGCGCCACTGAGCTACCGAGGCTGACGAATTGTCTTATCCCTTAGTCGACTTATACGACATGCGACGGGGAGAGATGCAGTGGGGCTATTCTTTTTAAGTACCGACCCCACACAGTACATAATGGGGTTGTGACCAACATTACTTTGTAATAATGAAACTCACTGAAAGATCTGTCGATTCTTTCAGACAGAAACTGCACAACATGTTTTTTCTGATTGAAAAAGTTCTTGTACACTGTCTTCCCTCCGAACAGCCAAATATCGCTGTCATCTGTAATTGTACCGTCCGTTAGCTTCACACTCTCCAAAAACGCACACTGTGCTTCTGCCTCGCTTGGGGCCACCACATAGGGGATCCCAAATATCTGGAGCAGTTCCTGAGCGTCCCTGGTCATCTGTTCTGTGATGTTGCGTCCCATGCGATCCAGTCTGCTCTTCTCTTGAAGTAGATCTTCGTGTTCTGTTTGTAATTGTTCGGCCATTGAAGTGAGTTGCTCATTAGTAATCGGTTCATATGGCATCTTTTCTTTATCACTTTCTCCCTCTACTTCATCGCCTCTTTCATTCTTTTCTTCGTTTTCCGAAGACTTTGGGGCACTGTTTCTAGCAAATTGGGCCTCATTTGTAAGACTTTCTGTGATATCTGTGCGAACTTTATCATGAAGAATCTCAGAAGGTAATGAAGTTAATTTATTGGTTTCTGATATTAAAATTGTGTCATGTATTAATTTAGGTTCAGTATTTGTTGATGGTTTAATTATATTTCTAATTGGTGATACAGTTTCAGACTTATGTGCGTCCTCTTTTAGTATTTCTTTCAATTCGATTTTGTCGATATCCTTCATATCTTGTGCTTTATTTTCGAACACGTCTGCAAATATATCATCCTCAATTGTGTCCTTCATTTCCAAGTTCAGCTCCACTACTGGTTTTAGAGTTTGCTCAACAGACTCATTGTCTGGAACTTCCTCAAAATCTTCATCACTATCGCTGTCATCTTGTAATGATTCTACTTCATTAGCTGTATTCACTATTTTATCATTTAGTGAAACATCACTCTCTTCTACAGTTGTATCTAAAATAATTGTTTCTTGTTCGGGTATTTTATCTTTAGTTCCTTCCTTGGATGTTTTAACCGCTACACATTCATCTTCACTGGATGACAGATTTACAGTTTCTTCATCTTCCTCTTCATCAGACAAGGCTACAACTTTATTATCTGTTGAATTTGTCCGAACATCTAATTTTAAATCCTTCATAATTTCATCAACTCTGTTTTTGGGTTTGGGCATAGGAATCCCAGCATTATTGGTAGTGATAATGTCTTTTATAGCATTTGAAGTAAAATCGCTATTCTGCATAATGAAAGCTTTAGCTGAGGTAAAGTTAAAATCGACTGTTTCTTCTTCACTTGTGTCTGAATAATCGGAATCTAGCATGAAAGTGGAGTCTGGCGATTCATCGCCTTTTGTTTCTTCTTTAGATTTATCATCATCATTGTCGCATTCTAAAGACATTTGAATAGCTTTTTGCAAATCATCGTCGAGCTCATCATGTCCTTTGTTTGTAGAAGTCTGTCCTTGATCGCTGTCTTCTTTTTTATCGTCTACATTCTCTGAAGTAGATGAGATTGTCTTTGCTTTCTCCATTTCAAGTTTCTTAGCATCCTCCAAGGCCTGTTTGACATTGCTGATGAGCAAGTACCTCGTTGTGTTGTTGGATGCGATACGCCTCGTCGGTAGACTATCAATATTCGTGTCGATGCCCTCTTCATTCAGCAATGATTCCAGTTCGTTCAAGGTCATCGTGTTGCCTCCTATTTCCTTCTCCGTTTCTTCTAGACACTCTTGCACTTTTCTTCGTTTCAGCAAACGATTCATCTATAACAAATAAACAAATTCTTAGGACCGATTGAACCAACACATACTTCAATATCTTAATATAATTATATTCCTTATATTATATTTTACATTCCTACACTCAAGACTTTTGCTACTACTTACTTAATATTTCACAACATACAAGTCTTCCAAATGTTGACTGGGAGAAATACATAAAAAAAACAACATAATATTGGTTATTCAAAACCATCATATTACTGTATACAAATTTGCTAATTTGAAAAATTCTATTCAATAAACACAAATTTACCTGAAAATCGGCAAAGTTGTCACTGTCCTTAGGCAGCTCGTGCAGTTTTCCCCACGAGTTCATTTTCCTCGTCTCCTTCAGCTCAATTAGCAGATCGTGTTTCTCTCTCAGCGGCAAACTCTTGAAGTTATCGGAGTCCACGTCGATCGAGTGGAGGTCGACGGCCGGCGCATATGAGGCCTCGTCCTCTGATCTGCCAAACAAAACCATCAATTTTATTTAATCCGGCGTGGGTGGCCCCGAGTCGGAAGTGCCAAAGCACATGCTCCAATATCACCTCCGAGAAGGTATGTGCCATCACCGGATGAACTAGGTGCCATGTCAGTGCTTCCCTTCATTTCATGTCGGCTACACTGAACTGGACGGAAAAAACTAACTGTTTCGAAAACATAGCTGTTTCGACCGACGTTTCGCTCAGTGCGAAATATATACCACATAGGTAAATGTGCTTGCACAAAGTTTCATCGAATTCGGATGATCGATTTAAGAGTTATGGAGGAACATACATACATACAGAAAATATTTCTAAAAATCCTCAATTTAGTTTTTGTATCATACATAGAGTCTACAAACGCAATATCTCATAAAACAAACTAGTAACTTACACCATGACCATCCCTTACAGATTTATTATCAGTATTGATGATGATTGATTGATTGATTATTAAATTCAAAACAGTCTTTGCATTATTTTCTAAACATACATTATAATTTGTTAAGACAATGTATAGACCACAAATTTGATTACGCTGAGATAAACACTTAGCAAATAGCATTTTATATCTACCTAACTCAAACCAGAGCACATGTCTCACACCACATGTGCAGAGTCAAGGGCAGAAGTAAAATAAAGCTGAAGAAGAATTAAAGTGATCAAGAGTGAGTCAGGCTCGCACAAATTATGGTTCCATACTAAAACAAATAAAAAATGTTTTTTCCCCGAAAATATTACACTGTCGAAAAAACCTGCAGTTTTCCTGTAATCTATGGCTTAATATCAACTAACCCTATGAAAGTCTAAAGAAATTTTAGCTTTAGAAACCTAGGAGAACAGGGGGGAGGGGAACGGTCAATTATTGCACATTTTTAGGGTTCCGTATCCGGTATGGGACCCTATTAATAAGACTACGCCATCTGTCTGTCTGTCTATCTGTCTGTCCGAGGGCTGTATATCTTGAACCGTAATAGTTAGCCCGTTGAAATTTTCACAAAAAATGTGTTATTATGGCCGATATAACAACAAATAATAAAAATAAGAAAAAGTAAAAAATTCACAGGTATGAAAAATTGAAAAATTCACACCCATAGTACAAACTAAAAAGTGTATGCGCGCCATCTACCGAAAAGACTATGAAGCATTTTAACTAATCATGAATTTTAAATAATATGAAGCATTTCATAAACACGCCATAGATGGCGTGAGTGGCGCTGACATGACATGGCGATACAGAACCCTCGGTGCACGAGTTCGACTCGCACTTGGCCGGTTTTTTTGCCTAGATATCATTAAGACCACTGAAAATAAAATTGTACAAACAATAGAATCCTTTAGCTCTTTCAAATGATACCCCACACGATGTTAGTTTAAACTTTTTTTTATTGCTTTCACATTGGCCCCCTATATTAATGTAAAATAAATTTTATTTGCTGCCGGGAACTGCATGTAGATGCAAAGGCCCCCAATGTCTCTTTCCCTCGAATGTTATATTTCCTCCAGCCGACCTTTGAATGTCTGAAAGTCGCGAGTTTCTATTCGACAGCTTCACAATCCCCTATTAATCATAATAATATATATATACCCCCCACAACTTATTGTAAAATGGCTTCAATGAACCCATTAAAAGTTGTTCACATAATTCTCACGGTAGGGGGCCACCCGAGCGAATTAAGAGCAATCATTCACCTCAACTAACACGGGTGCCTACTCTACAGCCCCAGGCTGACGGAAATACTAAGTGTACTTACTATTAAGTAAGTGCTAGTAAGTACTAGTAAGTGTACTTAGTATTATTAATGTGAAGTATGAACAGATTTTTTTTAAGCCTCGTCAGTTGGAAAAGAAAGATCTTACATACATAGATGAGTTACATACATATATCACTTTCCTGTCTAAATATCTGCACTACCCTTGCCATATTTCTTCCTCACTTACTCTTATCACTCAAAGGCTGACTGGAAGCAATCACTGAAGGTGATAAGTCCACCTTTGCACGCTGCTGTTCTCTTGTTTCTGTGTGAAGTATTGTTAATTTTTATTGATCTTCTGTGTGTTATTCTTCTGTCTTCTGTATCTCTGTTTGTGTTTTTGTGTGCAATAAAGCAATTCTATTCTATATTCTATTCTAAGCCTACGCCGCCGTCTGTCTGTCGTTTCGTCCTACTGCTGTATCTTTGGAGCCGTAATAGCAAGTCGGTGGAAATTTTCATAGAATATGTGTTATTATGGCATGAATAACAAATAATAAAAAAACAGAAAAAGTATAAAATTAAGAGGGGTCCCCATACAAGAAACGTGTTTTATTAAGGTTTTTTTTTTTTGTAGTGTTGAAACTACACCAAGGTGCGCGAGTCCGACTCGCACTTGGCAGGTATCATGTTTACATCTTTTTTTTTATGGAAACTAACACGGTTGGCTACATCACCTGCAACATCCGTGATGTCAGCCCATAACACCGGGTGAACTAGGGGTCGTGCCGGCTACACTGAACTGGACGGAAAACATATTGGTCTCAGCCATGGGAGGGGCGTGCGCCTCCGTCGCTCCCCTACCCTCACCCAACTAAATCCGCCGCTGCCCCAGCATAGCATATTAACATTCCAATTAAACAAAATAGGTACTGATCAGTATTCACTGTATCACCGCACATTAAACGCTGTACATACGTACATATCTACAGATAGCTTATCAATTACAGTAGAGCCAGGGCCGAATCTAGGATCTGTAGACCCCTAGGCTGAATGCGGGCCCTTCTGGGTAACCCTAAAATTGTATTTTATAGAATTTTTTATGAATAAAAACCTGAAAATAAAACTATTGTAGTAAATATTTAAGTTAAGTTTCATGTATCAATGACGGTTTAGTGTTGGGTTTATTAATGTTGCATAGACGACTTTTTGTGCTTGTAGATAGTTTAACAAACATTCATTGTAGTAATGTATAAATATTTGTATAAACAATGTAACTATATAGGAATAAATTAGTACTTATATATCTGTTGCTCATGAAGCAGCCGCAAGGCCAGTTTGGGCGATAGCTATTGCTTTTACATTGTAATGCAAAATATATAATAAACTTTTTGAACTTTTGAACTTTTGAACTTTATTAAAGCTTTTTCGGAAATTGTAGAACTGTAATTTTTTTACTATACCGTATTTTAAAGTGTTTATACTACTACTTTGTACGACGATGGGACGACGACATCAAGTATACCGGCGGAAACCTGCAGTGGTTCCGTACCGCTGTAGGCCGGGAGGACTGGAGGAGAATTGGAGAGGCATATGTCCAGCAGTGGATGCTTACACACTGATTGACTGACTGACTGACTGACATACTACTACTTTAATATTACGTACGTAAATACATAATAATGTAGATAAGAGAGCGAACATCCTCAAAAACCCGAGGACACTCCAAGAGGCCTGCAAGGACGTCGGCTGCCTGCAGGACTTCTGGAAGGAGCTGGGCTGGATGGAGTAGCAGCCGGGCTGATACGCACAACGGGTCCAAGCATAGCGACCTACATGCGGAAACTGCCCATCAAGAAGAAGAAGAAGAATGTTGGCCATTGATTTTTAGAAATCTTTTGTCAAAGTCAAAGTCAAATCTTTTATTTCCAATGGAGTAGTTTCGTACAATTTTACTATTTCTTATAAAATTATTCTACTATAGGAAAAGTCAAAAATAATAAAATTATTAATAATACAAATAAAATGAATATAACAAAAAAGTGAAAACACAATAAATTATCATACTTAATAAAAAAAATTCAAATAAAATTTAACCTAACCTAGCCTATTATAAATTCCCAGTAGTCAAAAAACAAAATCAGATTTAGTACATGTTGTTTACAGATTTAGTACTTGTATGTATGTTCCTCCATCTTAAACCGATCATCCGAATTCGATTAAACTTAGTTCATTTAACAAACTTAGTACAAGCACATTTAACTATACGTGGCGCAGGATAGGTTAAATATTGGCTAACAGTGGGTGACTTCTGCATCCCTCCTGCATTGAAGTGGAAATCCATAATATACAACTGGTCCCCTGAGCTGCTTAAGTTCTACTTAAATGCATTCCAGCTTACTCTCCCCGACCCGAGTAACCTAGTTAGATGGGGGAAATCTACAAATAAACTATGCCCGTCATGTAAGGAGTTCGTAGGCACGGCCAAACATTTGTTATGCGGATGCAAAATACTACTTGAGCGAGGCCAGTATTCCTACCGTCATGATAAAGTCCTCCAAATCATCAGAGAGGCCATCAACCTGTCAATTGCACGGACCAGGAAAGGGCAAACCAGTAGCGGCTTCCAGAAGGTCAACTTTGTGAAACCTGGAGCCAATAAGCTGCCCAAAGATAGGACTAAACCTTCTTCAATTTTGGGAGCAGCAAAGGATTGGGAATTGTTGATGGACACACATGAGAAGCATTACCAAATGCCTTCGGAAATCTGTACCACAGCATTAAGACCGGATATACTCATATTCTCAAAAGCGACAAAGCATGTAGTACTTGTTGAACTTACAGTTCCATGGGAAAGTAACATACCGAAGGACCACAACATCAAACTTAACAAGTACTGCAACTTAGTAGACCGGATTGTGAGAAACGGATTCAAGACTGATCTCTTCGCTGTGGAAGTCGGAGCAAGGGGACTACCAGCGAAGTCGCTCTACAGTCTCTTCAAGAATCTAGGGCTCCCAAGATCGACGCTAAGCTCATATATGGAGAGAGCTTCGAAAACGTCACTGGAAGCATCCTACAGAATATGGATAGGTAGAGAGAGGGAGGTCGAGAGCGGGACTGGTGGTTTCCCCGCGTCCTAGTCAACGCAGACTAGCTGACGAGGGCTTGCAGCGAGCCGAAACGTGAAGCATGCGCGGGAAATTTAGAGTGGCCACTCGCTAGTCCCGGCCTCGATTAATACCCTCCTCTACTGCCGATGGGCCCGGATATGTTCGGTGAAGCCATCGTAAGCTTAGATCCACACCTTCGAAACAAGACAGCCCGGAGAGACGGGATGACGCTGGAAAGACAGCTGGCGACCGGGAAAGACCGTTGACGAATGGGAAAGTCCATTTGACGACCGGGAAAGACTGGTGACGCTGGAGAGACAGACGGGCGTTAGGCCTAGCAAGCCGCGCCAGGAAATAAAAGCTACGACAGTCAAAAGAGTAAATACCCTCAGAGCGGTCCGAGAGGGAGGGAGGATGAACCGCTCACCGATCGATATCTCTGACAACCTTGGCATGAATATGGACTTGAAATGCTCGAAGTGTGGGAAACAATATAAGCGAAAAATCTGGCTAGAAAAGCACGTGAAGGAGAAACATAGCGACAGTGAAGCAGGGCAGAAAGCGCCTGTAAGTTCTCCACCTGACACTATTGACAGAGTACAACCTCACACGTCACAAAGTGTTGCGCAACCTTCCTCTCACCATGAAGCATTTTCGCCCAGAGACCGACTAAGCTTACCGAGCATATCCGAGACCACTTGGAAGCAACATGATCGATGCCTAGCCGAAAGACTTGACCTCCCAGGCTGCAGGCAGAGTCCCGAAGATCAGCTGTATGACTTCCAGGGAACAATTTACAATTACTTCTCCGAATTGTACCCTGTTCGCTATCACCACAACCCAATGGAAAGAGAAAACACTTTCAAAGCAAAGCTTAGGAGAAGGAAGAGAGAGTTGATAAAGCAGCTAAGGAAGGCTAAAGCCTCAGGAGACAGAAATCTATGCCACCAATTAGCCAGAGCGATGAGATCTATCCTAAAACTCATCCAGAAAGTATCTGAGCAAATTACGGTTGCTGGCAATGAATTTCGAAAGGCTCAGAATATAGCAGCTTTCGAGAAGAACCCCTTTTATTTCGCCAAAAAAGCTTTTAAGGAACAGCAGGGTACAATTAGGTTAAGTACGGACGAGATGTTCAACTACTTTAAATCCACATATACCACCCCGGAGGCAGATATAACTTACAGGGATCCACCAGCTCCAAAACCCAAAGAACCTGCTCTAGCATTTGATGCTGATTCACCGACGATGGAAGAGCTGGAATACCACATAAAAAGGAAACCAAATAGTTCCGCCCCGGGACCCGATGGCATACCATACATCATATACAAAAAATGTCCATCAGTGCGGAAACACATGTTGAACATCTACAAAAGAATTTGGACGAACAGAGAAGTGCCAGACTGTCTTGGTAAAGCCGTGTTTGTTCTTCTACCAAAAAAGAAAGAAGTTACTGATCCCAAGGATATTAGACCTATAGCCCTTACGAACACAATTTCGAAAATATTCTTCTCCATTATACAGGCCAGACTACTCAAACACATGTGTACCAACAACTACTTACCGAAGAAGTACCAAAAAGGTTTTCTCCCAAGAGTTGCAGGGTGCCTCGAACATAATTCTTTGCTGACTGAATGTCTTAGAGATGCAAGGAAGAATGAGAGACAATTAACTGCCACGTGGTTAGACTTTGAAAACGCCTTCGGTTCGGTGCGCCATGAGTTACTATTAAAGGCGCTAGAGTGGTATAATGTGCCACCTCTGATCTGTAATATAATAGCCTCCTACTACAAAAAACTTTCCTTTGTAATACAAGTAAAAGGCGAAACGGAGAAGACACCGGAAATTCGTTACGGCATAGGACTTTTCCAGGGTTGCTGCCTCTCTCCTGTCACATTTAACATTGTTATCAACATTCTAATTGATACGCTTGTCGTAAAAGAAAAGAAATGGGGATACAGGTTCAAATATGGAGACACATATATGGCGGCCATCCTGGCATTTGCGGATGATATTACGCTGTTAACCCGCAATCCAAAACAAAATCAGTCGCTTCTTAAGGTGGTGGATGACTATTGTGAATGGACCAAAGGGATGAAGATAAAACCAGCGAAGTGCTACTGTTTGAGCTTAACCAGGAAAGGTTCAAAGTTTACCTCGAGCAATCCAGGTTTGACAGTAGCCGGAAAACCAATCGCAACCGTGGCTGATGAAGCTCCTTTTAAATTCTTGGGCAAAAGGATCACCAGCAGAGGAAAGGAGCATCCTACTGATGATATTGTCCAACTTTTCGAAGAGAGCCTCCGCCAAACTGACAATCTTCCCCTCCTGGGTACACAAAAGGCATGGATTTACGATAACTACCTGACATCAAAACTTTCATGGCCATTTCTCGTCTACGACTTCACAAAGCAAAACCTGACTAAATTAGACTCGTATGTGACCAGATTCCTGAAATCATGGTTTGGACTGGCTCACCCGGCTGACTCGTCAACGCTATACAGATCTCACAATAACTTTGGACTGAACATTAAGAAACCGTCGATATTTTATCAAAAGGCGAGAATAGCCAAACGATGTATACTCAAAGACTCCAATGATAGCGCTATTCAAGCCTTACCCAACACATCACTATCAGATGAACTGGAATCGAGACTCGACTTCTACAAATCATTCCAAGTTGGTACACGCACCAATAGATCTGGATTGGGCATAGAAACAGCAAAGTCTGATAAAGAAATACTGAAAGGTTTTGCTCAGGAGGACATGGAACAAGGCTTCAAACTTCACGCCTTAAACCTAGAAATGCAGAATGATTGGCTAACAGTGGGTGACTTCTGCATCCCTCCTGCATTGAAGTGGAAATCCATAATATACAACTGGTCCCCTGAGCTGCTTAAGTTCTACTTAAATGCATTCCAGCTTACTCTCCACGACCCGAGTAACCTAGTTAGATGGGGGAAATCTACAAATAAACTATGCCCGTCATGTAAGGAGTTCGTAGGCACGGCCAAACATTTGTTATGCGGATGCAAAATACTACTTGAGCGAGGCCAGTATTCCTACCGTCATGATAAAGTCCTCCAAATCATCAGAGAGGCCATCAACCTGTCAATTGCACGGACCAGGAAAGGGCAAACCAGTAGCGGCTTCCAGAAGGTCAACTTTGTGAAACCTGGAGCCAATAAGCTGCCCAAAGATAGGACTAAACCTTCTTCAATTTTGGGAGCAGCAAAGGATTGGGAATTGTTGATGGACACACATGAGAAGCATTACCAAATGCCTTCGGAAATCTGTACCACAGCATTAAGACCGGATATACTCATATTCTCAAAAGCGACAAAGCATGTAGTACTTGTTGAACTTACAGTTCCATGGGAAAGTAACATACCGAAGGACCACAACATCAAACTTAACAAGTACTGCAACTTAGTAGACCGGATTGTGAGAAACGGATTCAAGACTGATCTCTTCGCTGTGGAAGTCGGAGCAAGGGGACTACCAGCGAAGTCGCTCTACAGTCTCTTCAAGAATCTAGGGCTCCCAAGATCGACGCTAAGCTCATATATGGAGAGAGCTTCGAAAACGTCACTGGAAGCATCCTACAGAATATGGATAGGTAGAGAGAGGGAGGTCGAGAGCGGGACTGGTGGTTTCCCCGCGTCCTAGTCAACGCAGACTAGCTGACGAGGGCTTGCAGCGAGCCGAAACGTGAAGCATGCGCGGGAAATTTAGAGTGGCCACTCGCTAGTCCCGGCCTCGATTAATACCCTCCTCTACTGCCGATGGGCCCGGATATGTTCGGTGAAGCCATCGTAAGCTTAGATCCACACCTTCATTCAGTTCTGGTTACGCTAAGATGTGGCTCTCATACAAACTGAATTGTTCCACGCGGCGAAAATAAGGTACGGTAGCGGGATTACTTAATTTCTTCTTTTTAAATACGAATTTCGCGCGAGCGAAGCCGCGGAAAAAGCTTGTAAGATAATAAAACTTAATTTTTTAACAAAATTTGTATGTTTGTACATTACAAAGTTTTTTTTTAATAGATGAATAGAGTTCAATTATCCGAAAAAACAAAAACCATTTTCTGAACACCCATGTCCCCCAACTTGATTATACGAAGTAATCGTATAATCAAGTTCTACTGTATTTTGTTCCCACAGTCTGCTAGGAACTAAATATTTATGTTGGGTTTTTACTACAAATGCCATCTAACTAGAGTGCTTGACTGCTACATCAATAGATAAGAATATCATAGTGTTCCCACGCCACTGTGTGTGTGTGTGTGGTCGGTTGGCTTCTGTTTGCTTAATTAGTATTGCATTGATATCATTTGATGAAAAATTGTCAGTCAGACTTGAGCTAAAACTAAATAAATTCTTACTCAGACTGGGAGCTACTATCTTCAGGAGATTTCTCCATCGCCGGCAGTTTGAACATGTCCTCACTGTCGGCCGGAGCGTCAGACTTGAGCTAACACTTAATAAATTCTTACTCAGACTCGGAGCTGCTATCTTCTGGAGATTTCTCCATCGCCGGCAGTTTGAACATGTCCTCACTGTCGGCCGGAGCGTCAGATTTGAGCTAACACTAAATAAATTCTTACTCAGACTCGGAGCTGCTATCTTCAGGGGATTTCTCCATCGGTGGCAGTTTGAATAGGTCCTCAATGTCGGCCAGAGCGTCAGACTTGAGCTAACACTAAATAAATTCTTACTCAGACTCGGAGCTGCTATCTTCTGGAGATTTCTCCATCGCCGGCAGTTTGAACATGTCCTCACTGTCGGCCGGAGCGTCAGACTTGAGCTAACACTAAATAAATTCTTACTCAGACTGGGAGCTGCTATCTTCTGGAGATTTCTCCATCGCCGGCAGTTTGAATATGTCCTCACTGTCGGCCAGAGCGTCAGACTTGAGCTAACACTAAATAAATTCTTACTCAGACTCTGAGCTGCTATCTTCAGGAGATTTTTCCATCGGCGGCAGTTTGAATAGGTCCTCAATGTCGGCCGGAGCGACAGACTTGAGCTAACACTAAATAAATTCTTACTCAGACTCGGAGCTGCTATATTCTGGAGATTTCTTCATCGCCGGCAGTTTGAACATGTCCTCACTGTCGGGCAAGAGCGTCAGACTTGAGCTAACACTTAATAAATTCTTACTCAGACTCGGAGCTGCTATCTTCAGGAGATTTCTCCATCGGCGGCAGTTTGAACAGGTCCTCAATGTCGGCCGGAGCGTCAGACTTGAGCTAACACTAAATAAATTCTTACTCAGACTCGGAGCTGCTATCTTCAGGAGATTTCACCATCGGTGGCAGTTTGAACAGGTCCTCACTGTCGGCCGGAGCGTCAGACTTGGTGCTCTTCTTCGGCGAAGCCTGCTTGCCGAGCAGACTGCCGACGGCCGTCTTCTTGCCCAGCAGCAGGATGATCTCGCGCTTGAGCCGTTCCGATTCCGAGTTCATCTTCGCTTTGTTATTTTGACGTTTCGCCTGCAATTTTATGCTTCTATTATGTTTTGACATGGTATTATTCATATGGGTATAAAGACGCACGGTGGACCTCGCAAGGACATTCTTCAGGTCATTTGGAGTGAAAAATCTACAATAGCATTTATCTCTTCTCTATCTCAAATTTGTAATTTTTAAGTTTTCGTACCCAGTACGGATACAGTTGAAAGGTAGGACCGATGGACAGATAGACGGACGGAAGGACGAACGAACGGACAGATGGCATAGGCTTAGTAACAAGGTCCCGTACGGTACGGAACTCTAAAAATCCCAATTTGAAAATCCAATCCGGATTGTGAGAAACGGATTCAAGACTGATCTCTACGCTGTGGAAGTCGGAGCAAGAGGACTACCAGCGAAGTCGCTCTACAGTCTCTTCAAGAATCTAGGGCTGCCAAGATCGACGCTAAGCTCATATATGGAGAGAGCTTCGAAAACGTCACTGGAAGCATCCTACAGAATATGGATAGGTAGAGAGAGGGAGGTCGAGAGCGGGACTGGTGGTTTCCCCGCGTCCAAGTCAACGCAGACTAGCTGACGAGGGCTTGATGCGAGCCGAAACGTGAAGCATGCGCGGGAAATTTAGAGTGGCCACTCGCTAGTCCCGACCTCGATTAACACCCTCCTCTACTGCCGATGGGCCCGGATATGTTCGGTGAAGCCATCGCAAGCTTAGTTCCACACCTTCCTAAAATCCATTATTAGGTTGAAAAAATAATATAATAAAAAAATATAGATAAATACAGGGTTTACAAAAAAATATTTTATTTACATTTTTGTCTCAAAACAGGCTGTGGAGAAGACTCCGGTAACTGTTTACTTGCATACAACCTGTACTAGTGATATATTGAAATATAATTTTCGACAATACACGGTCCTTCCACCGAGACATGCAGCAGGTGGGTCTTCACGGCTTAGGTACTTGCTGCTTGATAGTTATCTTGTCCGAATACTTTTGCTAACGTGGTGGTCGGTGTTGTGCTGTAATTTAGCAGAGTACTTGGAACACAACACCGATTACTCTGCTTACCCCGGTTGTCGGGATACAGCGTGCGATGTGTATGTAAAGATATTTATAACAATGTGTTCCCCAAAAATATTTCAAGCGCAAAATTTTAATTAAATGTTATAGCAAAATTAAATGATATGAGATATTTAGGTCCGATGCGGCTTGAGAGCGAAAACAAATAAATATCTCATTAGAAACCTATTAGTACGATCAATCAAAACTTTTAAAACCTGTTACGAAGGTTCTAAAAGTAGTAATGTGGTGTCATCATTTTCATAGAACTTTAATGCAATTTTTTTTAAAACCAAATACATACCATAGCCTGTATCCCGACAATCTGATTAAGCAAAGAAATCGGTGTTGTGCTACGAGAGCTCAGGTAAATTACAGCACAAGACAAGTACAACACCGATTACTCTGCTTAACCCGATTGTCAGGATACAGCGTGTGGTATATGTATGTGGTATAACTAATGTGTATATTTTACTTTTCATGTAGGTAATTCTTTAAATCCATTGTAAGAAATATACAGGGTGTACCCGGATAGGTTTTCGAAACTTCAGGGTTCGAAAGGGGCCCATATTTGAAGAAGAAAAGCTCTGAAACTTTTTCCCAGATTCGATCATTTTACAGTACTTTTTGGTGAAAATCTTATTCTTCAAGATTTGGTGGATGGTTAACGTCCGCCTTTATTAAATAAAAAATAAATTCTAACTCATGAATAAAAATGGGTAGGTTGCATACATAACTAGTACAATTGACAGAGGCGGACTAGCAGCCTTAGCCGCCCTAGGCTGTGTAGCACCAGCCGCCCCGATTCAATGCAGCCGCCCCTTTCAAGTTTACAGCATAGATACAAACCGTGATTTTGTACCGTGTGGGGCCGGTACTTTAAAAGAATAGCCCACTGCATCTCTCCCCGTGTATGTCGTAAAAGGCGACTAAGGGATATGACTCCCCTTCTTATATTACTAGGTGGTAGGGTCTAACCCGCCCGGGTTGGTACCACCGCACTGAATGAAAGGTCGGTCGAAACGGTTATGTAAATAGTTTGTGTTTTCCGTCCAGTTCAGTGTAGCCGGCACGACCGAAGGGAAGCACTGACATGGCACTAAGTTCACCCGGTGTTATGGGCTGACATCACGGATGTTGTAGGTGATGTAGCCAACCGAGTCAGTTTCCATAAAAAAAAAAAAAAATGTGAAATTGTACGAAAATCAGTATTGCGTTCGGTTCAACCTGCCAGAAATATATTATTTCTCGGTTTATTTTACATATAGCAAAAGTATTTTTTATAAGTTTTGCGGCAATATTGACCTTATCGTTATAGCTAAATTATTTTGTCCGCGTAAATAGTGCGTCGTTTCCGCCGCCGCCCGCGCTCACCACTCCCGCACGTCGAACGCACTTGCTCCGGCCGGCACCCTTTCTATTCTGTACCTGCGCTCACTGCTTCTAGCAGCAGGTACAGATTGGCCGCCCCTAATATCTGGCCGCCCTAGGCCCGGGCCTAGTCGGCCTCAAGGAAAGTCCGCCTCAAGGAAAGTCCGCCTCTGACAATTGAACTGCGTGTAGGTAAATTCCAGGCACTGAAAGTTCAATGACCTCAAAAGAAAAAACGGACTGAATTAGTTCACTGCACTCTCCAGTCTCACTGTCCATCGAGTTATTATTACAATTTCCAACTTTTGTATGACAAAAAAAACAACGGAATTTCGATTTGAGTGATAAGGATTTTTTTCTTCTAATAATGAGTACTTTCTATTCCTGAAGTTTCTCAAACCTATCCTGATACACCCTGTATACCTATTTAAATTATTATTTAGTTGAATATGAAGTTCTGTTCTGCGAAAAAAAAAAACAAAATTTGGCAACTACCCAGGCAACTGGCAAGGTCAGAAGGTGTGAAATAAAGAGGTAGGACGCATAAAACGAGCAAAAAATATAAATTAATTCTGAACGACGAACTCTATTCTTTGAACGGATTTTTTTTTATGACACGGTTGGCTACATCACATAAAACATCCGTGACGTCAGCCCATAACACCGGGTGAACTAGGTGCCATGTCAGTGTTTCATTTCATGTCGGCTACACTGAACTCAGTTCACTCAGTTATTTACATAGTCGTTTCGACCGACGACGTTTCATTCAGTACGGTAGTACAAACCCGGGCAGGATAAACGCTACCACCTAGTAAGTTAAGAAGGGAAGAAACCTACAGTCCGAACCAAGGTCAGCCTCCAACGGTCACCCATCCAAGTACTGACACCTCCTTAACAACAGGTGACCGACCGCACCACTGAGCTATCGAGGCTGACTATAAAAGATAAATGTTAATGTAACGCACAATAGTCTCCTTCTTGAGATCTGGAAAGCCCCCGTCGAACACAAACACGGGCTTAACCCTGAAGTAGAGCAGCTTGCAGAGCCGCTGGAACAGCCCCAGGAGATGGGCGTTGGGCATCGGGGCGCCCTTCGCATCCTGGTAGCCCTTCACCATCTGGTGCAGCCATATCGATATATCTGCGGATGTGAACACAGCTTGGAATGATGTATTTTTTTATTTATGTCAGTATGGGTGGGTATTTGGTTGCGAATGTCATGCCGACCTGACAGGCGCCTATTCACGCCCCTCTTGAAGGAACCAAGACTGTATTACAAGGAAATATATGGGCAGGGAGAGCGTTCCAGAGTTTACCGATTCTGTTGGTAGAGGAATGATTTGCAGAACTGGTTGGTACGCATCCGCGGTAAGTCAATGTGTAGGGATGCAGTCCTTGCCTGGTGGAGTGGAGGTACACCTTCACATTATGTTTGAAGAACCCTAGACTGTACATTGAAGGAAAGGTTGCAGGTGGGATTGCATTTCACATATTGGCAACCCTGTAAATAAATTATTTATACAGGATTGATTTGTCCTAAGTGGGAGTATATGGTTGAATTGGGATGGAGGGATCACGTCGTGCAGCTCCTTGGAACATTCTCACCTGAACAGGTGATAGAACAAACTTGCGGAGTTGTAAGTGTTTTGATTGCGTCATTGTAAGTATAAGTTGCACAAGACAACTCCAAACCTCAAACAAAACTGAAAATCAATTGTCAGCTTCTCATATAAATATGTTCAGCCCAACGACATTCTACTTTCTGGACAGGCCCTCGTTATACATTTTACCGGTAGAAAGAGAATCTCTCTCACAGATGCACACTAAGCTAAAATGTTACACACACACGTAACATAGGCTAGAATAAGACGTGCAGATGCAAACTCCGTGAACAGAAAAGGGATAGTGCGATTGGAGTTCTTCTATATATTGCCAATATTTAAAACAGCGTAAGTGCACGAGCGTCTCCTACATCACGTTACGTTTCCGCTCTGTGAACGTCGATAGAGTAAGACGGTTAAATGGAAATTTGATACGTATAAGGGAGACAACGATTGTACATTCCAAATTAGAATTTGTATACTTGAACTTTGTACGTCGCGGCTTGCGCGTGTGCCTTTATATTCATATAAAGACTTGTGTCATGCGTTACAAGATAGGTTTAGAACCCTGCATGTCGCCACTGCATGTTCTCAGTGACTGACACTCGTATGCTCTCGTCTCAAACCGAGTAACGTATAGCTATCCTTTTCACGCTCATATTTTGTGTATGCGAATGCATAATATTCTATCTCTATGTATGTATGTATGTATATATTTACGTATTATGTATTATATAATCTTTAATACATATGTATTTAATTTATAGTTTTATGTATTTAATTTAATTTATAATTTGCGATTTCTACGTTTAAATGTCATTCAATCTTACTGAATGTAAACCAGCTGACACTTTTTTCGGTGTTTTCTAGTGCCTGCTTTTAAGTAGGTACCTACACGCAGCTTACAGGTACACAAGAGGTTATTAATTATCTTAGTAATCAGTAGCACAAAACATTGTTTAACTATAAAGAAAGGTAAAAAAAGTAGGCTGAGAAATAACGATTAACGCACCCACAGCGAGGACTTTATTCTCCAAAGTTTCTACAGGCACCGGTTTCCCCGCCGGCTCTATGAGCCGCCAGAGTCCAGTCACTCCCATGCCGTCCCCGCACGCCTCCTCCTCTCCGGATCAAGCGTGGATGGATGGATAGCTCCCGGCAACCGCAGAGAGGAAAGGTCGTTCCCACGCCGTCACTCACTACTCGCCCCCTCCGCCGCCGCCGGCTCTCCCCGCCATCCCACTACAGACAGCGACGTTATTTACATAGGTAATATACTGGATCATCTAACTATGTACATCGCCGGCACATCACATACACAACACACACGCGACGACATATCAAAATGTGACCACCCACTCTTTCCCACACTTTGTTTTCCCACGCCCCGCACATAACCCCAACTTCCTACAGACAGACGATTGCCGAGTGCCGACTTGCCGAGCGACATCGCGATGCCTGCCTACCATTGAAGAAATCCCGGTTTATGGGGGAAATTTGATGTTTTCGTTAATTATTGCAAACTACGATTTCGGGTTGTAGGAGTGCCTCGGCCTTGTTATAGCTTATGTATCTTTGAAATAAAGCAAGTCTTCTCAGAAAAATATTTTGTTTTACTCCATTTTCATCAATGACAACATATCAGAATATTACATGTCAAACATAACATTAATACTTTTCTTTTATGAGTTGATTTGAGATTGTCTATGAATAGAGGTTATTGCAATCTCTCCAACACTCCTCCTTAATCTCACAATCATACTTCTCATCATACACTCACCATGCATCACTCTAGCACTTAGACAAAACACTCTTTCAAAGTTCATGCACTCAAACCCATTCCTTTCACACAGAATTCAAACTTCTCTCTCAGAAGCGGCTTGGTTAAAGCATCTGCGATCATCTCGGTTGTTGCTTTGTATTTTTAACCCCCGACGAAAAAACGGAGGGGTGTTATAAGTTTGACGTGTGTGTGTGTGTGTGTGTGTGTGTGTGTGTGTGTCTGTCTGTGGCATCGTAGCTCCCAAACGGGTGGACCGATTTGGATGCGGTTTTTTTTATTAGGAAGCTTGTTTAATCGGGATGGTTCTTAGCTATGTTTGTAATCAAGTAATAAAGTAATTAAGTAATAAAAAAAATAATTCTCTTAAAAAGTGGACCAATTTGCATACGGTTTTTTTTAAAAAGCTTGAAATAAAAGTTAAATTACAAATTTAAAAAACCCCCGACTCTTAAAAAGTCAAAAATAATTTCCGTTTACTTACTTAAAGGAGTCGGGGGACCGCTAAGTAAATTAAATATAAAGACTCAAGAGTTGCGCGGGAATTTTAATTGAATAACACCGTTCACTGCTGTCTCTCTTACAAAGTGATATCTGACGTCCACATGTTTAGTACGCTGGTGATGAACTGGATTGGTAGCTATCGCCATAGCAGACTGGCTGTCTGTGTAGACAGTGATGAAGCCCTCCGGCTTCTTCGTCATCTCTGCGATGAATCTACGAAGAAATACTGCTTCCTTCGCAGCTTGTGACAAACTCACATATTCCGCCTCCGCAGTTGACAATGCCACAGTTTTTTGTTTTCTGCTCTCCCAGCAGACCGCAGCTCCGGCAAGATTGAACACGAAGCCTGAATATGATCGTCTGTCGCAAATATCACCTCCGTGATCTGCATCTGCAAACCCTTTGATACATCGATCGTGTCTTCTGTACTTTGGGCCATAGCTCCTTGTGCCCTTCAAATACCGAAGAACTCTCTTTGCAGCCACCCAGTGCTCTTCGCTGTAACAGTTGTTGAACTGGCTCAAGTAGCTGACGACATGTGCTATATCTGGTCTCGTGCACACTGCCAGGTACATAAGAGATCCTATCAGTCCTTGGTATGGAATCTTCTCATCCGGCTTGTGGTTTAGATCCGGTTTGGTTAACCTCTGACCTGGAACTGACGGAGTAGTGACTGGCTTACAGTCCTCCATGCCGAACCTTTTGAGAAGCTTGTTTACATACTCTTCTTGATCTATTTTGATCTCTCCCTTCTCTTGTTTCAGCCTCATACCGATTACAAGTTCAGCTTTCCCCAAGTCTTTCATGCTGAACTTAGATTTAAGTTCCTTCTTCACATGCTGCATCTCTTGCGCATTATTCCAGAATATCAGTAAGTCATCAACATACACTGCAATGATGATAACTTTTCCTTCGTTAACTCTTGTATAAACACATGGTTCATTCTCGGACCTCTTGAAGTTCATCCGCTCTAACTCAAAATTAAGCTTCTGGTTCCATGCTCTCGGAGCCTGCTTAAGTCCATACAGTGACTTCTTCAGTAAACAGATGTAGTCTTCTTTTCCCCTTTCAGCAAAGCCCTCCGGTTGCTTCATATAGACAACTTCGTTTAAGTTGCCATTCAGGAATGCAGTTGTCACATCCATGTGATCGACATTCAGACCTAACTCTACAGCCAGTGCCATCAGTACTCTCAGTGAACTGTATCTCACTACAGGCGCAAATGTCTCATCATAGTCGATTCCTCTTCTCTGACTGAAACCTCGTGCAACAAGTCGAGCCTTGTATCTTGTCTTATTTCCCGCCTCCTTTTTGACTCGAAATAACCATTTTGAATCAACAACGTTGCACACTCGTGGAGGTTTCACCAAACTCCAGGTTTCATTCTTCTTTAGAGCATCTAACTCCTCCTGAATTGCCATTCTCCATTTATCTTGATCTCTTCTAGATAAAGCCTCTGTCAAGGTTGATGGTTCGTCTTCATCAATTACCGACTGGTATGTGACGTGGTCTGGAAAACACTTCTGCTTTCTATCTCTAGCTGGGTATCTTCTCTCTGGAACAACAGCTGGAATATCTGAACTTTCACTCTCAACCATGTCATCTATGTCTTCAGCTGGACTCTTTTCATTAGAGTTTTCTTGATCAATGTCACTCTCATTTATGTCGTCTCTTTCTTCAGTTGATTTACTATCATCAAATCTGTCTTGATCTTTTATGTCAAGTATCTCTTCTAGAATTACCTCTGCCTCTGGTGTATCTTTAGGGATTCCTATAATGTACCTATGTACCTATGTAGGAAGGCGAGAGACGGGCACTGCCGATTTGGCTTTCTATCTAATGGTTCTTATTAAATAAATAAATAAAAACTAAAAATAATGACGTTCGTGTTCGCATTCGCCAGTGAATAATTGCGAATAATTTTCTTGTGCCATCTAGGTATCTACCTAAATTTAAATAGGTAGGTAACTACCTATGTACCTATGTAGGAAGGCGAGAGACGGGCACTGCCGATTTGGCTTTCTATCTAATGGTTCTTATTAAATGCATAAATAAAAACTAAAAATAATGACGTCCGTGTTCGCATTCGCCAGTGAAATCATGTATGATGGTATATAATTAAGTAATATATGCCTTGGCGAATTTTCTGAGACTCAATTACTTACCCCTGAGTAAAATGTTTAATTCAAATAATTTTCATGTGATAAATGGGTGTGTTGTTGTTTATCTTATTATCAGTCATTTATTAGGTTCTAATACCTACTCAGTAAGCACAATAATATACTTAATACTAAATGGGTCCCAGTCCCAATCAACCATTCCTCAGTGGAGATAAATTTAAATAATGAGATAAGTGGGCCCCTTTCTCGTTACATAGGATTGTAGAGGTAAACGTGGCCGGCCGGCCAATAAATGCGAGTGCGTACCCACGTGTATCTCTTGAGCTTGCGTATCCCTATTTGGGTACCGCCCTGTACACTAACGGGATGTACTTACACGACAGCGGACCCGGGTGATATTGCCATTTTACTTATACAATATTTACTACAATATTTATTTTTAAGACAGGCTCGCCACCTCTCACCTTGGCACGGTACTTCCACCGAGTCATGCAGCAGGTGGGTCTTCGTGCCTTACTTGCTGCTTGATCGATATACGATCTTGTTCGAATACTTTGCGAAACGTGGTGGTCGGTGTTGTGCTGAGACCAGAGTTCTTGAAGCACAACACCGATTACTCTGCTTACCCCGATTGTCGGGATTCAGCGTGTGTGATATGTATGTATGTATTATTTTTATATTTTTTCCTACCTACTTTTTAGGCAGTGAGGTAGGTAGGGATGATTGAAGTTGAGCCTCATACATTTTCCAACAATTTGCTAATTATTATTAGACTGGTTATTAATTAGTATTAGATTCCAATAGGGGATTTTTATTGACATATTATTGCAACCCCATATGGCTTGTTCGTCGTTTGTTCGTGTCGTGCGGCACGAGCGCACAAGCACAAGAAAGAACAAACAAGCCTTTGGAACAGCCCACACCGACCAATCAACGAAGTGTGTGTTCATTTCGCATACTCGTGTCCGTGAGAGCGAACGCAGCCATACTTATCTGTCAGCTGCTGTGTGCCCAACTACTACTTTGCGTTGTACTGTACGGCAAGGAAGTTTGCTGGTACACATCGCTTGTAAATAGTTATATCTGCTTTTTACAACAGATTCTCTGTGGGATATCTTCGTTGCCTAACTAAAGGCGAAGGATCGGTGTAAAAGTTCGTGTCGCGTGAAGAGCATCCCCGTCGTCCGGGCGGGGGTTGTGGGAAAGGAACAGGTGTTTGTGAGTGAGCGAGTGTCGCGGTTCCCACACGAGGGGAGTGCATTATTGATGTGCAGTGCTTCGGCCGTCGGAGGTAGGGTCTAGCTCGCCGAGCGAACTAAGCCATGCCGCCGCGGAGGTAGCGTCCGCGCGGGCGGGCCCGGCGCACCGTGATGCAGTGATACGCGGCCCCGCCGCTGCGATGCCGCACCAGTACGGGCCGGGTGGCGTGGCGCAGTCGCCGCCGTCGCCTCCGCCGCACGGCGGGCACGGCGCGCTGTATCCGCGCTACGCGACCGCCGCGGGCCCCGGTGCCGGCGCCTACCGGCCCGAGGAGCGGCGGCTGACGCGCGACGCGATGGAGCGCTATCTCCGCGACCGCTCCGACATGGTGATCGTGATCCTGCACGCAAAGGTCGCGCAGAAGTCATACGGTAACGAGAAGCGGTTCTTCTGCCCGCCGCCGTGCATATATCTGTTCGGGGAGGGCTGGCGGCTGCGGCAGGAGCGTATGGTGCGCGAGGGCGAAACAGAGCAGGCGTCGCAGCTGTGCGCGTTTATCGGCATCGGAAACTCCGACCAGGACATGCAGCAGCTGGACCTCAACAATGGCAAGCAGTATTGCGCGGCCAAGACTCTCTACATCTCCGACTCGGACAAGCGCAAGCACTTCATGCTCTCCGTGAAGATGTTCTACGGCTCGGGGCACGACATCGGCGTCTTCAACAGCAAACGGATCAAGGTGATCTCGAAGCCGTCGAAGAAGAAGCAGTCGCTGAAGAACGCGGACCTGTGCATCGCGAGCGGTACGAAGGTGGCGCTGTTCAACCGGCTGCGCAGCCAGACGGTGTCGACGCGCTATCTGCACGTGGAGAACGGCAACTTCCACGCGTCGTCCACGCAGTGGGGCGCCTTCACCATCCACCTGCTGGACGACAACGAGTCAGAGTCGGAGGAGTTTGCGGTGCGCGAGGGCTACGTCCACTACGGCTCCACCGTCAAGCTCGTCTGCTCTGTAACCGGCATGGCCCTGCCGAGGCTCATCATCAGGAAGGTAATCATCTGCACAGGGCCAGCTCCGCTGTGGTAGGTTTATGTGAGCGCCGAAAGTTTGGTCAGCCGAAGAGACGACAACCGTTGTAGTAACCGCGTCTTACACTGGCGGCCGTGGGCAGAAAAACGGAGTGTGGGAAGACCGCCCGCCAGGTGCGACGAAGACAGTGTTGGCGGAAAGTAGTGGTTCCGTACCACTGAAGTCCGGGAGGACTGGAGGAAAATTGGAGAGGTGTATGTCCAGCAGTGGACGCTTACACGCTGACGGTAAAAATTTCGGTAACGGCGATGTCACCCTACAGTAAGGTTTTAATTCTTTTTCACAAATGGAAGAAGCCTATTATATATGAAAATTTAAGGAAAGCGCGCCCCATAGTTTAGGCAAACTCAGGTACCCCATGCCCGCCAAGGGAGCCATATTAAAAGCGAGGCACCCCTAGCGATCTGGTGCCGGTAACCACCTGCTTAAACCACCAAAAATGTTAGATTTACAGAGTAGGTTCACTCTAACTCTCAACTTTGCCGGTGTGGAACAGCTTATTTCTAGGGTCCGCACCCTGGGAACAAGCTGTTCCATATATCCGCATGTAACATGCAGCTTATTCCACTCTGTTCCCACAGCTACATGTTATAGTTTTGAAGTTGTGGCCTCCTCTATCATGCATGATGACAGCATGATAGAGGAGATGTTCATGATACATGACATGTAAGGAATGGTCATGGAATAAGTTACTTCGTTTAATGAGATATTACGTCTGTAAACTCTATGTATCAGTTTTTGACCTACAGTTTGAGGATTTAAAAAGAAGGAAGTAAGCGGGACTGGTGGTTTCCCCGCGTCCTAGTCAACGCAGACTAGCTGACGAGGGCTTGAAGCGAGCCGAAACGTGAAGCATGCGCGGGAAATTTAGAGTGGCCACTCGCTAGTCCCGGCCTCGATTAATACCCTCCTCTACTGCCGATGGGCCCGGATATGTTCGGTGAAGCCATCGCAAGCTTAGATCCACACCTTCCTAACTAAATTTATGATTTTTAGAATCTTTTCTGTATGCATGTATGTTTCTCCATAAACCGATCATCCGAATTCGATTAAACTTAGTGCAAGCACATTTGATTATACTGGACACAGGATAGGCTGAATAAAATTCTATTCCGGTTACGCTAAAATGTGGCTCTCATACAAACCAAATTGTTCCTCCCGCCGAAATAAAGATACGTAGCGCACTCGCTAACTTTCTTTTTTTAAAATACGAATTTCACGCGAGCGAATCTGCGGGCAAAAGCTATATCATAATAAGTTAAAACTTTTAAGACATTTTTCACTTTGTTTTCCAAATTTTTTGTTGGCGGCTCACTTGGCAAAAGCACTTTGTATTTCCCTAACCATACCCATATTTCAAGTGATTTAACTATAATTTATATGCCTATAGTTAGGTAAAGATTCAAGGTATAATGTGAATACATTATTTTTAATTTAATCTTATAAATTACCTTAAAAATATGTTGTTGAAAAGTGGTAAAATCGTTAAAAAATGCCTTTGCTATTTCCCTCTCCATTTTTTACAAATGCATCTAATACGAAAAATGCTTCATTGAGCTTAGAGTCAATAAGACTAAGAATCATCTAAATAAATTCAAACGCTTACAGAAGAAATGGTTTTTCACTGAACTATCTTTGAACAGTCAAAATTTTGGGCCATTACCGTGCGCGACCGTTTTTTGTATGGCATATTTGTAATGAAATAGTAAATGCATTTTCGAACGTTTTTACCATTTTTCACCCACTTATTTTTCAGAGAATTTACAAGATTATATTACAATAATCTATCACACATTGTGCCTTGAATCTTTACCTAACTATAAGCATATAAATTATAGCTATATCTATTGAAATATGGCTATAGTTAGGATAATATTATAATGTGATGTTTTGTCTAGTACCCCCCTTAAACCGATCATCCATATTTGATGAAACTTAGTTACATTTACCTATACGAGCCACAGGATAGGCTAAATAAAATTCAGTTTCGGTTACGCTAAGATGTGGCTCTCATACAAACCGAATTGTTCCGCGCGCTGAAATAAAGCTAACGCAGGAACGCAGCTCGGGCTTCTTTCTTACTTACTTCCTTCTTTTTAAATCCTCAAACTGTAGGTCAAAAACTGTAGGTCGCTTTCCTTCTTACCTTACTAGGTGGTAGGTTATCCCGCCCGGGTTGACACCACCGCACTGAATGAAACGTCGGCCGAAACAGCTATGTAAATAGTTTGCGTTTTCCGGCCAGTTCAGTGTAGGCGACATGAAATGAAGGAAAGCACTGATGTGGCACCTAGGTCTCCCGGTGCTATGGGCTGACATCACGGATGGTGTAGGTGATGTAGCCAACCATGTCAGTTTCCATAAAAAAATTAAAAATCCGAATGGCAAAAGCTAGTTAATAAATAAAGATATTATCTTCGCAGGTGGACAAACAAATGGCACTCCTAGAAGCGGACGATCCGGTTTCACAGCTGCACAAGTGCGCGTTCTACATGAAGGACACGGAGAGAATGTACCTGTGCCTCAGTCAGGAGAGGATAATACAGTTCCAAGCCACACCGTGCCCCAAGGAGCCAAACAAGGAGATGATCAACGACGGAGCCTGCTGGACCATCATCTCTACGGACAAGGCCGAGTACCAGTTCTTCGAAGGCATGGGTCCCGTGAGGTAGGAACAAAGTGAAAAGTGTCCCGTGAGGAAGATATCATTGAAATTCTTCCAGTGATAATATTCCCACTACCTATGCCTAACCACTGCCTAATCCTCACCTGAGTCATACCTGAGTGAGAGACATTTTCGAGTGAAAACCGGAGATGCTATCACAAGCCTACAGAGGATCGGGGCTAGTGTCCCACAAGGCTCAGTTTTTTGTCCTATTCTCTACCTAATCTTCACAGCGGTCCTTCCAACTCCAGGAAAAGTACTCATCGGAACTTTCGCCGACGACACTGCTATCCTTGCAACGCACCCTGTACCCGAAGATGCCTTTAAAATATTCAGACTGGCTCTTGCCCGCGGCTTGCCTCGCATAGCCTATCGCCATCGTAAAGGTCCATTCTAAATATTGGTCAAATAATGTTTTAAATCGGATGAGTATTTTCGGAGATTACCTCCTACATCCAATTAGCCAGTAGCGGCTTCCAGAAGGTCAACTTTGTGAAACCTGGAGCCAATAAGCTGCCCCAAGATAGGACTAAACCTTCTTCAATTTTGGGAGCAGCAAAGGATTGGGAATTGTCGATGGACACACATGAGAAGCATTACCAAATGCCTTCGGAAATCTGTACCACAGCATTAAGACCGGATACTCATATTCTGAAAAGCGACAAAGCATGTAGTACTTGTTGAACTTACAGTTCCATGGGAAAGTAACATACCGAAGGACCACAACATCAAACTTAACAAGTACTGCAACTTAGTAGACCGGATTGTGAGAAACGGATTCAAGACTGATCTCTTCGCTGTGGAAGTCGGAGCAAGAGGACTACCAGCAAAGTCGCTCTACAGTCTCTTCAAGAATCTAGGGCTCCCAAGATCGACGCTAAGCTCATATATGGAGAGAGCTTCGAAAACGTCACTGGAAGCATCCTACAGAATATGGATAGGTAGAGAGAGGGAGGTCGAGAGCGGGACTGGTGGTTTCCCCGCGTCCTAGTCAACGCAGACTAGCTGACGAGGGCTTGAAGCGAGCCGAAACGTGAAGCATGCGCAGGAAATTTAGAGTGGCAACTCGCTAGTCCCGGCCTCGATTAATACCCTCCTCTACTGCCGATGGGCCCGGATATGTTCGGTGAAGCCATCGCAAACTTAGATCCACACCTTCCTACCAGCTTTACCTCTTTATAATATTAGATCAGCGGTTCCCAATTATTTTCGTCTACGGAACCCTAAATGATGGTCCTTCTGTTGGCGGAACACCAAGTCAGTTAAAAAAGTTAATTAGCTATTGTGAACATAAAAACTAAATTTATGTGAGCTATACATAATTTTTGATACTAAATTGTTGGCGGAATATCATGTTTGATTTGAATAGTAAGACTATACTATATAGTTTGAAATTAAAAACATTACACGTTTTAACATTGAAAATGTTTTTTCGATCGCTTCAGTATAACCCCACATTTTCGCTGAGAGTGTGAAATCGTCCTGGTGTCGCGAGTTTTAGTGCTACGCGAGTGGTTGAGACGCGCTCAAAAGACGCGTATCGGCTAGGGCTACAAGATTGTGAATATTTTTTCGATAAAATGTGAAAAATCCATAATTTTTTTTCCAAATAAATCTCTTATTTCTCAAAAACTAAATGTGTTATCGAAAAATTAAAGAATCCTGTTTATATTTGGACTTTGGGCTACATTAAAAAAAAAGCATTCGTCTATCGATGATGGTTCATGCTGTAGGTGGTCCCTCAAATTTTTCCCATTTTCGCTGAGAGTGTGAAAACGACTTTTGGAAGTGCAATAGCACTGTTATTGGGTTCTGATGATAGAGCCGGAAAGAAGCCATAGGAACTCCTAAACTAAACAATATGATAAGTCCATTGTGTTTGGGGTCGTTGGATTTGTCTTCACAAGTATATTATATTTTTATATTTGATATTTATTAATTTGTTACTTTAGTAGATATAATGTCAAGCTTATCTCTTTTTCTGTCAAAATTTTAGTTTAACTTTTTTTAGCTGCTTGTGTTTTTGAAAAATAATAAAAAATATATAAATGTAATACTTTTTTTTTATTTTGTTGATCTCATTTGCAATGTACCTCGAAGGTCGTGTAATGCACGAGATCTGTGAATTTTTGATTAGGGAGAGCGTTTCTGCTTTTTTCCGGCTGTAATCCACGGAACCCCTGTGACCCTTTCACGGTACCCCAGGATTTCGCGGAACATCTTTTGGGAACCGCTGGTGTAGGTAGTAGTGTAGTCTAGTGTAGCTGTCTCAAGAAATGGAAGATAAAAGCCAACGAAACAAGTCTGCCCACGTAACATTCACCCTAGAGCGGAGACCCTCAAAAGAGGGATGTGCCCTATAACCTGGTGATCTTCAAAAGGTGTGCTAATAAATTAGACAACAACATTTTTGTCCACCTTATGCTGCCTCTTTGAGCGTGATTTCGCGAGGAGTGGTGTTATTGGCTGTATCTGATCTTCGATTGAACTTTTGGGCATAGCCACCCGTGCCGGCTGTCTATGAAAAAAAAACTGCCCAAGTGCGAGTCGAACTCGCGCACCGAGGGTTCCGTATCGCCATGTCATGGTCAGCGCCACTCACTCCATCTATGGCGTGTTTTATGAAATACTTCATATTAGTTAAAATTCATGATTATTTAAAATGCTTCATATTGTTTACACTTTTTAGTTTCTTCTATGGGGACCCCTGTGAATTTTTTACTTTTTCTTATTTTTTATTATTTGTTGTTATATCGGCCATAATAATAACCAGTGGCGGCTGGTGACTTACGTGACCGGCAGTGCGCTAAGTACCTACCTAGGTACTTAAATACCAAATTTCCCAACACATTCCCGTCATGTTATTTTAAGATCGGGACTTACGAATTTTTTAAACGCCTGCGTACGTACCTAGCATGAATATTCTTAAGACACTCAATGAGTTGCAAAAAAACAAGAAAAAAAATCCAAACAAGTTTTTCACTCATTTTTAGTACCTTTATGAACACACCCATAGACCACAACATTACTGCAGCTTTCAAAAAGAAAACAGTAGTAATGTCACAAAAATACTTCAAAAAGTATATAAAAATAAAAGCATTTGAAAAGTAGGAATTGAACCCGGGATCACCTGATTGTAAAGCCTTACCTTTATCCAACGCTTAGGCAAATATCGGCACCACTTAATTCACAGTATCACGCGACAGAAAGCACAAAACCTAACCATATTCCATTTTAAATATTCGCGCGCTAACGGGTATGTGACATCATCACATGACAGCGCAGCGCGCTGACTCTAGGCAGACGGACTCACAAGCAGAACGAATCGCCCGCGACGTGTCGCACGCGCGTCTTTCCACAATATACTGTCCTTCTTTTTCCGTCGTGTGTCACACGCAGAATGCAACCTTGTTCCACACATAATCGTATGAAGAGTGTTTTGTTTCACGCGGCGGGGCAGCGGCGTTTGACATTTTCTCATAGTAGACGTTCGCGGTGTTTTGTAATGCACTCGCCGGCGAGCTCGGCGGCGAGCTCGGCGGCGATACGTCGTATGTAGTACGTATTACGTACAGCAAAATCGTGCCTTGTTGTCTAGGAAATAGGAACGAATTCAGTTTGATATTTTTACTTCGATCGGTGACAATCATGGAGAATGTTTAATATTTTAATTGATTTATTTATTTCGGGTGAAGGCGCTATATTTTGTGGTAGTGCGGCGCACGAGCGCACTTAAGGGCCAGCCGCCACTGATAATAACACATATTCTGTGAAAATTTCAACGGGCTACCTATTACGGTTCAAGAGATACAGCCCTCGGACAGACAGATGGACAGACAGACAGACGGTGTAGGCTTAGTAATAGGATCCCGTACGACGAATACGGAACTCTGAAAATAAGAGCTACATTCATCCTCAGATCGCCCGTAACGCCCGTGCCGCTAGTGCATTCGCTCAATCTAAATGGCGGCGGTGACGTAGCGATGTTGGAGCTGGCCGGGGACAACTTCACGCCGTCCCTGCAGGTGTGGTTCGGCGACGTGGAGGCCGAGACCATGTACCGGTGCGCTGAGAGCATGCTGTGCGTCGTGCCCGATATATCGCAGTTTAGGGGCGAGTGGCTGTGGGTGCGACAGCCGACACAGGTTGGTTTTGATTTTTTTGTTGTTTTTTTTTTTGTGAAAACTGATACCATTCGCTACATCACCTAAACAACCTTGGTGAACTACGTGCCATGTCTGTGCTTACCTTCGGTCGTGCCGGCTACACTGAATTGGACGGAAAACACAAACTATTTACATAGCCGCTTCGTCAAACGTTTCATTCAGTGTGGTGGTACCAAGCCGGGCGGGTTAAACCCTACCACCTAGGTTAAGAAGGGAAGGGACCTACAGTCTTACGCCTCCAGTCTCCAAAGGCCAAACTGTCACCCATTCAAGTTCTGACTCCGCCCAGGTATGCTTAACCTTGAACTGCTGACGTAGGATAGTAGGTACACTAATGCTGAACATCTGTCTAAGGGACGGTAGAACGGAGTGTGGGAAGACCACCCGCCAGGTGGGACGACGACATCAAGTATGTCGGCGGAAAGCAGCGGTTCCGTACCGCTGAAGGCCCGGGAGGACTGGAGGAAAATTGGAGAGGCATATGTCCAGCAGTGGACGCTTACACGCTGACTGACTGACTGACTACTGCCGATGGGCCCAGATATGTTCAGTGAAGCCACCAACAACTTCGCTTGCCTGCCCAGGTGCCGGTGTCGCTGGTACGCAACGACGGCATCATCTACGCCACCGGCCTCACGTTCACGTACACGCCGGAGCCGGGGCCGCGGCCGCTGTGCGCGCCCGTCGACGACGTCATGCGGCCCGAGCACTCCAGCACACCGACGTGGCACTCGACGCAGCACAGCGCGCTGCAGTAGCGCGGAGGCGGCCGGCGCACCCTGTGAGGTTAGGGCACAGCCTTGATATTGCCGGCGCGCGACGCCCGCCTTGTGTGGTCTCGATACTGCCAAAGTGTCTCATGCGTCTGTCTTGTGAGGCGACTGTCGATACTGGCGGGTTATTTTCCAATACAGTCGTGTGTGTGTGTGTGTGTTTGTTGAATACAGTTTTGTGGAATATCGTTTTGATACTGATGGCATATTTGCCGATGCAATATCAAATCAAAACCGAATTAAATTATGTTTATTGGGTAAAGAGAAAACTAGTGAGAAACAAAACACTATGTCGTATATGATTTGATACAGATGGGGTATTTGTCAATATGGTTTTGTGGAATAGGATTTGATACAAATGGGGTTTTGTCGATATAGTTTTGTGTAATATGATTTCATACTGATGGGGAGTCAATACAGTTTTGTGGAATATGATTTGATACTGAAGGGGTATTTGTCTATATAGTTTTGTGTAATATGGTTTCATACTGATGGGGAGTCAATACAGTTTAGTGGAATAGGATTTGATACTGATGGGGTATTTGTCAATACAGTTTTGTGGAATAGGATTTGATACAGATGGGGTATTTGTCAATATAGTTTTGTGTAATATGATTTCATACTGATGAGGAGTCAATACAGTTTTATGGAATAGGATTTGATACAGATGCGGTTTTGTTAATATAGTTTTGTGTCATATAATTTCATACTGATGGGGAGTCAATACAGTTTTGTAGAATATAATTTGATACTGATGGGGTATTTGTCAATAGAGTTTTGTGTTATATAGTTTCACACTGATGGGGAGCCAATAAATACAGCTTTGTGGAATATTTACGGCTTTATGTCATGCAATTTCACTTTGGTCAAAATGTGTAAAGTTCGACTGTGTTGGGAAATAGCGCTAATGCTTGCCCCAACTAATTAGTGTGACGAAGATTGCATACAATGTAGAACGGGTGTGATAATTATAATTTTTTTATTTGTTATAAAGAGTGTTTGTATATTAAAAGGTCAAGACACAAGACAGACCGCAAACAACCGGCGCGACTTTTTGAAGTTACTGTGAACCTGGAAGATGGTTTAAAAAAAAACAGGGTTTTTAAACGTGAACGGAGTGAAACAAGTGAAATTAAACATGTTGTATGTTAGCTTACATAATTAATCATTAATTAAAGAAATAATTAACAAAAAGACAGTGTAGTGTAACGCCGAACCATTCGACGCAAATGGACAGGCTCAAACGACCAAATGGACTTACCGAGTTAGATTAAGAGTTATACAGGGTGATAATGTCACCGTGCTGGATATTTCAGGGGTTAACCAGAGTCAGTTAGGGAAAAACTGGGAATAAGGAGTAAGGGAATAGGTAATAGAGACTGGTGACAAAATTGAAAAAAAAAATTCACTTCTCCATACATTTTGAGGTTGGGTTAGGTATTTAGGAAATTTTATTTTTATTTTTATTTTTTCTAAGTCTTAGTTTTCGATACAGATTAATTAAAATCTGAAATATCGAGCATGGTAACAATATCAACCTGTATATAGATTTATGTGAAGTTTCGACGAATTTGAAATTAATCTAGAGTTCGTTTTATTTTATGTCAGTAGGAGATTAGTAAGGGATCACAACTTATATTTAATTATTTTTTTTTTCAATCATAAGGAACTTCAAAGTTCGTGAAATTGCATACCAGAACTTATCCAGGTTCTGGTTTATATGAGCTAAAGCTCGTAGGATTATCTAATTGAAGCAATATTAATATTTTAATGTGTTCGAACAATATTCCGGCCGTGACCCCGCACCGCCTAAAGGCGAGACCGCACTGGCGCGGCAGCAGCGCAAAACTGTTCATACGAATTGATTCGTATAGTGCGGTTTACTTCATACACAATTTTATACAGAGAATATTTTGACACGCCTCGTCGCTCCGTTCTGCTGCAGTGCAGTGCAGTGTAGTGGAGTGCAGTGCAGTGTCGCGTGCCGCGGTCTCACCTTTAGACAGTAATTCGGTACATAAAATTTAATAAATTTTGCGGATCAATAAGAACAATCTGTATGTTATACGAAATTACATGAAATATACTTGCGTGCTTAAGAGCCTACCGTTTTGTTGTGTCGGCCCATACAAAAAAAATTTGAAAACCACCCTTAGGAAAAACCTGTTTTGTGCATAAACATTTGGCCGATATAGATTTTTTTTCTTTCAGTGAATTTTCTAAAACTAAAAAGATAGTAAGTACTCCATGTTTTTAAATTTTATTTAAGTTTTCTGTTTACTGAAATATAAAAAACTATGTATGTTTTATTTTAAATAAAAAATAATAATTTTTAATCTTTATTTTATAGGGGCAGTGTTGCACGCATGAGACCAATGTCAGCCCCATTGGAAAACATCCTTAAATTACTTCTTCTTGTAAACAATAAAAACTTACTTCGTATAACCAATGGCTTACAAACTTCGTCTTTTTAATATAAATTTCGCAACCCTGTGTGCTTGTGCAAAGGAGCTAGGAATGAAAAAACTGCTTTATATAAAAAAAAAGACTAGCTACTAAGTTTTAAAAATCAATGAAAGAAAACAAACATCAATATCCAATAAATGTTTATGTAGGAACAAGTTTTCACTAAAGGAGGTTTTTAAATATTTTCCTATGGTCCAACACAACAAAATGCTAACCTCTCGTATGTGGAACGCCCAGAAAGAATGTGAATATTGAACATTTTGTTTAGTGCCTAACTTTAAGACCTATGAAAAATTGCATTTACGAATTTTCACAGCATAGCAAAACGTTGCTTGCTATACATTGCTCGGAGTCCTAGTGTGATGTTTCATTTCTTCGCCAGGATCTCGCTCAGTCAGTATTTGAGTTTGTTGCGAAGGCCATCGCCACCAATTGTTGTAAAGGAGCATTTTTTATTTTGTTTTAAATTATAGATGAATTTAACCTGCCGGCACCCACCTGCCTCCAAAATGTCGGGCGTGTTTTGTTTTTCCTGGAAAAATTCGTATGTGCTTCTAAATAAGTGAATCCTCTTGCTTGTTTTACATCGTTTTGTGGGTAATTTCATTAGCTTTACGTGGGCAAAAGAGTTAATTGATCTAGCTCAGCGGTTCCCAATTATATTTTAATCGGTACCGCTTAGCGAATTCCCAAGTACCCCTGAATAATTTATTATTATATTTTGCTTTTTTTTAAATAAATTTACACATGGAGCAAAATCCCAATAAAACAATTAAAATTAAAAGAATGCAATTTTGTAGTAAATTTTGGCGTGTACCAACCAAATTTTATGGTAAAATTACGGTATTTTTCTTCACCTAATCATAATATGAACAAACGTAGAAACAAAAAAACCTATGTTATAGTGTTACGACTCTGTGGCCAATAATAAGTGAATGTACCTTAATGTACCCAACAGCCAACTGAAATTCATATCATTTTGAAATAATTAATAATTAATTGTTAGTGAATTTTCCCGGCAGCTAATAATGCGTGTCGAGCTTTAGAAAGAGACAATCCGGTTGTAGAGCGTCGTCCCTGTCGCACAGAGACGTGCGTGTTCGTGCGACAGGACGGCGCTCTACTCCCTGATATGTCAGCATCGGTAGCTCAGTGGTGCGGTCGGTCGACTGTCGGTCGGATCATAAGCACACCTGGGCGCGGTCTGAATGGATGGGTGGACCACTCGACCGTTGGAGACTAACCGTGTGGTTCGGATTCCACATAAAACTGTAGGTCCCTTATCAGGAGATACCAATTTGTGATACTGCTGAGTCTTTAACGACAAAGTACGGAAGTACTGAAACAAACGAAAACAAATTAAATATTTTAAATTTTTATTTAAGAGCTGGTTTCACTGCCTCAGAGTTTTTTTTTGCTAAATGAAATCTATAAGCTGTCCCGAACGAAAGATTGTAAGAGAGAAAATATACAGAGCCTCTAAAATTGAGAGTCTAAACCCGCCGCACTACTATAATAGGAGTGGGGAGACTGAGGTAGGGGCTCAGATTCACCCGCCACTGACCCGAGCGCACCAGCCTTGCGGCCATAGCACCCACACTGTGTCACGACTTCATCATGGGACAATCATTTGAAAATCGTTGCACGCAGGGAGGCCCGCTGCCGGGATACCACCAATCTGGTCCCGGTGACGCGCATTGAGTGCGGTCCAGCCCCCCGTTGGAGGGACTCATAAAACTGAGGTAGGGGCTGCGGGAGCGGGTGGGGTGAATTTTTTTTTATTTAATCCGGTATGGGTGGCTGATTCGTAGGGGCCAAAGCGCATGCTCCGACCAGCCAATGTCACCTCCGAGAAGGTAGGTGCCATACTGGAGACTTCCCTGGATTGCTGGCTATACTGGACTAGAGGAGAACACAACCGAGGAGGCTGCTATGCGGCCATCTTACATCCAGTACGGTGGTGCCAACCCAGTCGGCTACAATTTGTACCTACCACCTAGTAAGGGACAAGTGAAGGGGCCTACAGTCTTACACCGGTTCCGAACGGTGAAGCAGCGGGCGTAGGTGGGCGCGTAAATTTTTTCGTCAGAAAAAAATTCATTGGTAATACGCCGACCGGATTCGAACTTCGGAGCTCTCGCGTGAGAAGCCGATGCCCAAACCACTCGGCCACCCGCCGCATAGGCGGGGCTAACCAATCGCAGCTGGCGGGAGTTGCTTTGCGGGGTTGCGCGCGGGCATAGGAACGCGAAAAGAACCAATCACAGACAGACACAGATGCGGCGGACGTCTGCGCCAACTCTGCCTTGTATAGACCGTTCACAGTTATTTTACCTCTAGCCATCAAGTTGGCTAACCTGAGCTCTGTGTTGCCATAATTGGTTCGTACTACTTCCCTGTACGAAATATTTGAACATATTTTCAGAATAGAATAGAATAGAAACTCTTTATTGCACACAAATTGAAAGAAGAACAGTACACGACAAGAAACAAGAAATGAAAGAGTGCGCAAAGGTGGACTTATCACTACAAGTACAACAGGTACTTATACATAATTTCCACTACCACGGGTAAAATATTAATAGCAAGTAACCCTTTTTAGGACCGTAGTACTAGTGACAGCAAGTGGTGCCAACCTAGCGGAAGATACAATGACACGTGTCAGAGGTAAAATAACTGTGAACGATCTGTAGTAAAGTGTGTACTCGCGCGTCGGTAGTAATTATTATTGTGAAAGTCGAGCGAAGCGTTGCTATCAAAATGTCGGAAAAACGAGTGCATTCACAAACTCCGCCAGATGGTACACTACCTGTGTACGAATACTTCCGTGTGAAAGAGAATAATGAATGAACCATTGCATGCCGCTTAATGAAAGAATTTTCAATAAACACAGCACGTGTTTATTGAAAATTCATTCTTTTACACTTTTCTTTACCGATCTCTTTGATTTCATCTAATAAAATTCAGCACTTCTGTGATTGGTTGTAAATGCTAATTTTCAATTTACGTTACAAGTTTAGAAGCTCGCCAGTTATACCTAATTTATATAAATAGGTGTTCAATAAAGAATATATACATGCATACAAGTGACCAATACAACAATAACATTGATTTGCATAAGTTCACACTAAAATGAGTCAGCTGATATTTTAATGAGTGTAAAAAACTGTACTTTGGGGCCGGTACTTCAAAATAATAGCCCCACTGCATCTCTCCCCGTACATCTTGTAAATGGCGACTAAGGAATCAGTACAAGGTGCCGTGCTAAAGGGCGACAGGGTAACCACCTCTCACCGTGGCACGACCGTTCCACAAAGTCATGAAGCAGGTGGGTCTTCGTGCCTTACTTGATGCTTGATAAGTTACCTTGTCCTAATACATTGCTAAGCGTGGTGGTTGGTGTTGTGCTGTAATTTACAAGAGCACTTGCAGCACAACACCCATTACTCTGCTTACCCCGATTCTCGTGATAAAGCGTAAGTATGTATGTAAGTAAAAAAAAACTCAATGAGGCTCTGTGCGGGGAAAACTTAGATCACCTCTTAAATACTGTTTAATTTGTTTAAATTCTTGTAAGGTTCCCTTGATGCTTTGAGATTATCGCAACTGAACACAAATTAAGTTATGTTTTCTTTTTTACAATTTTGTAATGTGCGTGCGTGCGAGATTACTATCGAAATTAAATATTTAGTTATTATAGCGACTAAAATAACAGATAAGGTTTACAAGTGATCAGATTTTCTTATGTCAATGCAGGGTCGAACTCTGAAATAACTCGTCTGATTAAAATATGTATGGGCCGCATTGAGAACCCCCTATCTTTTTTAAACATGTTCTTTTTAACTAATTCCAGTTTGTTTTAGGGATATCTAATTGTTTTCATGTATCGTGTTGATTACTTCAATATAAGTCAAGTTTATATCAGTAAGTGTTGATGTAACATTTAATATATATCAAATATTTCTTTTTTAAATATATATTCTTTTTATTTTGAAATAGAGAAAGTTATTGAACATACATTTCTTACTTGAATAGATGATTCATGCTAAAAATGTTTTTTTTTATGAATTTTTTTTTTTATAGAAATTTTAAATGTGACATAAATACAGGCTGATTTTGTTACGACGCCTTTCAGGGGGTTAATCTGGAAAAAAAATTTGTTCTCCATTCATTTTCGTAAATACCTAAACTTAAAATATATGGAGAACTAAACTATTTTTTTTTATAACATTTTGCCACAATTTTTTTTTAATCTACTTAGTTTTTGCTACACGTTAATGCCTGATAGGTCCGGCACGTTAACAAAATCACCCAATATATCTAAATCACATGACACTGTAAAGAAACCCCTATTTTGTGTTATATTCTATGTAAATTTGCAAAATAAACTCATATTTATTAATAAAATAACGTTTTTTTATCAAACGTGATCCTAATCTATCATATTGTAATTCTAAATTCGGCCCTGCAATGACGCACCGCCGTCTGATCCTGCACTGAAGCCATTCTCAACATTCCACAAAGGGCAAGTGATCGGGAGTACAAAAACAGATATTTTTGTATGAAAATATAAAGTTATATCTAGAGCAGTATTATATAATATGATACGGTGTAAGAACAAAATCCTAGCGATCAAAATGCAACGCCTCGTTAGGAGATAGCGAGTTTGAAATTAATGTAGAAATAAAAATACCAGAGTGTCGGTACTATGTGTGTATAGTACGGTGTTAGCTTGTCCCATTTAGTATAAAGTGTAAGTCTATTGTGTAATATTTTTAAAATAAAATATTTTTTATTTATAACAAATTTCTTTTATTTACCTACCGCTTCGGGCCGGTGTGATAAAAAAAAAATTACCCCACTACATCTCTGCCCGTGAATGTCGTAAATGATAAAGACAAAGATGCCGTGCTGAAGGGCGACAGGGTAGCCACCTCTCACCGAGTCACGCAGCAGGTGGGTCATCGTGCCTTACTTGCTGCTTGTTATGATAAGTTATCATGCCCGAATACTTTACGAAATGTGGTGTTTGTGCTGTAATTTATCAAGAGTCCTTGCAGCACAACGCCGATTACTCTGCTTACTCCGATCGTCGGGATGCAGCGTGTGGTAAGTATGTATTATTTTCTTTATCATCATTAATTCTGTTCTACCCCTTATTCAATGGAGAGTGCTCAGAGGAGCTAGTTGACACGATCCTGGTGCCCCCTCTCCACCTCCGCACCGCGCAAACTGGGCAGTGATTGCATCCCTACATGCCGCTTATTTGTACTAATCGGTTTAATTGTCGGTCGGTCATTTATCTACGAGTTGTTAAACTGGAATGCAATCCCTGCCCATATATTAATTCCTAAATACAGTCTCGTGTCCTACAAGAGGGGCATAAATCGTCATCGGTGAGGTCGGCATGTCATTCGCAAACCAAAAGCGGTGCAAGGCGCGGGCGAAGGAAACAAAGCACCTATACGGCCTCGCACCTCGAAGATTTCTGCAGCTTTGATTCATGAAAATATTAGCTGGTACCTAATAAAAAAATATGGATTTCATGATTTTTGATGAAAAAAAAATTAAAAAACATTTTTGTTCACATTTTGGGGTACCCTGCACCTTCCACTAAACTATTAGACAAATTTTTTTTATAGTAATTTTACTCATTATTTTAAAAAAACAACAATGTACATTGTTGGTAAGGAACCAAATTTTATGTTGGGATTTTTTTTTTATTTTCTCAATGTTTGCCAATTGGTCAGTTTTGGACTTTCTTTGCCGCACTTTTTGCGTATTTGGCTTTTACGGCCTTAAGAGTTCAAAGTCTAGAATGTATCATTATCAAAAATATGTGCATTGTAATCACAGCAAGTGAGCGGTAAATAGTTATAAAAATCTGCGTATAATATCTTTTTATTATCGTGGGAATTATGTATTAAATATTCCTCGCCCCAACACTTCACAGACCATCAGTTGAGGGAAAGAAACTCCTTATGAATTTGTAATGAATGACTTATTTATGCCAGTGTCTGACTCTGCAACACATACATCATGATTCATTTATGGTGGCAAGAGTTTTTTTGCTTTCGTTGGATGGTTTTACATCTGAAACTAAACAATTTCTCTTGCAGATATCTTTATTTTGAGTGAATATTTAGTTTTTCCCTGAACTAAAAAGAGGTATTTTGCTTTCGTTGGATGGTTTTACATCTGAAACCGAGTCTGAAACTAAACTATTTCTCTTGCAGAAATCTTTATTTTAAGTTAACATTGTTTATGGTTTTTTTTCCTGTCGGAGTCAACTTTGTTTGGAATCGTTTGTCGACTTTGCATCTATCTAATAAAAAACAAGCTTCCTAATAAAAAAAAACCGCATCCAAATCGGTCCATCCGTTTGGGAGCTACGATGCCACAGACAGACACACACGTCAAACTTATAACACCCCTCCATTTTTTTCGTCGGGGGTTAAAAAACCCTATAATACCATTTCGGTTTTATACAGGTTATTTATTACGAGACTAATGGCTAATGCTTTTATTATTATTAATCATAGATTCCTTGGGTTCATTTGGAGCGAAAAAAGGTAAATGATTTTTTTTTCAATTGTAATTATTTTTTTCCAAAAACGTATTTAATTTATAAATCGATATCTGGGTGTAGAAGAAAAAAACGTATTTAAATGTTTAGTTCCAAATCGGCCCATATACCTACCTATAATTTTAACATACTTACTTACTGATCATTCGTTCTGAAGCAACCTGTATAGTGAATCACTCCATTTTTCACATATTTATGAAGCATCATCTGCACACGCTTATAATGCATTGGTGTGTGCAATTAAAACTGTAAATTTTGCCATTTTTTTTTTATTCATCCAAAAAAAGATCGTATCTCGTCTTTTCCCACACAGGCCACCGCTGTTTAAGTATTCACTGCCTTTTGTTTTAATTCGCCGCAACTTTTAAAAACAATTCAACTCGAGGCGTCTTCCTTATTATTGCTGTATGCTTTGATTGCCGTGGGAAGAAGATCAAAAAGTCTTCACATAGTGTGTTGTGGTATGAAGGAGCTGCCAGCCAAGCCTCCCCCACTTCGCATAGCGTTCCGCTCGGCCGGCCACGACCTCTGTGATAATAATCACAGCTTTATTTGTTATTCACTATTGTTCGAGCGGCTGAGATTTTAAATTAAAAATTAGATGTTTACTTCTGTTCGTAACGTGTGAATGCGCAGATTAATTTCACCTGTCGTTATAATTCGATGTTTGATCTATGTAAAAAAAATTGTTGAATTTGAGAAAATGCTATGTTGTCACTTCAGCACTGAACTGTAGTACTTACTAAATAGATAAAGAAAATACCGTATCCAAATCGGTCCATCCCGTGAGACGTAATTTTTGAAGTGAAAACTTCTTTAGCGGCGCTTGGCACTTTTTTAGGTGGGTAAAAAATGTTAGACTCGCGACAGATCTCGAAAAGCGACGGATTTATTTTTATTATTTAAAATGCAACCTTAAGTCATTGCATTAAGGGTTAAGTTACGATGGCTCGGGATCAATTCTGTTCGTCTCTCAGTGACAGTAACGCCGAAAGCGAATCAAGGGAATCCGATATTCGTTTGGTCGTTTATGTGATTTCGTGGCTCAATGGTAAGAATGTAGGATTTGTATTTTTTGACCATGGGTTCGAATCCCTCAAATTTTTTTTTTGTTTTTTTTCTTTTGTTTTCTTTTTTAAGCAATGTTACGGTGTTTAAATTTTTTTAGGGTGTTTAGTTTTTTTTATAACCACCTAAGAATTATTTTCGGAAATAAAAAAAGTTTTCATTTCTGCCGGCACTCTCGTAGTGCAACTGTGGCTTTATTTCTTTTTTTTTTTCTTATAATTTGTTTGTTATATCGGCTGTAATAACACATATTCAGTGAAAATTTCAACGGGCTACCTATTACGGTTCAAGAGATACAACCCTCGGACAGACAGATGGACAGACAGACAGACGGCGTAGGCTTAGTAATAGGGTCCCGTACGACGGATACGGAACCCTAAAAAAGGATATAAAAGCATAAACAAATAATACGACAATTGAGTATGATAATATGACAAATTTTTATTGATATTTAGTAACAGTTTTGTGGAACAAATTTGATGCCCTAATCTCACCTCTGTTTATTCTTACATATCTCGAAGACTAGATAGTAAAATCATTTACAAGAAGCAACCGGATGTCTATTAAATCTGTTCTTCAAAGGAATCATTTCTTTTAATATCTTGTAAACATATAATGTTATAGGCATTCGAACGTCAGCGATGCGTCTGAGAATGTCTAATTATTACATCTAAGTAATCATTCCACTGAATTCTGCTATCAAGATTTCCCCATTCAACATGTCGATTAACGTCACCGATGGCGTGTGACCGTTTTATTTGATGACGAACCGTCACGACAGCTGCTGGTGACAACAACGTCAGTTCATTACTATGTACTAATCAATCGCAAAGGGCCGGCCGATGGCAACACAGGTCGGTGCCATATTTTTTTTTCATTTGTATAGTAAGCGCGACATGTGGCGCCGAGCCACCCATAAGTTGTCTAGCGACGCCCATGGACATTCGGTCGCATGCGGGGGCTACGAATGCCATGCCGGCCTGACAGGTGCCCATGCACGCCTCTCTTGAAGGACCCGAGACTATACTTGGGGGGAAATATGTGGGCAGGGAGAGCGTTCCAGAGTTGACCCGTGACCGGTTTTGTAGAGGAAGGATCTACAGAACCGATTGGTACGCATCCGCGGTAAGTCTAGCGTATAGGGATGCAATCCCTGCCCAGTGCGCGTAGTACTGAGGTGGAAAGGGGACGGCGGATGTAATCCAGTATGGGTGGCTGAGTCAGAGGGGCCAAAGCACCATGCTCCGTTCCGGGTTCTCTTGCGATAGTTCCGACGTTCGAATCCGGTCGGCGTGTACCAATTTTTTCTGACATTGCAGAAAAATGTACGTGCATACTTACACCCTGCTAAAACAGTAGGTAAGGGACTTACAGTTTTGCCCCTTACCCCTTACTAGGTGGGTGGTAGGCTCAAATTGTAGCCGTCTTGTCTTGGTCGGTAACACCACAGTATACTGTGGTAACACCGTACTGGGATGTAAGATGGCCGCATAACAGCCTCAGCTGTGTTCTCTCATCCAGTTTAGCCAACGATCCAAAGGGAAGTTTCCGGTATGGCATATATCTTCTCGGAAGGTGATATGGCTGGTCTGAGCATGTGCTTTGGCCCCTCTGACTCAGCCACTCATGCCGGATGAAATTAAACAATAAACATTCGCATCGCATGACAACTATCCATCATAATTACTATGCCTGTGCGTGTTCTAGTCTAGACAATTCATTCATAGTGCTATTAATGGAATGGGCAGAGTCCCACATCCTGAAAGCATTTTTTTCCTGATGCCGTTTTCAGTTATCTCCATCCGGCTGTCAAATGGGTACCCCATACCATGTTTACAGGTGAACTAGGTGCCATGTCAGTGCTTCCCTTCATTTCATGTCGGCTACACTAAACTAGACGGAAAACACGAACTGTTTACATAGCCGTTTCGACCGACGTTCGTTCTTGTCATATTGTATGAACCATGCATTTTCTCTCTAATCTAAATACTTCAGCTATTTCACAAGATGCTAGCAACACTGTGGAACTGGCAGTCACTGTGCAACTGGCAGTCACTGTGCGGTCATTTGCCTATCGCAATTAACTCTACAAGATAATATCTGGAGCTCGACTGTGAGAAAACCACTCCGCACACACAACCGCCTTATTCATCGTGGCGTTTTTTACGTGCGCCGCTAACTTGGCCTATGAAGCGGGGATATTATGTAAAGCATGGGAAAATTTAATATTGCCGCTGTAACCTGTAACAGTCGGTCGGTTGCCTGACATTTTTTTGGCACACATCCCTTTATGTCCGGATTCAGAAACGTTCAGCAGGTCTATTCTTGTAAATTCTGACAGCGGAATCAGCGCTGATGTGGCGCTGAGAGCTACTTTGGTAAGTGGCTCTCAGCGCCACAACAGCGCTGATTCCGATGTCAGAATTTACAAGAATAGACCTGCTGATCTATTGACATGAGCGATGCGCGTAGTGCGTAGTGAACGGGAAGTTTCTGATTCTCCCTGTAGTTCCTCTTCAAATAAAATACTTTTGGACGATTCCAAGATGTAATCAGGATCAATATTCGAAGCACATGTTGTAACTTTCGTGTCTAGGCCTAAACTGCCATGCTTAAGACCATGCTTAATTAAAACCAATATTAAGACGAGACGGAATTTAACTTTCTCCATACAAAATCGTCTTTCGGAATTTATGTTTTTTACCCCCCTAAACCTTATCCGATTTTAACAATTAAGTATATTAATCTTTTGTAATAAGGACAGCTGAATCTACGTTCCTGTATTTTTATTTTTTGAATATATCTGAAGCGATGACTCAATAAACTTATAAACTTCATGACATTAAAAAATTAAACAAATAATTTTTATTCGGTCGCAATGCTAATTTTTAGTTCCGGTGTTGTATATTTCATCGAAATAAAAAAATTACAGGAACGTAAATTGGAATGGCCTTAAGACAAGAAAAAAAATTGTAAAAATCTGATATGGTTTAGGAAACTAGAAAACATAAATGCCGAAAGACCATTTCGTATGGAGAAAGTTAACTTCCGTCTCCTCTTAATGTCCCCACGCATAGTAGTGTCCTCACGCTGCGTCCCGAACTCCCGACCCGATCCCGATGCGTAATTAATGTGTTCTCGCGCGTAGGTAGAGTCCCAACTCATAAGGGAACGTACCCATACCACGTGACCGATTTTACGGGGCACTTTACGACCCCAACGTGGCATTTTGACAAACCCCTCCTGGGCAGAAGGGGTTTGATCATCGATGGGGGGGAGGGGGGGCAATCGATCACGTGGTATACCCATACGCGCGAGAACACATTTAGGGAACGTACCCACGTTCCCTAATGTGTTCTCGCACGTACGATTACTACCACCTAGCAAGTAGTAAGAGGCGGCGGGTGGCCGAGTGGTTTGGGCGCGTCGGCTTCTCTTGCGAGAGGTCCGAGGTTCGAATCCGGTCGGCGTGTGCCAATGAGTTTTTTCTGATTTGAAAAAAAAATACGTGCACACCTTCACCCACTGCTCCATGGTTCGGATTCCATGTAATAATGTAGGTCCAACGGGTTGGCTGGACAAAATTGCCTAAGGCAATAAGCCCGCAATTGCCTAAGCAAATAATGGCATAAAGTGTATTATTATTAAGAAGAGCGACTTCCCACGAGGATACATACAATCGCCTAGAATCTAGATGGTTTCATAACGCCACCAGTAAATGCACCCGCAGATCAGCGTCGTTGGCACTTGCCGCGGCAAGTCAATGACATGCCGTGCGACCCGCCTAGTGTGTCCCAGCTATTGTGTCTCTTGGAAAGTTAATCCACTTTTTGCTGACTTAGGAAATGTGGAGTTATGCTCGATATTGATTGAGCATAATTGTACGGAATTCGTGATGGCTTAGCTGATAAGACTGTGGTACTTGGAATATACATAATTATGAATATGAATTATTAAATTTATTTTAATAAAAAAAACATAATTAAAATATTGCTACACAATAAAAATAGCGCATAAGTACATACTCATTTAAAAATTATAATTATCATTTATGTACAGTTTATATTTTAATTTAGATATAGCTCTTGATGTCAGTTGCAGTTTCAGAATTTTATTTTATAGTTATTTATTTATTTTATGGAAACTGACCCGGTTGGCTACATCGCCTACAACATCCGTGATGTCAGCCCATAACACCTTGGTGAACTAGGCGCCACGTCAGTGCTTCCCTTCATTTCGTGTCGGCTACACTGAACTAGACGGAAAAGACGAACTATTTACATAGCCGTTTCAACCGACCTTTCATTCAGTGCGGTGGTATCAATTCGGGGTTAAATAAACCGTACCACCTAGTAAGGTAAGAAGGGAATGGACCTATAGTTTTACGTGGAATCCGAACCGCGGTTAGCCTCCAACAACGGTCGAGCATTCACCCATCCAAGTACTGACCGCGCCAAGGTGTGCTTATGATCAGTCGACAGTCGATCGACCGCTGACCGCACCCACTGATCTACCGAGGCTGACAAGGTGGTCACCCCATTGGTTCCTAATGCCGTAGGTAGGTAGGTACTGGCTTGAAGACTTTTATTTTTAGGGTTCCGTATCCGTCGTACGGGGCCTATTACTAAGCCTACGCCGTCTATCTGTCTGTCCGTCTGTCCGAAGGCTGTATCTCTTGAACCGTAATAGGTAGCCCGTTGAAATGTTCACAGAATATGTGTTATTTATTATGGCCGACATAACAACAAATAATAAAAATAAGAAAAAGTAAACAAATCACGGGGTTCCCATATAAGAAACTTAAAAGTGTATGCGCGCCATCTACCGGAAGGAGTATGAAGCATTTTAACTAATCATGAATTTTAACTAATATGAAGCATTTCATAAAACACGCCATAGATAGCTTGAGTGGTGGCGCTGACCATGACATGGCGATACGGAACCCTCGCTCGGTGCGCGAGTTCGACTCGCACTTGGCCGGTTTTTTTAAAAGCTATCTCGGTTCATCACAATGGTCTATCATCTCTTACATTAGAATACCTACAGTTTGATTTAAACCTCTAAAGTAATTATAAGATTCGCCATACATTCCCACGCTCCGGCTTAGCGGCACTACAAACGGACCGGGGGGGCGGCGGCGCGGCGGTGTCTGCTTTCACCTGTGAAACTCGCGAAATCTACATATCATCATCACGCCTGTGCCTCTATGGGATAAGCAGAGACAACTTGTACCGTGTGGGGCCGGTACTTAAAAATAATATTTTTTATTTTTTTTATTGATACCCTAGACACTTGGCGCCGTCAGCATGGATTGTTGAGCCGACGACGACGCCCAAAAGCATTCGTTTTAGAACGGGAGCTGCGAATGCCACGCCGCCGGCGTGACAGATGCCTTTTTACGCTTCTCTTGAATGATCCTAAGTCATACACTGAAGGAAACACATCGGGAGGAAGTGCATTCCAGAGTTTCGCAGTCTTCCGCACTGCCAAACTCTGGAATGCACTTATTAATAAAAGAAATACTGGAGCGCTTAGTCCGCACTTTAGGCATCTCTACAGTATAGGGATGCATTCCCTATATCCCCACTGCATCTATCCCCATGCATGTCGTAAAAGGCGACTAAGTCATAAGGACAAGATGCCGTGCTAAAGGGCGACAGGCTCGCCACCTCTCACCTTGGCACGGTACTTCCACCGAGTCATGCAGCAGGTGGGTCTTCGTGCCTTACTTGCTGATTGATCGATTGAATCTTGTTCGAATACTTTGCGAAACGTGGTGGTCGTGGTGTTGTGCTGTAATTTACCAGAGTTCTTGCAGCACAACACCGATTACTCTGCTTACCACGATAGTCGGGATTCAGCGTGTGTGATATTTATGTACCTATCTCACGATCCTGATACACCTTCGAAACCACTTGCAAAAGTTCTTCGTGCACGCTCGACGGATTCAGGTGAAGTGCTTGAACATTTAAAATATTGTTTTTCTTTTTTAGGGTTCCGTATCCGGTACGGGACCCTATTACTAAGCCTACGCCGTCTGTCTGTCTGTCTTCTGTCCGTCCGTCTGTCCGAAGGCTGTATCTCTTGAACCGTAATAGGTAGCCCGTTGAAATTTTCACAGAATATGTGTTATTATGGCCGATATAACAACAAATAATAAAAATATGAAAAAGTTAAAAAATCACGGGGTCCCCATTGAAGAAACTAAAAATACGGGCCATTTACCGAAAAGACTATGAAGCATTTTAACCACAGAGCAAAAAAGTCCGGGCTTGTGGCCCGATCGTTGTTCTGTGATTGTAACTAATCATGAATTTGAAGTCATGAAGTATTTCATAAGTACGCCATAGATGGCGTGAATGGCGCTTACCATGACATGGTGATACGGAACGGGCGAACGGGCGAACGTGCGCGAGTTCGACTCGCACTTGGCCGGTTTTTGTTAATTCGTGCAAGTTGACTGAACGAAGTAGATTGCGTCATATACCAAGTAGTAATAGAAAATGCAACTATTTAACATTTAGAGAGAATACGTTATCGACCCGATGGCGGAATTGGTAACGCGCTGGCTGAGCCGCCAGGAGCTCTAGGTTCGAATCCTGGTCGAGGCGTATTTTTCTCTTCATTTTCGACTTTGCTTCTAACGGTCTATTTTCTTCTTCGTCAGCCTCGGCAGCTCAGTGGTTCAGTCGGTCGACTGTTGATAAGCAACCCTGAGCGCGTTCAGTACTTGGATGGGTGACCGCTCAACCGTTGGAGGCTGACCGTGGTTCGGATTCCACGTAAAACTGTAGGTCTCTTCCCTCAGAATCTTCACAGACGGGTCACGGACAAGCAGCGGAACCGGTGCGGGCATTTTCTCACTGGAGCTGAACATTAACAGATCAGTACGACTTGGTGCACACTCAACCGTTTTCCAAACGGAAGTAATCGGGGTGCTACAAGCGGCAACCGCTGTGACTGAGATGGGCGTATCAAGGTACATTATCAAGATACTCTCAGATAGCGCAGCGACTCTTATGGCACTAAAGAGCAAGAGGTGTACCTCAGGCCTAGTGCTACAATGTCGTGGGGCCCTGGAGAAGGTTGCAGGTAATAATAACAAGGTGATCCTCCAGTGGATAAAAGGCCACAACGAAGACGACGGAAATGACAGCGCTGATGACCTCGCCCGAAGAGGATCCAGAACTATACCTATAGGGGCGGAACCCGTGACAATGCCGTCAGCCAGCACACAGAGATATTGGTTGCACGCGTCGACATCACAGAAACACAGGGACAGATGGAAGGGCCTCTCAGAGTGCAGACAGTCGAGAGCTGCCCTTCCTAAACCAGACCGAAGGCTGGCTCGGAAGCTTATCAACCTGGCCCAGGCTAAGCTAAGAATAGCCGTTGTTGGTCTGATGAGCGGCCACTGCTCACTAAATAAACATCTACACACGATGGGTAGGATAGTCCACTATGCAGAGGATGCTTGGCGACGGATGAAACGGCCGAGCATGTTTGTTGGAGTGCAGTGTGCTTGAAAACCAACGAAGGGACATACTCCGCTCCCCATCTTCCGTTGCGGCGGTCTGCAGACACCCCGGTCGACTTGTGGCTTTCATGGAAGACATAGGCTGGCTGGGATAGCTGGAGACTGCGGGGTTTTGCACGAAGGTCCCCAACCAAGCGGGATTAGTTTGCAGGCCTAGAGCCAACCCCAAACCTAACAACAACAACAACAACAAGGTCCCTTCCCTTCTTACCTTACTAGGTGGTAGGGTATATCCCGCCCGGGTTGGTACGACCGCACTGAATGAAACGTGTCGGTCGAAGCGGCTATGTAAATAGTTCGTGTTTCCCGTGCAGTTCAGTGTAGCCGACATGAAATGAAGGGAAGCACTGACATGGCACCTAGTTCACCCGGTGTTATGGGCTGACATCACGGATGGGTGATGTAGCCAACCGTGTCAGTTTCCATAAAAAAAAAATTTAGAGAAGAAATTTAACCATAGAGATTTCCCAACAGGTCTCGGTGTCCTTAACCACGGCGATCGAATGTCGATGCATAGCGCCATGCGGGCTATCGAGCCTGACAGATATGAATATTGTATAACATTAGGAAATATTGCAACATGACAAACCACGCCGCTGTCCGCGACAAGCGTGATTCGCTCAACCAGCATCATCGCCCAAAAAAGCGACAACCGTTTAAATGTGAAAACGCAGACATAAAATTGCTATGAAGGTGTATATTCTTATACTGATGATGTTAGATAAATGACTTCCTGCCACTTTTGTTACAATGGGGGCATCATTACTGCTCGTAGCTATTCTTAAGATTTATACGAAGCGGCACTGTGGGAAACTCCCACGGACAGTATTACGGATATATAGGTTTTTGTCCGTCTCTCTAATTAACAGTTTTTTTTTTCTAATCGCGCCCGCTCTCACTCTGTAATCGCGAACGTTTGAGCAATGTCTGCTAAATATTTGGGTTTGAACATTTTAATGGCGGACATTTTGTTGTGAAATAATATCGCGTCGGTGCTTTCTTCGCACAACGTGTAGCGCTGGAGATTCAGAGAGGCAATATTAATTGTGCAAGTGTCCTAGGTACCGCAGGGGAGTTGGCAGAACTGGAGGGAGATTTACCTACTCACCTAGAGCTTCCACCGCACCCCCGACGCTTAAGCCTCTTACGTTCATAGTGACGTCATGCGCTCAGCGGAATGGGGAGCGGGGACAGGGGCGCCGCCCCTCCGTTACCTCTTTAGGCAGCTTCCTCTTTACTAGAGCGGGATGGAATCGCCACAAGGCGCTAACGATAAGACAAAGCGAATGCGAATAGCGCGCAAATTGTTTTTTATTTATTTTAATAAGTATGAAAAATGTGAGCTTCCTGAATTTTTCAAATCGTGCTTTACTAAAGAATATACAATTGTATTTAGAGAAAAATTATGAAAAATATACATTAATTCTTTATATTTTTACAATAGAAATTACCGCAAAATGTGAGGTTCACTAAAGATGATCCTGTAGATTGTAAACCTAGAACATTCCACTTATCTTTAACTTTTCATATGTCTGTATCAATCCTATGGTGCAGATCCGACCCCTCCCCCCCCCCCCCCCCCCCCCCCCCCTTTATCCCGAACTCCCGAAACCAAAAAAACTTGCATGGTAAAATATGTGGTATTTTTTTAAACTACTAGGTATAATCATTGTTCATTTTATGCACACTACCTAGGGATGCAATTTACAAGACCTCCTAGAAAATGTCCTAAGCTCCTATCAGTATTGGAATTTCGATCAAATCTGAAACCCCGGAACAAAAGTCCTAAGGCTCATTGAAGGGAAATTGTTGAAGCTAGAGCGCCTGTCATTGCCACCTGATGCATGGCAACACTTTGAAAGAACAAGTTGTCTTGGAAGTTGGGAACTGACACGTTTGGCTACATCACCTACTACATCCGTGATGTCAGCCCATAACACCGGGTGAACTTGGTGCCATGTCAGTGCTACCCTTCTATCGTGCCATAATATATATTATATATATTGTGACTGTGCATAAGGTCGACAGGGTAGCCACCTCTAACCTTGGCACGGTCCTTCCACCGAGTCATGCCGCATGTGGGTCTTCGTGCAGGTGGATCTTGTCCTAATACTTTGCTAAATATGGTGGACGGTGGTGTTGTGCTGTAATTTACAAGAGCACACTCGCAGCACAACACCGACTTACCCCGATTGTCGGGATACAGGCGTGTGGTATGTATGTAGGAATAAATGAAACAAACTCAATAAAGTTGTGACTCATGTTTACAACGACCGCTGCAACAAAGTAAGCGAAATTCATACACAAAAAAAAATATTACAAAAATATTCACCACAGCTCCATGGCGTACACCCACTAATAGTTACAATATTCTACATACATTCATATATGTAATAAATAAGTTCGCACTGCGTCACCCTCGAATGTGGGATTCTAACAAAGGTTATACTGGAAAAAACTAAAATACAACTTAGCTCAGAATTCGTATAACTGCTTGGATATACAGGTTGTTTCACGATAGGGTTTCGTAACTTCAGGGTTCGAAAGTTGTCCTTATTTAAAGACGAAAAGCTCTGAAACATTTTCCCATATTTGGCCATTTTATAGTACCTTTTGGTTGAAATTGCTTCATCAAGGTTTGGTGGACGGTTAACGTCCGCCTTTATTGAATAAAAATAAAATCACTAACTCATGGATAGAAATGGGTATGTATGCAACATTCATAACTAGTAGAATTGAACTGCAAGTAGGTAAAATTCCAAACACTGAAAATTCAATGACATCAAATGATAAAGAGGACTGGACCTAGACAGCACAGTTGCCAAATCTCCCCAGACTCACTGTCCATCGAGTTTTTATTACAATTTCCAATGTTTGTATGAATAAAAAAATACGGAATTTCGATTTGAGTGCTAAGGATTTTTTTCTTCTTATAATTAGTACATTCTATTCCTGAAGTTTCTCAAGCCTATCCTGAAACACACTGTATAGAGTTTATAAAATACTATCTACTTAGCTATCTAAAAATCTTTCGATAAAGCAGCAATACAGGCCAATATTTAGAATGTCAAGATTCCACCAATGATATCCTAATTATTAAGTTTAAAAACATAACATATCTGGGGGCACGGCAGTACCCCCGCCAAGGCGATTTATTTATCTGTAAATGCGAAACTTCTAATATTTATAGCTGCATTACATTATTAATACACTTCGAAATATAATGTAAATATGTAACAATTGATGTACAGTCAGCATAAAAAAAAACCGCAAATACTTCTACGTAGCAGAAAATCGACCTCTGTACATTAGAATTATTTACGAGGAAACGATTAATTAATTAATCGAATCAAGAGAGAAAGATAGCAAGCAACACGTTAGATAAACAATTAAAAAAATACAGTCAAATAAAAAATACAGTTACTTTTCGGCTATGCTGTGATATCTTGTTGTAAGGTACAACTTGTGCCTAACCCCCTTTTTATATAACCGAAAACAAGAATCAGTTTTCGGTATTTGAAAGTGAACATTCAATTTTTTGGGCACTTCTGTATTTTTTTTTTTATGTAAACTGATACACTTGGCTAACTCACCAACAACATCCGTGATGTCAGCCCATAACACCGGGTGAACTATGTGTCACGTCGGTGCCTCCCTTTGGCCGTTCCGGCTGCACTGAACTGGACGGAAAACACGAACTATTTACATTAGCCGCTTCTACCGACCTTTCTTTCAGTGCAGTGGTAGCAACCCGGGCGGGTCAACCCTACCACCTAGTAAGGTGAGAAGAGAAGGGACCTACAGTTTTACGTGGAATCAGAACCACGGTCAACGGTCGAACGGAAATCGGTCCGAACGGACACCCATACAAGTTATGACCGCGCCCGGGTGTGCTTATGATTACGAACGCCAGTCGACCGAATGCACCAATGAGCTACCGAGGCTGACGTTGTTGTATAAAGAAAGTAAATTATTTTTATTTGTACTTAAAACCATTTTCTTAATATTCAGCTTTCATAATGTGAAATCAATCATAGATCTACTTGTTAGGACTTTGTCAGACTCACGGAAGCGAGTGTTTCCCACGTGTCGGACAAGGTTCTAAAATTTCAACTCAACTCAAGTATTTTTAGATCATCGTAGCCGGCACTACCAAAAGGAAGCTCACCTATCTTTTAGACATGGCACCCATCTTTTAGACAGGAACAAAAATGTGACCCGGCGACATCATGGGGGTAGTGTGAAGGTGGTAGGTGAAGCTAACCATGTCAGATTCCTTAAAAAAATTACCATTCAACCGTACCTAACCCGCACAGTGGAAAGGAGTTTAAATTGTCTCCACGAGAGTATTTACTACATAAATACGTACATACATAGCGTCACGCCTGTTTATCAGTGGGGTAGGCAGAGACAACGGATCTGCACGTGCGCCACGATCCTGACACACCTCTGCCGCCTCTTCCACTCCCATAATGTTCTTCATGCATGCTCGTCGGTTACGGGTACTACGCACTTGCCCCTTTTTTGAGTACAAGCCCGATCTGGTCCAAGTTTATTTTTATTTTTATTGAAAGCGCGACATGCGTCGCCGAGCCACCCATAAAGTGTCTAACGACGCCCATGGACATTCGGTCGTGTGCGGGGGTTGCGAATGCCATGCCGGCCTGACAGGTGCCCATTCACGCTCCTCTTGAAGGACCCCTAGACTGTACTTGGGGGGGAAATACATGCGTACGTGCCTCTACGGCGACCCTTCCCGACTCTTCCACTCACATTCGCTTCATAAATTTCTTTCGTTAGTCTCCTATCATCCATTCTTCCAACATGACCAAACCACCGAAGCATTCCTTTCTGAATACTAACACTATAAATAAAAGATTCATTCAATACAAAAATATTAAAGTAATCTTCATTAGGTCGTAGGGTTTATCCCGCCCGGGTTGATACCACCGCACTGAATGAAATGTTCTAAACGGCTTATGTAAATAGTTCGTGTTTTCCGTCCAGTTCAGTGTAGCCGACATGAAATGAAGGGAAGCACTGACATGGCACCTAGTTCACCCGGTATTATGGGCTGACATCACGGATGTTGTAGGTGGTATAGCCAACCGTGTCAGTTTCCATAAAAAAATACTTTTGAAAGATAAAATACCGAAAACCGTTTCATTAATCAAATGAAAACTACTTACGTCTAAATGTAACTTAGCTATGTAACAATAACAGATCCATATAAATGATTTTATATAACCTACTATCTATAATCTGTTTATACATTTTGAAAGTGTAAAATTATCTTGGAGTGGCATGATTTTTACAAGGTTTTTTATATCCAAAAAGATTAATAAAATATTGCAGGAAATCAATATTAAACTTTGCTATTTTGTTAAAAAAAACCATTTTGCACGATGAAAAAAAACTCTTATATTAATTTTAAAAATACTTTTCTATGAAGACTTTGATTATTTTAGAAATGCAAGACAACCAACTTATCGCAGCTTATAAATAGTAATATTTTTTTCTTAAAAACCATCCCTCAAATTTATCCAGACACCTATTAATATCAAGTCAGATTTATCTTAACTACCCTATTTCTATATTAATACAACAATATAAAAAACATATTCGTTTCATTCACACACCTGTAAAAATAGCACTCGTAAAACCTAAGCATACAAAGCCATAATTTAAGCGACGCATTCTATAAATATTTTCAACAGTTTGACAACCCTTATAAACCACCACACTATAATAATCCTGGTCCACATTGGCATAAGCAGAGCAATTAATTACCATATGAGTACGTACGTAGTTACCATGTGAGCGACGTAACCGAAAAACATCGACAACCATGTTAGTGAGTTGTTTGGATATGATAAAATTATATTATATGACCTTATAATAACGGATTGCTTGCAGAAACTATCTCACAAGTTGATGCAAACGTTTTTGGTGCAATTATTGCGTAAAATTTGCTACAACTACAATAATAGGTACATACATTGACAGAATGGTTGTATAGTTGATGCAACGGTCATACACGAACGATCATGGTGGCCACTATACAGGGTGTTGTGACGGGCAGTACATTAAATTTAGGAAATGATTATTGGGATCAATAGTAACATAAAAGTCACATAACTTTTTTCTGAATTCCCTTTAAAAAGTTAACGTTTTCCTACAAACTAATTGATTTATTTAGTGTAAAAGGATCTAATGTGCCGCACGAACGTGGGAATGACAGACTCGCGGTGAGTGAGCGAGCAGGGACGAGTGCGTGGAAAGAGGAGATGCGCGGCGGCGGCGCGGCGTGAGTTTTTTGATCTCGACCGTTCCCGCGTCAGCACCCTCCCCCCGCGCGCGTTATATTACACTAGACGAAAACATAAATTTCAAAAATTAATATCTCCAAAACTAGACACCTCAGAGAAAAACTTTATTTACTTTTTTGTCTCGGAAAAACATGAGAATTGCGCTGGCGAAATTAATGTACTCACCGTTACAACACCCTGTATATCTTTAGTACTAGGGGAGCTTTTGTCATACATCACTCCCAAAAAACATGTTACCGACCCAATCAGCTTATTAGCTGAATTCACAGCATAAGTCATGCTTGCAGTTGTACGGCTCACCTCATCGTATTATGTCAGCAAATACGCGAGCGAGTAGCGTTAGCGCATTTATAGCACGAGGTGGATTTTAATGCGATCATTTGAATGTTTTTCTTATCATTTCACTTAAAGATCAATGGAATGTTTAGACAATAGTGACTTAGCAGGCCGACAACAGCGCCATCGGGTGTTATAAATACGATGCTGCCTAGGGCAGGCAGTAAGGTGGGTGTCAACTGTCAAGTTGACGGCTACAGCATTTGACAGTACTTCGGTAGGTACCACAAACCACCATTCCGCCTAGTTTATTTCCTTTTTATGTCACTAAAAATATGCTCTCAAGTTTAGATAGATTCAGGTAGGTCCCTATTGCATGTGAATGTTCGCACATTGTTTACCGATATGTAACATGTTTCATCGCGTTTTGCCGCTTCTAGTATTTAGTAGTCACCATGTTAGCCGAAACAACCATTATTGGTCAATCGTGCATGTCTTCGAACATATTGTGTCAAATATCAAACTGACTTTGAGTCTTTGTCGCGTCCGGTAAGCGGTCGAGCAGCCGAACATGGCCAACATCGAAATAGTCAGTTCGAAACAACTGCATGCATTTTTGATATGCAACCAATATGCAACCAACACCAGGCCTCACGCACTCTATGTACTTGCGCGCTCTAACTACCTACCGCCCAGCGGGCCGCGCGCCGGCGGTCTTTTTCAGTAAAAATTCGTCAGCCGCGCGAAACATACCTACACGCTCGCCCACGCAAATGCGCGCAGCTGCAAAGCAATAATATACTTTACATTCGATCGTTTAGGTACATTTTCGCACGCAGCGATTGGCGACGTGAAGCAGTAGGCTATTAAAGCCGAAGGTATGGAACTTTTTCTATGGAGTGATTTATCTGTTACGAAGTAACTATTAAGTAATCTGTGCCAAACTTGTCGCTCATGCATGGATGATTATTGATTAGGTCTATGTATATAATCTAAAGTGTGCTAATGCTGCGTTCCAGCCACCCACCACACTTGTCTCTTTTACACGCCTCTTAGGTCTACATATCATCGGTCCATCTCTGTCTATCAATATGAACTAAACAAGGATAGGTCTTGCCGCCAGAACGCCGCCTCTTCGAAGTTGTAGAGGATCATTTAACGCGTATAGAGCGTTGTTTGTTCATATTGGTGAGCATGAGAGAGATGTATGAAGTGAGAAGATCGTCCATCTTGTAACCGAGCGACGTTTCGCAGAGTAGCTTGGAGCCACGCACGAGGTTGCCAATGGTCATGTGGAAGTATGTGTTGCCGGATGACCAGTTGGATATCCGCGTAAACGGATGCGTCACGAGGATGTCCTGCAAAGTAAATTCATAGATTCAGATATTTATTTCGCCATAAAGAACACACAGAAGGTAGCCAGGAGTGGATGGATGAGAAGAGCGGAAGACCGCGTGTGGTGGCGTGCCTTGGGAGAGGCCTATGTCCAGCAGTGGACCGATACAGGCTGATGATGATGATGATGATGATGATGAAAGAACACACAACATTGACAATATTTCATTGAGACATAATATGCATATTCAGTATGGTTCGTCATAATTTTTCTTTTGCCATGTCCCGTTCAGCAATGCAATGTATGAGGAAGAACCTGGTAAGAAACCATATAGGTAGAGCTTTTTTTTATATAACTTACATACTAAGTTTTAATTATGTTAAATGTAATATACTACCTATGTCTAAATAGATATAAAACATGTGATCCATTTCAAATTGATTTGCTCCATTTTGGTCACCTGGAGTAGGGCAAGACATTTTAGAACTGAATTATGTGACTTCTTCTACACATCTTCAGTAGTAAGTACCTATGTTGTCTCTTCACTCTTGCCACTGAAAGTGTCATACAAGATCTTGTCTTAGATCCGTTTAAGCTATATGCAGCTATCTTCCCGAACCCAATCAGGGTTCTTCAGCCATCGATGTCCATATCGATGTCTTCAGCGTGATATTTTACCTCATTGTATGAAAGTAAAATCACCAAGTGCCATATAATTTTTAAGGTATAAAAATGGTTTTCCATTGGAAATTCTGAAACATCACTGATCACCTCATCTTAACCTGGATAGACCACGTTCTACTTGGTGAAGCAAATGAAAGTTGAAATTTATATAGGTAAGCAAGTAAGAAAGAAGGCTGAGCTGCGTTCCTGCGTTACCTTTATTTCGGCGCGCGGAATAATTCGGTTTGTATGAGAGCCACATCCTAGCGTATCCCGAACTGAATTTTATCCTATCCCCGAGTCTCATATAGTTAAATGTGCTTGTACAAAGTTTCATCGAATTCGGATGATCTGTTTAAGGCGGAAACAAGACTTAAACCGTGCTACCCGAGCACTGATGATTGAAACACGAAACCGTATGCAGATGTAAATAGGTGCGAGATTCATTCTACTCGTATATCATTTAAAGGTTGGTGTCCGAAAGAATCTAGAAGAAGCCGCGACAGGTCTTTTATAGCCTCGGTGAAATAAAAGCATCACAATTCACGACCCTCTAGAAACGTCTCTCCACAAAACATCTATTATAATTATAACATTCTCGTTGAAAGAAAAACAATACAAAGTATTGGCAAACACACAGTATATTGATTTCGCTGATGTAGAAAAAGACTCACCTTCGACTGTGGATGAATGAGGCTGACTCCGTGCTTGTTTATAGCGATCAGCAGCAATTCTGGATAGTTTGGCTCGGTCGTTTGCTTGACCTCGAAGAACGCCGAGCCGAAAGTGGGCCACCTGTAGATGACCTTCAGGAACGTGATCTTGGCGTCCTCGGGCGTCATACCAGCATCCTGGTTGTAGGAGGCGACGATCGCTCGCTTCCAGTCAGCTGAGCTTTGCATCTTGATCAGGTCGGCCGGGACCAGCTCGCGGAGCATTTGGCTGCAACAAAAAGGTGAATAAATCAAGTGTTTTATAGAATCTCACATGGTTGAATAAACAAACAATTTGAACAAACAGTGTCTGACCATCCGCAAAACGTAAAGAATCGAATCTATGACCAGGGCGTCCTCCCGGTTATGACGTAGATACGGGTGTGAAACGTGAACTTTGACGGTCGCTGTTGTGCAAAGGTTGAAAGTTGCCCAGCGAGGAATGGAACGAGCCATGCTGGGAATTTCGTTAACGCGATATTATGGTGCGTGACGAGGCCATCTGACGACGCAGCAAAGTAGTCGCTATAGGATACCAGGTGACTATAAGCTCAAGTGGCAGTGGGCTGGACGCATCAGCCGAAGAGATGACGACCGTTGGAGTAACCCTGTCCTCCACTGGCGGCCGTGGACAGGAAACCGAAGTGTGGGGAGACCACCCGCCAGGTGGGAAGCATTTGTTTCGTACCACTGAAAGCAGGGACTGGACTGGAGGAACATTGGAGAGGCGTATGTCCAACACGCTGGTATGGTTGGCTACACCACCGGCTACACCAATGATGTAGCCCAGTACACATTGTATCTGTCGGACGGAACTAATGACTAAATCGTCGTTGGGCGTGCAAAATCTTCCATGTGTCATTTTTTTGCAAAATGCTTTTTTCTATACCTATAAATAATGGTAAAATCTGCTATCCGTCCGTCTTCTGGCAAAACACTGGCTTCGATTGAGGCTCAACTATATTAGAGCTATATTTCAAATTATGCTATGTGCGCTGGGCTAAGTAATACCTGCCAAGTTTTTATTGACTCCTGAAAAGTTTGGTTTGAGACATAAATGGCAGATTTTACGCGCCCAACGACGAAATGGCAAATAATACGGACTATTTCTCATGGGTTTTCCGATTGACCGTTATTCAGTGAGATGTTACCAATCCGGAAGTGCATAGTCCTACCACCTAGTAATGCAAGGGAAGGGATCTGCAAGAGGTCTAGTAGTGTTGGTTTGTCATTTATGGACTGACAGAGAGATGCGTGCAAATGGTCCCACGAGTGGTATTCCTGCTTCTTGGAGTCACTGGATATCCGTTGATAAAAAGTTGGTAACAGCTGGCCATGGCATGAATCTTTAGTGTAGGTAAGTAGTCAGACAATTGAGACACCAAGACTCACGGTATAGCCTGCAACTCCTGCTTGTTGTCGCCCCAGCGCGCGCGGTACGTGAGCGCTGCGAGCCTCGCGGCCTCCTCGCGCCCGCAGCGGTGGTAACCACGGAGCAGCTTGGGCAGCTCCTGGTGGAAGTGGAAGATCACATCCGCCGCGCGGTCCTTGCCTGGCACCGTGTTGGTCCAGAGCTTCTTCATGAAGAACACCTGCGCAAGTCAGTCATTTTTATTATCTAGCGAATCTTGCGTTGTACCCTGTGCAATTTACGAAGGCCTAAAATAGTGCTAGCTGTAAGACTGCGTTCTGGTCACATTTGAAAAAGAGATATTTTCCAAATTGTGATCGGTGTGAACAAGGAGGATGACAGATTTAAACCATTTGCTGATGGAGTGTGGTCAGAACGAGGAATTACGGAGGGAATTGCAGGCTTCACTTAGGGTGGACAAACTCAATTTGTTTTTTAGTATACACAAACTGTTGGCGAGACCAAGTGAGAGGGATTTAGTAATTGTGTTGAATTTCGTTGAGCATTCTCCATCCCTCGGTGACTCTGGGCCCTAAGTGATAGGGAAGATGAGTACGATGGGGCTGATATTAACAAATAATTTGTTAAAAGCCCTAAAAATAATAAACAAAACCTGCTCTTTTATAAAATTATACTACTTAGTCATGTATGGTCAAACATTTTTATGAGGAACGAAGGATTATTTTCAGAAAGCGAGTCATGTATAAGCGCCTACCACTATCTGTTATCAAATTATGTAAAATGAGTAGAAGAATTCTTAATCTTCTCAACCAGCACCCGCATACTACCCACTATCACATTTGTTGTAGGTTAATGTGAATTTATGGCATTATACTTTTCTCATTCATATGATATATGCATATTCAAAATGCAAACAAACCTGATAAGTAAACTGTGGAGTGAGTCCATCCCGCGTGGGTCTCGCCTTCTTGATCCAGTCGGTCAGATGTCTCACAAAGTCGAAGAAGAAATCACCCTCCGGCACCGATATCACCTTGTCAGCGATCTTCACAAATAAGCTAAAGCCCTCGCTGGACCTGAGATTCAGTCTTTGTGCTATGTTCTGACAGAAGTCCTTCGCTCTCGTCGACGAGTCTACCTCGAACGCCTCATCTGTGTCGTCAGGGAAGTAGACCTTGTGGAATATCTGAGTAGTTTTGTGCTGGATTGCTTCGACTTCAACCTGGTGCGGTGGGTATTTCCTCTGGCCGTTCCTCAGCGTCTTTTGCAGTCGCTGGAGAGAATCTTGGGATATTGGATATCTCCTAGTCCTGAGGAAGAGAGTCAACTCCCTCAACAGACCTTGACTGCAGGCAAATAATCCGGTCGCCAGCCACATGAGCTCCCAGCCTCTCTCTTCCGACATTCGATTCCTGTTGTCCGTCAACTGCTTCATGACCTGACAGTATATCTCGTCCCGGAGAATCTCGTGTTTGAGCGGGGCATCAAATATATTGTCCGTATATTCGTTGCCGATGCGAGGTCTCTTTGAGGGTAAGTCTCCCATGTACTTTAATATTGCTGAAAAAGCGAAGCAAGCCTCTTCCGCCAACTCCTCTTTAGCCTGCAATTTCTTCAGCAACGGCTGCTTGATGGGTTCCCTCGAGTGTCTCCACAGCTCCTCGGGGCCTCCTCTCTTAGCAGTCGATAGAGTTAGTGCTTTGGAGACTGTTCGCTTTGGAGGTAATCGGAAGTGATCCAGAGCGTATTCTATGAGAGTGTGAGGCTTGTCCCTAACGTCCGTTCCGTTGATAGTGGCGGCGGGCAACTTGCGACCATGTTGTGCTCCTTCCAAGCAAAACAGCGCCAATACATCCGGCGGGGGCTTTGTCAGCGCCGGAAGGACATAAACCGTTTCCGCCGGGAAATCTCCACGTTCCATGGTCCTTTCGCAACGTCCGATACACCATCCATTATTCAGAACAGACTCTCCGGTGCTATCTTCTTCCAAAATAATCAGATCTCCTTTCTGAAAGGTTAGGAAGCTGGAACCTTCTCCCGGGGCCTTGTAGTCCTGTAGAGCTATCACAAACTTCGATCTCTTCTTCAAACCTTCCAAGAAGTACACAACTAAGTCTCTAATATCCTCAGCATTGGGACTCTGGAATGTGAACTCTTCACCTCGAACGGTCGACAGACTGAATGTCTGCGTGAACACTTTGTTGGTCTTCTGACTAGAAACGGTCGTGATCTCCGGGAAAGAAAGCTCAAGCAGTACTTGCTCTTGATCGTCGACGACGTACACTCCCGTCCAGTTGACTGCGATGATCACGTCGTTCTTCGGTAAGTTTGGTCCAGAGTTTCTGTAGGCCTCATAAAATCTAGAGAACAACAATGGCCACTTAAACTTGGCGTAGCTCACGACGTCCTCCTTCACCTTATAGGCCGCCACTTTTTCCTTCAAGTAGTAACTCTTCTTGTAAGCTTGAACCACAAGTGTGCCCCATCTGTCGACTGCTTTTTCAACGCCCGTTAGGCAGTAGTCGGGTATGTAGTTCGGAAGGAGTGTGAACAATCGGTCCGAGTTCATATCGGCCGCATATTCGATGTAGTACTGCTGCGCTGCTATCATCGCTAGATCCTCCTCCTTATCGCATCGGTATTCTCCAAATTTTACCCCTCTTACGACTTGCTGGTAGATGAGATTTGTGGCCACTTGGTCTTCGGTAGGATCGTGCCAGGGAGCAAAAATTTCCTTTCTGAAGAATAGCCTCCAAGGGGCATTCCGTTCCTGAGCGCCTTGTTCCTTGGCATACTGCTCACACTGAGATATAGCGTCCATCACGTGGTCTCCTCCGCTGCCGAGAGAACTGACTTTATCAAACAGGGCTATGTACAGGGAGAAGCCGAATTGATCGCGAAGGACTATTTTGTCCGAGAGCTGGTTGCAAAGTTCCCGAGCGGTCGTGGCCGAATCTGCCAGGAGAGTCTTGGTGTTGCCGTCCATGAACGTTATCGGCAGCATTATCGGTTTCTTGGACTTGGTGGCCTGTAGCTCGAGCCACGAGGGAGGCTGGTTCCTCGTGCCGTTGTTGAAAGTTCTCTTGAGGCGGTCTTCGCAGTAGGGGGCGTAGCCGGGTGGGCCTTCCCTGATGAACGCGCGCAGGTAATTTACGAATTTTTCGCTCGGGGCGAAGCACCCGACGCATAGTGATAGGAGAATCCATCCTCTGGCATGCGAGGACTTGGAGGGGTTGGCGCTGAGTTGCTTGCAGATCTGGCAGTAGATTTCGTCGCGGAGCTCGGCGCGCAAGATGCCGTGGCCTATGATGAAATGTAGCTTCTCGAGGTTGGAGGTGGGTCGGGACTCCAGCCACGACTGGTAGCTGTCGGCAGTGTACTCCTCGTCCTGAAATTATATTGTTATCACTAAATAAATTCACTTTATTCAATTTATGAGTTAGTTTATCTTTGCCTAATGCAAATTTCATGTTAAGACTTAATTGAGTTTTTATCATTCCCTATAATCAAACCATATCAAAGCATTAAATGCGTCCTAAATTTAAATATGGTTATACCTACAGTAAAGCTGTGAGAAATATTGCCGTCTTGTATCGACAGTCTGATGCCAGGGAGTAACCAAAACAAAATATTCACCTGTAACTTCCGCCTGACGTCTTCGCCCAACTTATTCTTCCTCTTAAGGGTGAGTGAGACCAGCTTGTGGCGAATGGACCTCGGTTTCTGCTTGTTGAGATAAGCGTCTGGGTCCATGCCCATGAGCTGCGCCTCCTGGAACTCCTTGGAGCGGATGAAGTTTCGGCCGAGCGTGGCGGTAACTTTGGACATGACCGATGTGTTGTCGCGGTCCATAGTGTGGTAGCGCGGCTCCGGTAGATCTCCTGTGAAGCGTAGGATGGTGATCCATAGCGCCTGCGCAGCCTGAAATAACAATAGTGACAGTTGTCTAATTTGATCCTGTATAAGGCTTCTTATGTTTGGAATTGGGCAGAAAATATGTCATTGTTAAGCGTTAAGATTCGAGCTGAATAAAACGCAAATACATTTTATTCTTATCACGGATAGTCATGACGGATATACAGAAGATCACAGTATCATCTAGGCAGTGCATCATCAGCGCGGTACAGTACCTAAAATGTTAAGATCCATGATCAGATCAGATCTCACTCGTTCTCTTCCAGCTCAATAGGTAACTCTATATCTATTTTTATTCTATTCACACCTTAAGTGCTGTCAAGTACTTTGAAGGTGAAATGGTACAGGTGGAGTCCACATCGGTGGCGGAAGCGGCGCGTAGGTGAAGGAAGAGGTTGCGAAAGCGGACGTCGCCAACGCTATGTTCATAACAGGCAGTATGTTAGTCATGGCGATTTACTCTGTCTAAAAATTAAGAAGAGTAGTGAGACTAAACATATCTTCTTCCAGTGTGAACACCAAATAAAGAAGAAGTGAGTTACAATGACTCACTATTGATTCTTTCAGTGTGAATGCCCAACGCTGTTATGGAAGAAGTATATTTCAAGACACAACAAGAACTTGTTGTGTTTGTGTGATTGGTTTCAGGAAAGGAGCGAGTGACAATAATTAAGTTAAACGGTAAACTCTGGAACGCTCTCCCTGCTCATATATTTCCCCCCAAGTACAGTCTCGGATCCTTCAAGAGGGGCGTGAATGGGCACCTGTCAGGCCGGTATGGAATTAGCAACCCCCGCATACGCCCGAATGTCTATGGGCGTCGTGCTTTATGGATGGCTCGGCGCCATATGTCGCGCTTTCAAAAAAAAAAAAACTTACCAGCTGATCTCCCTGGGTGTGCAGGGGTAGAAGTGGATGCTTGAGAGGCTTGCGCGAGTACTGGTGTGTGATGTTGCCCTGGAAGTAGGTCGCCGCGAACTTCTGGAACTTAAACTCGGAGAGATCCTCTTCGTCTTCTGAAGTCGTCTGCATCGGTGTTATCATCTGTAACGTGTTGGATAGTAATTCGATTTAAAGAATCTTTATTATCTCAAAGAACTTGTACACTTAAAAGATGGTTACAAAAAAGCTAAATCTTAAAAAAAAAAACAACATATTGTAAACATAAACCTACTGCGTGGGGCCAGTACTTAAAAATAATAGCCCCACTGCATCTCTACCCGCGCATGTCGTTAAAGGTGACTAATAGGTATAAGGACAAGGTGCCGTGCATAAGAGTGACAGGCTAGCCACCTCTCACCTTGGCGCGGTCCTTCGACCGAGTCATGCAGCAGGTGAGCCTTCGTGCCTCACTTGCAGCTTGATATGATACTTTTTAATTCGTTGCTTGATATAGTTATCTTGTCCGAATACTTTGCTAAAACTTTGCAATTTACAAGAGTACTTGCAGCACAACAACTATTGCGTGTGGTATGTATGTATGTATGTATGTGTTTCCTTAAGTTTGAGAAGGTATTTGCCGCTATAGGTATTTCATAGTACCTATGCCGAAAAACTTGATTGAAATAGAGATAAGGTTTATTCTTCATCCAGGATGCTATTAGAATCTTATTTTCAAGGTTATCATTGCGTTAAATTATTTGTACCTACCTACCAATACCGATAAAACAGCAGTTGCTGAGTCACTGAAAGAAAATCCTTGGTACTATATCTTGATTTTCACAAATTCTTTATTGGCAAGTATTGTTACGTATCAAAATTGACGATGGCACTATACACCAGATATAGGTAATGTAAATAGGCAGAGTGGTCAGATTCTTCAGTATTCATGTTTATGCTGTAAATATTAATGCTCTTGTGAGCGGTAGTATGGGTTAATGATTGTAAGACATACTTATAAGGTAATAAAAAAAACATTGTGACCTGCGAAGTTTGCTTGTCAGTACTTCTTCGTATTGAATTTAGAACTGGGAGAATTTTGGACATGCATGTCCAAGCGTAGGCTACCTACCTATGGATGAAATTATACAATAAATAGTAACCTTAGAAGCCTTTTTGAACATTCCTATCTACTATAGCTAGGAGGATCTCCTTTTTTTATGGAAACTGACACAGTTGGCTACATCACCTACAACATCCGTGATGTCAGCCCATAACACCGGGAGAACTAGGTGCCATGTCCTTGCTTGCTCCCCTTCATTTCATGTCGGCTACACTGAACTGGACGGAAACGCGAACTATTTACATAGCCGTTTCGACCGACGCTTCGTTCAGTGCGATGGTACCACCTAATAAGGTAAGAAGGGAAGGGACCTACAGTTTTACGTGGAATCCAAACCACGGTCAGCCTCCAACAGTCGGGCGGTCACCCATCCAATTACTGACCGCGGCCCAGGTGTGCTTATGATCACGACCGACAGTCGACCTACGGCACCACTGAGCTGCCGAGGCTGACAAATATGTAGATATATGTACTAGTTAGAATATTGGGTTACCTCAAGCTGGTCTGGTCTCGACTGCGGCAGATCGCTGAAGATGGATGTGTCCTTGGGCGCTGGCGCCTCGCTGCTTGAGTCAGGCAAGAAGTCGAACATGGCCTCCACCAGCTTCCCGTCGTCCACCTGACGCAAGCATCGCGAGACATCAGTATACGTACACCGGACAATATTAATTTACATCACATAGTACCAAGTCAATGTTGCTGATTTTCTCGATGGTGGCTAGCTTTTAGGGTTCTGTAGTAGCGTACGGTACGGGTCCTATTGCTAAACCTACGCCGTCTGTCTGTCGTGCCTGTTCTGCCTTTAAAGAGCTGTATAATATGTGTTATTATGGCGGATATTCTAAGAAATAATAAAAAAGACAAAAGTAAAACAAAAATAAGGAAAAAAAAAACAATACAAGAAACATGTATTCAAGGTTTTTGTTTTGTTTATGCGGGTATCATGAAAACGGTAATACAAAAAAAAAATACCGTCAAACTCGGTGTTATTATAGTGCAAAAAGCATGTAATAAAAAAACCGGAAAATTACAAGGTGGCAAGGAACACTCACGAGGCACGTTACACGAACATACGTCAATATATGAATATTCTTTTAACTCGAGAACCACTTTATGGATTTACATACGGTTTTCACTGTTACATTCTGTCACTTCTCAAGATGGTTTTAGGCAGGCAATAAATCATAACGCTACGTCATCGGCGACCTCAGCTGTGAGCAAAATGTCACGAGGGCAAAAGCTAGTGCTAAATAAATTACCTAATTAATTACATTATGGCAATGATTTTATCAAATTAAATGTTATTGTGTTTTGACATTTTTGGTCCTTCCAGCCGGACGTGAAAGTGTAGATAACGATCATTATGATATTACCTACTCCGCTGTACTGCATTTATCGATAATGTTTGTCCATAGGTACGATTTTCAGACGTGACGACAGATCAGGTTGACAGGAAGAAAAATGAACATGTGAGCACACAGAAATCCTGATCTGTGTGTGAGCAGTACTTTCTCAAAAAAACTGCAGTCATACGAAGTAGGTATGTATTACTTGTGTGCAATTTTATTTTGTTAAAAAGTCACTAATTGTAAATGTAAATGCCCTTAAATTTTCTTCTTTCTGTGTAGGGACCCCTTAATTTTTACTTTTTCTATTTTTTATAATTTTTTATATCCGCCATAATAACAGATATTCTGTGAACATTTCAACCGGCTAGCTATTACGGTTCCAAAGATACAGCAATCGGACGGACGGACAGACGGACAGACAGACAGACAGACGTTGTAGGTTCAGCAATAGGGTTTCCGTACGGGGGTACGGAAACCTAAAATAGTGACATTATGCTGAGCTTCAGGCAGGTACCAGGGTAACATAAAAACTCACCGGTTCGTCCTGCTTCCTCGCCGCGTCCTGTATGAGTGTCTTCTTGGCCTCCACCTGCCGCTTCTCCTCCAGGGCTAGCTCGGCCTCCCGCCGCTCCAACTCGTACATGCGCTCCTGGTAGCCGCAGGCACAAACATTAGGTTTTAATTTCATTATTGGCTGGTAGAATAGACTTAATTATTTTATCCGTTGAATTCAGTTAATTATGTATGTTATAAAATATTAGAATGCATCAGCTTGCGTTATACTTATATAATAACTATTAATAATTTCTTTTAAAAAAGACAAATTATCAAAGACAAGTCAACAACACAAATGTGAAGATGAGACCACACTCAAATAAAATATTTTATTTATGCTTGTTGTGACAAGTTCGAGTGCAGTCTAGCTGCCATAAAAATGCTCAATATACATTGAACATTAAATATGCACATTATGACAAAGGACATCTAATTATAATGATATTGTCATTAGGTATGTCGGTAGAATGACTTTCAAGAACCATCTAATCCAGGGTTTCTCAAACTTTTTTTTTTCAGGTACCCCTAAAACCAATATGTTTGGCGGCGTACCACCTATACCTACAAGAAGCTAATAATAATATTTATCTTCTAAATCTACATTCTTAAATTATCTTTTGAGGTTAGCATCGCACCTAAGTTCAATTAATGATTCTCTTTCCTTGGATGTAAGTGATCTCGGATCTAAAAATTGATTTCTTATCGAATTTAGTTCTGAAAAATCTTCTTTCAAATATTCTTCGGAACTCACTATGAGCATTTGACTATGGATTTTATATTGCTAAGAACATCAGAATTCAAATTATATTTATGTTCATCAACAAAACTTTCTAAATTAGGATTATGGCACTTGCCGCTTATTAAATTTTGTAGAGCATAATGTTTCATTTTTTCGCATACCACCTCGAAGCAGTCCGCGTACCACTGGTGGTACGCGTACCATAGATTGAGAACCGCTGATCTAATCCAATTGGATGTTGTTTTCAATTCATAGATTGCTAACAGAATTTGTTTGAAGCTCTCTCAAAAATCTAAGAAATGCTTGCATGAAGTGATTTATATATAATCATATATAATGGTATTTTTACTGTCGTTGGATCTTGGAATGATGGGATGGTGTAACATATTTTGCAAATGATGACACCAATAGCTATAACATATTCAAAATTCAAAAGTTAATAAAACGTCAAAATTAGGTGTCACTTTCGGATACTCATTCGGACCAATTCCAAAAATTTAAACAATTAAGTCCAAGATTGAGCTCTCCATTTTATGTTATGATTTTTTAAGGTGGTGTATTTTTAAATTCTTATAACAAAACTGACCTTCGAAAGTTTGAACAATGATTTGAAAAATGCTCACAAAACAAGGTGACTCACATTGCACTTGCACTTCCTTTCATGCGTCTGCTGTCGACCCATCTCGACAAACTAAGTTTTCAGGCGTCAGGCAGGCGTCATGTGTTAGCACTGCCAGTTCGTTACAACGCATTGTATTGTAGGTATAACCGATTTTTATATGGATAACTAGATTCATTATTATGCACTATGGACTCGGTCAGACCGGTCAATATAGTTGAGTAAGCAGTTTGTTGCCACTTGTTATAGTTAATTATTTGTTGGTTTAATCGTAACAGTTTGCACGTACAGCACGGGGCAGTAAGTAATGTACATTGGGCTTTAGAAAGAGACAATCCGTTTGTAGAGCGTTGTCTCTGTCACACGAACTCGTACGTCTCTGTGCGAAAGGGACACCGGATTGAATTGTCTCTTTCTAAAGCCCAATAAAATTAAATTTAAACTTATAATTTGAACATTAATAAAATTAAGCGGTTTTATTAATGTTCAATGTAAAATTCAATGTTCAAATTATTAAAAATTAAATATATGTTTGAGAATTTCAGAATTTTCAACTGGACAAAATAAACTGTTTTATGTTTCTATATACATTTTCTATTTCGAAACCTATTAAAAGTTTCAGCATAATAGCTTCCTGTCACAACAATGAATTATTTATTACATAGGTAGGTATTTTATATTTTAAAATCTGTCTAAGGCCCACTTGCACCAACACGAGTTAAGTTAAGTAGCGAGTTATGGATCTAAACGCGGTTCCCACAGTCAACGGGTGCTAGCTTAACGAGTTAAACTGGTTTATATATTAAATTTGTGTTGGTGCAAGTGGGCCTACGTTTATCTTATTCTTGAAGGAAACTGTATTAAGTATATTCTCTGTACAGACCCCGAGAGTGTTTTGGTTTTTTCTTATGAACAAACCGGCACGGGTAACTGTGCCCAAAAGTTCAGATAGAAAATCAGGCACAACCAATTGCACCACTCATCGCGAAACCGCGCTCAGATATTTTTTCGATAAACCTGAGTGCGTCGACACAGGCGAAAGCCCAGTGGTGCACTCGAGACATCTGTCAAATGTGGTTTTGTTTTCTTCGTTTATTCTTCTCCTCTTTATTTTCTATACTTGTTTCGATCTCGAAAGGTTCTGACCCATTTTCTAGAACCCCTTCATTAAAATTATTGTTAGGACCCCTTTTTGAATATTTTTGAGGTCCGCTAGGACCCAGTGACTGGGTCAAAGCATAAATTAAAGAAAATTGTCTTTTTGAAGTACCATTACGACTTACAATATGATTTACGTGGTAATTCAGCACAGTAAATATACCTAGACTTAAGAAAACAATTTAATTCTTACTAACTTTCCACACAATAAACATTTTCGAATTTGGAATTAGAGGCGCCATGCCAGCTATGATAATGCAAATAGTTTCGATTTTAGGATTGATATAAAGGACTTAAGCTAGAAACTCATTGGGCCCACGTACGCTACGCACGCGTACGTGGGCGCGTCGGTCTCCATACATTTTTTAAGGAAGAGTGCAGCACGCAATGTGTCGCGTAGCGTAGGGTGGCGTGGGCGCAATGAAACTGCGTGCTGTACTCTTCCATATAAAATGTATGGAGACCGACGCGCCCAGATTCGCGTGTGTGGCGTACGTGGGCCCAATGAGTTTCTAGCTTTATTCCTTTCATAAAGCTCTCAACTTACACTGAAAATAAGTACAACACAAATACCTAGCTTTTCTTGTCCTGCATCAAGGTCTCTTACAAAACAATGCTTTCCCACGATTTGAAAAATTAAAACATAAAACTCACATGTTTTATCTCATATTCACCGCCAATACTTGCAAGTCGATTCAATATCAACAGATGCATCTGTGCGCGCTTTCGATGATTCACCAAACTCACTCTCCAAACATCATCACTCACGACATATCACAACGGCTTTAATCCTTCGTTTATTGCCTCTTCAAACCAATGCATCCGACTGTTAGATTATCTCGACGAGATAAAATAATCCGCTTTGATGTTCCACGAATCGGCCATTAAATTAATGATTATCAAATCGTGAATGATAAGGTTATTTTGAATGATGGTCGTAGAGACGCGACTACACACTTTGGGCTGTAGACAACGACAGCTGTGATGAAATGATGTATTATTGTTAATTTACATAATTAAACTCTAGTATTGTATGGTATTGTTTTGTATTGTTTATTGATCATTCATATGGAAGTTAGACTGCGCTCGAACTTGTCATAATTTGTTCTATCCGGTTCGATTAGACCCACGAAAAAGAACCGACAGGGTATTTTTTTTTTAATATTGTTCAAGTAATTAGTGACTAGCCACATAATAATACCCGCCCATAGTCAAGCTTTGGCTTTACATGTTGAAATCGAACTAAGGACAAGATGCCGTCGTGCATAAGGGCGACAGGCTAGCCACCTTTATTTTTATTTGTATGGAAAGTGACACAGTTGGATCATCACCTACAGCATCTGTGATTTCAGCCCATAACACCGGGTGAACTAGGTGCCATGTCACTGCTTACCTTGGCACGATCCTTCCACCGAGTCTTGTAGCAGGTGGGTCTTTGTGTCTTACTTGCTGTTTGATAGTTATCTTGTCCTAATATAATTTGTTAAATGTGGTGGTCGGTGTTGTGATGCAATTTGCAAGAGTACTTGCAGCACAACACCGACTACTCTGCTTGCCCCGATTGTCGGTATACAGCGTGTGGTATGTAAATCGAACTGGCAGACATTCATCACGTGAACAAAGAAGTGGTTTAACCACCTATGGATGAATAAAATGAGGTGATAATCATCAAACAAATACAGCGGACAGAGAAAGGTAACTAATAATTATAAATAAATAAATATAATAGCTCTCACTTCCAAAATCTCAGAATTTTTAATGAGAACTATCATAATTTTGCAATCATTGAAAGGGGATTTTAAATATTTAACCTATATCGAGTACTTTAAAATAAAGCATTACATTTTCGAGAAATGCCATCTTGGAAAAACATCAATCTCGCAGTGCAAAGCGTGTTGAGTAACATTGATCGCACACAGAGTCGGTTTGTCTTGCAACGGCAGTTCAGTATGTCTCCTCTTCGATTCCTCTAGTGGACTCTAGTAGACTCCTCTTCTTACGGGACCTTAAATAAGCGCCTGGATCTCCAACACCCAGGCTTAAGTATAGTATCCAGGAGAAAGGGTTGCATTCCCTGCTGCCTTCCCTGTGTCTGCAAGTGGGACAAGGTTCTAACAGCACCTAGCACAAACACAATCATTATTTTGTATTGCTTCTGAACTGGGTGGCTGTGCCCGAGGTCGAAGCCTCAGGCGCTACCAATTTCACCCCCGAGGAGCGCCAGTCCGGCTTGGAGGTGGACTATGTCGCTGGGGAAAGGCTGTTAACCCGCGATTTGAAGATCCGTGCATTATAGGCATATTGTAGGAGTGGGGAAGGACATTCCACGGAAGCCCGTTCCACACCTTTGCAGTGCGACACAAGAACGATTTAGAGAATCGTGCAGTTCGAAGAACTCTTCTGTCGACTACAAAGGGGTGTTACGCGAGAGTATTATAATGTCTTACTCTATAGTTGTGCTCGGCGATCTCCTTAGCGCGCGTGTTGCCCTGGTGCTTCAACCGTTGCTCCTCTTGGCGACGCAAGCGCAAAGCCTCGCGATGGTCGCGGGCCTCGCTGCGCAGACGCCGGTAGCGCCGCACGGCGATCAGTCGCCGCGCGTGACTCTGGATCTTCACGATCGCCCACATCTTGTGCCCGTACGAGCGACGCACGAGGTACCCGCGAGCCGCAGCCTGGAGAAACAAAATGGCGATGTTATTCCGCCTTACGTTTCTCACTTCCTACGTAAACTGGATGTGTGTGTTTATGGCACTGCTTAGAGGAATTTTCAAGACGCGAATTAGCTTTGATACTATGCAGCTGGAATCCGCACACTGATGGGTCAACTTTGGAAATGATAATACCTACAATAAGAGAACATGCATAATCATCATAGATTGGCGAGAGAAAAGATGCATTAATTTAGTGAGTTACCTAAAATTTTATAATAACATGCGTGAGACAGAATAAGATGCCATAATCGACTCACCTGTAATGAAACTATGTGTCCTCTCAAATGTCGGAATCTGTGCGCCAACACCCTCGCTCTGATGAGAGCCTGCAGTCTCGCGTAGCCTCCCTTCATCTTTGCATAACGAATTCTCTGCAATTTGCCTCGCCACTGCCTCTGGATCAAAATGGCGGCGTGTCGCATTCTTAGGAATCTTCTTCGATACACCCAGCCCCGGATCGACCTCTGTAGGATTAAAATCTTCCTCGTCAACACTCGGTCTCGCTCTTGCTCCAAGAACAAGTCGTGGGCGTCCTTCAAAAACACTTTGGTGTGTCCAAGTTGATAGTCTGATTTCCCAAGAACGGCTGCGCAAATTTTCGCCGTTGCCGGCCTACAATCGGTCTTATGAGCCGGTGGCACCCCAGAAATCAGGAATCTGTACCTCTCGACAAATTCCTTGAAGCTGTGGCGGATGGGGTACCCTGCCCTCCGGATCCTTATAGTCTCCATCATTCCCGAGTACCTCAGTTGCCTGCAGCACAGGCCTCGGTCGAACATCATTGGCTTTTTGAACTCGTTGGGCTTGATGCATCTTATAAAGAACGGTTGACAATTACTCAGAGTCCTCATCAGAAGGTCTAAACTTTTCTTGAACTGGGTGGAGAGTGTAGGCGTTCGTTTCCTAGTTTCGGATCCCATACCGATGTCTTCGGCGAAAATGTGCTGCAGGAATTTGTTGCTAGACATGTGTACCAACTGAAGGAGGTCTGCGCTGAAAGTATCCCTATTCTTTTCCAGGAACCCTCTAGTGTCATAAAATACTATTCCGGCAAAATGATTGAGGCCAAAACTCGTGTTGATGTCGGACTTCGGTTTGAGGTAGTTTCTGTGAAGGCCGTGCGTCTTGTGAAGCTTGGCGAGCATAGTTTGGTCTGTGCCTTTGGGAAACTTGGACTCCTCGTCTATGAGAGCCATGATGTTGAGCTGCTTGATGGCGATAAGGTCCAGGGCGTCCTGGTTGTCGACGAACTCGATGTGTTGCCAGTTGATGCCCTCGAGGTTGTATTCCTCCTGCTCCAACTTGAAGATGTGCCTAACGAAGAACTGCTGCAAGTTTTCGTTGGCGAAGTTGATGCAGAACTGCTCAAAGCTGTTGTGATCGAAGTTTTCGAAGCCGAATATGTCGAGGACTCCGATCGCGGTTCTCATTGTAGCTTTCGGTTTGTAGATGGCCGAGTTGATTTTCTTGACGATTGTGACGAATAGTCTTCCGTAGATTCCTTTGACGAAAGCGTCTCTGATGTCTACGGACTGGTCTCTACTGAGAGTGGATACAACAGTTTCGCCGTGAGCGAAGAGAGTTTTTCTCGTTAAAGCGCTGATGAGGGACTGTACCGGCACGCCGAGAAGGTTGGCCACTCTCTTAACGTCGACTTGTTCGGTGATTTCTGTGGCATCTAAGTTGTCTACAATGGTTGCCTGGTACTTGATGTTGCCGCAGTGCAGGAGAGCAGCCAGCAGCTTGAGGATTTCCCATATCTCCTGCTCTGAGAACAGCAGCACTTTCATCGCTGACCTGATGTCGCCGAATTCGGCCGCATCATCTCGACCTTCACAGGTGTAACTCCCGCCCTGGAAATATTAAAGAATTGACTCATTAGTGTTACACATAGATACATACATACATATCTGCCTATCCCACTAGGAAAAAGCCATGCCATTATGTATGTACGTACAGAACCCGGCAGTGAATAACGCACATCGGGCTTTAGAAAGAGACAATCCGGTTGTAGATAGTGTCCGACCGAATATTCGGTTACGGCTTTCGGCTTTCGGCCTTTCGGCCAATATTTGCCACATTCGGCAAACTTACGGTTTCGGCCGAAAGTAGTGGTCACTTTTGGCCTAACCGAAAGTTGTTAGACAGACAAACCGACCGACAGAGCGCACGCGACGCGACGCGACGCGACCGCCGCGATGCGATTATGCGATTGGCGGCCGGCGCAGGCACACACACGCTTTCTTTCAAACTTCCATTGCCCGCCCTGGCCGCCCCCCGTTCTTCTTATTTAAAGTTTTTATTGTTTCATTTGTTTTTTTTTTAATTGTTCAATTTGATTAGGCGATGAAAGAAACATGAAAAGTTTTTTAAGTTTTAAAGGTTTTGTTTGATTTTTCATTATTAATAATTGTATTAATATTTGTGCATATAGTTTTATGCGTTAAATAAAAAATTTCCCATAATTATAAATACCTTTTATTGTCACTTGCATATCCTTCTACCTAAATAATGCATAACTAACTAACTATGTAGGTACTTAAATACCATACATACTTTCGGCTACGGCTTTCGGTTTCGGCTTCGGCTTTCGGCTTTCGGCCGATAGTAGAATTTTGCCGAAATTCGGCTACGGCTTTCGGCCGAAAGTGAAAGTACACTTTCGGTCGGACACTAGTTGTAGAGTGTCGTCTCTGTCGCACGACCTCGCACATCTCTGTGCGACAGGGACAACGCTCCACAACCGGTGTGTTTCTTTCTAAAGCCCGATGTGCATTATTTTACTGCCGCGTACTGTACATACGTGTACATACCTACCCCACGCTGTATCCGACAATCGGGGTAAGCAGTGCAATCGGTGTTGTGCTGCAAGGACTTTGGTAAATTATAGCACAACACCGACCACCACGCCTATCTAGAAAAGTATTACGACTAGATAACTATCTAGCAATCAAGTAAGGCACGAAGACCCACCTGCTTGCTGCACGACTCGGTGGAAGGACCGTGTCAAGGTGAGATGTGGCTATCCTCTAGCCCTTTGTCACGGCATCTGGTCCTTATCCCTTAGTCGCCTTTTACGGCATACACGGGGAGAGATACAGTTGGGCTATTCTTTTAAAACACCGGCCCTACCTACATGTTACTGAAAACGCCATTCAATCAATAATTTTCCTTGAAATAGTAAAACTACTTACACCAGTCAAATATCTATATTCCGACGGATCGCCCAACTCAAGTTTCTTCTTGTCGTCCTTCGAAAGTCCGGCCAGCAGACAGTAGAAGATGTGATAGTTCCTCTCGTCCTTGCTCTGGGAGACTATCCTTGACTTTTCTAATAGATATTGCTCTATCTTCGCGCCCTCGATGACCCCGCCGCTGTTGAAGTGTATGTCGATGTACTTGCCGAAGCGGGATGAGTTGTCGTTTCTTACGGTCTTCGCGTTGCCGAACGCTTCCAGAATTGGATTAGCTTCTAATATCTGTAAATCAAAACGAAGATTATTTATAAAGAGCCTGTTAGGTTCCGTGGCCATTTTCTTCTTGCATGCAAAGCGATTGCGCGCTGCGTCCACGCGGTCGCACCGCACCGCAAGTCCACTAAAATTATATTTTCTTTATTCTTTCTAATTCCTTCATCATAATTCCGTTGCACCTTACTATAGGTGGTAGGCTCAAATTGCGGCCGACTGCGTTGGTATAGTGTAGTACGAGAGCACTGTTGCGGTCTGAAAGAAGATAATATAGTGACAAGGATTGAGAAAGGATTGCTTCGGTCGTTCGGGCATGTTGGAAGAATGCACAGAGCATGAAATGCGCGCGCCCGCCCCTACTAGAGGCGCCGTGAGCGCGATTTCTCTACAACGCCGTTGAAGCCTGTGGGCGTGGCCTATGACTTACATATGTGTGTTGTGCATGTGCATTTGTTTTGTGCGTGTGCCTAACTTGCTCCTCTTTGTGTGCAGTGTCGATACTAACACACACACACACATAAGAAGCGCTAGCAGCTCAGCGTACAGTTAATGGGTTTCAAATATCATCGCTTAGGGCGCCTCTAGTAGGGGGCGCGGGCGGTAGGGATTTGATGCTCTGTGGAAGAATGGATGATAGGAGATTAACATATGATTAAAATATGACTGTTAGAGTCGGGAAGGGTCGCCCTAGACGCACGTACCTGGATCAGATGGGCATGTTCTCAAAAAGGGTCATGTGCGTAGTACCCGTAACCGAAGAGCATGCATGAAGAATGTTATTAGAGTGGAAGAGGCGGCAGAGGTGTCAGGATCGTGGCACGTGGAGATCCGTTGTCTCTGCCTACCCCACCGGGAAACGGGCGTAACGCTATGTATGTGTGTATGTATGTAATGTATGTGTTGGTACCACAGTGCTGGATATAAGATGGCCGTATAGCAGCCACGGCTGCGTTCTCCTTTAGTCCAGTATAGAAAGCAATCCAAAGGGGTGTCTCCGGTATGGCGCCTACCTTTTCGGAGGTGATCTTAGTTGGTCGGAGCCAAGTCGGAGCATATGCTTTGCCCCTTTTGATTCAGCCACCCATACCGAATTACTAAAGTATAGGACCTTGATCGCGAGACGCCAGTTGCGTCCACCAGCAGAGAGCCTGGCAGCCTCTTCATGACAAATATGAAATCAAAAGGGGTGTTTTGGAAAGTGCCTAGAACGCTTGCGGCATCACCCCGCTGGATGGCAAGGCTTACCCTTTGAATAAAGTAGGCATTTGTCTGACTCTTATTGAAGTTTTCTTATACACAGCGCAACATGCGGCATCGTTTCACCTACGAGTAGGTGACGATGCCCATGGACATTCTGTGATGCACGGGGATTGTGAATGCCATGCCGACCTGACAGGAGCCTTTTCACGCCCCTTTTTAAAACCCCCAGCTGTGCTTGGGAGGAAATAGATTAAACTGGCTTACACCTGTAAAACTGTAGGTCCCTTACCTCCTAATCTTACTTGGAGGTAGGGTTTAACCCGCCCGGGTTGGTACCACCGCACTGAATGAAACGTCGGTCGAAACGGCTATGTAAATAGTTTGTGTTTTCCGACCAGTTCAGTGTAGCCGGCACGATCAAAGGGGGGAGCACTGACATGGCACCTAGTTCACGCGGTGTTATGGGCTGGCATCACGGACGTTGTAGGTGATGTAGGCAACCGTGTCAGTTTCCATAAAAAAAAAACACCAGATCAGCATTTGGTGTAAGCCAGTTTATTTTAAGCAAGTAGTTTAAGCCAGGCCATTTGAAGGCTTTTGGACGAGCTGTGCCTCCGAGAGCCTTCAAACAGACAACCGTGTACGTACCTGCTGCTCTATCCACGAGTGCTTCCCGCTGATGGCCGCCAGGTACTGGAGAATGAGCTTCGTGGACTCGGTCTTGCCCGCGCCGGACTCGCCGGAGATGACGATGCACTGGTCCTGTGTGTAGCGCCGCATGTGCGCGTACGCATTGTCACCTGCCGGACAAGATGGCCGCTGTCAATTTGCGCCCTTCCAATAAAGGAAGAAGCAGGCCTCACGCACTCTATGTACTTGCGCGCGCTAACTACCTACCGCCCGGCGGGCCGCCGGCGAGCATAATTCAGTGGAAATTCGACAGCCGCGCGGAGCATACTACACGCGCGCCCACGCGACTGCACGCAGCTGCAAAGCAATAATCACTTTACACTCGATCGTTTAGGTACATTTTCTCACGATGCGATTGGCGACGTGAAACATTAGGCTATTAAAGCCGTACGTATGGAACTATTTCTATGGAGAGATTTATTTGTTACGAAGTAAGTATTAAGTAATCTGTGGTAGAAGTGTGTAGTGAATGTTTTACAGTCCCAAAAATGATAAGTGAACATTCAGGGTCAAAATGAGCTTTTAAAATTTTTCGAAAATGTTCACCATTTTCCGGAGATATATTTTGTCAGTATTTAACGAAATGAGTCGGACAAGATGTTTTTTATTTCGAAAATAATTCAGAGGAAACTTATTGTCTTTTTACTTCTCGATTCGTCGCCTGCAGTTCCTCTGATCATTCTCGACAAAAAAAAAATCAAGAGCCATGCACCTTTTTATTTTCTCTGCTAGGGAGATTGCATCAATTTGACCTTAAGAAATATCTGGTACCCATCACAACATTACCTACAATCCCAGGTACTAATTACTGGTAGATAATGCCCATTTCCCGCTTTACTTAACTCCCAGTTTTCCCACTTTTTGTATTGTGCAATAAATGATCTTTTGATGAGATTTTCAATATATTAAATTAAACTTTAATTACTGCAACCATGCAAAATTATATATAGGTAGAAATAGTAATTTTATAAATTACTTATAGTTAGAGACAGAACATTAGTTACCAATAGCGAAGATATGCGGCGGCAGCTCTCCGATCTTCCTCTCCTTGTACAGCTTGATCTGGTCTGCGGTGTAGATGGGCAGTATCTGGTACGGGTTCACTGCCACCAGTATCGAGCCCGTGTATGTCTGTAATCATCGCAGTAGGTATGTTACACTTGACAACTTCTGTAGTCAATGCAGTTAGGTATATCAAAGGTTTGAAAACTTCCTTCTTGGACATTATTTTTAGAAGAAAACAGCTTTACTCACGGTTATTACCTATTAACGAATATGGATCCCACTCTACCTTTAGGACATGAATTCGCCGTTCGGAACCGGTGTAAGACTGTAGGTGACTTCCCTTGCACCTTACTAGGCTCATATTGCTGCCGACTGGGTTGGTACCACCGTACTGGATGTGAGGAAGGTGAAGAAGAAAAAAGTGGTGTTTTGGAAAGTTTCTAGAACGCTAGCAGCATTACCCCGCTGGGTGGCAATGCCTTGAATGAACTAGGCCCCTGATCGCGGGACGCCAGTCTCGTCCACCAGCAGAGGTCGATAGCTCAGTGGTGCAGACAGTCAACAGTCGCTATTGAATGTTAAGCAACGCTGGGTGCGGTCAGTATTTGGATGGGTGACCGCTGACCGTTGGAGGCTGACCGAGGTTCGGATTCCTCGTAAAACTGTAGGTCCCTTCCCTCCTAATCTTACTTGGTGGTAGGGTTTAACCCGCCCGGGTTGGTACCACCGCACTGAATGAAACGTCGGTCTAAACAGCTATGTAAATAGTTTGTGTTTTCCGGCCAGTTCAGTGTAGCCGGCACGATCAAAGGGGGAAGCACTGATATGGCACCTAGTTCACCCGGTGTTATGGGCTGACATCACTGACGTTGTAGGTGATGTAGCCAACCGTGTCAGTTTACATAAAAAAAAAGAGGGGCACGCCTCTTCATGACATACATGAAAATCAAAAAGGGTGTTTTGGAACGTTCCTAGAACGCTTGCGGCATTACCCCGTTGGATGGAAGGGCCTTGAATATATTAGGCCCGCGGGACGTCAGTTTCGTCCACCAGCAGAGGGACACGCCTCTTCATGGGTGTTTCGAAAAGTTCCTAGAACGCATGGATGGCAAAAAATGAACTTTGAATAAATTAGGCACTTGTTGTTGAAGTTTAAATTTTCATTTCAATAAAACAATCTGATGAAGCGGCCACAGATCTAATCAACACGAAAATATTTTCGCAAGATAATCAATACTAACTAACACTAATAATAAATCTGTAAGGGATGTTCATGGTGTAACTTGCTTTCTTTTATGTGATACTGCTTTTGTAGACTCTACATATGTAATATACCACAGAGCATGGAATACCGCGCGCGCCCCCTCCTACAGACGCCCTAAGCGATAATATTTGAAACCCAATAATCGTACGCAGAGCTGCTAGCGCTTCGTATGTGTGTGTGTGTTAGTATCGACACTACACACAAAGAGGAGCAAGTTAGGCACACGCACAAAACAAATGCACACGCACAACACACATATGTAAGTCATAGGCCACGCCCACAGGCTTCAACGGCGTTGTAAGGAAATCACGCTCAGGGCAACGAATTAAATTATCGGGAAGTCGCATACAACGCACCGAATTGAGGCGCGCTATTGGTGAGCATTCAGCACCCTCTCCAATCGTTGTCTCTCCTTTATGCGTATCAAATTGCCATTTAACCGTCTTACTCTATCGACCGACGTTCACAGAGCGGAAAAGTAACGTGATGTATGAGGCGCTCGCGCACTTACGCTGTTTTAAATATTGGCAATATACATATAGACGAACTCCAATCGCACCTTTCTACCGGTAAAATGTATGACGAGGGCCCGTCCAGAAAGTAGAAATGTCGTTGGCTCTCTAGGAGGCGGCGTCTCTAGAGGCGCGGCGCGCGGTATTCCATGCTCTGTGTAATATACTAAAACCTAAAGTGAAGATTTTTAGAAATATTTTCTGTATGTACGTATGTTCTTCCACAACTCTTAAGCCGATCGATCCGAATTTGATGAAACTTAGTACACGCACATTTAAGCTATACGTGACACAGGATAGGTTAAATAAAATTCAGTTCCGGTTACGCTAAGATGTGGCTCTCATACAAACCGAAATTGTTCCGCGCGTCGCAATAAAGGTACGGCGGCAGCGGGCTTACTTGCTTTCTTCTTTTTAAATACGAATTTCACGCGAGCAAAGTCGCAGGCAAAAGCTAGTATTGTAATATAACTTGAGTGTTATGTTGATTGGCTGGCTTGACCTTGTTATGTAGTCAGAAATGCCTAGAAGGAGTATTTTTTTTTATTTTTTTTTATGGAAACTGACACGGTTGGCTACATCACCTACAACGTCCGTGATGTCAGCCCATAACACCGGGTGAACTAGGTGCCATGTCAGTGCTTCCCGCTTTGATCGTGCCGGCTACACTGAACTGGTCGGAAAACACAAACTATTTACATAGCCGTTTAGACCGACGTTTCATTCAGTGCGGTGGTACCAACCCGGGCGGGTTAAACCCTACCACCAAGTAAGATTAGGAGGGAAGGGACCTACAGTTTTACGAGGAATCCGAACCTCGGTCAGCCTCCAACGGTCAGCGGTCACCCATCCAACTACTGACCGCACCCAGCGTTGCTTAACATTCAATAGCGACAGTTGAATGTCTGCACCACTGAGCTAACGAGGCTGACTAGTATGTTAAAAATGTTATCTTACGCAATCTGTGACGGACAAGCTGTGCCCGCGGCTCCGCCCGCTCTCATATTTCACTTCACTGCTAACCTCATAAGCTATTTAGCGTGATAGTAAGTAGCCTATAGTTGATGGGAAGAATCAAGCTATCCGTAGAATTTTGTTTTATTAAAATCGGTTCAGTGGTTCTCGAGTTATAAACGGACAGACAGACACTCAGACAGACAGAAAGCAGACGTTGGATTTTATTATAGGTAAGGAAGGATAAGGAAGTTCAAACCTTCCAAATGCACAAAATCTATCAGCTGTTCGATTAAGGCATCAGGATAACAGATAGCGCTCCTTGATAAGGAAAACAACAGTGGTCGGCATCAGCTACGTCTACGTACAATATTCTACAGAGTGGTCAAATAAGAGCGAAACAGCTTTAATTTGATTGATTTTATAAAAAACAAAAAACCGGCCAAGTGCGAGTCGAACTCGCGCAACGAGGGTTCCGTATCGCCATGTCACGGTCAGCGCCACTTACGCCATCTATGGCGTGTTTGATGAAATGCTTCATACTGTTTTCGGTAGATGGCGCGCATACCCATTTTAGTTTCTTGTACGGGAACGCCAGTAAATTTTTCACTTTTTAACCGACTTCAAAAAAGGAGGAGGTTCTATGTTCGGCTGTATGTATTTTTTTTTATGTATGTTCAGCAATATCTTCCCCAATTGTGAACCGATTTCAATGATTCTTTTTGTGTTCGGTTCAGTCTAGCTCCAAGGTGGTCCCATTTTTTTTTGGTCAAGATCGGATTGGAAAGCGAGCTTCCGCCGAGTACATTAATAGCAAATAAAAATTACTAAAAAACTGTGAAATAAAAAACTATTTAAAAAAATATAAAAACCGCCTTCAAAAATGTATGAAATAAAAAAAATTAAAATCCCACCCTAGAGTTGAAGGCGGTGGTGCTAAAGCAAGCAAAAATAACCGACCGCCTTCAACTCTAGGGTGGGATGTTTATTTTTTTTATTTTTCTTATTTTTTTTTATTTGTTGTAATATCAGCCATAATAACACATATTCTGTGAAAATTTCAACAGGCTACCTATTACGGTTCAATAGATATGTACAGCCCTCAGACAGACAGACAGACAGACGGCGGCGTAGGATTAGTAAGTAACAGGGTCCCGTACGATGGATACGGAACCGTAAAAATAAAAGAATTTAAAGCCAGTACCTACCTGACGTATGGCATTAGGAACCAATGGGGTGACCACCAGCCCTCGGACAGACAGACGGACAGACAGACAGATAGACAGACAGACAGACAGAAAGACAGACGGCGTAGGCTTAGGAATAGGGTCCCGTGGTGGGCCGACGAAAAATGCTTTTCTGATTAGCACAGCAAGATATTGATCGAAAAGTCGGGCTACCGTCGCGTCGTCGCGCCAAATCAATTTTTAACCCCCGACGCAAAAAGAGGGGTGTTATAAGTTAAACGTGTGTGTGTAAGGCCCAATTGCGCCAACACGAATTTAGAGTTAAGTAGCGAGTTATGGATTTAAACGCGGTTCCCACAGTCAACGGGTACTAGCTTAACTGATTTATATAGTTAAATTCGTGTTGGCGCAATTGGCCCTGGGGTGTGTCTGGCTGTGGCATCGTATCTCCCAAACGGATGGACCGACTTGGTGCGTTTTTTTTTATTAGAAAGCTGGTTTAATCGGGATGGTTCTTAGATATGTTTAAGTAAATAAGTAATCAGAAAAATTCTTATCTTAAAATGTGGACCGATTTGGATGCGGTTTTTTTAAAAAGCTTTAAATTTCTTTATTTATTGTTGTTTATAAGCAAAACTTAGAGATGCGCGAGAATTTACTTAGCGGTCCCAAGTAAGTAAACGGAAATTATTTTTGACTTTTTTAAGAGTTTTTTTAATATTAGTTTAAGGCGAATTAAATTATATGATTTTTCCTATGTAAATAGTTTTGTTTAATACTTTAATAATGTCGGGCGGGCTTAGGCAATTTCCTCCAGTCAACCCGGTGGACCTGCGTTTTTACATGGAATCCGAACCGTGGAGCAGTGGGTGAAGGTATGCACGTAATTTTTTTTCAAATTTTAGGGGGGTTCGCTGGGTTAAGCATTGGTAGTGTTCTCTGGAGCTGTATGGAGTTCACCAAATTACCAATCTAGCAATCTACTGTGCCAGCGGTGGGTCACACTAAAGTAGAGCCCAGCAAGTCCGACATTCACGTCCTCGTCGTGCTCCCTGGGCAATGTTGCGACGATGCCTTTGGCATTACCACCGTCCCAGAGTCGCAACAGCTGAGGAATGTCGGACGCAGGCGATCATCCTGCGCCTAAACAGGATTTATTTTCAGCCTCACTATGTGGTAGACAAGTCCTCCACTATGTCGTCCGGGTTGGTACCACAGGTCGTAGGCGAAAAACTCCTGATGTGGCTCTGCTACACTTGGAGGCCAGCCTGCGACTAGCCGGTCGGTGGACTTGAGTGTGTCGGGGGTGTCCTGGGTTGTGGGTGCTAGTGTCGCTCGCACTCCAGACTCCTTTTAACCGACTGACAGCCGCAGGGGTCAGGGAGAGCCGGTGGAAACAGGTGACCGCTGCCTGCCTGCGTGGTAGTACAGGGGCCCGGCACACGGCCCTCACCAACCCGTGTGCTGGCTGCCCTATCAACACGCGAAAATCCCTGTCAGAGAGCATTGTGGGGCTGGTGACCATGGGAGACCACATGTTTTCTGGGAGGGGGGGCCCGGGGGTCCTCTCGCTCTCTGCGACTGTCAGTTGGTTGAGTCTATCCGAGTTGCACAAGGCATCACCGCGCCCTGGGCACATTCCGATACACTCCACGAATCAATCACCCATCTAAATTATGAGCCGAACAAAAAATAGAAAACTGTATAAACCTTCAGCGGCCCGTTCTCCCTCAAAATTTAAGGTAGACCTCGCCAATATAAGAGGTCTACACACAAATTTCTCATCCGTCGCCTGCCATCTGCAGACGGCGAGGCCTCACCTCCTCTTTCTTACGGAGACCCAGATCGGGCGTCCTGCGGACGCATCCTACCTGGACGTTCCTGGTTACAATCTTCAGGAACGTTTCATGGCGAAGGGTGGTGTCTGCTTGTACGTTGGATCTGGTGTCTCCTATACCCGGCTCACCCGATTTGAAGACCCTGTTTTTCCTGTGTTATGGATCCGCGTGAATCTTCCCCACGTGGTGAGGATTTACGCGGGTGCATACAGATCCCCTAACCTCAGTGCGTCAAGAACAGAGGCATTTTATGAGCATCTCAGCAGTACGGCAGACAAACTGCTTTGCGAGTTCCCTACGGCGGAGTTAGTGATGCTGGGTGACTTCAATGCTAAACACCAAGACTGGTTGGGCTCCCCCATCACTGACCATGCCGGCAGGGAGGCTTACAACTTGGCCATTGCGCACGGGTTGACGCAGTTGGTATCCGGAACCACTCGGATACCTGATAACCCTGCCCATCGACCTAGTTTGTTGGACCTTGTGCTGACTACCGAGCCAAATGGTTACAAGGTGAGGGTCGAAGCTCCCCTCGGAAACTCCGACCATTGCCTTGTACGCTCAACTGTGCCAACTATACACTTCGCGGAAGCACGTGAATGTAGTACGCGAACAGTTTGGCACTACCGGTCAGCACAATGGGATGACTTCCGTTCCTTCCTGGGAGCCTACCCTTGGCACGACGTTTGCTTCTCTTCTCCAGACCCATCCCTGTGTGCCCAATCGGTCGTCGATGTGATCGCACAGGGTATGAATTTCTTCATACCTACCTCCACCGTTCCCATCGGCGGCCGCCATAAGCCTTGGTTTGATTGTCAATGCAGACTGGCTATTGACACTAAGAACAAGGCTTATAGGAAATGGCTGCAGAATAGGTCTGTCGAGAACAGACGAGAGCTCAACGTCGTTGCTAGGTCCTGCAAACGAACGCAAAACTTGGCCAAGTTCAGGCACGACCGTGGAATTGGCGCGAAACTTGCACGTAGCCCTTCGGGTAGCCGCGCCTTCTGGTCTCTCGCCAAATCCATCGGTCGGAATTTCTGCCGTCCTGCTACACCTCCGCTGGAACGTCCGGATGGCTCGCTCGCTATACTCGCGAAAGAAAAGGCGAATATCTTTGCACGCCTTTTCGCATCCAACTCAAACATGGACGACCTGGGCGCCAACCCCCCTTCATTACCCCATTGCGGGCGTATGATGGCAAATATTAGGTTCCACCCCAGAGTCGTCCATAAAACACTACGTGAGTTGGATATTTCGAAGAGTAGTGGGCCTGACGGCGTCCCGGCGATCGTCTTGAAAAATTGTGCTCTGGAATTGGCGCCAGTCCTCACCCGCCTATTCAAACGCTCCTATTCCTCCGGATCAATGCCTTCCTGCTGGAAGAGAGCTTCGGTCCAGCCGGTCCCCAAGAAGGGGGACCCAGCGAACCCATCGAACTATCGCCCTATTGCGATAACCTCACTTTTGAGTAAGGTTATGGAGCGTATTGTCAACTCAGCGCTCCTGACGTACCTAGAAGACTCTAAACTCATCGACGACAAACAATACGGCTTTCGCAATCAAAGGTCGACTGGAGATCTTCTAGCGTACGTCACGCATTTATGGGCTGAAAGGCTCGATGGTTTTGGGGAATCGCTGGCGGTCGCTCTGGACATATCCAAAGCATTCGATCGCGTCTGGCACCGGGGACTCTTAAGCAAGCTTCCGGCCTACGGTGTCCCTACAAAACTGTGCACCTGGATCTCCAGCTTTTTGAGTGGCCGGTCGATATTTGTCACCCTAGATGGTGCCTGCTCGGCCGACTACTCAATCAATGCTGGTGTTCCACAAGGATCCGTGCTGTCGCCTACGCTGTTTTTATTGTTCATCAACGACATGCTCTCGCTCGGCGAAATACACTGTTACGCGGACGACAGCACGGTGCACGAAGGGTTCATCAAGGACTGGAAGGGTAGAGAGGCCTCAGCAGCAAACGCGAGACGCGAAACTGTTGCTCGGGTTGACCAGGTTCTCGAAAAAGTATCCTCTTGGGGGAAGAAGAACTTGGTCAACTTCAACGTAGCCAAGACGCAAGCTTGTGCCTTCTCTACTAAGGCTGATCCGTTTCCTCTCCAAGCCACTTTTCAGGGCAGCCAAGTCCCCAACGATGGTAGTCTGGGCGTCCTGGGTATGGAGGTGTCCAGGGACGTTGGGTTTCGATCGTTCATAGAGTCCAAGGCGAAACTAGCGTCTCGAAAATTAGGAGTCCTTTACCGCTGTCGGCGATTTTTCACGCCGGTCCAACTGCTTACACTCTACAAAGCACAAGTAAGACCGGTGATGGAATATTGCAGTCATCTTTGGGAGGGTTCCCCTGAGTACCTTCTTTCAGCCTTGGATTCTATTCAGCGACGAGCCATTCGCCTCATTGGTGACTCCGTACTCACAAAGGACCTTCAACCTCTAAAGCACAGACGTATCGTAGGGTCATTGAGCCTGTTTTATCGGTACTACTATGGCCGCTGCTCTGACGAACTTGCTTCCCTTATCCCTCCTCCTCCTGTTCGCCTTCGCCAAACCCGCCATACTCTCGCGGAACACCCGTTTGTAGTCGACAGAAGAGTTCTTCGAACTGCACGATTCTCTAAATCGTTCTTGTGCCGCACTGCAAAGGTGTGGAACGGGCTCCCAGGAAATATCTTCCCCCACTCCTACAATCCACAGATCTTCAAATCGCGGGTTAATAGCCTTTCCCCAGCAACATTAGTCCACCTCCAAGCCGGACTGGCACCTCCTCGGGGGTGAAATTGGCTGCGCCTGAGGTTGCGACCTCGGACAGAGCCACCCAGTTCGGTAGCAATAAAAAAAAAAAAAAAAAAAAAAAAAATCTGAAATAACTCATTCTGGTACACGCCGCCGCCCACTGAACAGTTGGATTCGAATCTCGGACCTCTCGCAAGAGAAGCCGACACTCCGACCACTTGGCCACCCGCCGCCGTATCGTGTTTTAAAAGTTCGTGTTTTCCGCCCGGTTCAGTGTAGCCGGCACGACCGAAGGGAAGCACTGACATGGCACCTAGAAGATGTTATGGGCTGACATCACGGATGTTGCAGGTGATATAGCCAACCGTGTCGGTTTCCATAAAAAAATTAAAAATAATATATTTTGGCCACTCTGTATAATAAAAAAAAAGCATATGCACTTAGGAATGTCTTGATAGGTAGCTCTTTATACTTATCTCAGATAATGAACTATTGGACTTTATTAGGGTTCCGTATCCGGTACGGGACCCTTTTACTAAGCCTACGCCGCCGTCTGTCTGTTTGTCCGTCCGTCTGTCTGTCCGTCCGTCCGGCCGTCAGTCTGTCCGAGGGCTGTATCTCTTGAACTGTAAAGCTAGCCCGTTGAAATTTTCACAGAATAGTCCGTCCGTCCGGCCGTCTGTCTGTCCGAGGGCTGTATCTCTTGAACTGTAAAGCTAGCCCGTTGAAATTTTCACAGAATATGTGTTATTTATTATTATGGCCGATATAACAAATAATAAAAATAAGAAAAAGTAAAAAAATCCAAGTTACCAGAGGATGGGGGTGGGGGGGGTCGATTTTGGACGTCCAGGAGGGGGGAGGGGAACCGAAAACCGGACACAACCGGACAGCGGGGGAGAGAGGGGTCATTTTTCCCCAAATCGACCGGATGGTCCTTAATGGACGGCCCCTTACATGCTGCTTTATAGTTATCTTGTCCGTATATACTTTGAAAAACGTGGTGGTCGGTGTTGTGCTGTAATCTACCAGACTCCTTGCAGCACAACATCAATTATTTTGCTTACCCTGACTGTCGCGATACAGCGTTTAGTATGTCAGTCTCGGTAGTTCAGTGGTTCGGTCGATCGACTGTTGTTAAGCAACCCTGAGCGCAGTAGTACTTGGATGAGTGACGGCTCGACCGTTGGAGGCTGACCGTGGTTCGGATTCCACGTAAAACTGTAGGTCCCTTCCCTTCCTATCTTACTAGGTAGGGTTTATCCCGGCCGGGTTGGTACCACCGCACTGAATGAAACGTCGGTCGAAACGGCTATGTAAATAGTTCGTGTTTTCCGTCCAGTTCAGTGTAGCCGACATGAAATGAAGGGAAGCACTGAAATGGCACCTAATTCACGCGGTGTTATGGGCTGACATCACGGATGTTGCAGGTGATGTAGCCGACCGTGTCAGTTTCCATTAAAAAAAATGCATGTATGTGAAGGCGGTTGCTAAGCGCCATCTGTCGAGAGTACTTGGATACGTGAAGGCGCTTGCTAGGCGCCACCTATCAAGAATACTGGGATACGTGGGAACGAGATGGACAGCGCGGATTGGCTGCCCGTCTAGCGAAGCGTCGTGCGTGGGTGGTGTGCGGTGGTGGCGTGCGGCGGCCATATTGGACGCGGGACTGGTAGAGGACGTACGGCACGGGCACCCACTCTCGACGAATCGCTAACGTTCTCAGGGATAATACCATGTTTAGTGCATTTGCGAATAAGAATTGCTATTTCAATTTACGTAGGAGTTATTCTGACGCTGGTCTGTAGTGAAGTTACTTTTGATTAAACAAACTTTTGATTTACACTTTTGCGTGCTAATTTGGAGTTCCCCGGCCACGTACCACCATGTCGGATCCAGATGGTGATGAAGTATATGCCGACATCAGAAAGTGGGATCGGAATACATGCCCACACAGGAGAAAATGTCGTCATTCCGTGAAATGTTTCGATTTCGGTGCGATCGGACACAAAGAAGCTGAGGACGGTATAAACGTCTGCGAACATGGACGACATCAACTATCGAAGCTCCAATGAAGAAGACTACGGTGATTTGTATCAACTGCGGTGAGCCACGTCACGTCGCGCCGCGATGCACCAAGTCGGATCGGGTTGCCGGTGGCGGCAGCGGCGAGGGCGCGGCAGGGTCATCGGGACTTCGGAAGCGCGAGGATCAAGACGGAGCGAAGGGTCGACGCGTGTAGTGTGAAGCCTATTTTCGGGGATGATACATCAATCTGGTGAACAGCTTCCATTTTGTTACGATATACGTGTTGATTGCTCTGTTCTTAAAATGAGGGTATTTAACAAAAACTATTCTGGGAAGCGAGTGATTCGGTAATAGTTACCTTGCAAGGCGGACGCATACAGTACGGTTCAAATCCTATCTGTAGTAACCATTGATCAATTTCAACTCAATTTTATTTCACGTCGTACCGGGTAAATGCCTGAGTGTACTGTTCCCATTGAGTTAAGCTGTGAAATCAATGATGCAGAGTCGAGAGTAAGGATGTGCCAGTGTCGGCGCTCCCGTTGAATAGAGAGAAATGAACACGAAGCTAAATTGTGTGTGTGGTCGATGTGCACCCACTATGCTTATTAGCCGCAAGTCACAAAGACCCTAACCCACCTCGGTGGACCGAGGTCGGAGATGGTGTGGTGTAACGGCTGGTGGGGTGGTGTACGGAGACTTGTTCTGCATGGGCAGATGGAATCGCATGTGCGATTTGTGGTCACACGGGGTGATTTGGGCCGTTAGTCGGCAATGGTGGTCACATGGTTGACCGGCCGTGTGTTCGGCATGGTTCGCATGGGCGACATGTTGTTGCATGGGCAACAGTGTGGTGTGGTGGAGTGTTCATAAGTGTTCATTATGATTAAAGTTTTGATTGTATTTAAAAAAAAAATATTGGGAACAATACATTGTTGGTATGTGTAGACTAGATATGCCTAGTCTCATAATTGATCAGTCTTATTCTTTTCATTCGATTGCGTTTGGTTTGAAAAATATCTTGTTTTGATGATTGTTCTGTTTTCATGATTGATTATTGTTGTATCTACCTACCTATTTACTATTAGAAAATTATTTGATTTATGTTCTCTAAGTGAAAGTAATTCAGAGGGAAGTTTGTGTAGACAAGCACTGACTAAAGTAATTGATTCAACCTATTTGTCTCGTCATTTTATTGCAATAACTGATAAAGCGTTCAGCTTCAAGTTAAGGTTACAACGAGCTTAAAAACTGAAACTTGAAAGTTTCAACGTTCATAAACTTTTGCGGTTTAATTTCTGCACTATAAAAATGCTTGATCTGAAAGGTTTTCGGCAAAGTATATCGAAAGTCATCTGTGACCTTTTACCCTTGGTCATGCGGGTCGAGTGGCAAGTATTACAGTATAGTGTAGGCCCCTGGTGTTTCAGAGGATGCACAAGAGGACGTGTGAATGTCAATATGGCCGTGACGGCGGAAGCGACGGAGGCACGGTAGCGGGAAGACGGGTAGCGGCAGCGTCAGGGGCGCGGCAACGTCGGGACTTAGGGAGTGCGAGGAGCAGGACGGAGCGAAAAGAACTTTGTTATCTGTGCCATCTGGTTCTTATGGATTCCAACTTGAATGAATGTGGATACCCACAGGCCTGGAGGTCTGCCACAAAGTACACCAGTAAAGCACACATTGAGGCTGTGACGTGATGCTGGTCGAAGGGACAGTGTCGTCCAAGCCTCACCTTCTTGGGTGCTGGTGGAAGGGACACACTCGTCCGGTCCAGGCTTTGATGTGATACTGGTCGAAGGGACAGTGTCGTCCACGCCTCACCTTCTTGGGTGCTGGTGGAAGGGACACACTCGTCCGGTCCAGGCTGTGACGTTGTGATGCTGGTCGAAGGGACAGTGTCGTCCACGCCTCACCTTCTTGGGTGCTGGTAGAAGGGACACACTCGTCCGGTCCAGGCTATGATGTTGTGATATTGGTCGAAGGGACAGGTGCCGTCCACGCCTCACCTTCTTGGGTGTTGGTGGAAGGGATACACCAGTCCGGTCCAAGTTGTGATGTTATGAGATATTGTTTGTCAGTCTGGGCGAGCGGATCGTTGGAATCGCTGAATTTTTGATACTCGTTTATTTCTTGCAGCACCGCAATGAGATACGCCCGTGGACGGTCGAAGGTCAGTCCGGCCGTGAAGGCGGTTGCTAAGCGCCATCTGTCGAGAGTACTTGGATACGTGAAGGCGCTTGCTAGGCGCCACCTATCAAGAATACTGGGATACGTGGGAACGAGATGGACAGCGCGGATTGGCTGCCCGTCTAGCGAAGCGTCGTGCGTGGGTGGTGTGCGGTGGTGGCGTGCGGCGGCCATATTGGACGCGGGACTGGTAGAGGACGTACGGCACGGGCACCCACTCTCGACGAATCGCTAACGTTCTCAGGGATAATACCATGTTTAGTGCATTTGCGAATAAGAATTGCTATTTCAATTTACGTAGGAGTTATTCTGACGCTGGTCTGTAGTGAAGTTACTTTTGATTAAACAAACTTTTGATTTACACTTTTGCGTGCTAATTTGGAGTTCCCCGGCCACGTACCACCATGTCGGATCCAGATGGTGATGAAGTATATGCCGACATATGCAAAATCTAAAAATTACCTAGTTACCTACTTCCCGCGATAAACAAAGGTAAGACCACCTTGGAATGAAAGAAAATATTGAATAAGTATATATATAAGCAGCATGAATAAGCAACGATGAGAATAAAATCAGCTAGAACCACCGAACTAAATACTAGAGGAGGCAAATCGTGATGAAACACGTTACTCGTCGGTAAACATGCGTTACCTTGTCATCCAGGGCTAGTGTGCCATATTTTTTTTACAGCATGGCGGGGCAAACTCGAATATTAGAGGAAAAAAACGGGATTTCAAAATAAAAGCTGGGACATCAAGAAATCACATAGTTTTTTATCGTTTTGCAATATATTTCGCGGAAGATTTAACTTGCTTAAGTATGTCTTTTTTGTTTTAACATAATGGAAGAAATCAATAAAATTCAGCTTGTAAAGCCTGACCAGGAATATATGAGAGCTGTCAAGATGGAGCCACTTTTTAGATTTATATAGCAACATTCAGTATAGTACGCACATATTGAATTGGCCGATGTTTTTATTCAAAATGTACTTTTGCACTGAAATACACAATAAGATATACAAAATGTATTTTAATTTAATGCACCTTTTATATATATTTTGATGTCAATGTAAAAAGAACTAGCCTTGACATTTACATGTTCACAAATTTTTTTCCATGTATCTGCAGATATGTCCTGAAGCAAAGTGTACAAATTATTAAAAAAATTATTAATCGACCTTGCTGAAACACTAAACTTTTTAATAAAAATTCTAGTTCAGAAAAACTTAACCTAAGCTATTTTTATTCGAACGTTTCGTATTTCTGTAACGTCAAAAAGTGTTTTTTGTTCAGAACGAATAATATTTACGTCCCTCTTTTGTTTGCTATTCGGTAAATAGATGCTTGAGATACACCTAGATAGAACAAAAAATAATTACCTAATTGTACATTACGGCGGCCAATTCATGACAATCTCACTACAATGACATAACGTTTCACCCAAATGTCAGTTCAGAAGCAATTTTGACATTGACGGCCCCTCATATATTCCTGGTCAGGCTTTAGTTGATAATATTAAATATTAGATAAAATGAAAAGGACTGCGGGCAATACAGGCAGCCAATCTACACGAAAACCAACCAACTGCCTCTGACTGAGCGAGCGAGACGAAAGAGAGAGAAAAATAAAAGAGATCGCTATTGTTTACTTAAGCCTTATTCTTATTATTTATTATTTTATTGTATACAGATAACATTCTATCTCGCTCTCGCGCGATCGCGCGTCGCAAACTTTTCTGCAATGTTTAGTTGCCTGCACTGCATTTGGGGGGGGGGGGGGGATACGAATTCATAGAAAAAACGGGACACAGGCCGTCCCGATCGGGACACTTCCTGTTTTACCCAAAAAGCGGGACGTCCTGCTAAAAACGGGATATCTGGCAACGCTATCCAGGGCCATCTTTATGATCCTGCTTGCCCTAGGATTGGATTTTCTACAATACTACCGAACTAATGTTTTTAAGTTTAAGTCAAACTTTTTTGACGTCTGGTACAACGGACACCAGACGTCGGCTGCAGGGACTCCCGCAGTTCCTGATGAAGCCCGTGACGTAGCGGGCGAAACGTCGACTTATGTAAGTCTTTAAACCTACTGTTAATCCGGAAACTTAAAAATGAAAATACTACCGAAATTTAAATTCTGTAGGAAGTCGCTCTCAATGAGTAAAAGCGCTAGAGCGCAGAGTTTTTCCTTTTTTTTATATTTTTAAAAGCTGAAAATGATCTTTTACCACAGTAATTCGAAATCGGCATGGAAAGGAAAATTCGCAGTATAATCTCTTTTTTTTTTTTTTTTTTTTTTTTATTGAAACTGACACGGTTGGCTACATCACCTACAACATCCGTGATGTCAGCCCATAACACCGGGTGAACTTGGTGCCACGTCAGTGCTTCCCTTCGGTCGTGCCGGCTACACTGAACTGGACGGAAAACACATACTATTTACATAGCCGTTTCGACCGACCTTTCATTCAGTGCGGTGGTACCAACCCGGGCGGGTTAAACCCTACCACCTAGTAATATAAGAAGGGAGTCATATCCCTTAGTCGCCTTTTACGACATGCACGGGGAGAGATGCAGTGGGGCTATTCTTTTAAAGTACCGGCCCCACACGGTACATTAGATATTCTCTACATTAGCCCCCTCCCCTTCGCCCCCGCGCACGAATTTTTAGTATTTCCCGCACTGCGCCGGCCCTATGCTGCCCCCCTAAATCCCCTAGGCTAGAGCCTAATCAACCTATTGGTAAATCAGGCCCTGGCCATCATGAATAAATTCAAAGGATCACACTAAACCATATCAGGCTTTGAATGCGCTAACGTTCCTCACTTGCGTTTTGCGGATATAAGACTATAAACTACATCAGTCATTGTGAACTCAGCTTATTAGCTTATTTGATCGGTGACATGTTTTTGCTGTAGTTATGTATGAGAAAGGCTCATCTAGTACCATAGATCAGTAACTAAAACCACTAAAATCCGTGGCTATAGCGATTTGAAACCTTCGAAAGCCATTATTTTCAACTGACCACTTCTCCGCAGCATTAATTCCACATAATTGGATAAAACGCACAATCGTGAGTGGCCAAAATTATGCTCTTGAAACAATGATTAGATAGGCTTAGCGTACGGTTTAAGCCTAGGTAAATCCCCCGTTTCACCGAAACCAATTTGGCCCTTGACAAAATTAATTCTATCCTGTCGTAGGTACTTAGGTACTTATTTACGGTTATTTTTGTATGTAGGGAGTGACTACTTACGTAGATGAGGTTGTCGTTGTAACGGATGAGCAGGTTGCGCAGTAAGCCGGCCTCGCGCAGGTCGCCCAGCGAGATCACGTCCTCGACTCCGACAAACAGAGGTGGCGTGCATGACTTCGATGGGGTCGCGGAGCTTGCAGAGACTACTTACGTAGATGAGGTTGTCGTTGTAACGGATGAGCAGGTTGCGCAGTAAGCCGGCCTCGTGCAGGTCGCCCAGCGAGATCACGTCCTCGACTCCGACAAACAGAGGTGGCGTGCATGACTTCGATGGGGTCGCGGAGCTTGCAGAGACTACTTACGTAGATGAGGTTGTCGTTGTAACGGATGAGCAGGTTGCGCAGTAAGCCGGCCTCGTGCAGGTCGCCCAGCGAGATCACGTCCTCGACTCCGACAAACAGAGGTGGCGTGCATGACTTCGATGGGGTCGCGGAGCTTGCAGAGACTACTTACGTAGATGAGGTTGTCGTTGTATCGGATGAGCAGTTTACGTAGTATGCCGGTCTCATGCAGCAGGTCGCCCAGCGAGATCATGTTCTCGACGCCGAAAAAGAGAGGTGGCGTGCATGGATTCGGTGCGGTCGCGGAGCTTGCAGAGACTACTTACGTAGATGAGGTTGTCGTTGTAACGGATGAGCAGGTTGCGCAGTATGCCGGCCTCGTGCAGGTCGCCCAGCGAGATCATGTCCTCGACGCCGGCAAACAGAGATGGCGTGCATGACTTCGATGGGGTCGGAGCTTGCAGAGACTACTTACGTAGATGAGGTTGTCGTTGTAACGGATGAGCAGGTTGCGCAGTAAGCCGGCCTCGTGCAGGTCGCCCAGCGAGATCACGTCCTCGACTCCGACAAACAGAGGTGGCGTGCATGACTTCGATGGGGTCGGAGCTTGCAGAGACTACTTACGTAGATGAGGTTGTCGTTGTAACGGATGAGCAGGTTGCGCAGTATGCCGGCCTCGTGCAGGTAACCCAGCGAGATCACGTCCTCGACTCCAGCAAATAGAGGTGGCGTGCATGGCATGACTTCGATGGGGTCGTGGAGCTTGCAGAGACTACTTACGTAGATGAGGTTGTCGTTGTAACGGATAAGCAGGTTGCGCAGTATGCCGGCCTCGTGCAGGTCGCCCAGCGAGATCATGTCCTCGACGCCGTGCACGGAGGTCGCGTGCATAGCCTTGATCCGCCGCTCCGGCGGCAGCCATAGCTCGTTGCCGTCGTCGTCGCGTACACGAATGCGGCGCCCCTCCGCCGCGAGCACGCGCGCCCCTATCGCCACGTCGAACTCGCGGTCCGACACCGGCTCGATCCATATGTAGTCGCCCTGAAACCGTACACCAATCTATGTAGTCGTAGGATCGAATGAGTGGCAGGAGGGAAGCAAATTTTCGTTTAATTTCTGTGATTTACTCGTACTTTGGTAGAATTAGAAACTCTAGTGTCTCTATACCAGGGTCAATAGCGCGCCTTTTGGCTCTTTTGGGTGGACAGTATAGGATGAAAGACGTCTTTCTCAACGTCACATTGTGTGAATGTAAAAATTGCAAAAATAATATCAAGTCTACTATCGCTTATTCAATGGGGAGTGCTCGGATGAGTTGTTTGACGCGATCCCGCCATCCCCTTTGCACGTCCGCACCACGCGCGCTGCGGAGGGATTTGACGCTGGACCCTCGGCTGGGACTTACCGCCGATGCGTACCAATCCGTTCTGCATATATTTTCTCTACAGAACTGGTAACGGTTGCCGTGGACAGGAAAACGGAGTGTGGGAAGACCACCCGCCAGGTGGGACGACGACATCAAGTGCATTGGCGGAGAGCAGTGGTTCCGTACGGTTGAAGGCTAGGAGGACTGAGGAAAATTGGAGAGGCGTATGTCCAGTAGTGGACGCTTACACACTGACTGACTGACTGTGTGACATACATAAATACATAATATGAATTACAGCTTATATATAATACCTAAATCTATACATATTTGTCCATTCAGGATTAAAGAATTTAAGCGACTTGCAGTGCCGTATACAGTGAGGTAGTAGATTCCACAGCCGAGCTGCGTGCACAGAAAATGAGTTTGTGTAAAAACCAGTTTTATGAGTGGAGATGGCTAGGATATTGTCATCACATAGTAGGTACTCGTATGTTCTCCATAATCAAGAAATTGTTTGCAACAAATAGACAGCATGAAGCAGTGTGACGTTAGCCGCGGAAGTGTGCGTCGTCGGTAGAAATCAAAGATGTTATCTAAGCGGCACGCACGCATCATTGGTCACGGCAAGTCACGTGTCGGAGTCTGAAACCGACGACTGACGACGCCGCAGACGCATTTGCTTATCTGTCGCTCCCTCGAATAACAGACGTGCGAATATGACGTTCGAAAAGAGTTTGAATATGTCGTTGCAGGATTCTTTCTTTGTTCTTCTTTAAACTAAGTGTTAAGTGTTATTTTTTCTTCTTCTTTAAATTGAGTTTCTTTTGTACTGGTTCTTTCTTTGTTTTTATTTAAAGTTTCTTCTTTTCTTATTCTTTCTGTTCTTTAAATTAAGTGTTATTTTTTCTTCTTCTTTAAATTGAATTTCTTATTTACTGGTTCTTTCTTGGTTCTTTTTTAAATTAAGTTTCCTCTTTTCTTCTTTTTCTTTGTTTTTCTTTAAATTAAGTTTCTTATTTTCTTATTATTTTATTCTTCTTTAAATTAAGTGTTCTTTTTTCTTTTTCTTTATAGAGTTTTTTTCTTTTCTACATATTTCTTTGTTCTTCCTTAAATTAAGTTTCCTCTTTTCTTCTTCTTTCTTTGTTCTTCTTTAAATCAGTTTTCTTCTTTTATTATCCTTCCCTTATTTTTCTTATACGTCATTTAGGTGGAAACTGACACGGTTGGCTACATCACCTACAACATCCATGATGTCAGCCCATAACACCACCGAGTGAACTAGGTGCCATGTCCTTAACCTTAACACATAGTGACTTAACACTTAACACATGGGCTGACATCACGGATGTAGTAGGTGATGTAGCCAAACATGTCAAATTCCATAAACAATCAATTAATGCTTGCCTTATAGTCTACGCCTATAGCCACAATCTTCAGGCATGTCACGTTATCATCAATGTTTTCGCATCTCGTCTCTTTAATATTTAAAGTATTGTTGTTGTTGTTTTAATTGAATATACTGAGATTTTTACCGTACTTATTAGTTGATACATCTTCGTAATGTTAATGTTTTTTGTTTTGTTTTTATGCTTTTATTTTATTTTCCAACATTGCAATAGTAATATTTACTACTGTGTGTTTTGTAACACGGGAGCCGCTGAAAATCAGCGCGCAGTTCAACTGCGTCTCAGCTGAGCGGTTTCCGATTCACCGTCCTCGTGTGTGATTTAATTAGGTATGTAAAATTATTGTGTTGTACTGTCAATGGATGGATAGTGAATAAATATATTTCTTTCTTTCTTTCTTCTTTTTTTTAGGGTTCCCTATCCGGTTTGGGACCCTATTACTAAGCCTACGCCGTCTGTCTCTCTGTCCGTCCGTCCGTCTGTCTGTCTGTCTGTCCGAGGGCTGTATCTCTTGAACCGTAATAGGTAGCCCGTTGAAATTTTGACAGAATATGTGTTATTTATTATGACCGATATAACAATAAATAATAAAAATGAGAAAAAGTAAAAAATTCACGGGGGACCCATAGAAGAAACCATGAAATTTGAACTAATATGAAGCATTTCATAAAACACGGCATAGATGGCGTGAGTGGCGCTGACCATGACAGCGATACGGAACCCTCGATGCGCGAGTTCGACTCGCACTTGGCCGGTTTTTTTTCAATGAATGTTGACACGTGTCATTAGGTGGGTGAATGACGTAATATTTCGCGCACAATTGTTAATTGTATGTGCACCACGTCACGCTAACAGTAAGCTAATGAGGCACAGTGTCATCATGACACTGACAAAAACAATTTAATGAGGAAATTCTTAGCCAATGTTTACGAGCATGGAATTTTGAAGTTACTAATTTTTATTGTACAACAACGTTAAAAATATTTTTTAACCGACTTCTTCAAAAAAAAGAGGTTATCAATTCGACCCGTATATATGTAATATACTGTACTATACCGAAACTATTAATCGGATTGTGAGTGACCATTCCTGTTGTGTGATTTATCTAAAAAGAGTGAAAAAAAAACTGTTTTAAAAAGCATTGCACCTTTTATTTTATTTTATTTATTATTTATTTTATATTCGCACCCTTGAGTTGAAGGCGATACAAAAGCACACATGAAAATTGATAGATGCTTCCGTACACGGTGTACGGAAACCTAAAAACGTGTTAGACGTAACGTCACAATTATTTAATAGTTACTTCGTAACGTGAACAATTCTGTGATTATAATGTGTCGACAGGTTTTGTAGGGTTCCGTTTTCGGTACAGGACTCTATTACTAAGCCTACGCCGCCGCCTGTGTGTCTGTCCGTCCGTCCGTCCGTCTGTCCGAGGGTCCGAGGGCTGTATCTCTGCCCGTTGAAATTTTCACAAAATATGCGTTATTATGGCCGATATAACAACAAATAAGAAAATTAAGAAAAAGTAAAAAATTCACGGGGATTCCCATAGAAGAAACCAAAAAGTGTATGCGCGCGCGCCATCTACCGAATAGAGTGTGAAGGATTTTAACTAATGGTGTGAGTGGCGCTAACCATGACATGGCGATACGGAACTCTCGGCGCGCGAGTTCGACTCGCACTTGGCCGGTTTTTCTTGTTTCAATTCGTAGTTTTGCTTACTCTACAAATTTCCGTGCGATGCATCCTACTGCAACCCGAAAAAAAACGACTGGTCACTATATTGGTTGCATCCGTGGAATTTGCACTAGCCAATCAATCAATATCAATACTAATAATAAATCTGTAAGGGATGATCGTGGAGTTAATTAATTAGTTTTTATGAGATACTAGCTGTGCCTGCGGATCCGCCCGCTCTCATATTTCACTTCTCTGCTAACCTCATAAGGCATTTAGCGTAATAATAAGTAGCCTATAGTTGATGGGAAGAATCAGTAGAATTGTTTTATATTAAAATCGGTTCAGTGGTTCTCGAGTTATAAGCGGACAGACAGACATACATACACTCAGACAGAAAGACAGAAAGCAGACGTTGGATTTTATTATAGGTAAGGATTGCGTTTGTAGACTCTATGTAGTATGATACAAAAACTAAATTGACGATTTTTAGAAATATTTTCTGTATGTTCCTCCATAACTCTTAAACGAACGAAGCCGCGGGCAAAAGCTATTTAGTTCTATGAAAGTCCGTAATAATAGCATATACCTAACACCTACAGCCGCCATCACCAGAGCGGAACAAAACTAGTTCCACCTAACCTAGTTTATGCAATTCTCCTATTTTAGGCGAACTTGCATCGATGCAGCTTCGCCCACTTTCGCGCGAAAGTGGCACCTCACTTCCCACGCCGCCCCATATTCGGACTGGACGCCTGACGCCGCCGGCTAGCCTGCTTGTGGGAGGTGCCATATCTGTCATATGGCCATAACCACAGAAAGCCATAACTCTGCATAGGCAATCGTGTAGTGAGCACTAAAATCACACACACACAACACTAGACACATACTAAGTATGTTACAAAAACCGTTATAAAAACACTGCACCGACTTCAAAAAACAACTAGACCTGAAAAGTGTTCAATAATATTTTGATTCATATTCGGACCCTTCAGTTGAAGGCGGTACAAAAGCACACCTGAAAATTTATAGATGGACCCCTGAATGTTTTTAAAACAGTTTTTATTTCATTCTTTTTAGTAATATTACATAAAAAAGAATAATCGAAATCGGTTGAAGGGGTACAGAATTATTCGCCATGTGTGAAGCAAGCAAGTACTGAGGTATCGACATGCTTATGTTTTTATTACTGAAAAAGTCCACATCAAAAGTTTTGCTGAAGGTAACCACAATCCATAGTTTTTTGTTGATTTTTCAAAAACCGCTGAATCAATTTCGATCATTTTTTTATGTAACCACCTCTGAAGTATGATCTAACAAACAAAAAAAGAATCATCAAGATCGATTCATAATTGGCGGAGTAATCGCGTAACAAACACGAATTGAGAACCTCCTCCTTTTGAAGTCGGTTGAATTGAAAAAAAAAATACAGTCGAATTGAGAACCTCCTTCTTTTTTTTTAAGTCGGTTAACAAGTAGACCATATATGGATTCGTGCTAGTTGACTGAACGCTGTAGATTGCGTCATACCTAAATACTAATACAAGATGCAACTGTTTAAAAATTTAGAGAGAATATACGTCATCGACGATGAAGTGATCGAACAGGTTGAAGAATAATGTAGGTATATCTCGGTTAAATTCTGCGGCTTGGTAGACAAATAATGCTTGGGTTAAAGAGCCTCGGCTGTGTTCTCCTCTAGTCCAGTATAGCCAGCAATCCAGGGAAGTTTCCGGTATGGCACCTACCTTCTAGGAGGTGATATTGGCTGGTTGGAGCATGCGCTTTGGTCCTTGGTTAATCTAATTGTGACAATTAAAAAAAATATTTTATAAAAGAGAAAAAAATATATAGATACATAAATTAGCTTTCGTATCCGTCGTACGGGACCCTATTACTAAGTCTACGCCGTCTGTCCGTCTGTCCGAGGGCTGTATCTCTTGAACCGTCGATAGGTAGCCCGTTGAAATTTTCACAGTATATGTGTTATTATATTATGGCCAATATAACAGCAAATAATAAAAATACGAAAAAGCAAAAAAATCACGGGGTCCCCATACAAGAAACTAAAAAGTGTATGCGCGCCATCTAACGAAAAGAGTATGAAACATTTTAACTAATACATAGATGGCGTGAGTGGCGCTAACCATGACGTGGCGATACGGAACCCTCGGTGCACGAGTTCGACTCGCACTTGGCCGGTTTTTAGACAAACAAACAAACAAGACATAAAGTGTAAAATCAATGTAAAACTTACTCTTGTAACGATCACCATGTTGAAGGCGTCATGTGTTCATCCAATGGTGTGGCAATCTGCAACGAAACAGACATCTTGTTAAAACAAAGTTCGTACCGTGTGGGGCCGGTACTTTAAAAGAATAGCCCCACTGCATCTCTCCCCGTGTATGTCGTAAAAGGCGACTAAGGGATATGACTCCCTTCTTATATTACTAGGTGGTAGGGTTTAACCCGCCCGGGTTGGTACCACCGCACTGAATGAAAGGTCGGTCGAAACGGCTATGTAAATAGTTTGTGTTTTCCGTCCAGTTCAGTGTAGCCGGCACGACCGAAGGGAAGCACTGACGTGGCACCAAGTTCATCCGGTGTTATGGGCTGACATCACGGATGTTGTAAGTGTAGCCAACCGTGTCAGTTTCCATAAAAAAAAAAAGTTTTATGAATCAGAATCAGAAGTAATTTTATTGTGTCTCATTTTACAAATACATATTAAATGCTCTTGTTTTACAATTCGTGATCGATCTTAATCTCTAATTGCTTGTGACAGAAATTGTCGCTCCTGTCTAGCGCGAGCCACTTTTCTTTTGTGTGGCTTTTGTTTGTTAGTTGAGGTGATTTTTGTTATTCATAATGGTTGGTTAGTATCTGGCGAGTAGGTTCTCTCTAGGGGGAACCGTTCTCTTGCTGCGCGGTCTTTTCCTCTCCAGCGGTGCGAGATGCTCGATTTCTCCGCACCTCTGTGCTTTCAACAGAGGGTTGAACCTATTGTGTCTCACGTATCGTTCGCCGGGTTCATCGAGACCCTCGATCCCTCGCTCGGACAGCTTTTTTAGCATGTCCGATTTCAGGTCGTGAATTCTGATGTGCCACGGTTCCTCATCCATCATGTCGCATAGAACATCGGTGGGGAAGGACCTCGGAAGTCCGGCGGCCGATTTCAGAGCCATTTTGTATTGTCTTTCGAGACGTTCTATGTTGGATTTCGTTTCGATATTAGTCCCAGTAACTGTATGACAATGGAAACTGACACGGTTGGCTACATCACTTACTACATCCGTGATGTCAGCCCATAACACCTTGGTGAACTAGGTGCCATGTCAGTGCTTCCCTTTGGTCGTGCCGGCTACAATGAACTGGACGGAAAACACGAACTATTTACATGGCCGTTTCAACCGACCTTTCATGCACTGCGATAATACCAACCCGGGCGGGCTAAGCACTACCACCTGGTAAGGTAAGAAGGGAAGGGACCTACAGTTTCACGCGGTAGGTCTGGAGATATCTGCGTGTGACCGACAGACAGACAGACAGACAGACACCATAAGGGTCCCTTTTTCGCATTTTCCGAGTCCGGAAAGGGGAGTCCCAATACAAGAAACCACAGAGCACGGAACGCCCCCCGCCCGCGCCCCCTATTAGAGGCGCCCTGAGCGCGATTTCCTTACAACGGCGTTGAAGCCTGTAGGCGTGGCCTATGACTTTCATATGTGTGTTGTGCGTGTGCGTTTGTTTTGTGCGTGTGCGTGTGCCTAACTTGCTCCTCTTTGTGTGTAGTGTCGATACTAACACACACACACACACACACACATACGAAGCGCTAGTAGCACTGCGTCCAGTTATTGGGTTTCAAATATTATCGCTTAGGGCGCCTCTAGTAGGGGGCGCGGGCGGGGGGCGTTCCGTGCTCTGTGCAAGAAACGTATTTATTTCAACTTTTTTTTTGTGGTGCGGAAATCTTGTTGCGCGAGTTCGACTCGCACTTGGCCGCATTTTTATTACAGTACTTTACGTACCTATACAACACAAAGCAATATGGATGGATCTCAGCAGATTTAATGTGGCGCAATACACTCGCGCTGTGTACCGTCACGGTTCAGGGCGCAAGGAGCAAAGTACTGTGCTGTGACGGCTGGTCCAAAATCGAGCCTCCCCGCCAGATCGTTGTTTATATTGACTGCCAGCGGCGAAGTTGGTGACAGTTCTGAGAGAGAAACTACTGGCGGATATCTAACGAACGACTCGCACATTAGTGATAGTTAGCAAAAAAAATCTGTTAAGTGCGAGTTTTACTCGCGCACGGAGGTTTCCGTATCTATCCGCTATTATCCGCCTATCTTTTGTCTTTCAACAGTGCAATGTATAAAAGCCTGTGGCGCCATCTATTATTCAGTAGTGAGACTAATCGATTTTTCGGACGTTTGTTGTATGGAAGCCCCCCTTAATTTTTAACATTTTCTTTTTTTTATTTGTTGTTATATCCGCCATAGTAACACATATTCTGTGAAAATTTCAACGGGCTACCTATTACGGTTCAAGAGATACAGCCCTCGGACAGACGGGACGGACGGGCGGACGGACGACGGAGTCTTAGTAATAGGCTTCCGTCTGGGATACGGAAACCTAAAAACAACTGTTAAGGTGACGTGAGGCTGCGTCCGACTCGAATTTCAAGAAGTTTACCACCAATATTACTCACCTGACAGATTCAGTTTTAATATATGTAATACTTCATCTATCAGCGCAGATCGATAGCTTTTTGAAAACACAATTTGATTGACTTCACTCGATAGAAAAACAATCATGAACATGCTTCTGAATTTAGTGAAAAAAATTAAACGTGGAAAAAATTGAGGTCTTAAAATATATTTTAAACACGGGGTGAATGTAATAGATTATTTATTATACATGCATGAATAGTTTACGAAAGTCACTAACAATTTTATTGTGCTACAAATGATATGAACTGTTGGGGGAGTTTTCTCAACGACGACAGCTGCACTCTACAATCCGCACTATTATCTTATATATATATATAGTACCTAGCGCCATCTAGCGTCAGCCTAATCTAGGGGCACGGCAGAGCCTCCGCCCGGTGCGCCACCTGAAAGCCATTGTCGTGCCTGCTGTTCCTGCGATCCTGCGGAACCACTCCTTGAAGTGATAAATAAATGATTTTTTGGTGGTTTAAAAAAAAAATAACCAGGGTTAATATATAGAAGATGCGTCGCTACGCGACGCATCTTCTATATATTAACCCTAACCTAATTTTGAGGCGGTGCATGTCGGTTTTGTTACAAGTTTGTATTTCCGAAAATAATTCTTAGGGGGTTATAAAAAAAACTAAACACCCTAAAACAATAACATTGTAACATAAACACCGTAACATTGCTTAAAAAAGAAAAAAAAAGCAAAAAAAAAAAACCAAAAAGATTTGGTGGGATTCGAACCCATGGTCCAAAAAATGCAAACCATACATGCTTACCACTGAGCTAACAAGTTACTAACCGACCGAACGAATATCGGCTTCTATTGGTTCGCTCCGGGCGAAGGAGTAGGATCGCAGGAACAGCAGGCACGACAATGGCTTTCAGGTGTCGTACGCGCCTCCGCCAAGTCGAGGAAACACGGCCGTACCATCCTTTTCTCGAAGCAACTCAGGGTACTGTATTCTTTGTTGTGGATACCTACAGATTGTACGTGATGCGTGTTCGGTCATACATAACATAATGAATGCAGATGAACGAAGCGGGCATAATGCCTACGTTTCCGGTTCCGTCACTCCTTTCTGCCCAGCCCACGTGGGGTGGAGTCGCCGTTGTTAGGGTTGTCAGATGTTCGGTATTTTTTTTGTCACAAATTATTCTACACATTGCCGGCCTCACGCACTATATGTACTTGCGCGCTCTAACTACCTACCGCCCGGTGGGCCGCCGGCGGGCGGCGGTATAATTCAGTAGAAATTTTTTCAGCCGCGCGTTGCATACCTACACGCTCGCCCGCGCAACTGCGCGCAGCTGCAAAGCAATAATCACTTTACACTCGATCGTTTAGGTACATTTTCGCACGCAGCAATTGGCGACGTGAAGCAGTAGGCTTTAAAGCCGAAGGTATAGACCTTTTTCTATGGATTGATTTATCTGTTACGAAGTAACTATTAAGGTAATCTGTGACATTGCCCGTTGGCGTCGGAACGCTGCCGCCGCGCCCCGCACTCATTGAAACTCTCGATGTCTACTAAATCTGCAAAATTTCCCCGAGTAATGGGGTTAAATTAGCGCATCAGCGCGAGGTGACACCTACCTAAGGGGCATCTGAAAAATAAGAAAGATGGTCGTCTGATTTTTTTTATGGAAACTGACAAGGTTGGCTACATCACCTACGACTATTTACATAGCCGTTTCTACCGAGACGTTTCGTTCAGTGCGGTGGTATCAACCCGGCCTGGATTGTTTATTATTGTTTATTGTATAATTTCATCCGTAGGTAGGTAACCTACGCTTGGACTTGTCGAAAATTCCGCCAGTTCTAAATTCAATGCGAAGAAGAACTGACAACCCCATCACCTAGTAAGATAAGAAGGGAAGGGACAAGGGACCTACAGTTTAACGTGGAATCTGAACCACGGTAAGCCTCCAACGGTCGAGCGGTCACACGTGCATCTTCTCTTCAAATAAAATAAAACGATACAAGTTATGCCTATACCTACATACCGTAATTATTTCAAATATTTGGTATCCTTGATGATTTGCATATGTTTGTCATCGCAGTGGCGTTTTATAGAACCTAATTAATAAATAACATACACTTGTTAGACTTCAATCTGGATTGGGCTGCCACGTTAGTGCTTGTTTTTCGTCGCGTCGTCGTCGCTCGGCTGGGTACAAATGATATAACATTTGTACTGAAACTTTGTAATTGGCTTTCCTATTTGTAATTGTTAATTTTTAAAATATCCATGTGTATAGCTGTTAAGTTTCCTTGTCCATAAATAAATAAATAAATAAATAAATAAATACGAGTATCTACAATTAATAACAACGATTGATTTGCGGCAGTATTCAGTGGCTGTTTATATGACAGTACTGGGCGACCGAGCTTCGCTCGGTGTACAAAAAAAACAACGATTTAGAAAAAACAAGTATTTTTTTTTATAGTGGATTTTCTCAGTAATAACATCTATCTAGCTATAAACTTGAAAAATTAAACATTACTTACCTAAATACAAAATTTAATCCAAATCATTAGAGCTGTTTCCGAGAAACCAATTACATATATACATACATAGGGCACACTAAAAGTTTCCGGAATTGGCCACTTACATAAACAATATTTAAAAAGTAATTACAACATTTGAAAATGGAACTCTTTGGCTGTAGAATGCAGTTTGTTTCATCTGACTGTCAATTGTTTTTACATTGTGGCGCCATTTTAAAAATTGCGTGTCTACATTAACATGGATTTAACCCGGGAAAATTTTCGTAGTATGATTTTCTACGATTTTAAGTGTAATTTGACAGCTCATCAGTGCCTCGCTCGGCTTCAATCTGCTTTTGGCGATGAAGCACCATGTAAGAGGACTATTTATTGCTGGTTTGCAGAATTCAAGCGCGGTCGTGTCAATCTCAGTGACGAATCTCGCGATGGTCGCCCGTCCACCGCTGTGAACAACAAAAACATCGATGCTGTACGCCGTATGATCGAAACAGACAGGCATGTGACCTACCATGAGATTCGGGCATCCTTAGACATAGGCATGAGTCAAATACAATCAATCCTACACAAACATTTGGGTGTGAGAAAGCTGTGCTCGCGGTGGATCCCACACAATTTGACCGAGGCTCAAAAAACGCACCGCGTCACTTGGTGCAATGCCATGCTTACCAGATTCAACAAAGGCGCTTCAAATTTGGTGTGGGACATAGCAACAGGTGACGGCACCTTGTGACTTTTTTCTGTTCCCAAAAATTAAGAACCAATTACGCGGTCAACGATTTTCATCACCAGAAGAGGCTGTCGAAGAATATGAAAAACACGTTTCTGAGGTCACCACGGAGGAGTGGCACAAAAGTTTTCAAAATTGGTTTAATCGTATGAAAAAGTGCATTTACGCAAAGGGAGAATATTTTGAGAAACAATAAATTCATTTTTGACCTTTAATAGTATTTTATTCTTATTAATTCCGGAAACTTTTAGTGTGCCCCACGTATTAGAAGAATAACGCACTTAAAATAGGATTTAAAATAATTTAACACGTTCGGTGGCGGTACGGCGGCGGCGCGCGGCGGCGGTATATTACTGCTTAGTAGTAATAAAATATTACTACTAAGCAGTAATATTTTCTTAATAAGATTTAGAATATTAATCAATATGTAGGTATAATGTTAACTTTTTTTTTGTCTTAATTGTTTATTTTTAGTAATTTTTTGTTTTATTTATTCTTCTTATTTTTATTTTGTTAGTAGCAAGACGTATGTATAGGTATAATATGTAAAACGTGAAAATTACTATTGGCCTATAAGGCCAAAAGTAATTTTTCGTAGTTTCAATAGTAGTTTTTCGTTATGCTTATGGGATAATTTCATAGGTTAGTTGTTAAATTCTTTCCCGGAATTCAGACAAATATATCGCAATTAAACATTATTCTGGCAACCCTGCTCATTATACATGATTGGTTTGGACAACAGTATTTGGACGTTCGTTGCTTTCGGATTATTAAAGCGCGCCACAGACGATAAAGATAATATAAAATATATCTTATTTTATCTTAGGGCATATTTCATAATATCGCTCACCATAGAATGCTTTGAACCATCACGAATATAAAGATATAAAGCGACATGGAAATATATCGCAATATACGTGGGGCACCTAAGCAGACTAATGACGTCATGCGCTCGGCGGAATCCTCATTCCTCATTCAGCGGGGACAGGGGTGCCAGGAGACAAAGAGAGCGCGATGCAGTTCCTTTTTATTAGTAAAACGGGATGGAATCGTCTCAAGGCGCTTAAGACGAAATGACGGAGACGTCAATTTCGAGCAAATAGTTTTTATTTTAAACCGTGTACCGTGTGGGGCCGGTACTTAATAAAAAGAATAGCCTCACTGTATCTCTCCCCGTGCATGTCGTAAAAGGCGACTAAGGGATAAGGACAAGATGCCGTGCTAAAGGGCGACAGGCTCGCCACCTCTCACCTTGGCACGGTACTTCCACCGAGTCATGCAGCAGGTGGGTCTTCGTGCCTTACTTGCGGCTTGATCGATTGAATCTTGTTCGAATACTTTGCGAAACGTGGTGGTCGGTGTTGTGCTGTAATTTACCAGAGTTCTCGCAGCACAACACCGATTACTCTGCTTACCCCGATTGTCGGGATTCAGCGTGTGTGATATGTATGTAATGTATGTACAAATTTAAACTCTATACATTTCTTTGATGGGCGCTCACTAAAGAATGTAAAACTGTACCTATTTAGAAAAAAATTATATAAAAACAAACATTCCTTCTTAACAAATTATAATGAAAATTGCCTCAAAACTAGAAAAGACCTATACCATGTTTGATTTTTTATTTATTTAAAATAATTGCTGTTACACCTTTGCTGCTGAAAAGAGGTGATCCTTAGGTAAAAAAAAATAATAGAAAATTATCTATACTTATCTTTGAATTTTAATAAGTCGGTGTCTGTGGTACTGAGTATCATGGCCGTGTGTGGATACTTGAAGATATTATAATGTAACATTTCATCTTAGGGCATGTTAAGATAAAATATTATCGTATATTCATCGTGTGTGACGCGCTTATTAAGCCTTCAGGGAGCGTTTCAATGGCTAACATCTGAATTAACATTTGAAAGAGACAACCTTCATAGAATAATTACATAGTATTACTAAATACATTTTCGCTGCTCTATGGTTTAGCAATCACGTGACTAGACTCAGCTACGGTAGCTCAGTGGTGCGGTCGGTCGACTGTTGTTAAACACACCTGGGCGCGGTCATTACTTGAATGGGTGACCGCTCAACCGTTGGTGGCTGACCGTGGTTCGGATTCCACGTAAAACTGTAGGTCCCTTCCCTTCTTACCTTAATAGGTGGTAGGGTTTATCCCGCCCGGGTTGGTGGTACCACCGCACTGAATGAAAGGTCGGTCGAAACGGCTATGTAAATAGTTCGTGTTTTCCGTCCAGTTCAGTGTAGCCGGCATGAAATGAAGGGAAGCACTGACATGGCGCCTAGTTCACCCGGTGTTATGGGCTGACATCACGGATGTTGTAGGTGATGTAGACAACCGTGTCAGTTTCCATAAAAAAAAAATCATACATACACACACAAAGCTAGACGCACGCACGACTAACAGAGATGAAGGATTTCCGACAATTTGTCTCCAATTTTCATAACGGTCACCATCATTCAAGAAAACGAGCTCGCTTGTTAGATTTTCCACAAGCCTGCAACGGATGAAGTCTTAGCTATGGAGCTGTTCTACTATCTAACGCTTACCGGTGTCGATATACCGGTTCTTGTGTGGACTTATCTGAATTTGACTGAAATAAAGTAACGACCACATAATCAAAAATATAATAAACATGTATTTTTTTTTTATGGATACTGACACGGTTGGCTACATCACCTACAACATCCGTGATGTAAGCCCATAACACCGGGTGAACTTGGTGCCACGTCAGTGCTTCCCTTCGGTCGTGCCGGCTACACTGAACTGGACGGAAAACACAAACTATTTACATAGCCGTTTCGACCGACCTTTCATTCAGTGCGGTGGTACCAACCCGGGCGGGTTAAACCCTACCACCTAGTAATATAAGAAGGGAGTCATATCCCTTAGTCGCCTTTTACGACATACACGGGGAGAGATGCAGTGGGGCTATTCTTTTAAAGTACCGGCCCCACACGGTACTGTATTATGTGTATACATATGTGCTCAATAAAAAAAAAATACATAAAAAACCGGCCTAGTGCGCCATGTCATGGTCAGCGCCACTCACGCCTGCTATGTATTAGTTAAAATGCTTCATACTCTTTTCGGTAGATGGCGCGCATACACTTTTTAGTTTCTTGTATGGGGACCCCGTGATTTTTTTACGTTTTCTTATTTTTATTATTTGATGTTATATCGGCCATAATAACACATAATTCTGTGAAAATTTCAACGGTCTACCTCGATGGGCTTGGGCTACCTATTACGGTTCAAGAGATACAGCCCTCGGACAGAAGGACAGACAGACAGACAAACGGCGTAGGCTTAGGTTCTTGGGCTTAGTAATAGGGACCCGTACCAGGGGCGCCGACTTTTACAAATCCTCGTGGGTGCTCATGCAATTTTTATTTTTACTTTAGCCACTTCTTGATATAGAAGCTTAGAGAAGTAAAGAAGATACTTGTAGGTGAAACGATGCCACATGTCGTGCTATACATAAAAAAAGTATAAAATTCTAGATTAAACAATCATCATCATCATCAGCGTGTTGCCGTCCACTGCTGGATATACGCTTCTCCCATTTTTCTCTAATTCTCCCGGCACCCGGCAGCATGGGTTCGTAAAACATTCGCACAATGTTTTGCATTTGCCCCATTTACACATTCGCGCGGAAATAAGGTACTTTTATCGTAGCTCAAATCCGATTACTGATCAGTTTTTATATCTATCGTCGTGGGTGCTCCGCACCCACTACTCACCGCTCGTGGGTGCTGGAGCCCCCGGGCACCCACGGAGTCGGCGCCTATGCGTACGACGGATACGGAGCGCTAAAAATGCACACCACGAGCACACACACACACCTCAAATGTATGCCCAGCGCCGAGCCCAGCGCGCACACAAAAACCGGCCAAGTGCGATTCCGACTCACGCACCGAGGGTTCCGCGAGCCATCAAGTAGTTAACCGTTATTTATAATTTATTGTTTTACTTGAGAGTTTACACTATAATCTGTTAGGAGTCTTTATTGCAATAAGGTTATAGAAGTATACAGAGTGATTTCTATACTATACCTATAAAAGAAAAAAGAACAACCCCGGACCAGTGATATGAATGAGATCTGTAAATCAGGTTGATAAATAAAAAATCTCATCCATACCGACCGATCCAGGGAAAGTTCCCAAGACACTCAGCGCATTATCCCTCTGTATGGCCAGGCTAATGCGCTGAGAGAGGTAGGCCCCAGCTCGGGCCTCCCCGGACACTTATATTAGTCGACTGCCTAAATCCTTGCAGAGAGACTTTGCTTCAGCTGACCAGGGACCTAATGTTTCCACAGCGAAAGCAATCATTTCATAATTTTGTGCTATTACAATATAAATAATCTATACTATAATCACACCAAGGTTGAAGCTTGTATTTTGTTACCGTTTTTGCTATATTAAAGTAAAAAAAAAAGAAAAAAGAAACTAGTATAAGGATATAAAAAAATAGTATATTTTGACTTGTACTTAGTAAACGATAGGCTAAATAAAATTCAGATCCGTTTAGGCTAAGATGTACCTCTCATACAAACCGAATTGTTCCGTGCGCCGAAATAAAGTTACCGTATAGCGGGCTCACTTACTTTCTTCTTTTTAAATACGAATTTCACGCGAACGAAGCCGCGGGCAAAAACTAGTACTAATAATAAATCAGTAAGGGATAGTCATGGAGTAAGTTACTTTATTTTGTAAGATATTGCTTTTGCAGATTCTATGTATGATACTAACACGAAATTGATGATATTTAGAAATCTTTTCTTTATGTATGTTCCTCCATAACTCTTAAACCGATCATCCGAATTCGATGAAACTTTGTTCAAGCACATTTACCTATATCGGACACAGGATAGGTTAAATAAAATTCAGTTCCGGTTACGCTAAGATGTGGCTTTCGCCGAAATAAATGCACAGTAGCGGGCTTACTTACTTTCTTCTTATTAAATAGGAATTTCACGCGAGCGAAGCCGCGGGAAAACGCTAGTTATGTATAATTATTTAATTAATGACTATGTTTTCTTCAATAAATAAATAAATAAAGACATTTTATTATATACAATTTTATAATGTAGGTATTATTCAGATTTGCTATAAATTCAGAACTCTTGTTGTAAGTTTCCGACATATATCGGAGGGGAGGGGCAGACGGCCGCCGATCGCTATTCTATGCATGTAGCAAAGGAAACATTTAAATTCAGAATGCTTACTGACACAGATATGGCACAAAATTGATTGAAATTCAAAATGGCGACAGACTCGGCCGAAGCAAAGCGAAGGATGAATTCGAATTCATGGCAACTACTGACACAGATTGTATTTATGTAATGCGGTATGGATGGTTGAGCCCAAGGGGCCAAAGCACATGCTCTGACCAGTCGATATCACCTACGAGAAGGCAGGTGCCATACATACAGGAGTCTTCCCTTTGGATTGCTGGGTATACTGAACTAGAGGATAACACAGCCGAGGCTGCTGTGCGGACATCTTAAATCCAGTACGGTGGTCCCAGTCCCATCCCAGTCAGCTACAATTTCTGCCTACCACCAAGTAAGGGGCAGGAGAAGGGACGTAACAGTAGCTACCTAACCACTCGGCCACCCGCCGTTTACCACTAATTATTACCTATAACGGTCCTGAGTCCTGCCTGACTCGAATTTCAAGAGGTACACTTCTTACCAATATTACTTACCTGACAGATTCAGTATCAGATCAGTATATATGTAAAACTTCATCTATCAGCGCAAATCGATAGCTTTTGAAAACACGATTTAATAAACTTCGCTCGATAGAAAACAATCATGAACATGCCTCCATATCAAGGCTTTGGAAAAAAAATATTTTATTTGTTGAATTGGTTGAATATACCTATATCTAGATCTGTAGCTTTTTACTTTTTATTTTGTTTCGATTCGTAGCTTTGAAATAAAAAAAAACAGATTTTTTATCGATTGATTGTGTTGCATCCATAGGCGCCGACTGCGTGGGTGCTCGGGTGCTCCAGCACCCACGAGGAGTGAGTAGTGGGTGCGGAGCACCCACGACGATAGATATAAAAACTGATCAGTAATAGGATTTGTGCTACGATAAAAGTGCCTTATTTACTTACAAGCCTTTGAGCGGCCACACTATTCGCACTAGTGGCGCGACGAATAGCGAACGTTATAGTACTCCTATATTATTCTATACCATGCAATAGATTATAGGGACACTACATGCGTAGGTAAATCGTGCGAATGTGTAAATGCGGCAAATGCAAAATATTGTGCGAACGTTTTGCGAATCTATGCTGCCGGGTGCCGGGAGAATTAGTGAAAAATTGGAGAAGCATATGTCCAGCAGTGGACGGCAACACGTTGATGATGATGATGATGATTGCTCAATAAAAAAAATTGCATGAGCACCCACGAGGATTTCTAAAAGTCGGCGCCCCTGTGATCCTACTCCAACCAGCGAAAGCGGAGCCTTGAAAGAGGAGGACAGGAGGACGGACAGGAGGACGGACAGACGGACGGACAGGCGGCGTAAGCTTATTAATATCGTCCCGTAGCGGAACCCTAAAACGTATGAACCGCAACAACAACAACAATAAACAATAAACGATAATTTACTTTAAGAAGATTTATCGTCACACGATCCAACGATGACATTCGTGACGAAAGTCCCCAAGGCAGCGCTGAATCAATTAGTAAGCGGACACCTTACGAAGGTCAGGAGAAAGCGAGCAAGTGGGACAGATGACACGAACACTCAAAGCATACGCGATACCTCGAGAAAGTCATTTGATATTATTAATTGACGGACTGCGGTTAAGTCGGCTGCAAGAGCTTTCTAGCTGTCAAAACTTCAGATTTAAGAATCTGGGGGCACGGCAGTGACCGCGCCAAGTCGAGCAATTTTGTTTTATGAAAATTGACACGGTTGGTTACATCACCTACAACATCCGTGATGTCAGCCCATAACACCGCGTGAACTATGTGCCATGTCAGTGCTTCCCTTCGATCGTGCCGGCTACACTGAACTGGACGGAAAGCACAAACTATTTACATAGCCGTTTCGACCGACGTTATGTATGACGCAGCAACGTTATGAAATGCTTCATAATGGTTAAAATTCATGATTAGTTAAAATGCTTCATAGTCTATTTGGTAGATGGCGCGCGCGCTTACAACTTTTTGGTTTCTTCTATGGGAACCCCCATGAATTTTTTACTTTTTATAATTTTTATTATTATTTGTTGTTATATCGGCTATAATAACACATATTCTGTGGGACAGACAGACAGACGGACGGACGAACAGACAGACAGACAGACATACAGACAGACGGCGTAGGCTTAGTAATAGGGTCCTGTACCGGATACGGAACCCTAAAAAACACACCCAAATCGGCCCATCCGTTTCGGAGCTACGATGCCACAGACACAGACACATACAGAGAGAGAGACACAGACAGACACACGGACAGACGGAGGCGTCAAACTTATAACGTTTAAGCAACACACCTCCTTTTGCGTCGAGGATGAAAAATAATTCATTTAGGTATGACTGTAGACACAACGAAAACTTCTACAGTGCAATCAGCCTGAGAGGGAGGAAGGAGGAAGTATGCAATTTGTATTCGGACTCATCAGCTTCACTTTCATGCGTCGCCGACAGTCGCACGCGCCGCCGCGCCCGCCCCGCTCCGCGCTGCTGTCATGGTGTCACGCGAGAGTGCGCGCGCGCGCATCGGTGCGTGGTTCCACCTGCCGCGCGGGACAGGGGTCGGAAGTTCAAATGATAGTCCGCGCTCGGCATGTCCGGAGATGTTAGAATTGAGCAAAGATTTCTTAATGGCGACCATGATACAAAACTTTATTCAAATTGTTTCAGCGTCCACAGAAGCGCATGGGCCTTGCAGCGTGTTCTATTGAATCCTATCCTTGTATTTTTAGGGTGCCGTATTCTGACGGGACCCTATTACTAAGCCTAAGCCGCACCGTCTATTTATTATTTGAGGTTTAACAGTACGTACGACGCCGCGACGTGTTTACGTACGACGTGCGTACGTACGACGGGAGTACGTACGACCGGTATACGTACGACGGCAGTACGTACGATCGGCATACGTACGACCGGCATTCGTGGTGCGACGGGAGTACGTACGACCGGCATACGTGGTCTGACAGGAGTACGTACGACCGGCATACGTACGACGGGAGTACGTACGACCGGTATACGTGTTGTGACAGGAGTACGTACGACCGGTATATGTACGACGGGAGTACGTACGATCGGTATACGTGGTGTGACAGGAGTACGTACGACCGGTATACGTACGACCGGCATACGTGGTGTGACAGGAATACGTACGACCGGTATACGTACGACGGGAGTACGTACGACCGGTATACGTACGACTAGAGTACGTACGACTGGCATAAGTACGACCGGCATACGTGGTGCGACGGAAGTACGTACGACCGGCATACGTGGTGCGACGGGAGTACGTACGGCCGGCATACGTGGTGTGACAGGAGTACCTACGACCGGCATACGTACGACGGGAGTACGTACGACCGGTATACGTACGACGAGAGTACGTACGACTGGCATACGTACGACCAGCATACGTGGTGCGACGGGAGTACGTACGACCGGCATACGTGGTGCGACGGGAGTACGTACGGCCGGCATACGTGGTGTGACAGGAGTACCTACGACCGGCATACGTACGAGTGTATGTACGACGGGAGTGGGTACGACGTGTGTTCGTACGACGTGTGTGCGTACAAAGTGTGTTTCGCATTCGCGTTCGTGAATGTGAAAAATACGACATTCGTAACATCCCTAGTGTACGTACGACATTGTACTGTTGGTTGCTGTACGTTTCCGCTTAGCTTTACAAAAAAAGCTGTTTTATTCACTTAAGTATTTATTGGTAGAATTAATTAATTATTAATTCTTATTTATAGAACTTTAAATAGATTTAGGTTATAGAAGTGGAACTTAGAACATATAAATAGAAAACTTAGAATTTGCTCGGGCTATGTTTCGCCCTTTGCGATACTGCGTCTAGTACATTATGTAGGTATGTAAGTTTTTTATGGAAACTGATAAGGTTGGCTTTATAACCTACAACATCCGCGATCTCAGCCCATTACACCTCGGTGCTGAATTAGGTCAGTGGCTTCCCTTTGGTCGTGCCGGCTACACTGAACTGGAGGGAAAGCACGAACTATTGACAGAGCCGCTTCGGCATACCTTTCATCCCTTCTTATATTACTAGGTAGTAGTGTTTAACCCGCCCGGGTTGGTACCACCGCACTGAATGAAAGGTCGGTCGAAACGGCTATGTAAATAGTTTGTGCTTTCCGTCCAGTTCAGTGTAGCCGGCACGACCGAACGGAAGCACTGACGTGGCACCAAGTTCACCCGGTGTTATGGGCTGACATCGCCGATGTTGTAGGTGATGTAGCCAACCGTGTCAGTTTCCATAAAAAAATAATGACCGGGAATAATATTGTGACCTGTAATTGCTGCCGCGAAAGCACGTGTACCGCCGCTGCTCGTAGGCGAGCAGCGACCGACCGACCGACACGCGTTAGTCAGTTTGATAAAATATGATAATTAGTTGGCTGACATTTACCGTCGTCGCCTCAGGGTCACGATCATCGTATGCGTTGCTCGCTAGCATAGTATTACAATTAAAAAAAACCCCCGAAACTTAAAAAGTAAAAAAAAAAGCCACAGTTGCACTCCGGGAGTGCCGGCAGAAGTGAAAACTTTTTGTATTTCCGAAAATAATTCTTAGGTGGTTATAAAAAAAACTAAACACCCTAAAAAAATTTAAACACCGTAACATTGCTTAAAAAAGAAAACAAAAAAAAAATTAAAAAAAAAATTTGAGGGATTTGAACCCATGGTCAAAAAATACAAATCCTACACTCTTACCATTGAGCCAAGAAATCACATAAACGACCAAACGAATATCGGATTCCCTTGATTTGCTTTCGGCGTTACTGTCACTGAGAGACGAACAGAATTGATCCCGAGCCATCGTAACTTAACCCTTAATGCAATGACTTAAGGTTGCATTTTAAATAATAAAAATAAATCTGTCGCTTTTCGAGATCTGTCGCGAGTCTAACATTTTTTACCCACCTTAAAAAGTGCCAAGCGCCGCTAAAGAAGTTTTCACTTCAATAATTTCCGCTGTCTTTTTTTTTTTTTTTTTTTTATGCAAACTGACACGGTTGGCTACATCACCTACAACATCCGTGATGTCAGCCCATAACACCGGGTGAACTAGGTGCTATGTCAGTGCTTCCCTTCATTTCGCGCCGGCTACACTGAACTGGACGGAAAACACGAACTATTTACATAGTCGTTTCGACCGACGTTTCGCTCAGTGCGGTGGTACCAACCCGGCCGGGATAAACCCTACCACCCAGTAAGGTAAGAAGGGAAGGGACCTTACTAGGGAGGGTTTTAAGTAAGGGGTCTTACTTAAAACCCTCCCTTGCTCGCGGGGAGATACTAGCTATCCCCATGAAATTTCAATATGTTATTACTTTGATATTAGCGCTCGGATGTTGTCGGTTTCTTCAGTAGCTGACTTTAGTGTGTATGTACGTTGGGTGACGGAAGGAAATCAGTGGCGCATACGCCGTTCTTGAGTGAGGACGTGTCGAAGTTGCGCTAGGGATAGTAGCTATCCTCGTGAGTAACCGCGTTACAATTTTCGACAAAGGTAATTTTTTAAATTTTAGATAATTCTCAGAAATTTTGCATGTGCTGTCTCTTTTACTTAATTTATTTTATGTATTAGCTATCTGTCATTGTTCTTCTGCAATCTATTGGCGTAAAAAGCCTTTTTAGTATACTATTGGTGACAAAATATATTTTTATTTTGTTGTAGATGGCTAGCTCTAGCTTGGACGAGGATCGAATCTTTTGAATATAAGAAAGTAAAATATAAGATGTGTAATATGTCCTCGTAAGAATGACAAGAAAGCCTCATGTCAATGCACTGTATGCAAAAAAATCATCTGTTGAAATCACACGAATCTAATTTGTCAGAAATGTGAAAATGGACGTGAATACAATTTTTTTTAAGTGTAATTCTCCGTTGTTTACTCAATTTCATGATTACTGTGTCTAATTGTTAAAAGAAAATAAATGTCTGCATGTTTTTCTCCTTTTTATAAAACGGATGCATAATTTTGGATTTTTTATCATATTTTTTGGTTTAATTATAATTTCTAAAAAATAAACATTAATAACTTTATTTGATGCATTTTTAATAGTAATCCGTCTAATAATCACAATCGGTTTTATATTTTAAGTAAAGTTACTCGTTTCGCCTATAAATCAATAAAAATCTTGGTGTGCATAACTATCCCCGCGCGAGCAACCGCGTTACTCAATAGTCACGCGAGTAAGGGAGGGTTTTAAAGGAGTCGGTGGACCGCTAAGTAAATTCCCGCGCAGCTCTGAGTTTTTATATTTTATTTACTTAGCGGTCACCCGACTCCTTTAAGTAAGTCAACAGAAATATGTTTTTACTTTTTAAGGGTCGGGAGTTTTTTAAATTTGTAATTAAACTTTTATTTCAAGGTTTTAAAAAAGAAACCCCATGCAAATCGGTCCACTTTTTAGGATAATAATTTTTTTTATTACTTAATTACTTGATTACTTGATTACAAACACAGCTAAGAACCATCCCGATTAAACAAGCTTCCTAATAAAAAAAACGCATCCAAATCGGTCCATCCGTTTGGGAGCTACGATGCCACAGCCACACATACACACGTCACGTCAAACATATAACACCCCTCCGTTTTTGCGTCGGGGGTAAAAATAAGAAGAGTATACCATCTCGAGCCCTTTTCTTGAAATAATTACCTACTACGCTAAGCCACAGCATATATATGGCTAAAATGCTGTGGCTAAGCCGAGCCACCGGGGCTGTTAAAACTCACCGGGGTATTTATAACCCCCGACGCAAAAGGAGGGGTGTTACTCGTATAAGTTTGACGATTACGTCTGTCTGTCTCTATGTATGTTTGTCTGTGGCATCGTTGCTCTGTAGATCCGTAGATTTATTTTTATTAGAAAGCTTGTGTTAAGCCAGCTTTCAGCGTGATGGTTCTTTAGCTATGTTTGTATTCAAGTAATCGAAAAATGATGTATCTTAAAACTATTGAAATAAAACTTTAATGCTCACTCCACCTGCTCACCTATTAAATATTTAAATATTTTTATTCCAAAGTGACATCGACAGCTGACGTTATAAAACTAAAAACTAAAAAATCCCGACCCTTAAAAAGTAAAAAATAATTTCCGATTACTTACGATTAAAGGAGTCGGAGGACCGCTAAGTAAATACCCGCGCAGCTCTGCGTTTTTATTATATTTTATTTACTTAGCGGTCACCCGACTCCTTTAAGTAATTAGTCGGAAATTATTTTTTACTTTTTAAGGGTCCAGGGATTTTTTAATTTGTAATTTAACTTTTATTTCAAGTTTTTTTAAAAAAACTTCATCCAAATCGGTGCAACCGTGAGACGTAATTTCTTCATTACTTCATATTAATTACATTATTACTTGATTACAAACATAGCTAAGAACCATCCACATTAAATTACTTCATTACTTCATATTAATTACTTTATTACTTTATTACTTGATTATTACTTGATTAAACCAGCTTTCCAACAAAAAAAAAACCACATCCAAATCCGTCCATCTGTTTGGGAGCTACGATGCCACAGTCAGACACACCCATAGACACACACACACACAGGTTAAACTTAAAACCTCTCTTTGTGTCGGGGGTTAAAAATGAAAGGCTAGACGAGATTGTCATTATTAAATACGTACCTAACAGATATTCGTAATTTTTAAACGTCTCAATTTCTTTAAGTACACGTTTTCTATCCTTTAGCGTCAATGCCCGTGAGAGGAAAATACAGGTTAAGCCTTTCTTAATAAGCAATAATTAAGTTCTGCAAGGTATAGTTCGAGACACATGAATATAGCTAAAGTCGTCGCCGTACAAAAAATATGACGGACAGAGCTATGTTGACGTGCCTCCAACTACACCGCATGCGATAACACAGCCATTAGGATAAATACGAAGAAAGTTGCCAACTAGTGACGACTTTGCAATATACCTACAATTTCAATGACTATTTCCATTAGAGAGACACACACACACACACACGTAAATCATGAGTCATAGGGTTTAGACAAATATATTAAAATATAGCTTTTGCCCGCGTCTTCGCTCGCGTGAAATTCGTATTAAAGTAGAAAGTAAGTAAGCCCGCTACCGTACCTTTATTTCGGCGCGCGGAATTTGGTTTGTATGAGAGCCGCATCTTAGAGCGTAACCGGAACTTTTATTTAGCCCATCCTGTGTCTCGTGTCTCGTATAGTAAAATGTGCTTGTACTAAGTTTCATCGAATTCGTATGATCGGTTTAAGAGTTATGGAGGAACATACATACATACAGAAAATATTTCTAAAAATCGTCAATTTAGTTTTAGTATCATACATAGAGTCTAGAGACGCAGTATCTCATAAAACAAAGTAACTTACTCCATGACCATCCCTTACAGATTTATTATTAGTATTGATTGATATTGATGATTGATGATGATATTGATGATGATTGATATGATAATAGATTACAGAGTGGGGACATTTTCATATTAGGAACATTTTTAATCCCCGACACAAAAGGAGGGCTGTTATAAGTTTGACGCCTGCGCACGTCAGCCGAAGAGCCGACGACGACCGTTGGAGTAACCGCGTCCTACACTGGCGGCCGTGGACAGGAAAACGGAGTGTGGGAAGACCACCCGCCAGGTGGGACGACGACATCAAGTACGTCGACGGAAAGCAGTGGTTCCGTACCGCTGAAGGCCGGGAGGACTGGAGGAAAATTGGAGAGGCATATGTTCAGTAGTAGATGCTTACACGCTGACTGACCGACTGACATGTATATCGGTGAGCGGTTGATTTTCTTTATTCACTCGTAACTCTAAAACGGCTAAATGGAGTTTGATGATTGAGGTGTCCATCGATTTGCCATAGTACCGCGAGTAACTAGACTATATAAAAAATCAAAATGGCGGACGGTAGTCCCCATTTTGTAAAATTTTGAAATGTATTTTTCTTCGAAAGCCATGCAGTAAAAGCTCTCTCCGAGCTTGAAAAGTAAAATATAAAGTAAATACTAATTAATATATAAAATAGTAGTAGAAAGTAAAGTATATTATATTATACCTAAATAAATATAAAAAAAAGTATATAGTAATATATCAAAAGTAGAATAAGTATAAATAAATTATTGTAGACTTTATATACATATAATCAAAGTTTAATTGTTTTAATTTATAGTTTTATTTATTTTAATCGCTGTTTGAACTGAAATAAAAGTATACATGAATACGTTTTAACTAAAATACATACAAAATAAAAAAAATCAATGGTAAAAACCGACTACGAAATAAAAACAGTAAACAATAATAGAGCGATATAAACTGCTGTAGTCGGACGTGAATATACTTACAGGGAGCCCGACAACAGATTCTCTACCGCTCTTTCCTTCTTTACTACGTTTTTATTCGTAGTCGGTTTTTTAGGTTTCCGAATCCCGTACGGAAGCCTATTACTAAGCCTACGCTGTCTGTCTGTCTGTCCGTCCGTCCGTCCCTCTGTCTATCCGAGGGCTGTATCTCTTGAACCGTAATAGGTAACCCGTTAAAATTTTCACAGAATATGTGTTATTATGGCGGATATAACAACAAATAAAAAAATATATAAAAAGTTAAAAATTAATGGGGGGTTCCCATACAAGAAACATGTTTTTTTACAATGTTTTTTTTTTTTTGGTGCGGAAACCTCGGTGCGCGAGTCCGACTCGCACTTGACCGGTTTTTTTTTTCAAAGCCATACAAACACTTCCGCGCACATACAAACTAAATACTTAGGTACCATTGTGTGAACTGCATGTCATTAACCTTTCAGCCTTGACTGAGGTTTTGACATAGAAAAACGAAAACAAACACCCAGCCAAACGTATTGTATTCAAAAAAGCACATTCCCATGAAATTCCACACGGTATAGTCCCACAGTGTGAGGTCCAAGAGAATTTACTATACGCGCGAGTGAAAATTGAGCATAAAAATTGTCGGTAATTAAGAATTCATTGCGATAAAAACTCACTTGCAAGTGGTGTTGCCAGATGTTCGCCATTAAAAAAACGGACAACCAAAAACTCAATTATTAATTAGAAAATTTTATTTAGATTTTTAAAGTAAAACACATGAAATGTTAAGAAAGAAAGTTTTATTCATACTTAAGTCACAACACAAACAAGTCATCATAGTACAAACAAACAAATCAATATATCTTTTAGGACCCGCGCCGCGCCGCCTGCCGCCCGTCTGCCCCGCCACCTTCATTCCCCCAAAGCGTGCGCGTGCTTAGCAATAGCTTATGTATGGCGGGAATAGAAATATTGCAGTATTACCGGGCGGGAAATTTAAAAACCGGACAAAACCTGGGCATATTTTTTTACCGGGCAGGGGCTTCGAAAACCGGACTGTCCGGGCTAAAACCGGACATCTGGCAACCCTACTTGCAAGTAAAGCCCACTTCCCACGCCAGCTGACAGTGTGAACTCGCCCTAAGCTAGCACAGTTAATATGCGCGCGCGCAATGTAGGCAATTTCGATAACTGTAAGCGGTATATATGTGTATTATGTGGATAGTTACTAAAAACATAGTAAATGAAATACTTGTAAAATAAACCCTACCAAGTTTATTGCCGATGGAGGGAATTATACAATAAACAACAATATGCCATAGATATATACAAATGTACACGATGCAGTTTCTATGCAAACGATAACACAGGATTAGAGAGGGGGACAACGGCTGTTTTTCAACAGCACGTTATAATGATCTGCTGTTTTTATATCGCAGCTGTTTTAAAGTGCTGTATCGTTAGAATGCTGTTTTTGGTGGTGTTGGAATTTGAACCTAACGTTGTTGGAATAACTAACATAATTGAAATAAGAGATAAATATTATATCACGGGAATACAGCAGGCAGAATTATAATATATTTCTAACGTGCCAGTCTGCTGTTTATGGTTGCTGTTTCTAACAAACAGCAGTCTAGTCTATGATATATTTCCAACGTGCGAGTCTGCTGTTTTATCTAATTATTTAAAATGTAACCTTAAGTCATTGCATTAAGGGTTAAGTTACAAAATACTATAAACACTGCCCTCTATCGAGCGAGAGCTTCAAATACCTACAGGCTACAACAAATAATTTTTATTATATCAACTAGATACTAGTACGTACGAGATAAATAGCAAAACAGCTTTACAGAAAACAGCAGATGTGGTGGAATATTTCTAACGTTATAAATGCTGTATATTTATAATATAATATGTTGCCTGCTGTATAATATATTCCCCACGACTACACAGGATGGATGGGAAGGACATGAAACAAATCAAACCAAATTAACCTAACTCGCAAATCTTGCGACCTAAGAATACCACCGGCTGGGCACTTTATAAAGCGCCTGAATTTACAATCGGCTGCCGACAGGTACCTATATTGGTACCCATCTACACCCACCTGCTTCACTCCACATATCCCTAGCCTAAGGGAAGCCTTACAAATCGAACGGCGGCGTTTTAAAAGTGGACCTAAGTATGCGTACCCTAGTTCTTAGAGCACGTATTCTATGCAACTACCCGTTTGTAGAGTGTTTTCATTTTACGAAGGCACGAGGGGTATGAGGTAGGAAGTGGTGTGAGACCGCGCGGCGCTCAGTAGGGAACGACTCGGTTCGACGGAGCGACGCGGAGACGTGTAGAACGTGTGTACCGACCTGGCACCGAGTTCGTTTTCTACTGAGCTCCGCGCGGTCGCCTCTCGCACCACTTCCTACCTCGTACCCCGCGTGCCTTCGTAAAATGAAAACACTCTAGTAAATTTTGATGCCAGGCTGGTGGTCCCATCAGGGAGGTTGCGCCGAACCGTTGCTCAATCAAATACTTAAAACAAATATAGGGGCAGGGAGAGCGTTCCAGAGTTTACCGATTCTGTGGAGGAAAGATCTGCAGAACCGGTTGGTACGCATCCGCAGTAAGTCCAGCGTGTAGGGATGCAGTCCCTGCCCGGTGCGCGTGGTGCGGAGGTGGAAAGGGGACGGCGGGATCGCGTTAAATAACTCCTCCGAGTACTCCCCATGGAATAATCGATAGAACACACTTAGGGAGCTGACATCCGTGAGGAGTTGCAGTTGAGGTTAGCTTCGTTATCCTCCTTTCTATTTGGTTTTAACTTCGCACAGATATAAGATTTGTTACTATACTCAGCCAGCTGTTTACTTTGGCACTGTAGCGATAATTGGCACATATTGGCTTGGCTCCGGCTGTAGAGTTTCAACACAACAGTTGCACCAAACAGTGAATTCATCATTCGTCTGTTAGTTGGTTTTATATTTTAGAAGTGAGAGGAAAGTCGTTTGAAAGGATTTAATTTTATGAAACTCAGGTGTCCGTCGGTTGTTTGTTTGTTCAGTCAGTCAGCGTGTGTGCGTCCACTGCTGGACATACGCCTCTCAAATTTTGCTCCAGTCCTCCCGGCCTTCAGCGGTACGGAACCACTGCTTTCCGCCAACGTACTTGATGTCGTCGTCCCACCTGGCGGATGGTCTTCCCACACTCCGTTTTCCTGTCCACGACCGCCAGTGTAGGACACGGTAACTCCAACGATCGTCGTCTCTTCGGCTGACATGCCCAGCTCGCTGCCACTTGAGCCTAGCCACGCGGTTTCCAATATCGACTACTTGGATGCGTGGGCGGATTGCCTCGTTACCCACTATATTATATTTGTTTGTTACTCAGTAATTATCTAGCTAGATCACTTTAAAAATCTTTATTATCATCACAAAGAACGTGTACATCCGCTTGCAGAGATTATTATAAGTACTAGCTGTGCCCGCGGCTCCGCCCGCTCTCATATTTCACTTCACTGCTAACCTCATAAGCCATTTAGCGTGATAGTAAGTAGCCTATAGTTGATGGGAAGAATCAAGCTATCCGTGGTATTTTTTTTTATTAAAATCGGTTCAGTGGTTCTCGAGTTATAAGCGGACAGACAGACACTCAGACAGACAGAAAGCAGACGTTGGATTTTATTATAGGTAAGTATAAGTATGTAGGTAGTTACAAAGCAAAATCAAGCAATTTGATTATAATCTTGATTTTGTTTTGATTTTTTTTTTATGATGACACGTTTGACTACATCACCCCACAACATCCGTGATATCAGCCCGTAACACCGGGTGAACTAGGTGCCACGTCAGTGCCTCCCTTCATTTCATGAACTATTTACATAGCCATTTCGACCGACGACGTTTAATTCAGTGCGGTGGTACCAACCCGGGCGGGATAAACCCTACCACCTAGTAAGGTAAGAAGGGAAGGGACCTACAGTTTTACGTGGAATCCGAACCACGGTCAGCCTCCAACGGTCGAGCGGTCACCCATCCAAATACTGACCGCGCTCAGCGTCGCTTAACAACAGTCGACCGACCGCACCACTGAGCTACTGAGGCTGACGAATACGTGCAATATTATAATTTGCACGCAAGCAAAGACGCGAATACCTATTTAAATAAATAATAATAATAAATATGTTCGCAGCTTGAGTAAGTACTGACTACCTATGGAAACAATTGCCGAGAGAAAAACAGATAAGAGTGAACAATAAGATCTGTATCTGCAAATTCCACTTCTGTCTATTGATTAATCAAGATCTTTCCCATATATTTCGCCCCAAGTTTTTTTTTTTTTATGGAAACTGACACGGTTGGCTACATCACCTACAACATCCGTGATGTCAGCCCATACCACCGGGTGAACTTGGTGCCACGTCAGTGCTTCCCTTCGGTCGTGCCGGCTACACTGAACTGGACGGAAAAAACAAACTATTTACATAGCCGTTTCGACCGACCTTTCATTCAGTGCGGTGGTGCCAACCCTGGCGGGTTAAACCCTACCACCTAGTAATATAAGAAGGGAGTCATATCCCTTAGTCGCCTTTTACGACATACACGGGGAGAGATGCAGTGGGGCTATTCTTTTAAAGTACCGGCCCCACACGGTACAAATATAGTATATGTAGTCTCAAGTAAGCTCAAGTATAGTCTCTTTAAGTCATTTTTTGGTCCAGATTTAATTGTTTTTGTTAATGTTGTGAGTAATAAAGACGTACCTCGATAGGTTCTCGACTACTTCAAGAGAGGCGTGAATATGCACCTGTCAGGCCGGCATGGCACTCTCAACCCCCGTGTACGACCATATCTTAGCGTAACCGGAACTGAGCGTATAGGTAAATGTGCTTGTACTAAGTTTCATCGAATTCGGATGATCGGTTTAATAGTTATGGAGGAACATAGACACATACAGTAAGATTTCTAAAAATCGCCAATTAAGTTTTAGTATCATACATACATATATGTAGTCTACAAACGCAATATCTCATAAAACAAAGTAACTACTCCATGACCATCCCTTACAACAGATTTATTATTAGTACATTGATATTGATATACTGAGCTTCGAGAGAATAACGTTAAGGTGGAAACAAGACTCAAACTGTGCTACCCGAGCACTGATGATTGAAACACGAACCGTATGCAGATGTAAATAGGTGCGAGATTCATTCTACTCGTGCGGTGGCTGATACGCCGACGATGAACGTTTGCGCGAAAATCACACTATACTATATTAAATTTCACGTGTTGGAAAGATGGAAAAATCATTTTTTTTAGCTACTATTTTAGGGAAAAATATTATCTATGTTTCTATGAGGGTCTTGTATTGAAACAATTTATGCTTCTCAAGATAATTTAACTTGAACGTAAAATTTTCGTACTTTTCGTTATTTTTTGGAGATTTATTTAACACCTTTCCTAAGTAGTAAAATATATATTTTTAGCTATGTTTGTTAATAAAAGACCAATACATAACATATATTTTTTAGAGATTTTTTATCTTTACCAATAGCTCAACAATTTCGTTTAAAGTTGACATTTTGAGTCTTATTTGCGCCTTAAGGGGTTGTAGGAGCGTATGGCATCTGACGTTTGGTCGTTAAGCGACATCTCACGGCGTCGGTGCTAACCTTGTTGTTTCTTGCAGCGGGAAACGTCGTAAAGGACTCTGGATATAACATTTTAATGCTATGGCTGGAGGTCGTCACAATTTGTCTGTCTTTTCCTAATATCTCGATGAACGAACGTGCGTCTTCTCTATCTCGTCTCTCCGTGACAAGAACGGTTTCCCTCGCTGAAGAGCAACGTTCGCTCAGCAGGGCGACATGCGGGAGCGACATTCCGGAATAATTTAATACACCGGTAGAACAGGAGACAACGGAACCATATCATTGAGCGCACGACGCGACGACGTAATCCCTACCCGTGTTGATATGAGCGGTGAGTAACAAGCACCACACAGCGACTCTGCGGTACGGTTAGTCTCGCTCGTCCAACAGTTATTTGTCCGTAACTTCGGATTCCATATTGTAAGTTCGGATTCCATACTGTCCTTTTCCTTACCTTACCAGGTGGTAAAGTTAAACTCATCCGCATTGTTACCACCAAACTGAATGAATGTCGCTCGAAGCGGCTATAGTGTTTCCGTTCAGTTTAGTGTAGCCTCCATGACAAGAACGGTTTCCCTCGTAGAAGAGCACCGTTCGCTCAGCAGGGAGACACGCGGTACGGCCGGCGGCGCGGCGCGGCGGCATTCCGGAAGAATTTAATACACGTCCGGTAAAACAGGAGACAACGGAACCATGACACTGTGCGCACGACGCGACGTAATCCCTACCTGTGTTGTCTGTGTTGATATGCGCGGTGGGTGAGTCACACACACCACACAGCAACACGTAGCTGATCTGTGATTTAGGATAGGGATATTGACAATTCTTTTGATGCTATTGTACCTTGTAAATTGTACTTTTATTTTATTTATTGTACCTTATATTACTTGTATATTTCATTGACAAGTTTATTGACGGTACCTTAAAATAAATTAACGCTAAATTAAGTAGATAGTAGTAGTATTAGGTAAGTGTAAATAGTAGTAGTCTGCAAATGATAGCTTAAATTGTTTTTGTCTTTTATCTGGTTCTGTACAGACAGCCCTTGTCATTGTTTGTCATTGTTTTTAATTGTTTTTCATTTAATTGTTACATTTTGTTACAATGTTAATTGTTACATTTCACACTATAGTTGCCATTCGAAAGAACGAACTCAAGTGCAAAATTTATTTGCCTACGAACGATAATAAAAACATCAACATCAACACTGTGGTTAGTCTCGTCCAACAGTTGACAGCAGTAGATAACCAACCGGCAGCTATATTTTAGTCGAAGTTAGCGAAATCGACCGTTAGACGGATGATGTGGCGTCACTCACAGTAAATATTTTGTACTGGCGTGTATGAAGTGTCATACACATACAACTTTCTTTCTCTTTTCGTATTTGCTGTAAATTATTCGTTTTTTTTTTTGGAAACTGGCATGGTTGTCTACATCACCTTACTACAGCCATACTCAAAGTGTGCTCCGCGGAGCCTCTGTGGGGGCTCCGCGAGTATACGAAAAAAAAATCAAAAATACACCTCTCCTCTCTGGCTCGATTCAGCTCGGCTGCGCAGACGTCGCGTCACGGCGGCGGCGTCTCACGGAGTAGTGAACCGAATTATTGTTTTTCTCTTTTATTATAATATTATGTAAGTAACTGTTATATTGTAATACGATTATTAAAAATTGCATGCACAAAAACTAATTTTTGTTTATTTTAGGGCTCCGGTCAAATATTTCGCTTTCCAAAAGGGTTCCGTCACCAAAAAAGTTTGAGAACCGCTGCCTTACTACATCCGTAATGTCAGCCCACAAAACCTTGGCGAACTAGGTGCCATATCAGTGCTTCCCTTAGGTCATGCCGGCTACAACATTGAACCGGGCGGAAAACACGAACTATTTACATAGCCGTTTCGACCAACCTTTTATTCAGTGCGGTGGTACCAACCCGGGCGCGATGAACCCTACCACCTGTAAGGTAAGAAGGGAAGGTAGACACCTACAGTTTTACACGAAAGAACCACGGTTAGCCTCCAACCGTCGAGCGGTCACCCATCCACGTACTAACCGCGCCCAGGTGTGCTTAACAACAGTCGACCGACCGCACCACTGAGCTACCGAGGCTGACAGGTGCGCTCACGATCACGAACAACAGTCGAACGATCGCACCACCGGGCTGCCGAGGCTGAACAAGACTGTAAGGGAAGTCTCCGGTATGGCACCTACCTTGTCGGAGGTGATATGGCCCCGGTCCCTCTGAATGAGCCACCCACAACGGATTACATTTAAACAAATTTAAATAAAACAAAATCTGTACAGAAACCGTATCGGAATCAGCGCAAGACTTGAGGAATGTACTGACTGACCAGCTGCAACGCAAGACTAAGAACAATGGAGTTTGCGAATGTTAAGGCGCGTCGCGTAGTAACGCCAACGGCGTTATTTATTAAATTATTATGGATCGTATATAAGACAAGCTGTGCTCGCGGCTCCGCCCGCTCTCATATTTCACTTCACTGCTAACCTCATAAGCCATTTAGCGTGATAGTAAGTAGCCTATAGTTGATGGGAAGAATCAAGCTATTTTAATAAAACAAACCAAACCGATTACAATAAAACAAAATCTACGGATTTTGTTTTATTAAAATCGGTTCAGTGGTTCTCGAGTTATAAGCGGACAGACAGACACTCAGACAGACAGAAAGCAGACGTTGGATTTTATTATAGGTAAGGATAAAAGTAATAATAGTGCAGTAATAGCCACTGATCAAACAAATAGGGGTATTTGATCAAATGTTATATTTTTTGTTCGTATATTAATTACAGTTGTAATCAAAATTTACAGCTCCTATCCTAAAAATGGAGGAAGTCCCCCTAAAGATAATAGGTTTAATATAATAAAAAAATTATTTAAATAATTTATTATATTGCAACATCTTTTTCATAAGGATTTTTTCATAAATTGCGATCCTTCGCATTAAAACTTTGAAAAGCGTATTTTTTTTTTTATGGAAACTGACACGGTTGGCTACATCCCCTGCAACATCCGTGATGTCAGCCCATAACACCGGGTGAACTTGGTGCCACGTCAGTGCTTCCCTTCGGTCGTGCCGGCTACACTGAACTGGACGGAAAACACAAACTATTTACATAGCCGTTTCGACCGACCTTTCACTCAGTGCGGTGGTATCAACCCGGGCGGGTTAAACCCTACCACCTAGTAATATAAGAAGGGAGTCATATCCCTTAGTCGCCTTTTACAACATGCACGGGGAGAGATGCAGTGGGGCTATTCTTTTTAAGTACCGGCCCCACACGGTACAAAATACGTATGATTGATAGACTGAAGAAATGGGCTCATTTTGCTATAAAAATTCCATACAAATTCTCTTTAGTTTCTTAGATCAAGTCTTCAAAGTTCACGCGGAAGAAAACAATCGACATTTGGTTTACTGGATAAAAATGATAAAATTTTACAATTTGTAGATTTAGGCCCACTTGCACCAACACAAGTTCAATATATAAACCAGTTCAACTCGTTAAACTAGCACCCGTTGTATGTGTGAACCGCGTTTAAATCCATAACTCGCTACTTAACTTTAAACTCGTGTTGGTGCAAGACGCGCTTAGATTTTAGCCTTTAGATTTGTCTAGTTATCACGGGCTACTTCTTCAAAAATCCACATGTGTCGTTACTAGGCGCCTTAAGGAAGTGCACACATATTTATATTAAGTAGGTTGATATACACAATCATATTGTTCCGAGTGTTATTGTGTAAAAAGGTGAAAAAAGAAGCATTTGGCGAACAATCGACAAGGTGTTCCACTGGGCGAGTGAACGTTTTAATGGTTCCGTAGGGCTGTATCCATTAATGAATACCTTCATTATGGAAAGAGCAATGCTCGGCGTTCTTTGATCGATAAAATTTAAATCACAAATTTAAAAAACCCCGACCCTTAAAAAGTCCAAAATAATTTCCTCTTTTTTTATATTTTATTTACTCAACGGTCCCCTAAGTAATAATACCCCTTTAAGTAAGTAAACGGAAATCATTTTTGACTTTTTATTTCAGGATTTAAAAAAAAAACCGCATGCAAATCGGTCCACTTTTTAAGATAATGAATTTTTTGATTAGGTACTTAATTATTTGATTCTTGGGGACTTGAGTTTTGTGTAGTCGCCGGATGGGTCTATAAGGCGTGGTAGCGTTCACGTAGTTTGGCAGCGCACGAAGCCGTCGAAAGTATATACTTTATGTCGCCAACTTTCTAGACTCATCGAATTCACGTCAAAAAATCTCTTTCGTAAAGGCTTCCGCCGCGCCCCGCCGCCGTATGGGTTGGAAAGAATATTATGTATGCTGTTAGCGGTGGCTGTCGGCTGCTGTGAGGCTCAGTCCTGGATTTCCCATTAGGGCGCATAGGCCGCGGCCTAGGGGCGGCAAACTTCAGGGGGCGGCAGATTTCCGAAGGCGCTAAAGAATATTAACAAGTATAACACTTAATGTAATGTAATGTAATGTAAATATTCTTTATGTGTACACCAATATACAAAATAAAGGTACAAAAAGGCGAGTTTATTGCCAAATATTGGCAATATCTTACTACTAACCTTTGGGGTGAGATAATGAGCATGTAGGCATACGAGATGGTTCGAAAGAGGAATTTGCTCTGTCCTTCCTTACATATTTTATATTATTAATATACATACCTATTACACAAAATAAATAAAATATAAATAAATAAATAAATATAAAATATACTTATGCCTGCTTACATATATACTAAAATATATATACATAAATATAACATATACAACATAAATATAACATATACAACACTTGCGCTTTGGTATGTCCGTATGTGTAAGCCGTCAGCCGTTCGTGCGCTATTATGGACGCAATACTCAAGCAAGTCACTTGTGGATAGAGTTTTCGATCTATTAAATGCTAAATATCATTTGGGTAAAGGTTTTAAGTCCCCATTGTGACTTAGTATCTCCTATCCTATGTTATTTAAGTTGTACGCGGGCGGCGAAAGTCAATTGGCCTTTTTTTTTATGGAAACTGACACGGTTGGCTACATCACCTACAACATCCGTGATGTCAGCCCATAACACAGGACGAACTTGGTGCCACGTCAGTGCTTCCCTTCGGTCGTGCCGGCTACACTCAACTGGACGGAAAACACAAACTATTTACATAGCCGTTTCGACCGACCTTTCATTCAGTGCGGTGGTACCAACCCGAGCGGGTTAAACCCTAGTAATATAAGAAGGGAGTCATATCCCTTAGTCGCCTGTTACGACATACACGGGGAGAGATGCAGTGGGGCTATTCTTTTAAAGTACCGGCCCCACACGGTACAAAGGCCTATACTTAAGAACAGTACAAGTCCGGCACAGGTGAGGCTGCACGGTTTGTTCCACGCTGGTTACTGGAGCGCGCGCCTGCGCGGCAACACGCTTCGTTAATTGTAAATTAATAATTGCACCGTAAAATTATATTAACTGAGATCATTTGACACGATCTATCTTCATCTGTATTGTATTATATACTTCTTAACATTCAATTCATTTACTCGCTCTGGCGATAGGCAAATGTTTCGCAAATGACGCTAGGTTCTGTAGATCTATTACTGAGAAGTCGCTTTGCGTAATGCCTAATGAAGTAAAATTGCCTAGATGTCGTTCGATTATTATACACCCTGCATTCGATTGACAAGGTTCTATATATGTATTTACAATGTTTGAGTCGATTGTACATACGAGGTACGTAGGTAGGAGGTTAAAATAAGCTGGCGAGAGGCAAATGGTTCGCAAATGACGCTAGGTTCTGTAGATCTATTACTAAGAAGTAGCGTTGGGTAATGCCTAATGAAGTAAAATTGCCTAGATGTCGTTTGTAACGCCGTGAACCACGATCGTCTACACCGGCCTTAAATATGGTCAAAGACCTTGGACGTCCCATAGAAAGGAACGATGACGACAAGGTTAGAGCCGGTGTAGCCAGGTTGTGGTTGACGCAAGGCGCTATTATATTCCCTAATGGCGTAAATAATAATTTTAACGGGGTTAAATAAAATAAATTAAGCCTTCTATCACGATGTAGTGCAGAGTGGATTCTCCGCGATAAGTTATCGAAGCCTGAAACGGCCTAAAACTGTATTTTACATCGAGAGAAAGTCGAGTGAGTTTTAATGCGCCGATTCATATCGCGGTGATGTTGGCACCACCAGCGCGGGTGACGTAGGACGTCGCTCGTAGCAAATTGTCACTTCTGCGAAAAATTTACAATGTGAAGAGGAGAATTTGGTGCTGCGAAGTCAATCTGAGCAAGGGGCGCTGAGAGCGCCGGAGAACCGTTTCTGGGAAACAACTGTAAGTGCTGAGCCATTTATTTCTAGTCGCCTCGTACTTAAAATGTGAATTTTCTCCAGAAATAGTTTTGTGAAAACGTGTCAGGTTTTTTTCACCCAAGTTCATCCGCTCGAAAATCATTAATCTCTCTTTCCACGCCCGTCTGGCGTCTACGCTGCCCCCGCGGATAGTTGTCAAGCCGAATTATATTTATATTTCAGTTCTGCGTGTCGGCAAAATAACTTTTAATGTGAGGAGGCAGCTCCTACGAAGGCGGCTCGGCAGATAGAAGAAGCGACATTGACAGGTAACCTTACTTCTTCTACCGCGGAGTTTGTGTAGTATCGGAAATGTCAAATTCACGGAATTATATAAACTTAACTTGAAAAACGCATTCTCAATTTCTCCCCGTAGCGGAGCGAACGCCGTCGAGTGCAGGACGAAAGTACGGACTGCACTCTTGAGCTCGCCGCGCGATTAACGTCGGTGAGCGAATTATATTTTGTATTTAGTGGTAGGATTGTGAAAATGCACCAGCCCTCCGAGCGACGTGTGTCGCAGTATTTCTCCAATGTGTATTATGTATTGCACCGTATCTTTTAAATGTGTATGAAGGCCATCAGCCTGAGGGTACGTCCGCCGGTTTGGATGTGGTGCGGACGTACAAATTGAGCATGTGATTATGTGTAGCTTCTTCTGACGGGCTCTGCTCGCAGTCTACGGTTGGGCTCGCGTTCCTCGAGCGGGTGCAGCTGCACCAACGGGCCGCGAGTCCCTTTGTGTGGGATCCGGTGTCGGTCCCTGCGCCTCGCCTGGCCGCATTCCTCGTGCACGAGTGGCGCGAAACCTCGGTCACGAGGCAGGCGGCTGTGCGCCGCGTCGGGGCTGACAAGCAACGCATCGTGGCACCAGAGAAGGCTTCAGCTCTCTCCGTCGTCTTCCGGACAGCAGCCACGGGAGCTCCGGAAGGCTCAAGCTAAGTTTCTTCTGGTGGCACGATTCGGTGAATGTGCGTGGTAAAATTAGGTATATGTAAATTTCAGTCTATGGCAGCAAGCCACTTTATATGTACAGACATGAACCAAACCCTGAGATCACTTTATATTATTTTCATGTAATTGTCGTATTTTCTCGATAAATTAAATATTTCAAATTGTAACGGTTGACTTTATTTTACTCATGCTCTAGGCCATATGCCGCACACACCCCCCTATAGCATTGGCTAAAGCTACACCAGAGAAAGTCACGCCTTACACGTTCGATTATTATCATACATACACCCTGCGTTCGATTGACAAGGTTCTACAGATGCGTTTGAGTCGATTGTAGGTAGTTGGTTCAAATATACTGGAGAGAGGCAAATGACGCTAGGATCTTTAGATCTATTACTAAGAAGTAGCGTTGCGTAATGCCTAATGAAGTAAAATTGTCGAGATGTCGTTCGATTATTATTATATTATACCCTGCGTTCGATTGACAAGGTTCTACAGACGCATTTAGAATATTTGAGTCGATTGTAGGTAGTTGGTTCAAATATACTGGAGAGAGGCAAATGACGCTAGGTTCTGTAGATCTTGTTGGGCACGTAGCTCAGGTGTGGACTGTATGAATTTCACCCGTTCACTTGAGCTGCCAGTCTTCACGGAGCGGTTGCAAGGGCCGGAGATCGGAAATCTTCTTTCTTGCTTTCGCACGATTCGGCGACCGTCTCGCTTCTGCACGACCGACGCAGACGGGCGTGCGGCTCGGCAGCGTCACTCGCGGGGGTCGTTCGCGGGTGGTGCGATCGGTCGACCGGGTGTGCTTAACTTCTTCTCGGGCGGTACGGCGACCGTCTCGCTCACTCGGCGACGCGGCGACGGTCTCTCTCTCTCGCGGCCGGCGCAGACGGGCGTGCGGCGCGGAGAGATCACTCGCGGCGGTCGTTCGCGGGTGGTGCGATCGGTCGACCCGGTGTGCTTCGCGTCGTCCTCGACCTATACGCCTCGGGGCGCAGGGAGGTAGTCCTCGACCGTTACGCCGCGGGGCGCAGGGAGGGAAAGCGTAGCGTAGCGTAGCGTAACAAAGAAACAACGTTTGCGGTTTTCAGTGTAGCCACGCACTGGTCGCACCCGGGACGTACGGGGGTGGAGCACTCGCCGCGAGAAGAACCGTCCGATCGGCCGAGGCAGTCGTTCCGCTCTGAAGACTCTCTTCCGACTGTTCGCTCCTCGGTCGACCGGTGCGCCGAGCTCAGGCTCCAGGCGTCTTCTCTTCGTGGTGTTGCGGCGAATACTGAATGAACCGGCCGAAACGCGCTATCTTTATACACGCGCGGGCGCGCCGTGCGCCGTGAGAGGTGCGATATCTCTCCGTCAGTCTCCGCGCCGACCAATCACAGCGCTCCGCGCCCGCGGCGCACCCCGGCTCGGCTCATTTTCCTAATGATCGCGGCGAGTGCACACCTCCCGTCTGTCCCGAATGAAACCCAGTACGCAGCAACATATTTATTTTCAGTAAAACTTATATCTAATTCTATCTATCTTATAACTATTTTTACCTATCTTAAGCTACATTTACCTATCTTAAGCTAGATCTACCTATCTTAATCTAGCTTTACCTATCTTAACTAATCTTAATCTACGATTTTATATATGTTTATTTACTTATGTTTAACTTATATTTAACTTATTTATCTTATATTTACATCTTAAAATTACCTAAACTAAGCTATGCCGGCCGCTTCCTACTTTCTCATGCTACGGGGGTGACGACGTGCGCGTCGTGTCCCAGGCCGGGTCCGTCGTCACTGCTCCGGCTGGCCGTCGTCCTGAACATACTCCCGCCGTCGCTCCCTCGGCGATCTCCAAAGTCGGAAGGACGACGCTCCTCTTGATCGGCCGGCGCAGCAGCTTGTCTCCCTGGCAGACGTCCACGACGCGTACGGCATCGTCTCTTCCAGGGCGGATGGCTTCCACCCTGCCTCGTGGCCAGGTCTTCCGCGGCCGGCTGGGGTCGGCGACCAGGACTCTTCCACGAAGCTCCCGCCGGTGTTGTGGTAGGGGCGGGCACCCCGGCTCGGCTCGACGACGGCGATGACCACGTCTTCCTCCGCAGGCGCTCGTTCGCTGTGGCGAGGCTCCCGCCGGTGTTGGAGTCGGTTCTGGCGCTCTCGCGCCCACCGGAGGGGCAGCTCGTCCGCCAGTCGTGGTGCGCCTGCGTGCAGCGCTGTGGCGCTGTTGTCATCGGCGTAGGTCTGGGGTGGGGGCGGACGTCATGGTGTCGGTTCGCCTCCGTGCACCAGTCTCTCCATGTCGGCAGCGCGGCGAGCGGCGCGCAGAGGCGCGCGGCGGTGGCGGCGTCGGGCGGCGCGCAGTGGCGCGCGGCGTCGGGCGGCGCGCAGTGGCGCGCAGCGGCGGCGACGGCGGCGGGCGGCGCGCAGTGGCGCGCAGAGGCGTCGGCGGCGGGCGGCGCGCAGTGGCGCGCAGCGGCGTTGGCGGCGTGCGGCGCGCAGTGGCGCGCGGCGGCAGCGGGCGGCGCGCAGTGGCGCGCAGAGTCGGGTGGCGCGCAGTGGCGCGCGGCGGCGGGCGGCGCGCAGTGGCGCGCAGCGGGCCAGGGTGCCGCGTTCTGCGGCTGGGCGTAGCGACTCGCATGCGGCGAGTCGCTGGCTGGTGGTGCAGACCCTTGCGCTGCTGTAGAGTGCGCCGCCGGCGAGTTCGGGCGCGGCGGCGCGGCGATGTAGGCAGCCGCGGTTGGCGGCTGGGCGGGGCGGCTCGCGGTCGGCGAGCCGTGGGCGGGCGGCGAGCCGCGGGCGGGCGGCGAGCCGCGGGCGGGCGGCGCAAACCATTGCGCCGCCTCGGAGTGCGCCGCCGGCGAGTTCGGGCGCGGCGGCGCGGCGATGTAGGCAGCCGCGGTTGGCGGCTGGGCGGGGCGGCTCGCGGTCGGCGAGCCGTGGGCGGGCGGCGAGCCGCGGGCGGGCGGCGAGCCGCGGGCGGGCGGCGAGCCGCGGGCGGGCGGCGCAAACCATTGCACCGCCTCGGAGTGCGCCGCCGGCGAGTTCGGGCGCGGCGGCGCGGCGATGTAGGCAGCCGCGGTCGGCGGCTGGGCGGGGCGGCTCGCGGTCGGCGAGCCGTGGGCGGGCGGCGAGCCGCGGGCGGGCGGCGAGCCGCGGGCGGGCGGCGCAAACCATTGCACCGCCTCGGAGTGCGCCGCCGGCGAGTTCGGGCGCGGCGGCGCGGCGATGTAGGCAGCCGCGGTCGGCGGCTGGGTGCCGCGACTCGCGATCGGCGAGCCGCAGGCAGGTGGCGCAGTCCAGTGCGCCGTTGCAGAGTGCGCCGCCGGCGAGTTCGGGTGCGGCGGCGCTGCGGCGGATGGCGTGCAGTAGGGTGAGGCGGCAGCCGGCGCGCAGAAGGGCGCGGCGGAGGCCGGCGCGTAGCGACTCGCGGTCGGCGAGCCGCTGGCAGGTGGCGGCGTCCATCTCGCTGCTGCAGAGTGCGCCGCCGGCGAGTTCGGGTGCGGCGGCGCGGCGGCGGCTGGCGCGGAGGCGCCCGCAAACGCGATGGCGTTGGCGCAGCGATGCACCGATCGTGCTGTCGAGTAGGCGCAGCGCTGTGTGGGCTCGGCCTTCGATGTCCGGCAACCGTGGAGCACCCAGCCCAGCTGGGTCTGCGAAGCAACCGGCTGGTCGCGGCGGCTGCACTTCATCTCCCGCGAGACTATCAGTGGCCAATTGTCCTGGCCAATGAGTAGTCTCGGGCGTGCGTCCGTGTATGCCAACATCCCGGCGAGCTCCGCGAGGTGGTCGCAGCCCTCCAGACCTTTCTTCGTTATGGTCTGGGGCGGGAAGTTGAGTCGGTCGACGGTCCTCGCACCGACGAGGTCGTGCTCAGTTGTCTCGTATCTTCCGCGGATGCGCAAGTTGAGGCGGCGCGACGAGTTGCTAGCGACGCGTCCGCCGCCGATGCCCACGACGTGCAGCGGCTCCGTCGTGCCTTGCGCACCCAGCAGATCGGCCACGGCGACGTCCAGCATCGTAACCGAGGACCCCTCGTCGAGAAGAGCGAAGACGTCGACGACGCAGCCGCTCGGCCCGCTCAGTCGCACCGGGACGATCTTTAGTAAAACCGAGTCCGAGCGGGCGGCGGCTGTGACCGCGGTGGCGGCCGTCTCTTCTTTGCTGCGCTCGTGGTGTAGCAGCCGGTGGTGCCCAAACGTGCAGCCCTGCACCCCACACGGCTTCGCCTTGCATTTCGTTCTGCGATGTTTGCTCTTGAGGCAGCGGAAACACATTTTGCCATCTTTGGCCTGCCGCCAGCGGTCGTCCGTGTCGGCCTCGATAAACTTGGGGCACGACAGAAGATAGTGTGCCTCAGCGCACGTCGAGCACTTCGGCATCTCGTCGTCACTGGCTTCTTCTTCGCTGGCGGTGTAGGCCTTCTCAGCTGGGCGGCGGTCTCTGTTGATGCGGCGGTTCTCACTCGTCGACACATCAGTAGCTGCGGCGGCGTCCGGGCGGGCGTACGCACCGCACTTGCGGGCTTCTTCGTTCAGGAAGGCCGCCATCCTCGTTAGTGCGGGGCGGTCGTCGCTCGTCCGGTCTTCGAAATCACACCACCGGGCCTGACGCAGCGGCGTCAGTTTGTCGACGAGTAGTCGCATCGTTTCGGGGCTGTGCAAATATTGCGGCCGGCCTAGTGCTTCGACCGTGACCACAATATTGTGCACTTTATTTGCGAACTCATTTAATTCGTTCGGCGTGTCTTTCGGTCTGGGTAAACTTCTTAATTTATCCATTTCACCCAGTACGAGGAAGTCCGGCCGCCCGAAACGCTGCTCCAGTGCAGCTAACACGCGGCTGGGCTCCGGCGTTGACAGCATCAGGCTGTAGGCCGCCTCTTTCGCCTTGCCTCGGAGGCAGCGTCGTATGCGGGCCGCGTTCTCGCCCGGCGAGAAATAATGTTCCGTCTCGCGGTACGCGGCGACGAACTGCAGCCATTCTCCCGCGGAACCGTCGAAAAATGGTAGCTCCCGTAGGTATTTGGGCGGAGCGCTCGGTCTGCTGTGCTCCGCTCGGCCCAGAGCGGCGGCGAGCATCTCAACTGTTATTGTCGCAGCGGCGAGCGGCGCGTGCGAGTTCGGTGCGGGGGCGGCGGCGGCGGCGGCGGCAGGCGCACAGAGATGCTCGGTCGCGGCGGAGGCGGAGGCGGCGTGCGGCGGCGCGCTGAGGCGTGCGGCCGGCTGCTCGTTGTAGTGTGTGGCGGCGAGCGCAGCGCAGGGGGGCGTGGCTTCCGCAGCCGAGGCGCGGGGCGCGTGGAGGGGAGCGGCGGAGGCAGCGTCGGTGGGGGCTGCGTCGAGGGGAGGGGCGACGGCGGCGGCGGTGGGGTCCGCGCGGAGGGGGGCGGCGACGGAGGCAGCGGTGGGGAGCTCGTAGTGGGAGGCGGTCGGATGCGCCGGTGCGGCGGCGGACGCGGTGGCGTGCGCTGCGTGCGGAGCGGTTTCACTCGCCTCCCGCCGGTGTAAATCTGCCTGTGTTTCGACCCATGACGCAACAAGCTCGCTGCGTGCCGCTTCTTGGTTATCCTCTTCGTCTGATGAGTCTTCTTCATCGCAGTCGCGGAGGCGAGACTCGGTGATTTGCGTTTCGAGTCTCGCTTCTTCCTTGTCGAGCCGTGCTTCCTCTCTGGCTTGTCTCGCCTCTTCTCTCGCCCGTCGCACTTCTTCTTGGCGTGCGCGCAGTAATTCTCGTTCAATTACGCGCCGACGCACCGACTTGGACGAACGGTCAGAGTGGTTGCTCCGCCCGTCCTTATCGGTGCGTGCGGACGCCACTCGTTCGAGCGCGGCCGAGCGTGAGGTGTGGCTCGGCGCGCGCGCGCCGCTGTGCGTGCGGGCGCGGCTCGGTGCGCGCGCGTCGGTGTCGGTACGCGCGCGCTCGCGGATCTCTGAATCCGTCGCGACTGGTGTGGCCTTCGTTTCGTCTTGATCTCCGTCTCCATACTCGTCGGAGGCGCACTTGTAGTCGGCTCCGTCGTCTGGTCGGCGCCCGGTTGCAGCTGCGGTTCGGTCGCCTCTGCGCTCGGGGGCAGCACTCGCTGCTCTGACGGAGTCGGCACCGGCGTGGTGCGCCCTCGCCCGTTGTTCTGGCTCCGTGTGACTGGCATCTCCAATCCGGCGAACCATAGGACCAAATGTTGGGCACGTAGCTCAGGTGTGGACTGTATGAATTTCACCCGTTCACTTGAGCTGCCAGTCTTCACGGAGCGGTTGCAAGGGCCGGAGATCGGAAATCTTCTTTCTTGCTTTCGCACGATTCGGCGACCGTCTCGCTTCTGCACGACCGACGCAGACGGGCGTGCGGCTCGGCAGCGTCACTCGCGGGGGTCGTTCGCGGGTGGTGCGATCGGTCGACCGGGTGTGCTTAACTTCTTCTCGGGCGGTACGGCGACCGTCTCGCTCACTCGGCGACGCGGCGACGGTCTCTCTCTCTCGCGGCCGGCGCAGACGGGCGTGCGGCGCGGAGAGATCACTCGCGGCGGTCGTTCGCGGGTGGTGCGATCGGTCGACCCGGTGTGCTTCGCGTCGTCCTCGACCTATACGCCTCGGGGCGCAGGGAGGTAGTCCTCGACCGTTACGCCGCGGGGCGCAGGGAGGGAAAGCGTAGCGTAGCGTAGCGTAGCGTAGCGTAGCGTAGCGTAACAAAGATACAACGTTTGCGGTTTTCAGTGTAGCCACGCACTGGTCGCACCCGGGACGTACGGGGGTGGAGCACTCGCCGCGAGAAGAACCGTCCGATCGGCCGAGGCAGTCGTTCCGCTCTGAAGACTCTCTTCCGACTGTTCGCTCCTCGGTCGACCGGTGCGCCGAGCTCAGGCTCCAGGCGTCTTCTCTTCGTGGTGTTGCGGCGAATACTGAATGAACCGGCCGAAACGCGCTATCTTTATACACGCGCGGGCGCGCCGTGCGCCGTGAGAGGTGCGGAGGCTGCGATATCTCTCCGTCAGTCTCCGCGCCGACCAATCACAGCGCTCCGCGCCCGCGGCGCGCCCCGGCTCGGCTCATTTTCCTAATGATCGCGGCGAGTGCACACCTCCCGTCTGTCCCGAATGAAACCCAGTACGCAGCAACATATTTATTTTCAGTAAAACTTATATCTAATTCTATCTATCTTATAACTATTTTTACCTATCTTAAGCTACATTTACCTATCTTAAGCTAGATCTACCTATCTTAATCTAGCTTTACCTATCTTAACTAATCTTAATCTACGATTTTATATATGTTTATTTACTTATGTTTAACTTATATTTAACTTATTTATCTTATAGTTACATCTTAAAATTACATAAACTAAGCTATGCCGGCCGCTTCCTACTTTCTCATGCTACGGGGGTGACGACGTGCGCGTCGTGTCCCAGGCCGGGTCCGTCGTCACTGCTCCGGCTGGCCGTCGTCCTGAACAGATCTATTACTAAGAAGTAGCGTTGCGTAATGCCTAAGTAATGAAGTAAAATTGTCTAGATGTCGTTCCATTATTATTATACACCCTGCGTTCGATTGACAAGGTTCTACAGACGCATTTAGAATGTTTGAGTCGATTGTAGGTAGGTGTTTCAAATGTACTGGCGAGAGGCAAATGACGCTAGGTTCTGTAGATCTATTACCTACTAAGAAGTAGCGTTGCGTAATGCCTAATGAAGTAAAATTGCCTAGATGTCGTAAAGGATATTAGAATGTGCAATGGTTTAATTTAGCATCGCGGCGTTAGAACCAGACCCGAACATAGGCACAAGTCCCCTAGGCATTTTGCGAAATTAGGGCCCTTTTTTGGTGATTTAGCAAAAGACAACGGGACCCTATTACTAAGCCGTATGTACGTCCGTCCATCTGTTCTACCTGTCTGTAATACCTGTATCTTTGGAATCGTAATAGGTAGCCGGTTGAAGTTATAGCGGATATAACAACAAATAATAAAAAAATACAAAAATTTCTTACACAGGAAACGTGTTTTAGTGACTGGCCACAAAATAACATAGCCTACAGTTTGATATACACTAAAAACTTGAGAACACAGCTAATATGACAAAACTTTTGTTCGATCTTTTCGTAGTGTAGAACCTAGGGTTTATTGATAAGTTGAATGAAGTTTTATTAGTCATTTCTATGTTATATTTATCTGTCTTATACACATTAATTAAACGCAATCAACATGGATGTTTAATTATTGCCAGATTTTGGGCATATCCTGTCTTCGAAATGAAAACTGCAATACAACATTAATAAAATAATAACTATTATGTAGGTGGATTTTTAGTCACCTCACTAAAATTTAGTGGTCGAAGCCGCCACTGCAGCTAATATGACATAAAAAAAATTTAGAACACAGCTAATTTGTTTGGCATTAAATTAAAACTTGAGAACACAGCTAATTTGACATTAATTACAAACTTGAGAGGACAGCAAATTTTAAATTAATGAAAAACTTAAGAACACAGCTAATTTTACATTAATTAAACACTTGAGAACACAGCTAATTTGACATAATATCAGCAAATAATAAATATTAATTAATATCATTATTATTTGCAGCTTCGGCTTTTTGGTCGCCTTCGGCGACCAGCCTCAGCCGCTCCGGCTCACACGGGTGCCTGCGCTTTGTTACAGCGGACGGGGGCTGCACTACCTTCGCGCCTCCGGATTATAAAAAACACTCTAGGGAATAGCCATACTAACAAGTTATGTCGGGGCGGTGAATTTTGTACTAAATTTTAAATTTCACTAATATTTGGATATCTTAAAAATAAAATTCTCCAAAAGTATGTCTCCGGCACGGTACTTCCACCGAGTCATGCAGCAGGTGGGTCTTCGTGCCTTACTTGCTGCTTGATCGATTGAATCTTGTTCGAATACTTTGCGAAACGTGGTGGTCGGTTTTGTGCTGTAATTTACCAGAGTTCTTGCAGCACAACACCGATTACTCTGCTTACCCCGATTGTCAGGATTCAGCGTGTGTGACATGTATGTATGTATGTCTCCGGCAAAAAAAACCTTTTTGCTTATAATTCCTTAGACCCTCACGCACCTACCATTCCCAGGTACCAGCGATCTTCTACTAATCCCGCCTCTTTCTACAGCGCACCCCGTACTTGTTTATTATTATTATTTTGTTAGCATATTCGCCATAATAAGACATATTCTGTTAAAATTTCAACCCGTTACCTATTGCCGTTCAAAAGATACAGCCCTTTAAAAGTTAGGACAGACGGACAAACGGCGGCGTAGGCTTAGTAAATAGGGTTCCGTGCGGATACGAAACCGTAAAAGTAGGGAACTGTCGTGACATCGCATCGAGCGTGTGCGACCCACTTGAACGAGTGAAGTCGAAGCCACAGAACCCGTATTGTCACACATTGTATTTTCTCTTGATTTTTTTTTCATGGAAACTGATAATTTACGTTTTATATTTTATATAGTTTTGTACTTACACTTAATTAAATGCAAAATTGGCCCAATCGGCTCAGCGTGTGCCAGGCCAGGGCAGAACAGAAGCGTTTTCCGGACGCTGATTTTCAGCCGCTGCCGTATATGTGTGTGTGTTTATCGTATCGTATCGTATTGTTTCGTATCGTATCGTATGGAATCGTATCGTATCGTTTCGAATCGTATCGTATCGTATCGTATCGTATCGTATCGTATCGTATCGTATCGTATCGTATCGTATCGTATCGTATCGTATTGTATCGTATCGTATCGTATAGTTTCGTATCGTATCGTATCGTATCGTATCGTATCGTATCGTATCGTATCGTATCGTATAGTATCGTATCGTATCGTATCGTATCGTATCGTATTGTATTTATCATAATGTAAAATTTCACACACGTAAAACAATTATGATAGGTACATGTTGGCCATTTACATTACTCGTCAACAGTTAGTTTATATAAGGTCTTTCATTAGTAGGTAATAGTACGCTTAGGGGAGTATGTGTATCAGATACTGATCACGTTCCCATACCTATTTTTTTTTCGATATCAAATACCTACTCATGCTATGAAATAATTGTTCAATAAACTATTATTTTAGTAGGATGCGTAGGTATTTGAATAGTATTTGGTATTTGATAACAAAATACGTATAATGATCTGCATCTGATACACATACTCCCCTTAGCGTACTATTACCTACTAATGAAAGACCTTATATAAGATGTTTCGTTAGTCATGTCATTAACTTCGGGAGGGTTACATACGCACCCAAACAAACACTTTACGCAAAAAAAAAACATAAATTTATAGGATAAATTTTTCTCCTAACCAAAAAAATTTAATCAAATAAGGAGCTGTAAAAACCAATCATAGTGACCTTGTGACTTACTTACAACAAACAGGTGTTCTGCGTTTGAACATAGTACAGTCATTGACCCCGTACAATGCAAGTTACCTACTGTTACACACAGGTTAATGTTTAGTTAGCAAACATGTTTTGTTAAATTTCTCGAAAAGTAATGCTAGAAACATTTTTTATTTTTTTTTTGCGTAACGTGTTTATTTGAGTGTGTATGTGACCCTCCCGAAATTTTTGACATGACTAACGAAACACCTTATATATGATTTTTTTATTATTAAATCACGCTAAATAGCTTATGAGGTTAGCAGTGAAGTGAAATATGAGAGCGGGCGGAGCCGCGGGCACAGCTTGTATATAATAAAGTCAAGTTGTTGGGCCATCTATACTTTTGAATTGTTTGTAGTCAACGGTCGCATACCTGCGCCGTGTGTGTCAACAGTTCAGTTAACCAAGTCGACAGAACTTCGAGTGCGTCCGGTCGCGTCCCAGCGACAGGTGGTGCATTCTCTTTCATTTCGAGTTTTTTCGGCCTATTTCGTAACATTACGATAATAGAGTTTCATTTAGAAAATTGCTTTAATTGTAATTTAGAAACAATACGTAGCTATGCATGGTTTATTTACAATAAAATAACTATTATAAATAAATAAATAGTTTAAGTCACTTTCGATAATTATTATCATTAGCCTAACAAAATTACTTAAAAATTATTTAACGACGAGATTTTTTTTTTATGGAAACTGACACGGTTGGCTACATCACCTACAACATCCGTGATGTTAGCCCATAAAACACCGGGTGAACTTGGTGGCACGTCAGTGCTTCCCTTCGGTCGTGCCGGCTACACTGAACTGGACGGAAAACACAAACTATTTACATAGCCGTTTCGACCGACCTTTCATTCAGTGCGGTGGCACCAACCCGGGCGGGTTGTAACCTAGTAATATAAGAAGGGAGTCATATCCCTTAGTCGCCTTTTACGACATACACGGGGAGATATGAAGAGGGGCTATTCTTTTAAAGTATCGGCCCCACACGGCACAAGAGTCGATCTCACAACTTTAACAATTTTTGTAGGTAGATCTTTATAGAAATAAGTATGGGCACCATGATGTAAGTCAATGTTTGGCGGTACAAACATTTTCGAAGACGCGTTGAAATCTTTTGTACTGAGAAGTTGAGTTGGGTCGTAAAATAGAAAATTTGGATAATGTATTTCACCTGTGTGTAATTTAACGTCTTATGTTTTTTTTTTATGGAAACTGACACGGTTGGCTACATCACCTACAACATCCGTGATGTCAGCCCATAACAGCGGGTGAACTAGATGCCGTGTCAGTGCTTACCTTCATCTCATGTCGGCTACACTGAACTGGACGGAAAACACGAACTATTTACGTAGCCGTTTCGACCGACGTTTCGCTCAGTGCGGTGGTACCAAACCGGCCGGGTTGGTACAACCGCACTGTTAAACCTAAGCCCAATATTAACCGCCACGCCTGTTTCCCATTGGGATAGGGCTGGACTTTGGAGCTCATTGGTCTTTTGAAGGCTCATCGTTTTTCAAAATCGTTCCTCTGTCGCACCGCTAGGGTGTGGAATTGTCTACCGGCGAGTGTGTTTGCCGATACTTCCAACCTGGTAGTCTTCAAACGTCGTATTAACAAGCTGGATAGCGCTTCTATAGTCTGCAAATCTGCTGGTATGGTATTGCATAGTTTATTGATCATTCTTCATTTAGACTTTTTTATGTAATCCGGTATGGGTGGCTGAGTCAGAGGGGCCAAAGCGCATGCTCCGACCAGCTAATATCACCTCCAAGAGAGTTCCCTGGATGATTGCTGGCTATACTGGACTAGAGGAGAAATCAACCGAGGCTGCTATGCGGCCATCTTAGATCCAGTACGGTGGTACCAACCCAGTCGGCTACAATTTGAGCCTACCACCTAGTAAGGGGCAAGGGAAGGGACCTACAGTTTTACACCGGTTCCAAACGGTGAAGCAGCAGGTGTAGGTATGCACCGAAATTTTTTCGTCAGAAAAAACTCATTGGTTCGAACCGCGGACCTCTCGCGTGAGAAGCCGATGCCCAAACCACTCGGCCACCCGCCGCTAGACTGCACTCGAACTTATCACAGTTCTACCTCTCTCTCTCAGGTGATATTGGATGGTCGTAGCATGTCCGTGCTTTGGCCCCTGTGACTCAGCCACCTATACCGGATTACATAAGTTGGGAACACGCACTGATCCTAAGCCCAGTTTGGGTTTAGGACCCAGAACCCAATTTGGGTTTAGGGGCCTTAACTTAAGTCTGATGCTTGTTTCTGAATAAACACGCGAGGATATAAAGACAGGCTGATAGATAGACTAGGTATAGTTTTTCCGCGTAGATATTAGAAGGTATATAGGTAAGTATCTGCGCCTTAGAGCATCTAAGATCTACGCAGACGCGGGCGTGCTGAGCGGCACAAAATGCCGTTACGCGGTCACGCACGCCGCGCATCTCGGAACACTACTGCTCGCTCGTGGTACCCTGGTACCAAGGTGCCTAACTAACTCTGAAGCCGGCGAGAAGCCTTCTCTACTGTTACACAAATCTTCGATGGCGTATCTCTGTTTGTCATAAGTTTAACATAACCTTTAAACCAAACGCATGATCCTCCAAATATTGTCTAATTTTAAGGCGGAAATAAGACTCAAAAGGTCAAATTTAAACGAAATTATTGAGCTATTGGTAAAGATAAAATAATCTGTAAAAAATATATGTTATGTAATGATCTTTAATTAACAAACATAGCGAAAAAAAAAAATATTTTACTACCTTGAAAAGGTGTTAAATAAATCTCCAAAAAATAACGAAAAGCATGAAAATTGTACTTTCAAGTTAAATTATCTTGAGAAGCATAAATTTTTTCAATACAAGACCTTCATAGAATTATAGGTTATATTTTTCCCTACAATCATAGCGAAATAAATATTTTTTTCCATCTTTCCAACACGTGAAATTTAATATATAGTGTGATTTTCGCGCAAACGTTCACCGTCGGCGCGACGTATCAGCTACCGCACGAGTAGAACGAATCTCGCACCTATTTACATCGCCATACGGTTCGTGTTTCAATCATCAGTGCTCGGGTAGCACGGTTTGAGTCTTATTTCCGCCTTAAACGAAATGGCTAACAGAGCAAATTGTGTGTTTGCAGCTCGTAATTTCAAGAATATTAGTGATATGGTCGATGAGATCATGTGTCATGATTATTTAACTATTCACTGTGGACTGAGTTTTTCCATATTCTCCAAAATCAGAAAGTTCGGTGATCTACCACACCACACCCCAATGGAACGCTTTGTTCCCTGAACACCACACGGAGACCAAAAGAAACCAAGTCGCGGTTCAAAGAGCATATAAAATACTTTAGTCGAGTAATATGACCATACATACTTCCGCATCTCTCACCATGCATGTCGTGAAAGGCGACTAAGGGATAAGGACAAGATGCCGTGCTAAAGGGCGACAGGCTCGCCACCTCTCACCTTGGTACGGTACTTCCACAGAGTCATGCAGCAGGTGGGTCTTCGTGCCTTACTTGCTGCTTGATCCGATTGAATCTTGTTCGAATACTTTGCGAAACGTGGTGGTCAGTGTTGTGCTAAGCACAACACTGACCACCACGTAATTTACCAGAGTTCTTTCATCGCAACACCGATTACCCTGCTTACCCTTATTGTCGGGATTGAGCGTGTGTGATATGTATGTATGTATGTACTTCCGCATAAAAAGTTTCCAAAGGAAAATTTTAGGTATATCCACTTACTATTGGCATTTTTTGTAAATATACTTAACTAAATTCTGTGGTAATGAGAATTTTATGGAAACTCTAAATAGAATCAGATACGAAAATCAAGGATCGGAACATAAAGATAAAAATCTAAGAATTTCACCACAAGCCGCGCAGCCGTCACTCATTAGTCTTCTCATTAGAGAAGTTTCCAATGACTGGTATAACATCAACTATGCTAAATTATAACGCACCAATTCTATGTTACTGTTCCCTGAATTCACACAACAAGCAACCAGTAAGATTGCATTGAATTTTGCATAATGAAGATAGCCAACCGTTTGAGCAACTCGTCTGACAGGTTTCACTTTACGACGTGTGCACAGAATAAGAATTTAATTTTACCATTAAAATTGCTATTAACCGTTCCTCAAGCTTATGACTTACATTTTATAATCCACCTACTTGGGCGTAAAGACCTACATAGCTATAGTCTGTTCATCGAGTCGAACTAGTACTAGAAATGTGGCCTTGCACGTGATTGGATGCATAGCCCCATAGCCGACTATCATTGTCTCCCTCTACGGAGACCAAGCCATGCTGCATCGTCATAGCCCCACTGCGACGTTGCTATCGCTTACTCGCTCACGCTTGCCTACCGATGACAGGAGCGAGAGAGAAAACGAAGATTTCGTCGGTCGCCCGATGAAGGGTGAGCGATTTCATGTTTCTCTCTCGCTCCTGTCATCGGTAGGCAAGCGAGAGCGAGTAAGCGATAGCAACGTCGCAGTGGGGCTATGACGATGCAGCATGGCTTGTCTCCGTAGAGGGAGACAATGACAGTCGGCTCTGATAGCCCGCATGCATCTAATCAATCACGTACATGCATGCGCCCGTGGGCGAGGCGTTCTCATTTTTCGTCCTTATCATTTGTATTCCAATGTGGGACAGAGTGAGCGCCATACTAGGTCGACTCGGTGAACAGACTATAATTACTTCGTCATAAACGTGATAGGGTTTTAAAACTACTACATTAGTTTGAATTAGTGACGTAGTTTCATAGGCATCTATAATTTTGCAGTCCCTTCTTACCTTACTAGGTGGTAGGGTTTAACCTGCCCGGATTGGTACCATCGCACCGAATGAATGGTCGGTTGAAACGGCCATGTAAATAGTTAGTTTTTTTCTGTCCAGTTCAGTGTAGCCGGCACGACCGAAGGGAAGCACTGACACGGCACCTAGTTCACCAAGGTGTTATGGGCTGACATCACGAATGTACTTAGTAGATGATAGAGCCAACCGTGTCAATTTCCATAAAAAAAGTGGCTGACCCACTTTCATACTTCAGTCTAGATAAACGTAATACAAAGAAAGCGACATCAACGATCCTTGCGAAACTCCAACTCTTACGAGAGATTCGGCTCGTTCCAATCGTCTAGAACAAATGGACCAGTTGATTAATCAAAAAAGTTTGCGTACCGGACATTAGGTTCACAAAAAACAGTGTAGTTAAATGGCAACTCATGAAAACGTGATGGTCAATAAGGTCAAATGCTTCATACAAATAATCACCAGCCATACTCACGATAAATGATAAAACCAACAACTTTTAACCGAATTTAAATGTATCAGCAATAAAAAAACATTTAAATAAACATCTTTTATAAAACTCATTACTTCAAAGTTCAAATCAAATCAAAATATACATTTATGTATGATACATCAAAAATATGGAACACAAAAGGCTAGTTTAAAGCCATGCGTCATTCTTTACAAACTAAGCAAATAACCAAACCCAACTAACAACAAAAGTGCGAGTTCATCTAAATGTCAGACAGAAGCGGCGAACGGTCGGTGCGGTCTTGACTTGGACTCTTTATCTCATGGTACGAGGTTCGAGTCCGGCCGACATGTACCAAAATGATTTTTTTTTTCTAACGGAAAAATTTACGTCCATACCTACACCTGCTTGCTTCACAGTTCGGAACCGGTGTAAAACTGTAGGTCCCTTCCCTTGGTCCTTACTAGGTGGTAGGCTCAATTTGTAGCCGACTGGACTGACACCATAATGCTGGATGCAAGATGGACGCATAGCAGCCTCGGCTGTGTTCTAGTCTAGTCCAGTAAAAAATTTAGTAAGTATGCCTATAGGACAGTTGACTTTTAAAGTCACTTGTATGTACGTGTCAAGTCATCCTAAATCAATAAACTGATCATGACGTCATTGCTATATCCGCTTGCGAGCTGTATCGAAGAAAACTCGTATTACTTTGAACGAGGAAAACAAGAAGACTTCATTCAAAAATCAAAATCAAATAAAAAAATATTTTTTTTATTGGTCAGGCACATAGTGATGTACATACATACATCATACATACATACATACATAGCGTCACGCTCACGCCTGTTTCCCGGTGGTGTATGCAGAGACAACGGATCTCCACGTGCCACGATCCTGACAAGCCTCTGCCGCCTCTTCCACTCTCATAATGTTCTTCATGCATGCTCGTCGGTTACGGGTACTACGCACTTGACCCTTTTTGAGCACATGCCCGATCTGGTCCAGGTACGTGCGTCTAGGGCGACCCTTCCCGACTCTTCCACTCACATTTGCTTCATAAATGTCTTTCGTTAGTCTCCTATCATCCATTCTTCCAACATGACCGAACCACCGAACCACATATAAAATGTATACCTACTGTATCTCTATGTACATAAACATCTGGGCGGCGGGTGGCCGAGTGGTTTGGGCATCGGCTTCTCATGCGAGAGGTCCGAGGTTCGAATCCAGTCGGCGTGTACCAATGAGTTTTTTCTTACGAAAAAAATTAAGTGCATGTCTACACCTGCTGCTTCACCGTTCGGAACCGGTGTAAAACGTGTAGGTCCCTTCCCTTGTCCCTCATTAGGTGGTAGGCTCAAATTGTATACGACTGGGTTGGTACCACCGTACTGGATGTAAGATGGCCGCATAGCAGCCTCGGTTGTGTTCTCCTCTAGTCCAGTATGCCAGCAATCCAGGGAAGTTCCGGTATGGCACCTACCTTCTCGGAGGTGTTATTGGCTGGTCGGAGCATGCGTGCTTTGGCCCTACCGACTCAGCCACCCATACCGGATGACATATATATTATACCGGATGATATATATATATATATATTACATATATTGCAGGTGCTTTATACATAAAAAATGCATGATCATCGTACCAATACTGTGCCCGCGAGTTCGTGTATTTGTTGAACCTGTCGCCTAAACATTGCTCCGCGACCACCGCGTTTAGCAAAGTATTCGGACAAGATAACTATCAAACAGCAAGTAAAGTACGAAGATCCCCCCCGCTGCATGACCCGGTGGAAGGGGCGTTCCAAGGCGAGAGGTGGCTATCCCGTCGTCCTTTAGCACTGCATCTTTTCCTTATACCTTAGTCGCCTTTTACGATATGCACGGGGAGAGATGCAATGGGGTTATTATTTTTAAGCACCGACGATGCCACAGCATGTAAGCCGTATAGTGAGTGAACTTAATAATCCATAGTAATCCCATTTAATTCGGTATCCGTAAATCCGCGAGCGCGAGCATAAAAGCGGACAGCCGTAAAGCAAAGCGAACAAAAGTGGAGCACACTCGTGGCTGTGTAACAGACGCCGATTTATACCGTCCTATATAACCGACTCGTTCATCATAATTAAAAGTTAACGCCGAGATAACGGCACGGTCATAGATAACGCGCGTATGAAAAAGACGAGACACAGGTTTGTCACCGGAGCCGTCTGTCAGCCGTCAGCAGAAGTGTAAACAATGGAAGATAGCGGAGAGTCAGTGACGCCCCGTGAATGGTAATTCATTCTCTAAGGTCACGTGTCTGCGGTTTAATTAATTAAATGAGGAATGGATGGAAAATGTAAATCGAACGGTTACCGTTAGAGGCTGGCTCTCCCTCGCCGCGCGCGCCGCCTCCGCCGCCGCGAGCGCTCGCCCGCTCCGACCCGGCGATCAGCTACGTGTCTCGATCCATTTTCCACTTGGCGGCTCACGCTACACACTGCTGCTGTATATGGCACGTTATTCTATCACTGCACTTGTACACACATTTCCGAATCTCTGAGATCCTGGGACGCGGGCGCGCGTGTAAAACTGTTAAGACTTTTGACCGTAAAACTAGTGCGGCAGGCACGGTCGGGCCGCTTGCGTGCGTGTCGGTCGCGCCGGCGCCGCTTTGCAGTTTGCACTGGTACTAACTAACACTAACTTAACTGCTTTGCTTGGTCGAGCTGACAGACCGCGCTCCGCGGTTGGCCATCTAGCGGCAAGACATGGAACTACGTTCGGAATGTAGGCTGCCGCGCCGCCTTTTGTTTCAGCGGCAGGTAAACTGCGTTCAATGTTATTTAATTGTACGTGAGTGTTTTGTTTGAAGAGCTGGCTAACGCGGACTAATATTGACATGGGGGAAATTTAAATATGGAAGGCCAATCTCGGTCGACATTGATTGGTGTTACGATTTTATTTATATGATTGGTGCTGTAGTGGTGCAGGCTAACTACTGCCGTAACTTTACGTTATCGTACTCAAGTTATTCCATAGATGGCGCTGTCGTGATATTATATTGTTTTATTTGCAATCAAGTTTTATGTACTATGCTACTTGCATGATTACATGTGTTGAATTGTATTGCATATTATTTATTTATCACAATATACAATAAAATTGCATACATGCACATAATTATTAGCCACATGGTGGTAATGATGTGGTAGTGATAATGTGTGTTACCTACTCGTCAATGTTAACTTTTTTACAAATATTTCAAATCCAAATTTAATTTTTAAAACCTTGTTTCATAACTAACATACTAAACTAAACTACTTATAAGATAAAACTGACTAATACAATAACAACATACAACAAGCTACCTAAAATAACAAACATACTTAAACAAAACAAAACAAACTTACTAAGAATATAATAAATCCTCCTCTAGCCCTGAGCAAGAATAAATCAAATTTAAAACATTAGAAATTCTTAAAATTACTTATGTTTTATGTACTATAATTATATTCGTATAAGCAAACGTCAAGAAGATACAAAAACACAATATAGCAAACACAATATAACAAAACACAATATAACAAAAACAGAATGTAACAAAAACGCAATATAACAAAACACAATATATAAAAAACTGAACGCAACAAAGACACAATATAACAAAAACTGAATGTAACAGAAACAGAATATAACAAAACACAATTTAACAAAAACGAAATGTAACAAAACACAATATAACAAACAATTCGTGAACTCTATCCTGTACAGTGAGAGCGATATGTTCCCATTCAGCCCACTGTATTCCTATCCCACGCTACACAGCTATGCTAATTTTGGGCCCCAGGAGACTCCCATGGTCGAAATCCCCAGAAACAATCATTACCCTGTAATAACACGAAAAATGAAGCCTTCCGACTTAGAATTAATGGAGCTTCAGTAATATTTTAAAATAAAACCCTCAAATGGTCCAATGCGTTGAAATAGTTTACACTAAAAAGGCCTTCTACACGCTTGGGTGGTTGGATCAACTAAGTTCACCTTGGTTGGGTCAATCAAATTGTTCTAGGATCTACCTACACGATCGCGTGGTTAGAATTTTAAATGTCCCTGAGACAGAATTTAATGATAATTAAGAGTTCACAGCCACCCGCTAGGGTGTGGAACTGTCTTCCAGCGAGTGTGTTTTCAGAATCCTTTAATCTGCGTACCGTGTTACCGTGTGGAGGCGGTACTTAAAAATAATAGCCTCACTGCATCTCTTCCGGTGCATCTCGTATAAGGCGATTAAGGGATAAGGACAAGATGCCCCGCTAAAGGGCGACAGGCTTGCCACCTGTCACCTTGGCACGGTCCTTCCACTGAGTCATGCAGCAGGTGGGTCTTCGTGCTTTACTTGCTGCTTCTGGTCCGAATACTTTGCTAAACGTGGTGGTCGGTGTTGTACTGTAATGTACCAGAGTCCTTTCAGCACAACAGCTATTACTCTGCTTACCTTAATTTTCGGGATACAGTATGTCAGTCCAGTCAATAAGTTAGTCAGTCAGCGTGTAAGCGTCCACTGCTGGACCAACGCCTCTCAAATTTTCCTCCAGTCCTCCCGGCCTTCAGCGGTACGGAACCACTGGTTTGCGCCGACGTACTTGATGTCGTCGTCCCACCCGGCGGGTGGTCTTCCCACATTCCGTTCTCCTGTCCACGGCCAACGGTTACTCCAACGGTCGTCGTCTCTTCGGCTGACACATACAGTATGTGTGTGTGTGTTGAATTTGTATTTCGAACTCTGCCGTTCCGAACGCTCCTTAGTCGCCGGCGGCCGCGGCCGGCGGCACGCGACCGCACAGCGCGCTAGGTCGAGCGGCCGCGACGGCGCGGGCGGGCGCGGCGGCGGCCTGTGGTTCCAGGCCGGATCACGACGAAGCACGAAGGTCGCAACTGTACCTAGTGAGTGCAAAAAGTTCGCTACGCACTTACGCAGTGCGTGTTGTCTTGAAAAAAACCGGAGGATGGTTGTGATAGTGTGACCAGTGTTGCCAACTCATCCTTTACGAAAAAAGCCAGATGAGTTCGAAAAAATAGAGATAAAAAGGCAAAATTCATACAGTAATGTGAAACTCTGCTCTTTCTTGAAAAGGAGGTAAAGTATGGAAATTGTTTTTTTTTTTTTTATATAGTTGACGGCTAAGCTGTAGAGCTAAATCTATTCTATAGCTTTAAAAGAGCTGACTTAGCAACAATAAGTGTGACGGTCTTTTACTTGCTTCGCTCGCGTTAAGGTGGGGCAAAACAGAAAGTGGCAAAAATGTCAATCCGTGAATATCGCAGCTTGTTTTAGAAACGACCACGAATACATTTTCAGAAATAGTGTCGATGTAGGCAGTGGCAAACACTTTTGTAAATGTAGACTAAGTGGACGTAAAAAAGTATCCAGCGAAGATTCTTGCCAGTCCTTCTTCGCTGTGATGGCATAATGGCAATTTTTTGGCAAAATGCTAAATGTTACGAAAATGTTGTAAAATATGACGAATCCGAGTGCAGTGTACTGTCTATGGATGATGATAATGAATAAAGAAACACGCCTTTTGAAGATCCCCCAGGTTATAGGTTACCGCCTATAACCTGGGAGAGCACACTCACCGAAAACCGTTCCATATTTTCGTCGTACGACACAGGGACCAATTTTTTAGTGTTTTCGGTCCAGTTCTGTGTAGCCGACATGAAATGAAGGGAAGCACTGACACGGCACCTAGTTCATCCAGTTTCATGGGCTGACATCACGGATGTTGTAGGTGATGTAGCCAACCGTGTTAGTTTCCATAAAAAAAAAATTTAATAAACTTATATCAAGCGTATTGCTTATTCTGCTGGCTTGATTATTTCCCGATGATTTCTAATATAATGATGATTGAATGATGATGATGAATTGATGAGCTAATTTAATGATGATGAATGATAAATTTAAAGATGATTTTCTATTTTAATTTCCGGGCGGGTTAAACCCTACCACCTAGTAAGGTAAGAAGATCATGTAGGCAACAATATCTGGTTATTTTATTATTTGTATTAATCGTTTTTTATTATATCTTTATTGTCACGTTTTCTTATTCTATTTACATATTTATATTAATTTTATCTATACAATTTAAAAAATACATACAAAATTAATACAAACAAAAACAAAAAAAAAGAAAACGGTAAAATTCCGCCGACGGCGGGAGACAAGCCCCAAGCGCGCCGGCGGGTGCAGGCCGTGGCTACGGAGCTCTCCGGGACGACGCGAGACTAGCTTCGAGCGATGGGTGGTGGTTTTATTATATTATTATGATATTATAACTAGATATTAAAACTGTACAGTTCCCGGCAGCAAATAGTGCGCGTCGAGCTTTAGAGAGAGACAATCCGCTTGTAGAGCGTCGTCCCTGTCGCACGAACTCGCACGACTCTGCGACAGGGACGGGGCTCTACAACCTTACGCTCTACGCTTGCGCTTGCGGTGACGCTTGGTCCAGGTAGCCTCTTACCCTCAAATATCGTTGAGGGAGGCGATGGCTGGCCCTGGTGTGATTCTATTGAACGGGTGATGTTTGTGGAGATTGGCCTGCTCCAATTGGCAGCATATTATCTGAATGCTATACCTATGCATATACTACCTACCTGACTGCGTAATTAGTTAACTCTTGACTAGGTACGATACGATGAGTACCTCAATTATATTAAACCATTGATAACTTGATACTTAAAGTATGTATCTTAATATTCATTTTTTTTGACAATAAAATTATACTACATTGTAGTATGTTTAATATACTAACATAATTATTATGTTGATACAAATTACGTATCAAAGATTGACAAAGGATCTATACACCTGATTCACCTAATTAATAAGTCTTTGTAGTCAAAACTCTCAGTAAAATTGTTAATCTTGCTCTCAAGCTGTGTTTTCGATAGACTATGGGCGGTGTTATAATGTGGCTAGTAACTAAATGCTTGTAAAAATATGATTTAAAAAATACCCTGCGAAGTTTCTTACCGGTTCTTCGTAGTGGGTGTAATCGAACCGGATAGAACAAATTGTGGCAAGTTCGAGCATAGTCTAACTGTCATATGAATGATCAATAAACAATACTATACAAAAACCGGATTGCCTCTTTCTAAAGCTCGATAGTCGACACGCGTTACTTGCTGCCGGGAACTGTACTGTGTGTTTTTTTTTTATGGAAACTGACTCGGTTGGCTACATCACCTACAACATCCGTGATGTCAGCCCATAACACCGGGTGAACTTGTTGTCACGTCAGTGCTTCCCCTCGGTCGTGCCGGCTACACTGAACTGGACGGATAACACAAACTATTTGCACCGTTTCGACCGACCTTTCATTCAGTGCGGTGGTACCAAACCGGGCGGGTTAAACCCTACCACCTAGTAATATAAGAAAGGAGTCATATCCCTTAGTCGCCTTTTACGACATACATGGGAAGAGATGCAGTGGGGCTATTGTTTTAAAGTAACGGCCCCACACGGTACAATGACTTTATCTCATTAGGGAGGTAATAAAATACAAATTCAATTCAAACCTATAAAAATTTTGCGAAATCTATTTATCATTGATTTATCGGAGCATTGCTCCAGCTCCTGGTCTACGTAACATTTCGATGGTTCCGGCAACAAAGGTCGTAAAAGCCATTTCGTTTCAGGCAACAAAGGTCGTAAAAGCCATTTCGTCAAAATGTCGTAAAAGCCATTTTGACGAAATGGCTTTTACGACCTTTGTTGCCTGAAACGAAATGGCTTTTACGACCTTTGTTGCCGGAACCATCGATTTGCAAAGTGCAAGATAAAACAATGCCACTAACGCCGACAGCGAATAAATGTGATAGCGAGCTCAATAAAGCTGTTATCGGTGTCTGGCGCGTGCGCGCGTGACTTAGCTGTCCTTTCGAGGCTTAGTGTGCGGTACGATTGAATATTTTTACCCGATTACGGCGAATAAAAAAGTCAGGGAGTTTAGCGAGGGAGGGGAGGGGAGGAGAGAGGAGAGGAGATGAGAGGAGGGGAGGGGAGGGGAGGTAGAAAAGGGAGGGGAGGGGAGGGGAGGGTAGAGCAGAGCAGAGCAGAGATGTATAAGATAATATGAATATGGAATGAATTTTTTTTTATGGGTAGCGCGACATGTGGCCTCGTTTCACCTACAAGTAGATGTCTAACGATGCCCATGGACATTCTGTGATGCACGGGGATTGCGAATGCCATGCCGGCCTTTTCACGCCCCTTTTGAAAAACCCCAGGCTGTACTTGGGAGGAAATATATGAGCAGGGAGTGCGTTCCACATTTTCCCGGTTCTGTGAATAAAAGACCTACAGAACCGGTTGGTGCGCTCCGTGGTAGGTCAATTGAATAGGGGTGCATCCCCTTCCCGGTACGCGTAGTGCGGAATATGTAACAAAACACTTCCATTTTTGTTAATTAAAATGCAATCTATAGAAAGCAGATACTCGTAGGTGCAAAAGAGTGCATCCGTTATATGTATTTATACAATATCTAGTTATTCAAATGAACCAACCAGCTTGAGTGAATGGGTAAGTTTTTTGTTTTGTTTCGTAAAATCTTTCCTTTTGTTCCAAAATGAGCCTTTTTCTGTTCATTCTCAGAGCCGAATATGAACTAGTGTTTATAATAATTCATAATTTTTATTTATGTATGTTACAGAAGGTGAATTCACTACCATTTAAATCGTGCGTCGTAAATAACGTCGTGTATACGTAATTTTGGTTAATAATATTGTTAGCTATAGCAAAGGGCCAACCATGAAACAGAGTCAAATGCACCTGTCCTCGTGAAACCGCGCTCAGTGAGATGGCATATACCTACCTGCATATTTGCGGGCATTTCCGGGCCGTAAAGCATATTTTCACACGATTCCTTCATCGCAGGAGAGCTTTGACGCAGCTGCTGTGGTAGCAGCCAAACGGCACTATGGGAGTTTAACAAAAACGACATGCACCGCCTCAACATTAGGTTACGTTAGGTAAATGCACAAACCACCAAAACAGGTTAATAATCTCTGTTTGGGGGGAAAACTCGCATAGTGCCGTCCGTCGCAGCTGCAGCAAAACTCTCCTGCGATGAAGGACTCGTTATTGTCACACCTTGGAAAAATAGGTACTATGTGTGCTTTATTAAAGATCTTTCAAGCCTATATTACAAATCCTCGTCCAAGTTTTTTTGGAACCTCAGCCATCGTTTGGTTTTGGCTGGACAATCTTCATCATCCCCGCCCAAGATCACTTCGGGAGAGAGGGTAGATGTGGTAGATATACGGGGTAGTTCTTCAGCTTAGTCTTCAGTGGTGTGATTATTGTTTCCTTGTAATTCTTCCAAATAGCCGGTCATAAATTTTGTCATTACATTGCATGTATGTTAGCAGCTAGTTGTAGAATTTCAATTTTGATATCTGCTTTTATATCCGAAATGTATTTGTCAATAGATCTGCCAACGATTCTTGTAGTTCCAATCACTATTGGTATAATTTTGGCTTTTGTTTTCAATATGAAATATATTTTTTTTTAATTGATTGTCATGTAGCGAAGAATACAGGTAAACTTTTTGCTATTTAAGATGGCCTTGTGCTTCGTAACTTTGAATATTATTTTTATGACTAGCATTATGCTGGTGTATATCGTAATGATGAGTAGCGTCATGTACCTATATATTTTCTAGCATAGCAAATTATATTTTGATAAAATATAAACACTGGGTAATGTATGTACATACTCGATTCTCAATTTTACCGCTACTAAATACACCTCCAGACTCGGTCACGGCGAGCACGGCAATGCCATCGATCATGGAGTAATCGTTCGTGAAGTGTAAGGACTACTTTTGCACGCAGTTTCTGGTTTCGTGCGAACACTGCACGCTGAGAGCACGATTATGCGTGTCGTATAATACGAGTACTTTTATGCTGCGCTGAATCTTGGCACTACTCGTTTTCAATTTTCTCACGATGCCTTCCTTCATCGGAATGACAGATATGATATTATGCAGCCACTTTTAGTATCTCTTATTTTCTTCGGAATCAGATTTAACGGAACCTCATCTACGGTTGACTACATTACCTATAACACCATACCCGATATGTTTGCACAAAACTTCTGGCGGAACTGGTCCTAGTTTAGTCGTATCGGCTGAACACTGATGGAAAACACGAACTATTTTTATTGCCGTGCCGACAGACTTTTAGTCAGTGCGGTGGTGCGAATCCGACCGTGTAAAACCCTACCACCTAGTAAGGTAAGGAAGGGAGTGGACTTGAAAAGCATCGAGCAACAATTTTAACAAATTTTATATGTGACTTTCGCTGCTAATTGCGGCGCTAACTCAACTCAACTAATTGTGTATCTGCGTCCGAAAAACGTCATTCAAACGACGCAACATATTACTTATCGAGCAGTTATCGAGCGATATCATCAATGAATTAATTAGTCCCTACCGTATCGCGTGTCTCCTTGATCGACGCTGACCTACGGCCGGCGCTAGTTCCGGCTGCGTCGCTCGAGCCGCGTGCAGCCGCTCTATTCGCTATTCGATGTTCAAACGTCGAACGGGCACCATTATTCTTTATTCCCGCCAAAACTCGCCCGCGCTTTTGACAGCACAACATAACTTCAAGACGGTTGCTAGTTTGATTTTCGAATGTTGAGTTTTTATCTAAGTTTATGGAGACAATTTAGAAAAGTTTTAAATATTGATTTAGAAGTTTTTCGTCAGACCGACTGAGAGAAAACAGTGATTTGGATTGGTAAGCTGATCTTTGTTTAATTAACCGTTAAAAAAATATTAATTTATTAGCTCTAATTATTGGTTTATGGATATCGCCGTCGAGACCTTCGGCCCATGGTCGAAGGAGGCAACAGCTTTTACCCACGAGATAGGATCGAGGATGGCTGCCGCCACAGGCCACCCCTCATGCCGCGCCTACTTCCGGCACAAGATTGGCTTGGCAATCCAGACGGGGGAACACGACCGGCATCCTTGGCACTATGCCGGGGGAAAAAACGCTAAACTAAATTTATTTTTATTAGGTTAGTTTTGTTTTAGTTTAAATTTTCTGTCGATTATCTATACGTTCTTTCTGTTATTTAATTTTATCTGTTGTGTTCTCTTTCTGTTATTTTCAAGAAATATTATCAAAATTAATTCTTGACTCCCCGCGTATTCGCTTCGCGTGACTTTTTGCTCGCAGCTCAGGCCGCCGATGACGTAGCATTGTGAGGTATAGCCTAAAACATTTTGAGGAGTGACAGAATGTGACAGTGACAACCGTTAATCAATAAAGTGCTTCTCTAGTTATAAGGATATGTATTCATATATTGGCGTACGTTACACGGCCGGTCGCATGTTTAAACTTCTGTTTATTTATTAGGAGGATCCTTAAGGCAATATAACTAGCTGCTCATGAGCTTGCCAACGATTTGTTTTACCCACCGACACAAAAGGTGGGGTGTTATAAGTTCGATCAAAGTTTAATCGAACTTATAGGGATGGGCAAACTACGGCCCGCGGGCCATCTCCGGCCCGCGAACGGTTGCAATCCGGCCCGCGACCATGGGCCCAGAAGTAGATAATAACATATCATAAATCATGGAAACATTCGGTTCCTATTTTATAGATTACCTGCAATAAATATATATTTCCCTATTTAATAGTGCACCAGGTACACTGTACCTGATTCGAATATCTATAGATAAATAGCTCATATAATTTAATTTTGTATAATTATGAGAACTTTGAATGTTGCTGAAACATATGAGTGAATAAATATTTTAATTAGAGACTAGCCACATAATAACATCGCTTACAGTCTATCGAAAACACAGCTTGAGAGCAAGATTAACAATTTTTCTGAGAGCTCTGACTACAAAGACTTAGCCGACGCAGCTGGGGCGGAGAGCCTCAAACGTTAACACACTAAGGCCCACTTGCACCAACATGAATTTAAGATATAAACCAGTTTAACTCGTTAAGCTAGCACCCGTTGACTGTGGGAACCGCGTTTAAATCCATAACTAAACTCGTGTTGGTGCAAGTGGGCCTTAAAGTAACATAAATAAAGTTTTCGGTTTGTTTGCATTTGCGGTCGAAGTTAGGAGCAGTGAAGCCCAAAAGCTTCTTGAAGAGGCTTGACCCTCTATGTGGCTAGTCTCTAAATACTTGTAATATGTAAAAAAAAATACACTGCGAAGTTTCTTGCCAGTTCTTCTTCGTGCGTGGGTTTAAGTCACAGGGATGGGCAAACTTTGTTCTACGCGGGCCAACGTTTACACACATTATGGAGGGCCAGGTTTTAGAAGTTTTCGTTTTTTTTTGCATTTGCGGTCGAAGTTAGGAGCAGTGAAGCCCAAAAGCTTCTTGAAGAGGCTTGGCCCTCTGCTGGTGGACGCAACTGGCGTCCCACAATGAAGGGCCTACTTCATTCAAAGGGTAATCCAGCGGGATAATGCTGCAAACGGTCTAGGAACCTTTGAAACGCCCCTTTAATTGTTATTTTAATATTTATTAGGTAGTTTTTACTGGTTTATTTATTTGTATTACTTTTTATATTTTCTAGAACATAGAATTAGTCTAATAACTTAAACAAAAATGTAAAAAAAAAATACACAAAATTTACGATTTTTTGAAAACATTTCACTTACTGTGAATATTAAGGTTCAATGAACTTTTTGTATAAAAAAAAACTAATTGATTTGATTAGAGTAAGTTAGTTCAGTAAGTATGCTTAATATGCGATTTAAAAAATGGTGTCTTATTGATGTAATAATTTGATTAGATGATATCGAGGCTCCGCGTTGCGTTGTCTTCTTGTTTGACCGATCGATCGACCGCTGTTCGTGACTTTAGGCGAGGTCACAAATTGGACACTCATCCAATTTCTGACCATTCGGATTCCACGTAAAACTGTAGACCCCTTCCTTGCCTAACTAGGTGGTAGGGCTTAACCTGTCCGGTTCGGTACAACCGCACTGAATGCAATGTTGGTCGAAGCGGCTGTGTAAAAAGTTCGTGTTTTCCGTTGAGTTCAATGTAGCCGGCACGACCAAGGACAAGCACTGACGTGGAACCTAATTCACCAAGGTGTTACGGGCTGACATCGCGGATGTTTTAGGTGATGTAGCCAAACCGTGTCAGTTTCCATAAAAAAAGGTCATGTGTCCTGGGACACCCGAGAGAAGCGAAGTATGCTTTGTATATAAAATCTAATTATTAGTTTAATTCGATCGGGATAGCGCTATGTATACGATATTCCTTTCAACATAAACAATGGTACGAATTCAACAGACTCTCATAGATGGCGCAGCCAACTCTCCTCATTGGCTGGGCTATACACACTGCCCGGCCAATAAGGAGCGTTGCATCTTCCATTCGTATTTTTGTGACGTTTATTTTTTTCTGAGTTAGGTCCCCATCCCATAGGTCCGCTAAAAAGCTTCGCTTCAAAAGTTATATCAATGTTTACATGTGTATTTTTTTTTCACCGAGCCTTACTGTTTAAACTTTGATCGGTTTAAACTTTGATCGGTAAACTCGATACTGAGCGGTTTAAACTTTGATCGTATTCCAAATTTTTACCCACTAATTGCGTAAAAAAAGCATCCGCTTCTATCACCGGCCAGCGTCGTCGCTAAGTGCGAGCATGTGTGTGTGTGTGTGTGTGTGTGTGTGTAGTTTTGCAGAACACAGAATAACTGACATGATGAGAAATGACACGCAAGTTTTCTGGGAACTTTTGCGAACCCCCCTTTTTGTTAGTTTTTTTTTATGTAATCCAGGATGAGTGGCTGAGTCGGAGGGGCCAAAGCACATGCTCCGACCAGCCAATATCACCTCCGAGATGGTAGGTGCCATACCGGAGACTTCCCTGGATTGCTGGCTATACTGGACTAGAGGAGAACACAACCGAGGCTGCTATTCGGCCATCTTACATCCAGTACGGTACGGTGGTATCAACCCAGTCGGCTACAATTTCAGACTACCACCTAGTAAGGAGTAATGGAAGGGACCTACTTACACCGGTTCCGAACGGTGAAGCAACAGGTATAGGTATGCACGTAAATTTATTCGTCAGAAAAAACTCATTGGTACACGCCACAGAGCATCAAATACCTACCGCGCGCGCGCGCATTTGATGCTCTGTGGTACACGCCGACCGGATTCGAACCTCGGACCTGTCGCATTAGAAGCCGATGCCCAAACCACTCGGCCGCCCGCCGCGTAATGTTTGTTAGGTAGGTTTTAATTCTTTATTTATTTGCATTTTGTTGTAATTCTTTATTTACATATAATGTACTAAATAACAGACACAATGAAATAAAGTAACAACGTTTGAGAGTAATTAAATGAAAAAATGTCTCTACTGCAGTAATAATAAGCTCCAACGTCCCGTGTTCCGGGCGAAGGATCATTTTGTCTTGGAGAGTGCAATTTGTCCCCAGGGAGAAAAATATGTTTGTACCGTGTGGGGCCGGTACTTTAAAAGAATAGCCCCACTGCATCTCTCCCCGTGTATGTCGTAAAAGGCGACTAAGGGATATGACTCCCTTCTTATATCACTAGGTGGTAGGGTTTAACCCGCCCGGGTTGGTACCACCGCACTGAACGAAAGGTCGGTAGAAACGGCTATGTAAATAGTTTGTGTTTTCCGTCCAGTTCAGTGTAGCCGGCACGACCGAAGGGAAGCACTGACACGGCACCTAGTTCACCCGGTGTTATGGGCTGACATCACGGATTTTGTAGGTGATGTAGCCAACCGTGTCAGTTTCCATAAAAAAAAAAAACATACTTGACGCCGCGCAAAGAAGCCGGCGAAGTCCAGATGCTGATAAATTACTCAAATTAGGAACTCACAAGAAATATGAATAATTTTATGTAAAGGAAGATCGTACTTTCATTTTAGTGTAGTGTTGATTACTAAAGTTGTTTGTTATTAAAAAAAAAAACACTATTTCGCCATAAAAATTATGACAGAAAATATTGGTCTTGAATTTCTCCACTTTATTTATGTAGGACTGCAGGTAGTAGATATGTCCCGGGAAGGCTAACATCAGCAGGTCTATTCTTGTAAATTCTGACAGCGGAATCAGCGCTGTTGTGGCGCTGAGAGCCACTTACCAAAGTGGCTCTCAGCGCCACAACAGCGCTGATTCCGCTGTCAGAATTTACAAGAATAGACCTGCAGATCTGGCAAGACTAAGTAATATACCTATACATAGACATACGCTTGTAAACACACATACTACAGCAAAAAGTGTCGTGACGGCCGAAGTCTTACACTTTTTTCCGCCTAGCTATCATTCACCAAGTGTCTAGAGTGTAAAGTGTGAATAAGGAATTTCGTTAAAAAAAATCTTCTCGACATTACATTCCATGCCATTACGCCATTATATACGTTTTATTGGTTCTATGCGCGCGGGCGCATGTGTGTGTGTGCGTAAACGAAACTAATTAGCAAGTCTAGAGATGTAACTGATACATGTCCGTGATCGCTCACGGATCTCCGACGCGATGTTTATATATAAATTTATTGAATTAATTTAATAAACATTCTGCGATGATGGGCAAAGTGTAACTCGTAAGCATACGTACACAGACACGCTGTCGGATGTCGTTATTTATGAAACAAAATTAGGGTTGTACCGTGTGGGTTCGGTACTGTACCGTGTGGGTTCGGTACTTAAAAAGAATAGCCCCACTGCATCTCTCCCCGTGCATGTCGTAAAAGGCGACTAAGGGATAAGGACAAGATGCCGTGCTAAAGGGCGACAGGCTCGCCACCTCTCACCTTGGCACGGTACTTCCACTGAGTCATGCAGCAGGTGGGTCTTCGTGCCTTACTTGCTGCTTGATCGATTTAATCTTGTTCGAATACTTTGCGAAACGTGGTGGTCGGTGTTGTGCTGCAATTTACCAGAGTTCTTGCAGCACAACACCGATTACTCTGCTTACCCCGATTGTCGGGATTCAGCGTGTGTGATATGTATGTATGTAAAATTAGGGTTGTGCCGTAGAAGAATTTTGACGTAGAATAATAGTCTTAGATTTCGAGATATATGATGTGGCTATAGGGTGGCATAATAGATATTCCGAAACTGAAATGACGTATGAAATAATAATTCCCTTACATCAATCTAGTATGTATGTATATATTAGGATATTAAAAATCTTTAAATTTAAAATTTTAACATCTCACTGAGCGTGGTTTCGCGAGGAGAGGTGAATATAGCTCTGTCGACTGCACCTTTGGTCCGTCGGCACAGCCACCCATGCTAGTTTTATAAAAAAAAACGCTCACTTACTTACACTCCAAATCCAAATCCAAATGTTTATGATATGTTACGCTTGGACATGTCGAAAATTCCGCCAGTTCTAAATTCAAATGCGAAGAAGAACTGACAAACAAACTTCGCAAGTCACAATGTTTTGTTAGTACCTTATAAGTATTATATTATAGTAACTTACAAATAATTAACCCATACTAACGCTCACAAGAGCATTAATATTTACAGCATAAACATGAATACTGCAGAATCTGACCTCTCTGCCTATTTACATTACCTATATCTGGTGTGTAGCGCTATCGTCAATTTGATACCTAAATAATATATCAAGTCAATTCAACAACAATTAGTAAAAGTCAGTCAGACAGACGTCATCTGAAGTGCGACCGCGCCCGGCGTGATTAACTTCGTCGATCGAACGCTGACGCATAGCGCCACCGAGCTACCGTAGAATTTTGACATTGGAAATGTCTTTTCGTTCGCTCCAGTGTAGTCTCCGATTTCACGAAAAAGTGCGATCCCCTTATATCTCGGAGAGTTGTGAAGATATGATATTCAAAAAATTCTCACTTCGTAAGAGGCGCTTTCATAAGAGCTGTAAGGTGCAAAAAGAATTATTGAAGAAAGTAAAAAACAAAAAAGTTATGGCCGAAATAGTGAAAAAATTATAAATTTTTTTCCGAATTTTTTATTTAGGCGTTCGATATTTTGGAAACGAAGAATGATATCAAAAATTTGAGAAAATTTCCTCTGGACAATTTAGTCAGCTACAATTTGAGCCTAAAACAAACCGATCGGTTTAAGGGTTTGCCCTGTAGTCTAACCTTTTTAATAAAAAAATTCAAAAGTCAGAACGAATTTTTTTTTCGAATTCCGTAGATTCATTTCCAATGTGCTCGATATTCGTGTGAGTGAGGCACGAAATCTGTGAATTTTTTATTCACTTCGGTGAAAGACAACATCGCCAATAAACTTACACAACAACAATGGAGTGAGCAAGTTGCAATTTACCAGCGGTGCGAAAGGCGATTTCATACTCCTGACACATTCACGCGAAAAAAAGGATATGAAAACGTTTTAAACGCAGTTTTTGTGACCCATATAAAATGCCAATTGAAAAGACTTCAATGCGCTCGGCCAATTGGGGTTTTATATTAATACATTTTAAAGACATGTTTTTTTTTTAGGATTCCTTATCCAAGAAGCCTATTAATAAGCCTACGACGTCTGTCTGTCTGTCTATCTGTCTGTCTGTCCGTCCGTCCGATGGCTTTATCTTTAGAACCGTAATAAAGTAAAAAACCGTAAAAAAATAAGCCGTTTGAAATGTTCACAGAATATGTGTTATTTTGGCGGATATTACAGCAAATAATAAAAAAATTAGTGAAAAAGACATTTCCAATGTCAAAATTAAGAGAATCTCCATTATTATTTTGTATTATAGCCTAATCGACCGACGTTTCATTCAGTGCGGTGGTACCAACCCGGGCGGGATAAACCCTACCACCTAGTAAGGTAAAAAGGGACGGGACCTACAGTTTTTACGGGGAATCCGAACCGCGGTCAGCCTCCAACGGTCGAGCGGTCACCCATCCCCATCCATCCACCAGCGCTCAGGGTTGCTTAACAAACATTCGACCGACCGCACCGCTGACCTACCGAGGCTGACTCCATATTATGAGAAACGTGTTGTTTAACTTTTTTTTTGTGTTGCGGACACGACGGTGCTCAAGTCCGATTCGCACTTTCGAAAAAGTAGTTATTATTTTGATTAGTATGAAAAATTTAAAATTTAGAACTTTCTTTGATGGGAGTGCACTAAAGAATATTAATTTGAATTTAGAGCAAAATTATAAAAAGACAAACATTCATTATTTACCGAGTATAATGGAAATGGTCGCAAATAAGTGATATGTTTGGATTTTTTTTTCTAATAAGCGAAATTAAAAAATTTGCTTAGAGATCCTGTTTCAGCTAAGATGTTCACTAGAGATGTTCCTGTGGATTGAAAAACAAGAAAATTTGCACACCTGTACCGTGCGGGGCCGGTACTTTAAAAGAATAGCCCCACTGCATCTCTTCCCGTGTATGTCGTAAAAGGCGACTAAGGGATATGACTCCCTTCTTATATTACTAGGTGGTAGGGTTTATCTCGCCCGGGTTGGTACCACCGCACAGAATGAAAGGTCGGTCGAAACGGCTATGTAAATAGTTTGTGTTTTCCGTCCAGTTCAGTGTAGCCGGCACGACCGAAGGGAAGCACTGACGTGGCACCAAGTTCACCCGGTGTTATGGGCTGACATCACGGATGTTGTAGGTGATGTAGCCAACCGTGTCAGTTTCCATAAAAAAAAAAAAAAAGAAAAAAGATGTTCCTGTGGATTGAAAAACAAGAAAATTTGCACACCTGTGCGCGGTCAGTGGATGGATAGGTGACCGCTCGACCGTTGGAGGCTGACCGGTGGTTCGGATTTCATGTAAAACTGCAGGCCCCTTCCTATCTTACCTTACTAGTTGGTAGGATTCAACCCGCTCCGGTTGCTACCACCACACTGAATGAAAGATCGGTTGAAACGGCTATTTCAATAGTTCGTGTTTTCCGCTCAGTTCCCTGCAGCCGGCACGACCGAACGGAAGCACTGACACGGCACCTAATTAACCAAGGCGTTATGGGCTGACATCACGGATGTAGTAGGTGATGTAGCCAACGGTGTCAGTTGCCATAAAAAAAAATCAAGGGAGTCTGCATGTATACGTGCAGTCGTCAAACTTAGTTCGTGAATTTGATGTTTGCGCAGTTTGAAACAATTTTTTCGTAAGAAAAATTTTCAACTTTGGTAGCCCATACTGCCCAACCTAGGCTTCATACAAGGTTTTGTTTTAAGTATCGAATAAAGATAAAACCTTTGTCTGTTCGTTAGAGTTTGTCTCGATTATGCAGCGTTAACGACTAAAGCGCGAGAGGTGTTTGAAGTTTGCGTGTTTCTCATTTTTCAAAACATGCCAACTTGAAGGGCTGATTTGGGCCAGAAGGGGCGGAATGACAAAATAAAAATGTATTACGTATATAAAGTCGTCAGATGGATCTTCCATCCGAAATATTTAGAATTGTTGTACGTAGTCTGGTTGCTGAGTACTAAGCGTCGCAAAGTACCAAAACAGTCTTAATTTTTTTTAGTCGCACCCCCTTACCCGATCCCAAAGACGTTTCGTCAAATTCACGTCAAAAACCGGCCAAGTGCGAGTCGAACTCGCGCACCGAGGGTTCCGTATCGCCATGTCATGGTCGGCGCCACTCACGCCATCTATGGCGTGTTTTATGAAATGCTTCATATTAGTTAAAAGTTAAAATGCTTCATAATCTATTCGGTAGATGGCGCGCGCGCATACACCGGTTGGTTTCTTCTATGGGCACCCCCGTTAATTTTTTACTTTTTCTTATTTTTAATATTTGTTGTTATATCGGCCAAAATAACACAAACTCTTATTCTGTGAAAATTTCAACAAGCTACCTATTACCGTTCAAAAGATACAGCCCTCGGACAGACAGACGGACGGACGGACAGACAGACTGACGGACAGACAGACTGACGGACAGACAGACGGCGTAGGCTTAGTAATAGGGTCCCGTACCGGATACGGAACCCTGAAAAGATAAAATATTATAGATCTTCATCGTGCGTGTGTGATTCGCTTTACAGTTTATATGATGAATTACCGCGCTGACGACTCCGCCCGTCAGGCTTCCCAGCTAAATCGATTCGAGATGAGCTTTGGTTTCGCGCATTTAAGGAAATTCAATTGCCTCTCCACTTCGTGGGATTTCCAGGGGGCTTTGAACCATACCGGTCGTTGCTTTTAAAAAGTAACTAATGATGATGTGTACAGCCATATGTTCTGCCCGAAACACACCGAAACGAACCCACTTTATAACAGGCTTCAAAGATGAAGGATGTTCTCAATTTGACACATAAATTATTTTTGACTTTTTAAGGCTCAGGGTTTTTTTAATTTGTAATTTAACTTTCGATCCCTTTTTAAGATAATTATTTTTTTATTTGGGAGCTACGATGCCACAGACAGACACACCCATAAGCACATACACACACCCTCACATACATACATACACACATAAATACACGCGGTAAACTTAGAACACTCCTCTTGTTTCGTCGGGGGTTAAAAAAATGAATCCTTAATAGTGAGATTTCGTTATCCGGATATCTTTCTGTATCCCACTTCTAAATAGTTTGTCCTATAGAAAGGCAGATTTAAATACATTTTTTTATATATTGTGTACATTTTTATTTTTTTATGGAAACTGAAACGGTTGGCCCTACAACATCCGCGGCGACGTCAGCCCACATCACCTCGGTGAACTAGGTGTCGTGTCAGTACTTCCCTTTGGTCGGACCGGTATCACGGAACTGGTCGGAAAACACGAACTATTTGCACAGCCGTTTCGACCGACCGAAAATCTAAGATAAACTTATAGAACCATCGGCGCCGCGGCGCGGCGTATGAAGTACTAGGCCCGCGGCTCCGCCCGCTCTCATATTTCACTTCACTGCTAACCTCATAAGCCATTTAGCGTGATAGTAAGTAGCCTATAGTTGATGCGAAGAATCAAGCTATCCGTAGATTTTTTTTTATTAAAATCGCTTCAGTGGTTCTCGAGTTATAAGCGGACAGACAGACATACACTCTGACACTCAGACAGAAAGCAGACGTTGGATTTTATTATAGGTAAGGAAGGAAGTTCCGTGCTTGGCATGTTTATTTTTTTTTTATTTATACAATTGGTACGTGAGAATGACCGTTACACGTTTCTCGCCCTTGTTACGTAGAAGGTATAAAAAATTATAAATAAACTTAATGCTCCCATCCGCAACAATTTGCGTTAATTGACCAATTACAACGAAGCCGCACACAACATATACTACTAGTCTGTAAGGTAAACTTACACAACGCAACATGGTTGTCGTTATATTATGTATGATACTTGATAATGATAAGTAATAGAAGATGGACGCAAACGTAATGTCGTTCGATATATGAAACATAAAGAGTAACACACGCAATTGTAGTCTGTAATTGGTTTTGTTATTGACATTTAATGTTTACGTTTGATTCTCAGTTGATTTGATTTAAATTTCGAACGTAAACGCAGACGTCGCTCCAAGGGTTACTTATGGAATTTGTGTGGTGCCAGGCGGAACTGGGAGCGTCATCGTGGCGGTTATTCGCATATTTTGAGGCGTTCGTCAAACGCAGCTAACCAAAAATACTAGATGCGGCAAAGCTTGATGAAATTTGTTAACCGTCGGTAAACAATAAATGCTCGTGCGTTCACATGCAATTGTTATCGTGAGTGCTTTAAAACTAGCGCATTACAAGCCACTCACGTATTTGCGGACATAAGACGTGACGGTGACTCACCGTTGTATGGCTCACCGTCGGTGAGCCATACAACGCAAGCGATCAGTCATTGTGAAAACAGTTTAAACGCTCCTATGGTCGATGACATTTTTGTTCGGGAGTGATGTAGAGAATGGCTTATCTAGTGCTATAGATCAGAGTAGTAAGAACGTGCTGACATTGACTTATAAAAAAATAACTAGGGTATTTTTATTGAAGGTGCGACATGTGGCCCCGAGCCACCTATAAGGTGTCTAACGACGCCCGTGGACATTCGGACTATGCGGGGGTTGCGAATGCGATGTCGGCCTGACAGGTGCATATTTACGGCTCTCTTGAAGGACACGATACTGTACTTGGGGGGGAATATAATATGGGCAGGAGAGCGTTCCAGAGTTTACCGGTTCTGTAAAGGTTAAAGATCTGCAGAACCGATTGGTAAGTCCAGCGTGTAGGGGTGCAACCCCTTCCTAGTGCACGTGATGCGAAGGTGGAAAGGGGACGGCGAATCGCGTTAAACAGCTCCTCCCAGCACTCTCCGTGGAATAAGCGATAGAACACTTTTATTGATATTGAAGTGAATTTTTGTTGTTTATGAGTAGAGTAAATACTAAAAAAAATGTATATAGTATATGAAGAACCTGAATGGGGGTTGATTCTGATTTGTCTACTATGGAAATTAAGCGATAGGTGTTTTTTTTATCATTATTATTTTACAATGTCTGCAATCTGAAAGCCAGTTTGTCAGCCTCGGCAGCTCGGCGGTGGATCGACGTCCAATCGTGAAGTTAAGCACACCCGAGCGCGATCCTAACTGGGATGGGTGACCGCTCGACCGTGGCTCGGATTCGACGTTAAACTGTAGGCCCCTTCCCTTCTTACCTTACTAGGTGGTAGTGTTTAACCCGACCGGGTTGGTACCACCGCACTGAATGAAGGGTCGGTCGAAACAGATTCAGATATTTATTTCGCCATAAAGAACACACAACAATAACAATATTTCATTGAGACATATGCATATTCAGTATGGTTTGTCATCATTTTTTATGATGTCCCGTTCAGTAGTGCAATCTATAAGGAAGAACCGGGTAAGAAACCTTACAGAGCTTTTTTTAAATATAACTTACATACTAAGTTTTCATTATGTTAAATATAACATACTATATCTAAGCAAAGAATTAAAAATACTAAGTCAAAAATATACCCATTAAAAAAGAGAATAAAATACAAAACAAAGAACATAGGGTTCAGTCAAGTTATTAATAAAATTTGTGTTTATGCATATAAACAATTTTAATTATCAAAGTCAGCAGAATTTTTATTTACAGTATGAAAAAAATTCACTTAACTTATAAAAAGGAACCATAAAATAAAAAATAATAATAATAAAATGAAAATAAAAAAAAAATAAAATCATAAAATGGATTGTCTAAGAGAAATATTTTCAGCTGACTCTGGAACACGGCTGAATATATGTTTTCCGCCGACTGATCATTGCCGTCTCGTGGTGTAGAACTTGTCTAAGCAGGCCTCGTCGGCGCCAGACATGATGGCTAATGTCTGTTGAGTGGTACCTATAAGCAGTGGGAATGCGTTGAGTAGATCCGTATCGTTAGTACTGAGCCCAGTGTCCATTTTGTTTAGAAAAACATAATTTTTTTTTACACGGTTGGCTACATCACCTACAACATCCGCGATGTCAGCCCATAACACCGGGTGAACCAGGTGCCATTTTTTTTTTACTTTTCATTTCTATGATGGCATGAGTCAAAGCAAATAATATTTTTACAAAAATAAGTATATATCATTTTTTGCGAGTGTGTTTCCCTAATCCTTTAACCTGGGTGTCTTCAAACGTCGTATTAACAGGCTAGACAGCCTAGCAACAGTCCGCAAATCTGCTGGTATGGCATCACTTAATCTGTGGTATGGCACCTAACTGAGCGTTGGTTTCGCGAGGAGAGGTGTTTTTGGCTCTCTCGACTGCACCATTGGTCTCTCGGCGGAGCCACCCATGTTGGTTTACATAAAAAAAAATTATTATCGTTTCTTGACGTGAATACGACTTTAAATTTGCTTCCATAGTGAGAGACAATCCAGAAAACTGATGATAACAAAATCGGGGGATACAGTTTGATGTTGCAGCTTCATATCTATCATCTACATCCAACATTTAATTAGGTACACCACTCGATAGCTAAAGGATCAAAGAACTCGTTACGTAATACGCTCTAGGATAATATTACCCGTTACGTACACGTATTCACGTTAAACACACGGCCGTGTCCACGACACAGCCACACGCCGATTATTTTTATTTAATCCCGTATGGGTACCGTGTGGGGCCGGTACTTTAAAAGAATAGCCCCACTGCATCTCTCCCCGTGTATGTCGTAAAAGGCGACTAAGGGATATGACTCCCTTCTTATATTACTAGGTGGTAGGGTTTAACCCGCCCGGGTTGGTACCACCGCACTGAATGAAACGTCGGTCGAAACGGCTATGTAAATAGTTTGTGTTTTCCGTCCAGTTCAGTGTAGCCGGCACGACCGAAGGGAAGCACTGACGTGGCACCAAGTTCACCCGGTGTTATGGGCTGACATCACGGATGTTGCAGGTGATGTAGCCAACCGTGTCAGTTTCCATAAAAAAAAAAATGGGTGGCTGAGTCGCGGGGACCAAAGCGCATGCTCTGACCAGCCAACATCACCTTCTTAACCTATCCATATCCTGGTAGGTGCGATAGCGGAGACTTCCCTGGATTGCTGGCTATACTGAACTAGAGGAGAATACAACTGAGGCTGCTATGCGGCCATCTTACATCCAGTACGGTGGTATCAACCCAGTCGGCTACAATTTGAGCCTACCACCCTAGTAAGGGGCAACGACCTATAGTTTTACACCCGTACCGAACGCTGAAGCAGCAGGTGTAGGTATGCACGTAAATTTTTTCGTCACAAAAAACTCATTGGTACACGGCGACCGGATTCGAACCTCGGACCTCCCGCATGAGAAGCCGATGCCTAAACCACTCGGCCACCCGCCGCTTTTATTTAATTAACTAGTACGTACTTATATGCAGTGTAGGTATATTATAGTTTAACATAGTTATTTTCCTTATATTATATTTTACATTGCCACACTCAAGTCTTTTGCTACTACCTACTTATATCTAACAACATACGACTGGGAGACACACAAAGGTTGACTGGGAGAAATCCCTGTTAAGGGTTAAATCCGCCTTCGCCCCTCATGTACATTACTTATTGTCTGTTTATGTAAAATGTTTTTTTGGAGCAATAAAATATTTCTATCTATTTCTATTATTTTTTAATTATTATTGCCTTCATATGATTTGTGGTCGTATTGAACACCGGACCCGCCACTATACGGTCGGCCGCCACGGCAGCGGGGGGCGCCAGTATCACGTTCCACAGTGTCAATTCATTAATAATAATTAACTGATAGTGATTACAACCCGACATGGCGTTTGTACATAAGCTAATCAATAATCAATAAATTATGATAATCTGTGCTGATTCCGGAACATTAAGAAAAATATTTACGCATTTATACATTGCGAAGGTGGCGTTGAAAAAAAAACACGTTTCTTGTATGGGGACCCCCTTAATTTTTTTTTTTCATTATTTTCTAGGATATCCGCCATAATGACAAATATTCTACGAAACTATCAACAGGCCACCTATTACGGTTCAAAAGATGCCCTAGAACAGACGGATGGACGGACGGACGGACGAACAGACAGACAGAGAGACGGATGGCTTCGGAATAAGCTTCCGTATGAATATAGAATACATGTATACTGTATATACATGTATATACTGTATATACATACTGTATATAGAATACAGAACCTTAAAAACCGGCCAAGTGCGAGTCGAACTCGCGCACCGAGGGTTCCGGGTCGCCATGTCACGGCTAGTGCTACTCACGCCATCTAGATGCCGTGTTATGAAATGCTTCATATTAGTTAAATGTCATGATTAGTTAAAATGCTTCATAATATATTCGGTAGATGGCGCGCGCGCATACACTTTTTGGTTTCTTCTATGGGAACTCCCGTGATTTTTTTTTACTTTTTCTTATTTGTTGTTATATCGTCCATAATAACACATATTCTGTGAAAATTTCAACGGACTACCTATTACGGTTCAAGAGATACAGCCCTCGGACAGACAGACGGACGGACGGACAGACAGACGGACGGACGGACAGACAGACAGACGGCGTAGGCTTAGTAATAGGTTCCCGTACCGGATACGGAACCCTAAAAAGTGGAACTAAAACCAAAGTAAATTGCGTGGTGTGGTCTTGAACGAGATTTCAAGACCACACAATTTACTGTGCGCAGATGGAACCAGATTCAGTTTTAATATATGTAAAACTTCATCTATCAGCGCAGATCGATAGCTTTTTGAAAACACGATTTGATTAACTTCGCTCGATAGAAAAAAATCATGAACATACCTCTGAATTTAGTTATAAAAAAAGTATTTAGGGCAACGTGTCCAAATCAAGGCTTTGGAAAAAATATACTAAATTTGTTGAATATACAACGTGTCCCAAAACTCAACGTCAAGCGGGAACCAGGGAGTAGACCAGTTTATGTTATGGCTACCCAGGGAAAAATAAGCCATAAAAAAAATCCGAGCCATTTGTTTTTTATGATACATGTATGAGCATTTTTTGAAAAACATTGAAAATTTCTCGTACAAAATTTTTAGGTATTACGACTACAAATTTGCAAATATAATCGTAATTTTTTATTTTTTGGTAGCCTAAATAACTCTTCTATTGATCAGTATCCCAAATAAAACCAGAATGCCTGTAGTTTTACCAAAAAAATATTCAGTTAAATATTTTTTCTAAAAAAATTAATGACCCAGATTTTTTTTTCTTATTTTACCTGGCTAGTTCTAAACTGGCCTACTCCCTGGTTCCCGCTTGACGTTGAGTTTTGGAACATACAAGATGTTATATTATATCTAAATCCGTAGCTTTTTACTTTTTTGTTTCGATCCGTAGTTTTGAAATAAAAAAATAAAAACCTAATTTTTGTTGCATCCTACTCCAACCAGCGAAAGCGGCGCCTTGAAAGAGGAGTACGGGTGAATCCGGGTTGACAGGGCCTTAATAGAGTTAGGTATCATTCCTTACCACATAACGATAATATTGTACGGTGGCAAAAATGCTGCATTATATATGTATGAGGCGGACGCTCGCATAGTTTCTCAGGAGATAAGATCACGGCGCACACTGGTTCGTCTCCATAGAAGGGGCCGGACGTAGACTCCTAAAAATTTTGTTTTTCGAATTTTGCTGAATAGATTATGCCATCGTATCCCTTTAATTAAAAGCTACAAATGTTGTCATGATAAACTTTTTAATTGGATTTCAATTTAAGGAGTTATTCGAAAAAATATTTTTTTTACTATGGACAAGAATACATAAAATTCTATAAAATTTGATTCCCTTCCATTTTCTTATAGACGCTCCCATAAATGGATACTACTAATTAAATGTCACATTTCAACCGAAGACACTTGGTGCTAATATCGTGCAGTTTTTGAGATATATACATATATGTAATTTTTATGACGAAAAATCATTAAGTTGAACATTATAGAACATTCCTTAACAGTCTAAAACATTACAGAACATGCTATAACATTCCAGAATATTATGTAACATTCTAGAAATTTCTCGAACATTCTGGAACATTCCAGAATGCTCTAGAATGTTCAATTCGAGAGTATTCTATAATGTTCCAAAATGTTTGAGAGTATTCTAGAATGTTTCTGAATGTTCGAGAATGTTCTAGAATGCGACAGAATTTTCTGGAATGTTAATAGCAAGTTCTGGAATGTTTTAGACTGTTAAGGAATGTTCTAGAATGCTTTAAAAGATTATGGAGGATCAAAGTGAATACCTATTTTGGAATGTTTGAGAATGTTTGGAATGTTGAAATGAAATGAAATGAAAATATACTTTATTGCACAAAAAGTGTCAAAAGGCGGACTTAAAGCCTAAGGGCATTATCTGCCAGTCATACCTGGGATTGTGAGTAGGGTGAGAATGTTTTAGAAATCGGAACCGAAAATCATAAATCTTCTGGAATATTCTCAAATCTTCCATTATCCTGTTATGGAGGGGATATATTCCAGCTCAGATGGGTATATAAAGGCGATAGTGGGACTTTTGTGATAGTATATTTTTTGACAATCGATTAGAGCGGATCCAAAGACAGCGGATCAAAGTGATAGAAAGTAAAATCGTGAAAATTTCCAGAGTCTTTGAACTTTGAACCCGGGTAACGCAGCTCGTATTAATTAGTTACGCTGTGTCAATGGAGTCGCACGTTTTTAGCGAGTGTTCTCTACGAGAATGCATGCATAAGCTTTTCGGTTCGTTTATATTGTGTTTTTCATAAAACTGTTAAGTTCATAGACAAGTGAATACAGACGAGTAGTGTAACTTAATGGCGTACTTTTAAAGCGCTTTCGTAGTTTTAAAACATATCTCGATCTTTATGTTGCTATATGAGACCATGGTAATCTTCCTGACTATAATCTATATATTTTTTGAGATCTTTTGTGGATTATCCAAAAGGCTGGTCATGATCGTGGCTAAATCATTTCTTCCGGCTGATTGTAGAGCAGATTTAACTGAGAATATTAGTTCGTCAGCACTGCTTGATGCATAAAGTTCTTCAGTGCGTCTCCTTTTTTTGGCGACTACTAAGGTCTTGAAACGATTTCCGAGAACTTTTATGTGTTGAGGTGGAGGCATCTGACATAGCAGGTGAAATTAATTTATCCGTAATATCTTCAGAAATACACTGTTGAGCTTTGTCCGGTAAGTTTGAAACAATAACTTTCTAGTCTGGCCATTTAATATGAGATTCAAGCCAAACAGAATTCGCCTTCATAAATTGTTTCTAATTTTTTTACATTGATTCCATTTGGAGTAAATTCCTGTAGCAGAATCGACGGCACCCATTTTTTAAGTCTTTTTCGATACTTTGACACAATTGCACATCACAGTTTAATTTTAAAATATCAAATCAATGATTATAGTCACGAAGATTATCAATCATGGTCTCTTAAAGCAACATAAAGATCGAGATATGATTTCAAACTACGAAAGTACATAGCGAAAGCGCATTAAAAGCACGCGATTGAAGTTACACTACTTGTCTGTATTCACTTGTCTATAAACTTAACAGTTTTATGAAAAACACAATATAAACGAACTGAAAAGCTTATGCATGCAATCTCGCAGAGAACCTCGCTAAAACGTGCGACTCCATTGACACAGCGTAACTAATTAATACGAGCTGCGTTGCCCGGGTTCAAAGAATCTGGAAATTTTCACGATTTCTATGACTTTGACTTTTCCTTGGATCCGCTCTAATCGATTGTCAAAAATAAACTATCACAAAAGTCTCACTATCGCCTTTATACCCATCTGAGCTGGAACGTATCCCCTCCGTAACAGGATAATGGAAGATTTGAGAATATTCCAGAAGATTTATGATTTTCGGTTCCGATTTCTAAAACCTTCCAAACGTTCTCAAACATTCCAAAATAGGTATTCACTTGACTGGCAGATAATGCCCTTAGGCTTTAAGTCCGCCTTTTGACACTTTTTGTGCAATAAAGTATATTTTCATTTCATTTCATTTCAACATTCCAAACATTCTCAAACATTCCAAAATAGGTATTCACTTTGATCCTCCATAATCTTTTAAAGCATTCTAGAACATTCCTTAACAGTCTAAAACATTCCAGAACTTGCTATTAACATTCCAGAACATTCCGTCGCATTCTAGAACATTGAGGAACATTCTAGAATACTCTCAAACATTTTGGAACATTATAGAATACTCTCGAATTGAACATTCTAGAGCATTCTGGAATGTTCCAGAATGTTCGAGAAATTTCTAGAATGCTACATAATATTCTGGAATTTCAGCATGTTCTGGAATGTTTAGACTGTTAAGGAATGTTCTAGAATGTTCAACTTAATGATTTTTCGTCATAAAAATAACATATATGTATATATCTCAAAAACTGCACGATATTAGCACCAAGTGTCTTCGGTTGAAATGTGACATTTAATTAGTAGTATCCATTTATGGGATCGTCTATAAGAAAATGGAAGGGAATCAAATTTTATAGAATTATATGTATTCTTGTCCATAGTAAAAAAAAGTTTTTTTCGAATAACTCCTTAAATTGAAATCCAATTAAAAAGTGTATCATGACAACATATGTAGCTTTTAATTAAAGGGATACGATGGCATTATCTATTAAACAAAATTCGAATAACAAAATTTTTAGGAGTCTACGTCCGGCCCCTTCTATGGAGACGAACCAGTGTGCGGCGGGACCCGCGCTCCAAATAAGGACCGAAGCGTCTCCGGCGAGGCGGTAGGTAGCGGTAGCGATCGGGTTACCGCGGGGGCGACGGAATGCCGGGGAGTTCATCTAACGTCAAGTCCGCACTCGAAGATGAGTATTTATTTACCGGAGTGCTCTCTCGCTTGTAGTGTGCGCGCGAGACCCCGCGCACCAACACGACAGTGAGCGAGCGCAGCGCGGCACGTCCGCCGCACCACGGCCAGCCCGCACTTCGCAGTTTACAGCGACATGCCGCGCCACGAGCTCGCACCCGCCGCCGCCGCCTCCGCTCTACTTCTCGCCTTCTACCTCGCCACCACCCTACCCAGTGAGTGCGTTAATTGAAAATATTTTTTTTATTTATTTTTTCTTCTCTTCTCTATCTCTTCTCTCTACTTCTTATAAAAGTTATTAAAAGTGAATGTCTATCTGCATTTATGTATGTATGTTTGTCAGTCCGGTACCACTGAACAGATTTTGATGCGATTTGCACCAATGTAAAAATTTGATCTTTAGGCTCACTATGGGCTATAGGCTATGCTATATGATGCTATATCATCACGCTAAGGGCCCAGCAGTATCAAATAAAGAAAGTATAGTATGAACGGAATTTAGTGTCGAATGGTAGTAGATAGAAGATACATAGATATATGTCGAAGAGAGGAAGGGAATGGATGGGCAGGTAAGGAGTGAGGGGGAGGGGATAGGTGGGTAGGTAGAAGGGAGACGGGAGGGTAGGGGAGGGGTGAGAGGAGGAGAGAGGATGGAGGGGAAGGGAGGGGGAGCGAAGGAGGTAGGGGGAGAGATAAATACGAGAATCGATCGTATATTTGCGATTAAATCGTATTTGCTATTAAATAAACCGAGTACACCGCGAGCGAAGCTGCGGGATAAAGCTAGTTCAATATTAACCCTAAACCCGTTTAATAGCATCTACCTGAGTAGCTTGTCCATACTCGAATCTCAGTGCCAAAAAAACACTATTTAAAAAAATATTAAAACTGCCTTCAAAAATGTATGAAATAAAAAAAATCGAACCCTAGAGTTGAAGGCGGTCGGTTATTTTTGCTTGCTTTAGCACCGCCTTCAACTCTAGGGTTTGATTTTTTTTATTTCATACATTTTTGAAGGCGGTTTTTATATTTTTTGAACTAGTTTTTTATTTCGCAGTTTTTTTTTAGTAATTTTTTGCTATTAATGTACTCGGCCTCGCTTTCCAATCCGATCTTGACCAAAATGGGACCACACGGGAAGCACCAGCTTTCAAATAAAAAAAGAATTTTCAAAATCGGTTCACCCAGTCGAAAGTTCTGAGGTAACAAACATAAAAAAAATACAGTCCAATTTGAGAACCTCCTCCTTTTTTTTAAACGGTTTTTTTTTAAAGTCGGTTAAAACAGAAATATTGTGCGGTTTCAGTGTGCGAAGCTGACGTGAGGTGCGACTCTAACGGGCTCCACGCGGACTACGAGAGCGGGTGCCGCGAGTACGTGCGGTGCGAGGGTGGCGGCGTGCGCGCGCGCTACTCGTGCGGCGCCGGGCGCTCCTTCAGCGTGGCAGCCGGCGCGTGCGTGCCGCGCCGCCTGCACGCCTGCGTGCGCCGCGCCTGCGCCTCCCACGACACCTCCGCCTACGCGGCGCCGGGCACTGCTTGCCGCGAGTACTACCGCTGCGAGAACGGCACCGCGCGCGACCTCGCCTGCCCGCCCGGCGCCTGGTTCGACTCGGAGAGGCAGGGCTGCACGCGCGGCGCCGGCGCCTGCTACGAGCCCATCTGCGGCGGCCTCGTCGACGGCTACCACGCGGACGCCTCTCACGACTGCCGACGTCGCCTCCGGTGCCGCGGCGGCGAGCTGCGCGCCGTCGCGCCCTGCCCCGGCGGCGAAGATCGCTGCCCGCGCGCCTCCGACCGCTGCCCAGCGCCGCGCTCGGCCGCCGTCGCGCTCCCGGTCGGCGACGCCGACTTCTGCTCGGACGAGGCGTGCTCGACGCTGTGCCAGCTCGAGGAGGACGGCGCGCACGCGGACCGCTCGAGCGGGTGCCGCGAGTACTTCGTGTGCGCGGGGCGTCGCGTCACGCGGCGCGGTGTGTGCGACGCCGGCCGCCTGTTCTCTAGCGCGAGCGCCGGATGCGAGCCGGCCGCCACGGTCGCTTGCCCTCCGGCCGTACGCGGCCGCTGTTTCGGACGCGCGGACGGCGCCTACCGCGACTGGCGCGACTGCCGCTCGTGGTTCGCGTGCCGACGCGAGCGGGTCGTCGCGCGCGACTCGTGCGATCCGGATCTCGTGTGGGACGGCACCGCTTGCGTCCAGCCCGACCACTTCCACTGCGAGGGCCCGGCGGCGTCGCCGGCGTGCACGACGCGTCCGAGCGGCTTCTACCAGGACCTCGATTCGAACTGCGCGCATTACTACCACTGCGACGGACTCCGGCGGACCAACTTCAGCTGCGGCGGCGGGCGCGCGTTCGACGGCGCGTCGTGCGTGCACGCCGCCGACTACCTGTGCCCGTCGCTCGACCGTGACTCGTGCTACGGGAAGGCGGACGGGCGTTACCGCGCGCGCGACGCCGGCTGCCGCGGCTACTACGCGTGCGCGGCGGGCGAGAAGTCTTGGTATGCGTGCGCACCGGGGCTCGCGTTCGACGCGGTGGAGCGCGAGTGCGTGGATGCGGAGCGCGCGAGGTGCCCCGAGGATGACTACTCGTGCGGCGGGCGCGCGGACGGCTACCACCGGGACGAGAGCTCCGGGTGCCGCAGTTACTTCTACTGCGAGGCGGGCGAGCGGCTCGCGACCCTCACCTGCTTCGGCTCCAAGCTGTTCGACGGGCGTGCGTGCGTGGAGGCGGCGGAGTACTCGTGCGACGCGGAGCCGGCGGGGGGCGCGGAGGGCGGGGAGGAGGCGTGCGCGCGCGACGGGTTCGCGGCGGTGGCGGGGAGCGGGTGCCGCGCGTACTCGCTGTGCACGGCGGGGGCGCGCACGACGCTGCGCTGCCCGCACGCGCAGCTCTTCAACGGGCAGGTTTGCGTGTCGGAGGACTCGTACACGTGCCCGGGCGGCTGACCCGCGCCTGCGCACTGCACGCCGACCCGCCCGCGCTGCGCACCACGCCACCACCGCGCTCCGAGAGGACAGACCGATGGAGACGCTGGAGTCAATAAAGCAAACTGGCTTTTTGATAAACATTTCGTTTTATTTCTTGCTGCCTGCCTGTTGGGTAAATCCATTCACCTCAGAAATGTCTATTCAAACATTCATTAAACTAAATGCTTGACCCCTCATCGTTTTTAGGGTTCCGTATCCGTCGTACGGGACCCTATTATTGCTATAAGCCTACGCCGTCTGCCTCTTTGGCTGTCCTTCTGTGATCTGTCTGTCCGAGGGCTGTAGTTATCTCTTGAACCGTAACTAATAGGTAGCCCGTTGAAATTATGATTATGTGTTATTTATTTATTATGGCTGATATAACAAATACTAAAAATAAGAAAAAGTGCAAAATTCACGGGGGTCCCCATACAAGAAACTAAAAAGTGTATGCGCTCCATCTAAAACAGTATGAAGCATTTTAAGTAATGATGAATTTTAACTAACATGAAGCATTTCATAATATGTGATCGTGATCGCCACTCACGCCATCTATGGCGTGAGTGGCGCTAACCATGACATGGCGATACAGAACCCTTGGTGCGCGAGTTCGACTCGCACTTGGCCGGGATTTTTTTGCATGTGATTCTTTTTTGGGGTGTACAGGCGTGGTCATAAATCGTTTACTAACTCTAGAACTCTGTCACACTCACCGACTCACCGCGTGTAAGGTGCTGCGCCGTGCTTCGTGTTTTTTTTTTAGGTTAATTGTCTGATTCTAGAGTCGGTAAAGGATTTATGACCACGAGACGTCCACTTCCTGTACTGTACACGGCTGCCTTAATGATCTCATTAGCGCGTATACCAATATAGTAGGTACCTACGTCAGAGAGTATGGTGTGACGCTCTTGATGGCGCTAAATGATGGATAAATAAAATTGATACGTTTCGAGGCTCCGAGAAAATGATAGTTTAATCAGACCACAATTAAATTAGTTTTACCACGAACCTGTCACACCAGCCTGTCTCGTGCGTGGGCTAATGTCTGTCGTCGCTTAGATAAGAAGTGATCCACATTACTCACCTATCATTATAGACGTAGTTACGGGTGTGAAACGTGGACACCGACGACGGTCGCTGTTGTCCAAAGGTTGAAAGTTGCCCAGCGAGCAATGGAGCGAGCCATGCTGAGAATATCGCTACGTGATATGGTGCGTAACCAGGCAATCCGCCGACGTACCAAAGTAATCTATATTGGACACCGGGTGGCTAAGCTCAAGTGGCAGTGGGCCGGGCACGTTAGCCGAAGAGACGACGACCGTTCGAGTAACCGTGTCCTACACTAGCGGCCGTCGACTGGAAGACTGGAAAACGGAGTGTGAGAAGACCACCCACCACGTGGGACGACGACATCAAGTGCGTCGGCGCAAAGCAGTGGTTCTGTACCGCTGAAGGCCGGGAGGACTGAAGGAAAATTGGAGAGGCGTATGTCCAGCAGTGGACGCTTACACGCTGACTGACTGACTGACATTATCTATAGACGGGGTCAGTGTATGAAATTTGTCGCACACAAAACTTGTCATCATGCACCTTGTTAAATTCGTATTTTACCGCTATCGAGTGTCAGAATTTGTGAATAATGTTGTATGAGACAGCGTCCCTGTTTAAATATTTCTCGAAGGTAGTAAGCCACCGTCAGTTTGCTCCAAAGGTTTCCATAAATGTGCAGGTACTGACCGGGACACTATATCAAAACCTAAGAAAAGTTGATTGTCTTTGAGCGGGTAAATGCAGCACCAGGTTAAATTAAATTTCAGATGATAGGTATCTTTTGCATTAAAAAGATAGATTTATACATAAAATATATTAGATAATTAGGTAGGCAATTGGTTTTAAATGTCCATAGCCAATAAATTACAGGCCCCAGTAAAGTGTCCGATTCAGAACGATCCACACCACATCCACACAACTCAGTAAGCTCACAGATAGTTAGCCAAAAGTATTCACTGAACGTTCGTTGTCTATTTATACACATAATTGACATCTGCGACTGAAATCTGCGGACATTATGATGCCTGAAACGCTCTGTAAGGAGTGTTGGGAAATAAGAAGAAATACTAACCCTTTGAAGATGTTTAATTTTTTAGTATGGATAAAACTAACTGGCTTTTGGTTCCCGACCGGGACATTTGGTGGTCAGGCGGGACGACCGGGGCTGAGATTCTAAACCGGACCGGATTAGAATCTCCATGTCGCGGTGTATGAGGACGAATGGCAACCCTACTATATTAGGTCCGTATTTTGTACCGTCTGGGGCCGGCACTTTAAAAGAATAGCCCCACTGCATCTCTCCCCGTGTATGTCGTAAAAGGCGACTAAGGGATATGACTCCCTTCTTATATTACTATAGGTGGTACCACCACACTGAATGAAAGGTCGTTCGAAACGGCTACCTTGGCAAATAGTTTGTGTTTTCCGTCCAGTTCAGTGTAGCCGGCACGACCGAAGGGAAGCACTGACGTGGCACCAATTTCACCCGGTGTTATGGGCTGACATCACGGATGTTGTAGGTGATGTAGCGAACCGTGTCAGTTTCCATAAAAAAAAAAAATTCCCGACCCCTGCACATTTACAACTGTCAATAAAAATATCGGGAATTGGGAAAAAATTAAAAATGCATTAGTACAAGTAGGTATTATATTATTCATTTGCATAGAAATTGTAAGCAGACTATATGAAACATCTGACTGACACTTTAAGTAACTTACATTTATATGTTACAATATGTTACTTTAACCCTAAAAATATTTAACTTATAATGTTGAACTTGTGTGCACGGTTACTGCTGCACCAGGCTTCATATAGGTGCAAAAAAAAATGTATGAAAAATTTACACTATGAATAAAGAAAACATGAAATGTTAAATATTGCTTGAATTTGGTCCAACGAAAGTGCCAAGAAATTGTGTCAAACAGGCGGTTTAGCAAATACCTATGACAAATACTGAGCACCCAATAAGGTCGGTATTGCAAGTCAGACAACTACTGAGCATCCGACAGGTTGGTTTAACTAATTATGTGACAAATACTGAGGGCCTAGTCCGAGTTAACGTGACAGCTACGTAAACGTCAAATACCGATCGAATGAATTTTTTATGTATGGAGCTCTCTAGTGGCGCCGCGGTGAGCGTATTGTGCTCCCATACATAAAAACTCAATTCGAACGGTATTTGACGTTTACGTAGCTGTCACGTTAACTCGGACTAGGCCCTCTGAATACCTACCCAATAGTGTGTGTGTGTTCCACCCAAGTGTTTGTTCCAAAGGATCGCATTTGACACTTTAGTAGGTACTGGCAAAGTATGTGCTGTGGTTTATGCAATAGAACCATATTTTACATGTGCGGCGATTGCTAATGCCTTAGAATGAACTGTGAATGTGTCACGCCAAGTGTGTGTGTAAGTGTTACTGGGTCGATTTGCGAGAAATTGAATATGGAAGGGTGCTTCCGTGTTTTCTTTATTGGTAGGCTTTTTAAATTAAAACATGTTTCACAAAACAGTTTGTGTTGCAGTTTAAAAAGTGTTTTAAAGAAAATTCTGCCTTATTTGTAGTAGGTACAGCATTAGCCCTTTTGCAAGTTCTGGTATTAAAAAAGTAAAAGATTATAATTAAAAAAATATATATTTTATTTAGTTCAACACAATTCACAGAACTAAAGCGACACGGAAGAGGCACGTCAAATTCCTGGCAGTAAGCCCAAAATCTACACTCCCAAACCCGACTTATTCAATAACGTAAGCATACAAGAACAACATTTATTTTACAAAGTTTATATGTACCTACATATATTTCTATTTATATACTTAAGGGCATTTTGTAATTAAGTGATAATTCTTAAATAGGGGGATGAACCCTTACATAGAAGATGCCAGAAATTTCTTAAGAATTTTAATTTGTGAAAAAATCTCTTAATAGAGTCTCTGATTTTGAAGTTATTACAAAAAACATTATTCATTCCAGTTAAATTCTTCTAAACTTAAACTATGTTCTAAGTATTAATTTCCGATTTTATTTTATAAATCTGTTCTATTTCTGACATAGAAGCTCCCCTTTAATTATTATCACTTAAATTACTATACAAACATCCATACTCAAACAAAGGACCAGTATTTCAACTCCCACTAAGCGCTAGGAATAACGCTATGTGACAGTATTGTATGGCGAATCAGTCACTTAACATTCCCGCTAACACTATGTAGAAGTTGGAATACCAAGGCTAAGGACCAACTGAGCCAACACAGACTTAATATCTCTAAAGACCCGTTAATTAATGACAGTTTAAATGTGTAACTCAATAAGGTTGCACCAAGACTAAAAGCTAAATGGTCGTTATCTCTGAGAGGGTGTTCTTTTTTTTCATTAGAAAGTTAAATAATCGAACACGCAAACTTAACTTTAAGTCAGCTTAGGATTCTAATGACTGCATTTAACAGTTGGCGCAACTGACTTTTAGACTAAGTTTCTTTAAGATGAGCATAAGTGGACTTAATTGTTAAGTTTGTGTTGATGCAATCGGCCCTAAGTGACATTTATTTAAATATATATTTTTTTCATAAGCTACGGAACGCTTGTATACAACTTCCTATGCAATCGAACATGTATGTACGTAAATATTCTTACCAACAATAGATACATTATATAAACCATAACAAAATCATTTTGGTCAGCACCAACTCGATGCGTATCAGTGCATTTGAAGATTTAAATTTTTTAGTTAATATTTTTTTTAATAACTAGATAATTCTTTCTTAAGAAAAAATACCTAAGCAATTCCACATGCCACAGTACTTAATACATAGTAAATACATTCATTTTTCTTCCTACTTTCCATTTACTTAACTAATTTAATTTGGTTACATGAAAACAAAGAAAAAATGAAAGACTCTAACTTAAAAGCTCTGACTTAGGGTATGAACATAATTTATAATAATTATAATAAAAAAAAAAATTAAAATAAGCAGCCCACTTTTTGAAACACGCGAAACTTTATTATATCCAGTACCAAACGATTTTGCCGATGAAAAGTTAGATACGTGAAAATAAATGTAAATGATAAATGAAAAACAACCTGACAAATTATAATGTTAAAATATCTTTAATACCTTGTGCTCAAGTGGCAGTGGGCTGGGCACCTTAGCCGAAGAGACGACGACCGTTGGAGTAACCGTGTCCAACACTGGTGGCCGTGGCAGGAGAACGGAGTGCGGGAAGAACACACGCCAGGTGGGACGATATCAAGTAGGTACGTCGGCGGAAAGCTGTGGTTCCTTACCGCTGAAGGCCGCGAGGACTTGAGGAAAATTGGAGAGGCGTATGTCCAGCAGTGGACGCCTACACGCTGACTGACTGACCTTTCCACACTCCCACAATCCACAAATGTTCAAATCGCTGGTTAATATTCTTTCTCCAGTGAGTGACATTAGTTCCCCTTCAAGCCAGACTGGCACCTCCCCAGGGGTGAAGTTGGCCGCGCCTGAAGTTCCGTCCTCGAGCAGAACAGAGTTCGGAAGCAATAAAAAAAAATGCTATGAATTTAGCCTAATTTCACATTGGCAAAGTAATTCAAAGCCAGATTATAATATTTAAGGGCTTCCGAAACTGTCAAGCCGCTTGAAGCATGAACAAAGATTTTGGCTTTATTCAATCCATGCTGACGGAGCCAAGTGTCTCGCGTATCAATAAAAAAAAAAAAAAAAAAAAAGCCTGGTTGATCGTTATCAATGTTTGCTTGAGTCAAGCCACTACGTGATTCGACTTGCACGCTTGATGCGAAATTTATATTTTTCTTGATACGTCGGCTGTTTTTTTTTATGGAAACTGACACAGTTGGCTACATCACTCACCACTTCCGCAATGTGAGCCCATAACACCTTGGTGAAATAGGTGTCATGGCAGTGGTTCCCTTTTTCGTGCCGGTTACACTGAACTGGACCGAAAACACGAACTATTTAAATAGCCGTTTCAACCGACCAACCCGGGCGGGTAAGCCCTACTACCTACCACCCTACCGGCTTGACGCGGCCCTTGACTGTATCCGCGACAAGCTTGACTAAGCATACAGCCTTTCGATCGATAGTTTTTTTTTTTTTTTTTTTTTTTTTTTTTTTTTTTTTTTTTTATTGTTTCCGAACTAGCTGGCTGTGTCCGAGGTCGAAGCCTCAGGCGCAGCCAATATCACCCCCGAGGAGGTGCCAGTCCGGCTTGGAGGTGGACTAATGTCGCTGGGGAAAGGCTATTTACCCGCGATTTGAAGATCCGTGGATTGTAGGAGTGGGGAAAGATATTCCCCGGAAGCCCGTTCCACACCTTTGCAGTGCGGCACAAGAACGATTTAGAGAATCGTGCCGTTCGAAGTACTCGTCTGTCCACTACAAAGGGGTGTTCCGCGAGAGTATGGCGGGTTTGGCGAAGGCGAACAGGAGGAGGAGGGATAAGGGAAGCAATTTCGTCAGAGCAGCGGCCATAGTAGTACCGATAAAACAGGCTCAATGACCCAACGATACGTCTGTGTTTTAGAGGTTGAAGGTCCTTTGTGAGTACAGAGTCGCCAATGAGGCGAATGGCTCGTCGTTGGATAGAATCCAAGGCTGAAAGAAGGTACTCAGGGGAACCCTCCCAAAGATGACTGCAATATTCCATCACCGGTCTTACTTGTGCTTTATAGAGTGTAAGCAATTGGACCGGTGTGAAAAATCGCCGACATCGGTAGAGTATCCCTAATTTTCGAGATGCTAGTTTCGCCTTGGATTCTATGAACGATCGAAATCCAACGTCCCTGGACACCTCTATACCCAGGACGCCCAGACTACCATCATTGGGGACTTGGCTGCCCTGGAAAGTTGCTTGGAGTGGAAACGGATCAGCCTTAGTAGAGAAGGCACAGGCTTGCGTCTTAGCTACGTTGAAGTTGACCAAGTTCTCCTTCCCCCATGAGGATACTTTATCGAGAACCAGGTCAACCCGAGCAACAGTTTCGCGTCTCGCGTTTGCTGCTGACGCCTCTCTACCCTTCCAGTCTTTGATGAACCCTTCGTGCACCGTGCTGTCGTCCGCGTAGCAATGTATTTCGCCGAGCGAGAGCATGTCGTTAATAAATAATAGAAACAGCGTAGGCGACAGCACGGATCCTTGTGGAACACCAGCATTGATTGAGTAATCGGCCGAGCATGCACCATCAAGGGTGACAAAGATCGACCGATTGCTCAAAAAGCTGGAGATCCAAGTGCACAGTTTTGTAGGGACACCGTAGGCCGGAAGCTTGCTTAGGAGTCCCCGGTGCCAGACGCGATCGAATGCTTTGGATATATCCAAAGCGACCGCCAGCGATTCCCCAAAACCATCGAGTCTTTCAGCCCACAAGTGCGTGACGTACGCTAGAAGATCTCCAGTCGACCTTTGCTTGCGGAAGCCGTATTGCTTATCGTCGAGGAGTTTATAGTCTTCTAGGTACGTCAGGAGCGCTGAGTTGACAATACGCTCCATAACCTTACTCAAGAGTGAGGTTATCGCAATAGGGCGATAGTTCGATGGGTTCGCTGGGTCCCCCTTCTTGGGGACCGGCTGGACCGAAGCTCTTTTCCAGCAAGAAGGCATTGAACCGGAGGAATAGGAGCGTTTGAATAGGCGAGTAAGGACTGGCGCCAATTCCAGAGCACAATTTTTCAAGACAACCGCCGGGACGCCGTCAGGCCCGCTACTCTTCGAAATATCCAACTCACGTAGCGTTTTATAGACGACTCTGGGATGGAGCCTAATATTATCCATCATACGCCCGCAATGGGGCAATGAAGGGGGGTTGGCGCCCAGGTCGTCCATGTTTGAGTTGGATGCGAAAAGGCGTGCAAAGATATTCGCCTTTTCCTTCGCGAGTATAGCGAGCGAGCCATCCCGACGTTCCAGCGGAGGTGTAGCAGGACGGCAGAAATTCCGACCGATGGATTTGGCGAGAGACCAGAAGGCGCGGCTACCCGAAGGGCTACGCGCAAGTTTCGCGCCAATTCCACGGTCGTGCCTGAACTTGGCCAAGTTTTGCGTTCGTTTGCAGGACCTAGCAGCGACGTTGAGCTCTCGCCTGTTCTCGACAGACCTATTCTGCAGCCATTTCCTGTAAGCCTGGTTCTTTGCGTCAATAGCCAGCCTGCATTGACGATCAAACCAAGGCTTATGGCGGCCGCCGATGGGAACAGCGGAGGTAGGGATGAAGAAATTCATACCCTGTGCGATCACATCGACGACCGATTGGGCACACAGGGATGGGTCTGGAGAAGAGAAGCAAACGTCGTGCCAAGGGTATGCTCCCAAGAAGGAACGGAAGTCATCCCATTGTGCTGACCGGTAGTGCCAAACTGTTCGCGTACTACATTCACGTGCTTCCGCGAGGTGTACAGTTGGCACAGTTGAGCGTACAAGGCAATGGTCGGAGTTACCGAGGGGAGCTTCAACCCTCACCTTGTAACCATTTGGCTCGCTAGTCAGCACAAGGTCCAGCAAACTAGGTCGATGAGCAGGGTTATCAGGTATCCGAGTGGTTCCGGACACCAACTGCGTCAACCCGTGTGCAATGGCCAAGTTGTAAGTCTCCCTGCCGGCATGGTCAGTGATGGGGGAGCCCAACCAGTCTTGGTGTTTAGCATTGAAATCACCCAGCATCACTAACTCCGCCGTAGGGAATAGTTAATTTTAGTTGACCACCTGTAAAGTGAATGTTTCTATTTCAATTGATCGGGCGGCTTGGATCAAGCCGCCCGATCAAGCTGAAATTTACCACGCGCACGCTTCAAGCGGCTTGATTGTATCGGAGGCCCTCTACAATATGACTTGTCAGTTTCATAGAAAAATCTATATACTAATAATCGTTCGTAAGTTTACAGAATAACCAACATTATGTACACTAAGCACTGATCTATAGCACTAGAGGAGCCTTTCTCATACGTCGCTCACGAAAAAACATGTCACCAAAGCAAATAAGCTTATAAGCTGAATTCATAATGACTGTTGCTTGCGCTGTACGGCTCACCATATCGCCTTCTGTCCGCAAATATGCGAGTGAGGAGCGCTAGCCCATTCATACCATGAGATGGCTTTTAAAGCGATCCTTTGAATGTGTTCGTATGACAAATTCCATATGATGCACACTCCTTTGCCGACGTCGACAGGTAACATGTTTCACCGCGCTCTGCCCCGTCTAGTATCAGTTCGGGCCACTAAGCATTACACACGGTTATAAAATATCTAGTTTCGATCTGAACTATCTGTACAGCCGTCCTTGTCGTCCCTACCCTAATAGAGTAGTAAAGAAAGAGACAACACCGTTGAATATCACTCAAAAACAGAGGAAAAAAATGTAAAGATCTGTAATATCTATAGTCCAGTATAGCCATCAAACCAAAGGGATATTTCCGGTATGGCACCTACTGAATGAAAGAACGGTTGATACGTCTATGTAAATATTTAGTGTTTTCCGTCCAATTCAGTGTAGCCGGCACGATCGAAGGGAAGCACTGACATGGCACCTAGTTCGCCGAGGTGTTATGGGCTGACATCACGGATCTAGTAGGTGAGGTAGCCACCCGTATTAGTTCTTATAAAAAAAAAACTACTGCTACTCGGAGGTGATATTGGCTGGTCGGGCCATGTGCTTTGGCCCCTCTGACTCGGCCACCCATACCGGATAAAAAAATATAGTTATATATATATCGACCATTTCGTTATGATATTACACTAGAAGATTTTTACATTTTGTTTTCTCAAATATATAAGCATTATACAAGGGTTGTCCGTTCGTCTGTCTGTCTGCCTGAGTCACTACAGATCGTTGGTCTCAATAGTCGATCATATTATTATTATTGTCTATTCAATCATAATCTTTATTCACCCTACATTAGAACCAGTGAATGCACTGCAGCGAACCACTTGTGCTACATACATATATGCACCAGTGAAAACCATTTTGTCTTTTAACACATTCAGACCGGGAATAATTTTGCCCGATAGAACTTTTTTTAAAGTTTTTTATGTATACTGTTTTATTGTTTCCTATAGTGTGACCAGAAATCTGTACCAGACTAAGAAAATAAACAATGATCCCCAGGGCGGGAACATATAACACGAAAGTCTAATAATCTCTGGCGGTAAAGAAATCTCAATAATAGGAAAGTGACTCGTGGGTGAAGACCCGTTGTATTTAAATACAAACCAGTGAAGACCTGTTGTATTTAAATACAAACCAGTGAACACCCGTTGCATTTAAATACAAACCACTGAAGGCCCGTTGTATTTAAATACAAACCAGTGAAGACTCGTTGTATTTAAATACAAACCAGTGAAGACCAGTTGTATATAAATACAAAGCAATGAAGACCAGTTGTATTTAAATACAAACCAGTGAAGACCAGTTGTATTTAAATACAAACCAATGAAGACCCGTTTTATTAAATAGAAACCAATGAAGCCCCTTGTATTTAAATACAAACCAATGAAGACCCGTTGTATTTAAATACAAAGCAACGAAGACCAGTTTTATTTAAATACAAACCAATGAAGACCCGTTGTATTTAAATACAAACCAATGAAGACCCATTATATTTAAATACAAACCAATTGAAACATTTTCGTGTTTTAACCGCCCCGTCGCATCGAAAATGACGCAATATGCCAAACGGGTTCCCCAGTTTCGCGCAACGGCGCGCTCTACCGTTCAAAATTTGATTTTTATAATGTTTTCTATGAAACATATTGTGTCAAAAGCATGCATAACGTTTTTAATACTAGTGGATCTCCTTTCGCCCTTTAGCAAGGCATTTTGTGCTTATCCCTTAGTCGCCTTTTACGACATGCACGAAGAGAAATGCAGTGGGGCTATTCTTTTTTAATAATGCGCCTCAACACGGTATCTTTTAGTACAATATCAACAAATACCCATATTTCATGCAATAGACAAGGTTGAATCATAACCGGTGCATTCTCTAAGCACTTAAGTAGGTCGCTATAATGCAGTAATTTCATACCTAAACTATCCGAGAGCGGTTTAGGCGCGTAGGATTCTTAAATGTCCATGCCGCTGGAAATATCATTGTAAAATTTTTTTTTAAATCTGAAATCTTGAGATCTTATAAAATACTTTTCTCGATGTGCAACTTTTTAAGCACTTTCGTGATTAAAACTGTTAATTTTGTTACATTAAATAAATGTTATAGTTTTATTCATAGTCAAATCAATTAGTATCTAAATGAATACAACGCTATGACAACACAATGGTTAACGCATGTTTGTGGGCCACTAGTTGGCGCCACTGTGTCGTGAGATCCAGCGTGTGGTATGTATGTATGTATATGATGTATGAAATTTCAAATAATGTGCTGAAAACTTTGAAAATGCTCAAACATAAACACGCGAAAATAATCCTCCTTACTATGCAGCTATCGACAGTTCGACCGGTGGACCTCACGGCAAATTGTCGCCACCTAGTGAGCATTTGAATGTTAGCCCTCGCGTACAAGCGAAAACGTATACACTGCAGTCCTATTCACGTCCGAATTCGAGTCGAGATGGAGTCAACTTAGTAAGTGGAGTAGCAATTTGGATAAGTACAGAAGTAGTTAGGTCATACAGAAACCATGATGATTAGAATAACCATTTGTGATCTGACATTGGTTCATGATAAGCTCAAACTTGACGAGACTTTGTATAAATGAACCATTTTTATATATTCTTGACCCCAACTTATGCTTAATGATGAAACAATTGCTTGGTGAAGCAATGTCGGTTAATTGCTTCGTGAAGCATTACTCGAAAAAAAAAACGTCAACGTTTGGTGAAGATATTGCTCAGTAAAGCAATTGGCCAGTGAAGAATTACTCAGTAAAGCAATTTGCTCAGTGAAGAATTACTCAGTAAAGCAATTGCTCAGTGAAGAATTACTCAGTAAAGCAATTGGCCAGTGAAGAATTACTCAGTAAAGCAATTGCTCAGTGAAGAATTACTCAGTAAAGCAATTGCTCAGTGAAGAATTACTCAGTAAAGCAATGGGCCAGTGAAGAATTACTCAGTAAAGCAATTGCTCAGTGAAGAATTACTCAGTAAAGCAATTGGCCAGTGAAGAATTACTCAGTAAAGCAATTGCTCAGTGAAGAATTACTCAGTAAAGCAATTGCTCAGTGAAGAATTACTCAGTAAAGCAATTGCTCAGTGAAGAATTACTCAGTAAAGCAATGGGCCAGTGAAGAATTACTCAGTAAAGCAATTGGCCAGTGAAGAATTACTCAGTGAAGCAAATTGCTCAGTGAAGAATTACTCAGTAAAGCAATTGGCCAGTGAAGAATTACTCAGTAAAGCAATTGCTCAGTGAAGAATTACTCAGTAAAGCAATTGCTCAGTGAAGAATTACTCAGTAAAGCAATTGCTCAGTGAAGAATTACTCAGTAAAGCAATGGGCCAGTGAAGAATTACTCAGTAAAGCAATTGCTCAGTGAAGAATTACTCAGTAAAGCAATGGGCCAGTGAAGAATTACTCAGTAAAGCAATTGGCCAGTGAAGAATTACTCAGTGAAGCAAATTGCTCAGTGAAGAATTACTCAGTAAAGCAATTGGCCAGTGAAGAATTACTCAGTTAAGCAATTGGCCAGTGAAGAATTACTGAGTAAAGGAATTACTCAGTGACACAATTGCTTGGTGAAGCAATTAGCCGATGAATTGACCATTTCGTCAGCTCCTTCCTCTGTGAATATAAAACTTGGTAAACTAATGGCTCGGTGAAACCATCACTTGATGAAGTGAAGACATGTCTTGTTCGATGTTCTTGCTTGATGATGGTGTAATAGCTTGGTGATACTACGGCTTGTTGAAGCAATTGCTTGGTGACACTATCGCTTGGTGAAGCAGACGGAGTTTTACACGTCAGGTATCGCCTGATGTGGTGAACTAGTCGGAATAGGGAGAGTAAGGTTGTATTGCGAGCCGTAGGCGGGTGGGCGGTGTGCGGGTCCGGGTGGGGGCGGAGGCGGGGGCGAGGCGCGGCTATTGGTCGCTGGTGCCGGGTTTGGGGGGCGGCGCCAGCAGTGCGCTCACGTCCCACACCTGAAATAAATAAATCATAAATTGATTTTTTTTTTATGGACACTGACACGGTTGGCCACATCACCTACAACATCCGTGATGTCAGCTCATAACACCGGGTGAACTTGGTGCCATGTCAGTGCTTCCCTTCAGTCGTGCCGGTTACACTGAACTGTACGGAAAACACAAACTATTTACATAGCCGTTTCGCCCAACCTTTCATTCAGTGCGGTGGTACCAACGCGGGCGGGTTAAACCCTACCTACCTAGTAATATAAGAAGGGAGTCATATCCCTTGTTTTATATTTTTGTGAATGTTGTTTTTGTTTACTTGTTGTGTACTTTGAAGATAAGGAATTTAATGGACATAGATATGTTTATTCCCCTCATAGTGGGGAATCGTGGGCCTTTAAATCAAATAAAAAAGGGGAATTCAATAATAAGGAAATTCCAAGGAGGTAATAAATTTTTTTTATGTAATCCAGTATGGGTGGCTGAGACTGAGGGGTCAAAGTACATGCTCCGACCAGCCAATATCACCTCCGAGAAGGTAGGTGCCATACCGGGGACTTCCCTTTTTGGATTGCTGGCTATACTGGACTAGAGAACGCAGCCGAGGCTGCTATGCGGCAATCTTACATCCAGTACGGTGGTAGCAACCCAGTCGGCTTCAATTTGATCCTACCACCTAGTAAGGGGCAAGGGAAGTGACCTACAGTTTTACACCGGTTCCGAACGGTGTAGCAGCAGGTGTAGGTATGCACGTTAATTTTTCCGTCAGAAAAAACTCATTGGTACACGCCGACCGGATTCGACCCTCGAACCTCTTGCATGAGAGGAGATCTGAATTTTGATCACCTCTGGGCGTGAAATTTTGCACGGGGGTAACTCGCGTGCCGACTTAACGAATAAGTTAATATGTTTTCTTAGGAAGTTGAAACTCTTGTCATCAGAGCGGCGAAGACCCTAGTATGCCGTAAACGCCCACCACAAGGCAAGGCATGTGCTATTTTAGGCGTCAAAATTGTCTTTGTTTTTTCATTAATTTATGAATGTGTAGTTATTGTAAGTGTTTTTACTGTAAATACCCATATTAATGTTGTAATAGAGTAGTTGATCGGCAGAGATTGCTTTAGGCAATAAGTCCGCCATTTGTTATATCATGTATATAAAACAATAAAGTATATATACCGTGTGGGGCCGGTACTTAAAAAGAATAGCCCCACTGCATCTCTCCCCGTGCATGTCGTAAGAGGCGACTAAGGGATAAGGACAAGATACTGCGCTAAAGGGCGACGGGCTAGCCACTTCTCACCTTGGCGCAGTCCTTCCACCTAGTCATGCAGCAGGTGGGTTCTTCGTGCCTTAATTGCTGCTTGATAGTTGTCTTGTCCGTATACTGTGCTAAACGTGGTGGTCGGTGTTGTGCTGTAATTTGCCAGAGTCCTTATAGCACAACACCGATTACTCTGCTTACCCTGATTGTCGGGATACAGCGTGTGTTATGTATGTAAAGTATATTAAATAAATATATAAATAAACATATTGTTCCACAAAAGGATTGAGACGGTGCGGTAGCAAACATCATCTTAAGAACTCTAGTCAGCGCACCGTGGTTCGCTAAAAATGCTGAAATACACAACTATCTTGATATGCCAATACAGGAAGGAACAATAAAGGAAGAACACCTTTGAAAGGCCGAAGATTTGAAAGGAAGAAAGATTTGCCAACGTAACATCAGCTACAGCCGGCGCTTATCACATCACCCCGATCAACTTGCAGCAAGCCTGCTGAATACAACAGGCAATGTGAACAGACTAAAACCAGGCCTTCGTCACTCGCTCAAGGTCGCGAGTTAAATGCCTACCGCTTGGCGTAGCGGCTAATCTACAATGAACAGTGGGCTGCCGCTATCCAGCCAGACCGGGCGCGTGGCGCTTTCGAATTTAGAAAATGTCGAAATCACGTAAATATTGTGTAGTGGACGGGTGCAAAAGTCAACAGACAAATGAAAACTTGTCTTTTTTTTCATTGCCGAGAGACGAAGAAAGGTAAGTGTTTTGTTTAGTAGCATTTTGATTTATTTCTAGTAATTTATTTATTCATATAGTAGGAGGTCATTGATTTAAATGATATTATTATTATTATATTGCCAATAACATTAGTTAGATAACGCCGAACAGCGTGGTGTGTATGGCCTAATTCTAATGTATCCTAATGTATATTTATTTGTATATAATATTCTATATATTTAGTAATTTATGTGTATTAAACATGTATGGCTTATATTTTACTAGCATGTAATTATATGTACGTATTAATAAGTATTCTTATTATTATTTTTATCTCCAATTGTCACGCAACTCTTTTGCTACTACCTACTTACATTCCACTATATTATCGAATCTCAAACATCCAAAGGTTGACTGTAAGAAATCTCTGTAAGGGATAAGTCCGCCTTTGCACCTTATGTAAATTTTCCAATGTATTTGTTACTGTTTAATGTTTACTGGAGCAATAAAGAATTTTCTATCTATCTATCTATCGTATAAGGATAATAGGTACATTGTAGATGATCATTGATCATTAAATTTATTGATCAAACAAAACTATCACTGGAAGGTTGCACGCAATGCACGCTTCGATGTGAGAAACTAATTGTGACGCATGAATTTGTTCGCATGAATTTGCCGTAGCTAAATATCATATCGTTGGTAGCTAGAACGATAAAAGTTGGTAGGTATCATCTTCATTTTATTCCTCACAATAAGACAGCACAAAGAGACAGCCCTTAACGCGCTGAACGACGCGCTTTCGAGATAGAGTTACACGACAAAAAGAGGCGGTTATCGTGGTTAGGCATGCAGCTCTGTGCGAGTCAATTTGTACTTTATCGCGTCGTCGCAGAGTAGCTATTTCTTTGTGAGTGTTTGTACAGAGCAGCTTCTGTACGGAGTACTCTTTTCTATTCTGTGCTAAAACGGACAGTCTTTCTCGAAATACCTAACTGAGGAAACTGAGGAAGCTGTACCTACTACCATATGGGGAGCCGCATTGATGGTTGTGGCACCTTCACGACAACCTTAAAATCTAATAAAAGTCATCCGACCGATTGTAGATGAAAACTGTGAAGAGAGAAGAGAAAAAAAAATCTGTTAAGTGCGAGTTTAACTCGCGCACGGAGGTTTCCGTATCTATCCGCTATCAATAATATCCGCCTATCCGCTCAGGTGGCATGGTCTTCGAATTTTAATTTCGAAGATATGTAGGACGATCGGAGAGAAGCCTCAATGAGGTCGATAGCAATTTACGGTGGGAAAATTACAGCACCTCAATGAGGTCGTTGGCAATTTAGCGGCTATAACAATGTAATGTATAAAAGCTTGTGGCGCCATCTATTATTCAATAGTGTGACTAATCTATTTTAATGAAACGTTTCTTGCATGGGGGCCCCCCTTCATTTTTAACATTTCCTTATTTTTCTTATTTGTTGTTTCATCCGCCATAGTAACACATATTCTGTGAAAATTTCAACGGGCTACCTATTACGGTTCTAGAGATACAGCCCTCGGACAGACAGACAGACAGATGGCGTAGGCTTAGTAATAGGCTTCCGTACGGGATACGGAAACCTAAAAAAGGTGCGTGTAGCGAGCGGTACCTTGATGACGCGGTCCTTGCCGGCCGTGCAGAGCCGGCCGGTCGCCTCGTCGAGGTGCAGAGACGTCACAGCGTGCTTCATGTCGTGGAACGACGCCAGCGACTCGCGGCTGCCGACAGACACGCACACGAGTTATCGTGTTTTTTTTTATGCAAACCAACATCGGTGGCTTTGCCGAGAGACCAATGGTGCATTCGACAGAGCCAAAAACACCGCAAACAAATGTCTGCACTACCCTTGCCATATTTCTTCTTCACTTACTCTCATCACCCAAAGGTTGACTGGAAGAAATCACTTAAAGTGATAAGTCCGCCTTTGCACGCTACTTTTCTCTTGCTCTGTGTGAATTATTGTAAATTTGTATTGCTCTTCTGTATTTTATCTTCTGTCTTGTGTATCTCTGTGTTTTTGTGTGCAATAAAGAATTTCTATTCTATTCTATTCTATTAACACCTCTCCTCGCGAAACCACGCTCAGTTAGGTGCCATGCCAGCAGATTTGCGGACTGTTGCTAGGCTGTCTAGCCTGTTAATACGACGTTTGAAGACACCCAGGTTAAAGGATTCGGGCTTTGTGCATACCGGTGCCAACTTCCGTACTGGCCAATTCATAGCACATACATACATACAGCATGTTGTACCGCGTGGGGCTGGTACTTTAAAAGGATAGCCCCACTGCATCTCTCCCCGTGTATGTCGTAAAAAGCTACTAAGGGATATGTGACTCCCTTCTTATATTACTAGGTGCTAGGGTTTAACCCGCCCGGGTTCATACAACCGCACTGAATGAAAGGTCGGTCGAAGCGGCTATGTAAATAGTTCGTGTTATCCGTCCATTTCAGTGTAGCCGGCACAACCGAAGGGAAGCACTGACGTGGCACCAAGTTCAACTGGGCTGACATCACGGATGTTGTAGGTGATGTAGCCAACCGTGTCAGTTTCCATAAAAAAAAAACATACATACATACCGCACACGCTGCATTCGGACAATCGGGGGTAGTGAGCAGAGTAATATATGTTGCGCTGCAAGAGCTCTGATAAAATACACTAAAACATCTAGCACAACTTTATTTTTTAAGCGCGGCCTGTGCCGCTTTCTATAAAATTCTAAACTAAATTTCTTTCCAACCGATATGTGGACTCCTGGAATAAATTGCCCCAAGGAGTGATAAGTGCTATCACAGTGAACGGTTTTAAAAAACACTTTATTAATATTGAAAAAAAAATTTTTTTTAACATTTAAGGCAACAAACTGATAAAAAAAATTAATGAAATAAAACTAAGAAAAAAAAATCATAAATTTCATAAATACATTTTAAATTTTCAATGTGAAATACATACGGCTCATGGCGCAGGGTCTCGTAGCAGACGGTGCAGACGCGCTGCGGGAACTCGAACCCCATCACGGGCAGCGGTAGGCGGTGCGGCGAGCAGGTCCCGCACACCGCCGCGCCGCACCAGCGGCAGTGGTGCTGCCGCAGACCTGTACGCACGTAGTATCCTCATTTTGTTTTTTTTTATCGCAACCGCACTGTATGGCTCTGCTCAAGGTCGAAGTTTCAGGCGCAGCCAATCTCGAAGGCGGACTAAAGACGTTACATATCAACACGCAATTTATTGCCCAGAAGACCATTCCACACCTTTGCAGTGCTACAAGAAAGATTTAGAGATCTGACCGTTGGAAAAACACTTCTGTGGACTACAAGGGTAGGTTCCGCGCGAGAGAGAATTCATTCCCTACACTGGGAACACATGGGTTTCAAGACTGATCTCATCGCTGTGGAAAAATTTAATGGGATACCTGGCTATTTTGATTATCAGAAAAATTTACAAAATCTGTTATACAATCCACATGACAGCATGTGTTAGGCGCATGCATTAGGCAATTTTTTGGAGTCTACGTGTTTCCTAATTTATTTAAAAAGAAAATTCGCAGTATTATTACGACATCTGTGTGCGGACACCTAAAAATAAGGTAGCGTGCTACCGGGGGTCCGCGTACTATATATATATATTTTTTATGGAACCGTGTACTATCGTTTGGTTGGACACAGCTGGCCTACGATGTTCAATTGTATGCTCCAATAAGTTTTTTTTATGGGAAGCACGACATATGGCGCGCGCCAGACTAACGCAGAAGTTTAGTCCGACGGTTGTTGAATGTAAAAAATTAAATGTGGATCCGAGAAAAATTTCCATGGCTGTTAGTCGCATCCGGGCACTCCAGGAGCGCGTGGGCGGCTGTTGAGTCCCTGACCACTCACCGAGCTGCTTCTTGTCCATCATCGCTCGCACGTTCCAGAAGAACGGCGCGCGGCATATCTGGCAGAGGTCGCTCTCCTTCCACGCGGGCGTCTCGCGCCGCCGCACCGCCATCTCCCACACGCCCAGCGCGCCGTCCTCGCCCGCGGAGACCAGCCGGTTGCAGCTGCCCGCGTACCACAGTCCGGTCACCTTGTTGCTGTGCGAAAATATTTCTTTAAGTCAGCGGTTCCCAAATAGTGGTACGCGTACCCCCAGGGCTATGTAGGCTCAAGACAAGGTGTACGCGTGGGTGCACTTAACCACTCAAGCGTCGTGTGCGCGTCTCGACAAAACGCGCGAGGGAAAGGTTACGAGAATACGCTTTTTTCGAAAAAAATATATGAACACCTATAGCAAAGTTAGTATGGTTGGAATTGTTACTAAATTTCCGACAAAGTTATCTATAATTTGATTTGTACTGACCTTTTTTTTTATTCAAAATCCTCGGTTGAATGCGGTACTTGATGAGGTGATGTTTTGTTTTGACCCACTATACACTCTAATTTATTATGGCCAGAACCTCAAATAAAAACACAGTTTGCGCTTCGAAAAAATACCAAACTCGCAAGCCATATCAGCACTTAACACTTGCTTGGACTGGACTGGCGAAAATGACCTCTCGTTATCCGAAAAGATGATGCTACGTAATTTGCGGGACAAGGTTTTTTATTTATCATTAAATAGAACCTGCTAGCTAGACTAAAATAGATCATTTTATAACAAATGTTTTTTCGTGTATTTTATGATTCAGGTCACTCAATATATTTTTTCAAAGTATGCAACTGTTTTATTGAATTTTTCTATCTAACATACTATAGTCTGTTTTTTGGAAGACGGAGTAAAGTGACGTTTCACTGACATCAGAGTGTTGCACGCTTTGCACCACTAGGGATTGTAGTCGATGAAAATAGTATCGACTTTTTCACGACACGACACACCTTCACACATATTATGCGCTACCTGTGGCGCTGCCTTAAACTTAACATTTTTCTAGCTAGATTTAGCTTAATATGTTGTCAATTAAATCCACAATTTGGTAAATATTAGAGTTTACAGCATTTCATTAATTAATCAATCGATAAAAGTATCGATAGCAACTACATGCCTATTTAAAATTTTCCATAAACTGGCAACACTCCAAACGTCACTTTACTCCGTCTTCCAAAAAAACAGACTATATAATCCGAACGCTTCGTGAGTCCGAACAGGGGTGATTTTTGGTAGTTCGGATTATCAAGGCTCTACTGTAGTGAAATGTAAGTGGGTATTAGAAACAAGGAACCTGTGTCCCTGAAGCTCGTAGGCCGTGCCCCGCTGACCGCCGATGTCCCACACGATGATGGACTGGTCGAAGGAGCCGCTGAACAATAGCTGGGGCAGCGCCGCCCAGTTCAATATCCGTACTGATCTGTAAGTTCACAGTTAGTTCAACATAAATAATATAATAACAAAAATAAAGAAAAAGAAAAACTAATCAAAATAGTTCTCAAAAAGGAGCCCCTGAATGATATGTTTAAACATAAAAAATAAATGCGTAAAGTGTAAAAAAAAACATATGCATGCTGATTTTTTACCATGCCAGCCCTAACTAAAAAATTAATATGAGAAAAGATTGCAAAAAAGAACGGTGGGAAAATTTGAAAAAGAAAAAATTGAGTTCTCGACAGATTTTCGAAAATACCTAACCTCAAAATGTATGAAGAACTTCCCAATGTTCTTTTTTTTGGAATCTACTTAAGTTTTTGATACAGATTAAACACCTGGAAGGGCCGGCATGGTGAAAAACATAAATGTTTTATAAATGCATCAAGGCAAAAGTATGCTTGCCTAAAATAAATAAACAAAATGCCCCTGCGATTAGGATTTAAGGTTCACTTTTGTTTGATAACGGTATGCATCCGTGGAGTGGTTCGTCACTTTGCCAGTTTTAGCCCAAACTTTTATACAGCAGCAACCCAGACAGACGGACAGACCGACAGTCAGACAGACGGCCCCTTTCCGCAAACTGTGTGGTAGGCTTAAATTGCAGCCGACTGGGTTGGTACCCCTAAATTTCGTACAGCCTCGGGTCCTTCAAGAGGGCGCAAATAGGCCGGCATGGAATTCACAACACCTGCGTGCAACCGAATATCCATGGGCGTCATTGGACACCTTATGGGTGGCTCGGTGCCAAATTTCGCGCTTTCAATAAATAAAAAAAAACCGTAGTAGATATAACATGGCCGCACAGCAGCATCGGATGTGTTCTCTATTCCAGTATTGCCAGCAATCCAAAGGAAAATCTCCAGTACCTTTTCGGAGGTGGTATTGGCTGATCGGAGCATACGCTTTGACCCCTCTGACTCAGCCAACTATACCAATTTCTTTTTTTATAGAAGGCGCAAAACATGTTGCATGTGACACCCATAAGGTGTCTAACGACGTCCGTGGACATTCTGTCGTATACGAATGCCATGCCGGCCTGACAGGTGCCTATTCACACCCCTCTCGAAGGACCCAAGACTGTAGTAGGAGGGAAATATATATATATATATTTTTTTTTTTCCTGGTTTAATCTGCGATCAGTCATCAACTATTAGCAGATGGGAGGAGTGTTGGTTTGTCGCTCGGAGCTGATGATGCCGTGAGCATCTCTCCTCTTGAATGATGCTAGGGATATTTTTAATTCCCTAGTTCCATTATGTCGCGCCTTTTTAGACGTCTGACATAGTCCGGCATCGTCAGTTGGACAGCAAGCTGGTTCGGGTGGTGTTCCAATCGGGATCTGTACTTCGTCGCCATCGATTTGATCTCTTCCTTTATTGTGGGCACATTGAGTAGGCTATGCACCTCTTCAATTTTAATGAACCAGGGTGCATTGGAGATTTGCTTCAGTATGTAGTTTTGTACCCTTTGTATGCAGCAGATATTTGACTCGCTAGCAGAGCCCCACAACTGTATGCCGTACGTCCATATCGGCTTGAGCACTGTGTTGTAAACTAGTCAGTAGACAATCTGGAGTTCCTTCCCAGCAGCCAGTAGAGACTTCTGTTCTTGATGTTTATTGCATCTCTCTTTGTTTGAATGTGCTTCTTCCAGGTCAGTCTACGGTCTATGTGCATTCCTAGATATTTCACTGTATCGCTGTGGGGTAGTACACAATCACCTAGTTTCACTGGGGGACAATTTTCTTTTCTCAGCGAGAATGTTATGTGCACAGACTTTGTGGCGCTCGCTTTTATTCTCCATCTTCGAAGCCATGCATCTATTTTGTCGAGTCCATGCTGTAATGAAGCAGATGCTTTTTCTGGATCTTTGTTGGATGCCATGGCTGCTATGACATCTGCATATGTTGCAATTGTTACCTCATCACCATCATTGTTATGAGGGAAATATATGGGCAGAGAAATATAGACTTCTAGAGGACCTGCTATTGTCGAAATAGAGACAACATACAATAAAATTAAAAAAAAAAACAAAGGCACTATAAAACGGAGCCACAAACCCGGTGTGCCCCTTCAGAGTGGTGACAAGTGTCGCGCCGTTGTTGTCCAGCTTCAGCATGGTGATCTGGCCGCCGTAGTCGCCTACGAACGCGTACTTCGACTGTGAATCAAATCTGTTTCACCTACGTTAAAGAAAATCATTTATATATATATACAGTGCAAGTTATAATATGTTGTACGTTTTCGCAACCAATTTTTGATATTTTTTTTTTGCTACCATTCTACTTTGGAATATACTTTCTTTTTACCCGACTACGGCGAAGCAAAAAGGAGGGTTATGTGTTTGACCGGTATGTATGTATGTATGTATGTATGTATGTATGTATGTATGTATGTTCATCTGTTCCCTCATAACTTCTAAACTACTTATCACAATTTGACAAATGAGGTATCGTTGAAAGCGTCTTGATCGTCCGCTGGTTATAGGCTATGTGACGTCACACAAAATTGACTATGGCGCCCTCTAGATGACAAAAAGTCATGGTCTAAAAAATAATTTTTTTTTAATGATGCCGTGTTGCGTGTCAACTGAAAGGGCTTAATTAGCACATTTCAAAAATATATATATTGTTAGCTATTGCTTTCGGAATTGCTTGCATGCACCCGATAATTGAGAATAATTTCTAAATAAAATAAAATCAGGCCTCATTCCATACATATATGCATACACGCTGAATCCCATGCTATCACACACGCTGAATCCCGACAATCGGGGTAAGCAGAGTAATCGGTATTGTGCTGCAAGAACTCTTGTCAATTACAGCACAACACCGACCACCACGTTTCGCAAAGGATTCGAACAAGATTAAATCGATCAAGCAGCAAGTATGGCACGAAGACCCACCTGCTGCATGACTCGGTGGAAGTACCGTGCCAAGGTGAGAGGTGGCGAGCCTGTCGCCCTTTAGCACGGCATCTTGTCCTTATCCCTTAGTCGCCTTTTACGACATGCATGGGGAGAGATGCAGTGGGGATATTCTTTTTAAGTACCGACCCCACACGGTACTCGGCCTCATTCCAAACCTACCCAAATACATCCTACTTAAACCATCTTAATATTATAAACGCGAAAGTTTGTAAATGAGTTGCGTTCAGGAAGACGATAAACCTACTCAAAGAAAATAAGTACCTAAGGGCGAGGCAGAAGGCCGAGCTGCGTTCAGGAAGAAGATAAACCTTCTTAAAGACAGTAAGTAACTGAGGGTGAGGCCGAAGGCCGAGCTGCGTTCGGGAAGACTATAAACCTTCTCGAAGAAAGTAAGTAATAAAGGGCGAGGCCGAAGGCCGAGCTGCGTTCAGGAAGACGATAAACTTTCTCGAAGACAGTAAGCAACTATGGGCGAGGCCGAAGGCCGATCTGTTTTCAGGAAGAGGATAAACCATCTTTAAGAAAGTAAGTAACCAAGGGCGAGGCCGAAGGCCGAGCTGCGTTCGGGAAGCCTAAACATTCTCAAAGAAAGTAAGTAACAACAGGCGAGGCCGAAGGCCGAGCTGCGTTCAGGAAGAGGAAAAATTTTTTTGAAGACAGTAAGTAACTATGGGCGAGGCCGAAGGCCGAGCTGCGTTCAGGAAGAGGATAAACCATCTTAAGAAAGTAAGCAACTAAGGGCTAGGCCGAAGGCCGAGCTGCGTTCAGGAAGAGGATAAACCATCTTAATAAAATTAAGTAACAAAGGGCGAGGCCGAAGGCCGAGCTGCGTTCAGGAAGAGGATAACCTTTTCGAAGAAAGTAAGTAACAGAGGGCGAGTCAGAAGATCGAGCTGCGTTCAGGAAGACCATAATCTTCTCGAAGAAAGTAACTTCTTAGCTACTTATTTCGAAAAGGATTATCCTCTTCCTGAACGCAGCTCGGCCTTCGGCCTAGCCCTTTGTTGCTTACTTTCTTAAAGATGGTTTATCCTCTTCCTGAACGCAGCTCGGTCTTCGGCCTCGCCCTTTTTCAATTACTTTCTTAAAGATGGTTTATCCTCTTCATGAACGCAGCTCGGCCTTCGGCCTCTCCCATATACTTACTGTCTTCGAGAAAGTTTATCATCTACCTGAACGCAGCTCGGCCTTCGGCCTCGCCCTCAGTTACTTACTTTCTTAAAGATGGTTTATCCTCTTCCTGAACGCAGCTCGGCCTTCGGCCTCGCCCTTTGTTACTTACTTTCTTCGAGAAGGTTTATAGTCTTCCCGAACGCAGCTCGGCCTTCGGCCTCGCCCTCAGTTACTTACTTTATTATAGATGGTTTATCCTCTTCCTGAACGCAGCTCGGCCTTCGGCCTCGCCCATAGTTACTTACTGTCTTCGGGAATGTTTATAGTCTTCCCGAACGCAGCTCGGTCTTCGGCCTCGCCCTCAGTTACTTACTTTCTTAAAGATGGTTCATCCTCTTCCTGAGCGCCGCTCGGCCTTCGGCCTCGCCCATAGTTGCTTACTTTCTTCGAGAAAGTTTGTCGTCTTCCTGAACGCAGCTCGGCCTTCGGCCTCACCCTTTGTTACTTACTTTCTTCGAGTCGGTTTATCGTTTACCTGAACCCAGCTCGCCCTTATGGACTATGGTACACATGTTAAAATTATTAAACAATAAAACCTAAACAAACAAAACATGTAAAACGACTCTGCAAATACTTTATCACGAACTTATATCCCCAAAATAATTAAAATAAAAAATAAGTTCAAAAACTAAAACCCGACTACTGAAAAATCACGTTCTAAAAAGTATGAAACAAGAAAATGTTCTTATCTGAAATTGTTATGTACAAACTATTCAATATTTTATCGTCTATTAAATAAACAACTTACACGTAATATATTTTAATGTATTTAATATATATTCATAGTGTTGTTCAGAGGATAGCCGTGGTCGTATGCCACTTTGCCCTATAGGGTAGGTGGCATACGACCACGGCTATCCTCTGAACAACACTATGAATATTTATTAAATACATTAAAATATATTACGTGTAAGTTGTTTATTTAATAGACGATAAAATATTGAATAGTTTGTACATAACAATTTCAGATAAGAACATTTTCTTGTTTCATACTTTTTAGAACGTGATTTTTCAGTAGTCGGGTTTTAGTTTTTGAACTTATTTTTTTGATACAGATTAACCCCCTGAAATATCCTGAATGATCACAAAATCACCCAGTTGTGTTAGCAAAAGGACCTGCCTGCATGCTTCAGGGTGGTAATTTTTTTTATTGAAATTAAATTAAATTTTTAGACCAAAAATCAAATGGTAAATTACATTATACATACTTACAAAAAAAAATTTAAATATTATTGACTAAAAGAAATACAAATATATATAAATATAGAAAGAAAAAAAAACACAAGAGGCAAGAGAAGGGCCTACAGTTCCACACCGGTTCTGAACCAGCCATGTAGCAGCAACCACATCCTAAGAAACCTCTAGAGAAAGTCCTATTGTCGAAGTAGAGACAATACACAATAATATTAACCCACCCAGGTTGATACCACCACACTGAACGAAAGGTCGGTAGAAACGGCTATGCAAATAGTTTGTTTTTTCCGTCCAGTTCAGTGTAGCCGGCACGACCAAAGGGAAGCACTGACACGGTACCTAGTTCACCTAGGTGCTACGGGCTGACATCACAGATGTTGTAGGTGATGTAGCCAACGGTATCAGTTCCCATAAAAAATTAAATTATAAACATAAAGAGCTAATGTTTCCAAAAGGATACTGCAACGCCGTGCACCATGCCTCGAACGTGTATCCGCCTATGCGCCTGCCGGTCTCGCTGCAGTGGTACGAGAACAGCTTGTCCCGCCCCGCGGACAGCACCCACTCGCAGCCCAGCGAGAACATCACCGCCGACACGCGCGCCGTGTGCGCTAGGTACTCGCGCACCTGCCGGCACAACACCACACCCGTTAGCAACACAGAGCATCGAATACCGCGCGCGCCTCTCTAGAGGCGAAAGTAATAATAATATTTGAAACCCAATAACCGCACGCAGTGCTGCTAGCGCTTCGTATGTGTGTGTGTGTTAGTATCGACACTACACACAGAGAGGAGCAAGTTAGGCACACGCACAAAACAAATGCACACGCACAACACACATGTGTAAGTCATAGGCCACGCCCACAGGCTTCAACGTTGTAGGGAAATCGCGCTCAGGGCGTCTCTAGGAGGGGGCGCGCGCGCGCTATTCAATGCTCTGTGGTTAGCAACTATGTACACCATGGCACAGATTACTTAATAGTTACTTCGTAACAGATAACATCACTCCATAGAAAAAGTTTCATACCTTCGGCTTTAATAGCCTACTGTTTCACGTCGCCAATCGCTGCGTGCGAAAATGCACCTAAACGATCCAGTGTAAAGTGATTATTGCTTTGCAGCTGCGCGCAGTTGTGTGGGCGAGCGTGTAGGTATGCTACGCGCGGCTGATGAATTTCTACTGGATTAGACCGGCGGCGGTACACCGGGCGGTTGCTAGTTAGCAAGTACATAGAGTGCGTGAGGCCTGACCATGGTGCTAGTGCTAAAACGAAATGACATAAGAATCCTAATAAGGACCTTAAATCAGCCCCTGTACCGGCGTTACTCACTCGCCGATGTGAGTATGAGAAACGATCTCACTCAACCAATCAGATGGCGTTCGGTGAGGCATCCAGCCCGGCTATTGGTTGAAATATGCTAGTATTTGAGTGAGTTAGCGAGTCCGGTAGACCCGCAGGACTGTGAATATGTGCAATAAAAAACACTGTAAGACGAGTGTCTCTTTGTAGTAGGCATGGCTCCTGATAGTTTACTTTTATAGCTCCATTTATAGCGTCATATATAGCCACATAATAGCAATTTTATAGCGTCAATCCGTTTTGACCAAGGGTCCCCAAACTGCGGCCCGTGGGCCGGATACGGTCCGCGTCGCCACTTTATCCGGACCGCACCACGTTTGTGCCCTAAAGATTTATTTTTAATTCATCCTAAACTAAACTAACATAAAAATAACAAAGCACCAGTGAACTTAGACATGAACACATCAGCCTAGGCTGTTCGTTCATCAAATAAATAAATAAATAAATAAATTGTGCATGGGCGAGCTGCTTACCTAGACTCTAGGTAGAGTCTCTTAACTAGAGTAAACATAGCACCAATGGCACCAGTGCTATTCGGTCGGTCGGATAGCGGCGCAGCGCCGCCGCCGTACAAGGCTCTCCGATGAACATTTACATCTCTTTTAATAATAGGTACTAAAAAATTTTACTCCAGTATTAAAGATATAATTGTTGGTCGAGAGAGTGAATGGTGGTTTCCCCGCGTCCTAGTCAACGCAGACTAGGTGACGAGGGCTTGATGCCATCCGAAACGTGAAGCATGCGCGGGAAATTTTGAGTGGCCACTCGCTAGTCCCTACCTCGATTAACACCCTCCTCTACTGCCGATGGGCCCGGATATGTTCGGTGAAGCCATCGCAAGCTTAGTTCCACACCCCCTCCCCTTTTTAAAAGTCACCTTTAAAATTATTTGGAGACACCCGGTTTAGACACACAGATACACAAGTTAAACTTATAATGACACCCCTATTTTTGCGTCGGTTGTTAAAAAATACTATCGATCGAATAAATATTTATTATTAGTTTTTATGCGAATTAAAAGTCCCGACACTTCATAAAAGTTTCCACATTCATCTCACGAGACTCGGTCTCCGTAAACAGTCTCCGGCATGGCACCTTTACTTAGGTGATATTGGCTGGTCGGAGCCTTTGTTCTGGCGTCTCTGACTCAAGTCACCCATAATGGATTAGAAAAAACAATAAAAATTCATACTTTCTGATGAAATTATCATAGTATTTGCAAAGGTGGATAATACAATAACAATAATTATACTGTCAGCCTCGGTAGCTCAGTGGTGCCGTCGGTCGACTGTTGTTAAGCAATCCTGAGCGCGGTCAGAACTTGGACGGGTGCCCGCTCGACCGTTGGAGGCTGACCGTGGTTCGGATTCCACGTAAAACTGTAGGTCCCTTTCCTTCTTATCTAACTAGGTGTTAGGGTTTATACCGCCCGGCTTGATACCACCGCACTGAATGAAACGTCGGTCGAAATGGCTATGTAAACAGTTTGTGTTTTCCGTCCAGTTCATTGTAGCCGACATGAAATGAAGGGTAGCACTGACATGGCACTTAGTTCACCCGGTGTTATAGGCTGACCTCACGGATGTTGTAGGTGATGTAGTCAACCGTGAACGTGTCGATAAAAAAAAAATTCGGACAAGTCATAGTAGGTACCTATTACAAAATTTTGGAATAATGTTACAATGTATTATTTGTGCATCGAGCAAAAAATAGCCTTCATCCAATACAGAAATTGATAAAACTGTAGTTTGAAGGGAACAGGAAACTTACACAACAATTATCTTAGTTGCTAGTTAAAACTAAACTTACAATAAAGATGTTGAAGTATGAATTACGAATAACATAAACATAACCGAAAATGTGTGGCTGTTGATTTACACAGAATTACGTTTTAATAGCGTGCCTGACAAATACAATGTGGACACACATCATTGCCTCACGCGACGGGTTCGCCGAAGCAGCTGGCACCTTGAATATGCATGAGTTGAAATTTACATTTTATCTCCAAGGTACAGAACACTTCCACACAAATCGGCATGTTTAGGTAATACACACACAACACGCCGTATCCCGACAATCGGGGTAAGCAGAGTAATCGGTGTTGTGCTGCAAGTACTCTTGTAAATTACAGCACAACACCGACCACCACGTTAAGCAAAGTATTCGGACAAGATATCTATCAGGCAGCAAGTAAGGCAAGACGGCTAGCCACCTCTCACCTTTAGGACCCTTTGCCACCAGTTAGGAGGCAAAGGGTTAATGAAGACCATTCACTGTTTGTCATGTCATGAGCATACATCGGAATCCGCGGGGCACGAATACGACCTTGTTAGGGATTGACTACGGCGATCAATAAACAATCGACACAGTTATCGATACTCATATTTATTTGTTTATTGTATTTTATTCATGTCATATTTCAGACCTGAATACTTATATACCTACAGTACTTATATAAACATGTATACTTTATGTTAACGATTAAGTAAATATAATACATATTTATATAAGGTCCTCAAAATTAGTTCGTAGTACGCTAAGGGGGGGGGGGGGGTTTCTGTATCATAGGGAGTAAAACCTATATAAATTTTTTTGGACCTTGGGCTTTTTTTTTAAGTAAAAAATTTTTTTATGTAGGTATTTAATTAAAAAAATAGGTGGTTGATTTTTATAACCTAATCGATTCAGTTTCATAACAGTAACAAAAAAGTCTTCACGACCATTATGATGTAACATGTGTAAGTTGGTAAAAAAAATTAAATTCTTTCTATTCCATACTAATAAAACTAAAATTGTGGTTTTTCACAATTTCTGAAAAAAAGAGATATACGTGTTGGAAGACTTTTTTGTTCCTGGCATGAAACCGAAACGATTAAGAAAAAAATTTTTTTTACATTTAACATTAAAAAAAAATTTTTTGTAAAAAGAAAAAAATTCTTTGTTCTTTAAAAGTGATCTATTTCCGACACAGAACCCCCCCTTAGCGTACTATGAACTAATTTTGTAAGACCTATTTTTTTGGACCTTGGCCTTTTTTTTATATAAAATATTTTTTTATGTGTTTAAATAAAAAAATAGGTGGTTGATTTTTATAGCCTAATCGATTCAGTTTCATAACAGTAACAAAAAAGTCTTCAATATCATTATGATGTAACACGTGTAAGTTGGTAAAAAAAATCAAATTCTTTCTATTCCATACTAATAAAACTATATTGTGGTTTGAACAGATTTCTATTGTACCTACAGAGTAAATACAACATTTGTTTATTATATTTTATTTTCTATAGAAATACTCTTAGTTTTAATAATCGACATTATTCCATATTATTCTAAAATAACGATCGATTTTCGATATTTGTGGATACATTGTCCCATCACTAAACAACCTTGAATCATTCGTGCCCCGCGGATTCCGATGTATGGTCATGAGCATACATCGGAATCCGCGGGGCACGAATGATTCAAGGTTGTTTAGTGATGGGACAATGTATCCACAAATATCGAAAATCGATCGTTATTTTAGAATAATATGAAATAATGTCGATTATTAAAACTAAGAGTATTTCTATAGAAAATAAGATATAATAAACAAATGTTGTATTTACTTTGTAGGTACAATACAAATCTGTTCAAACCACAATATTAGTTTTATTAGTATGGAATAGAGAGAATTTGATTTTTTTTACCAACTTACACGTGTTACATCATAATGATATTGAAGACTTTTTTGTTACTGTTATGAAACTGAATCGATTAAGGCTATAAAAATCAACCACCTATTTTTTTAATTAAACACATAAAAAAATATTTTACATAAAAAAAAGGCCAACGTCCAAAAAAAATAGGTCTTACAAATTTGTTCATAGTAAGCTAAGGGGGGGGTTCTGTATCGGAAATAGATCACTTTTGAAGAACAAAGAATTTTTCTTTTCACAAAAATTTTTTTTTTTTATTTTAAATGTAAAAAAAATGTTTTCTTAATCGTTTCGGTTTCGTGCTAGGAACAAAAAAGTCTTCCAACACGTATATCTCTTTCTTTCAGAAATTGTGAAAAACCACAATTTTAGTTTTATTAGTATGGAATAGAAAGAATTTAATTTTTTTTACCAACTTACACGTGTTACATCATAATGGTCATGAAGACTTTTTTGTTACTGTTATGAAACTGAATCGATTAGGTTATAAAAATCAACCACCTATTTTTTTATTTAAATACCTACATAAAAAAATTTTTTACTTAAAAAAAGCCCAAGGTCCAAAAATTTTTATATAGGTTTTACTCCCTATATGATACAGAACCCCCCCTTAGCGTACTACGAACTAATTTTGAAAGACCTTATATAAATATGTATTATATTTACTTAATCGTTAACATAAAGAAAACATGTTTATATAAGTACTGTAGGTATATAAGTATTCAGGTCTGAAATATGACATGAATAAAATACAATAAACAAATAAATATGAGTATCGATAACTGTGTCGATTGTTTATTGATCGCCGTAGTCAATCCCTAACAAGGTCGTATTCGTGCCCCGCGGATTCCGATGTCTGGTCATGAGTCATACATAACAGCACACAAGTACTTATACTAACAATGCCGAGTAAGCATAGCCAGAATTGCATAATCAATAATACAGCCTCACAGCTAAGTGATAATAACAACTTCCAAGGACAGCGATGTTTTAATGTTCCTCTCATATATCATCCATCACATACACTATGACTCATACCTTAACTATGTAGGTATGTAATTTTCTGGGCATACTTAATGCCAGCTTAATTGGAGATTTTTTTTTTTATGGAAACTGTCACGGTTGGCTACATCACCTACAACGTCCGTGATGTCAGCCCATGACACCGGCTGAACTAGGTGCCATGTCAGTGCTTCCCCCTTTGATCGTGCCGGCTACACTGAACTGGTCGAAAAACACAAACTATTTACATAGCCGTTTAGACCGACGTTTCATTCAGTGCGGTGGTACCAACCCGGGCGGGTTAAACCCTACCACCAAGTAAGATTAGGAGGGAAGGGACCTACAGTTTTACGAGGAATCCGAACCTCGGTCAGCCTCCAACGGTCAGCGGTCACCCATCCAAGTACTGGCCGCCCCCAGCGTTGCTTAACAGATTTATGAAAAGGAACCATGTGACATTAGCATACTTCGCTATAAATGAGCTTCAAAGTTCACGTTGAATACATTTTTATTCTTTTGAGCAGAAGTTATAATTTAAATATAGTTAATTGATGACTATTAATGTTCATCTATTTAAACTAAAAAAGCAAAATATTGTATTATGTAGGCACTGTAATTTTGAAAAGTGCAGATGGTTCCATTCAATTTTTTTTTTATCAAATTCTATAGAGAAGAATGAAATATTGATAAGCATTATAAACCCAAGTACATGGTTCCATTTGATTATTCACAAATGTATAAAATAAGGAACAATTTTATTTTAATTGTGGAACCAAGTACCTACTTGGTTCTTTTCTTCAAATCTTGGACCATATATTTTACTGTAAACGGAACAAAATGAGATAAGCATAACAGATCCATGTACTTGGTTCTGTTTTGAATGTATAACCCCTGACGTGCGTACGGCCCCGTCGGGGCGGTGTCATTTGCTGTGTCGGATGTGCGGCCCGCCCCCGCGGGGCGGCTCGGACGACTTCATACAAATAATTTATTGTAACGTGCAACATCCTTCTTAACTCTTCTAACGAATGTCTAGTAATTGATGAAAGAGTAGGCTACCTAAAAATACACACTTCTATGTGCTTGTCCTATCAAATAATTATTGACAAGCGATCTTCAGTCGGTCTCTCTGTGTTCGCGGACGGTGACGTGTGCGCCTCGTGTTTTTAGTGGTTTCTTGTGGATTTTTTGGTGTTTTCTTTGTGAAAAACGATGGAAGGGTAAGTAATCTTCATTTACAATAGTTTCTCGGCGCTGAGGAACGATTTATTCGTAAAGTATCGTAATTTTGGTAACCCCCTAGGCAAAAACCGTTCCGAAAATTCTTGATTTTTTTAAACCAGTTTAATAATGATAGTATTAAACACATTACCAATGAAATTATAGAAAATTTTATGTACATTTGGAAAATAAAACCTTTTCATATACGTTTAAAAGAAAAAAGTCTAGAAATATCGCCAAAAACGCAGAGCGCACCCGATTTTGACCAAAATTTATTTTGGCCAAAATGGCGACGCACTCAAGGGCTGACAGCTAATCGGGTCCGCTCGCACATGAGGGGATAACAATAAATTATGTTTATACCAGCAATATTTAAAAATAAAACAGAGCCAAGTACTTGGTTCTATTTGCTGGACCTTTTTCTTGCTTTTTCATACATATAGACATTTGTGCATAAAAGAACCTTTGCTCTCGCTGGGTTTGTAGTGGAAAAACAACATGGTTCTTTAATGCAAAACATTTTTTAGCACTTTATTTAGCCCCTCTTGTATTTAACTCATTTTGAGAAAAAATGTCACATGGTTCCTTTTCGCTTAACTCTACCCAATTATAACCTGTGTGAGTCAACATACATACATACATACATATCACACACACTGATCCTGATGACATACAGATCCCGACAATCGGGGTAAGCAGAGTAATCGGTGTTGTGCTGCAAGAACTCTGGTCAATTACAGCACAACACCGACCACCACTTTTCGCAAAGTATTCGAACAAGATTAAATCGATCAAGCAGTAAGGCACTAAGTCAACATGTTAAATGGGTGAATCAACTTTTTCTTGTTTTTGGTATCTGTCTGAAAAAAGTATTTTTTTTATTTTTTTTTTATGGAAACTGACATGGTTGGCTACATCACCTACAACATCTGTGATGTCAGCCCATAACACCGGGTGAACTTGGTGCCACGTCAGTGCTTCCCTTCGGTCGTGCCGGCTACACTGAACTGGACGGAAAACACAAACTATTTACATAGCCGTTTCGACCGACCTTTCATTCAGTGCGGTGGTACCAACCCGGGCGGGTTAAACCCTACCACCTAGTAATATAAGAAGGGAGTCATAGGTATCCCTTAGTCGCCTTTTACGACATACACGGGGAGAGATGCAGTGGGGCTATTCTTTTAAAGTACCGGCCCCACACGGTACAAATTCGGATATTATCTTGATACATTCTCCTTATTTTAATAGTTACAGCAACTCTCAGATAAGTAATTGATCAATAAGAAAGAAGCTCCACAAAGAATTTTGAGTAATTTTTTTTAAATATTCGTTACCCTGAGGACAAAATTGTCCCCTGAGTCATCCCTAAAAATTTGGCTTATTTTTTTAAATTTTAAATAGTTCTCTACTTTTTTTCAAATCAATGGCCTATAAACCTAAATAATTTATACTTATTGATTTTCAACTAAGTAATAAATTGCAATTAACATTTTTTTTATTACTGTGCAGCTGGTTTTTACATTAAAAGAAAAAATTTATCCACCCAAATATTCCCTAGCCCCTTACTAGGCTCAAATTGTAGCCGACTGGGTTGGCACCACCGTACTGGATGTAAGATGGCCGCAAAGCAGCCTCGGCTGTGTTCTCCTCTAGTCCAGTATAGCCAGCAATCCAGGGAAGTCTCCGGTATGGCACCTACCTTCTCGGAGGTGATATTGGCTGGTCGGAGCATGCGCTTTGTCCCCTCCGACTAAGCCACCCATACCGGACAACATAAAAAAAATAAAATAAATAAATTAAAGTAAATCGAACCGGATTAATTCTGTTGCAATCGGGCGCGAGCGTGAACTCCGAGACGGTGCCGTTCTCCTGACCGATGAACAGCTGTCGCGTCTCGGGCGTGTAGAAGAGGGAAGTGCAGCCGGACGGCATGTACTGGCATATGCTCGGCCAGTACTGGCCCGAGTCGCGCTTCAGCCACACACGCACTGTTCTGTGAGAGAAATATATTAGGTGCTTGTTAGTCATGTCAAAAATTTCAGGAGGGTTACATACACACTCAAATAAACACGTTACGCAAAAAATATTATATTTGTTTAGCATTACTTTTCGAGAAATTTAACAAAACATGTTCGCTACCTAAACATTACCCTGTGTGTAACAGTAGGTAACTTGCATTGTACGGGTTCAATGACCGTACTATGTTTAAACGCAGAACAGCTGTTTGTTGTAAGTATGTCACAAGGTCACTATGATTGGTTTTTACAGCTACTTATTTGATTTTATTTTTTTGTTAGGACAAAAAATGCTCCTATAAACATATGTTTTTTTTATGTAAAGTTTTTATTTGAGTGTGTATGTAACCCTCCCGAAATTTTTGACATGACTAACGAAGCACCTTATATATTATGTATTTATTTTCACGTTTCCCTTACACTACCTATCTACATTAATAGCTACTTTTTTTATGGAATCTGGCACGGTTGCCTACATCACCTACAACATCCGTGATGTCAGCCCATAACACCGGGTGAACTAGGTGCCATGACAGTGGTTCCTTTCATTTTACGTCGGCTACACTGAACTGGATGGAAAACACGAACTATTTACATAGCCGTTTCGACCGACGTTTAATTCAGTGCGGCGGTGCTAACCCGGGCAGGATAAACCCTACCACCTAGTAAGGTAAGAGGGGAAGGGACCTACAGATTTACGTGGAATCCGAACCACGGTCAGCCTCCAACGGTCGAGCTGTCACCCATCCAAGTACTGACCACACCGAGACAGGTGTGCTTAACAACAGTCGACCGACCGCACCGCACTGAGCTACCGAGGCTGACTGGTTCTACTGATTATTGAGCATTCTCATGATGGACTGTATAGGTGATGTTTTTATGGGGATAGTCACTAAAATACTTGTAATATGTTTAAAAAACAAAAAATACCCTGCGAAGTTTCTTATCGCTCCTTCGTCGTGGGTGTAATCGAACCGGGTAGAACAAATTGTGACAAGTCCGAGTGCAGTCTAACTGCCATAAGAATGATCAATAAATGTTACAACAATAACAACAACAGTGGCAGTAAGACTGCACTCGAACTTGTCATTCTGAACTGGATAATCTGTTAGATTCCACTGCATTTGCCCCAAAATAATATAGTCCTTAGGGCGTAAGACTATTGAAGTAGTTAAGCATAATATATAGTTTTAGCAGCTCGCATACCATCATCATCATCATCATCATCATCATCATCATCATCATTTTGTGGGTAGTTTTATTAGCTTTACGTACGTGACAATAGAGTTTATTGATCTAGCTTCATTATTTTACATGTAAGTACACATATTTTAGTAATAACAATAAAAAAGCACATTTATTGAAATATTTCAATAAATAATATAATATTTTATTTTACGAAATATTTCGGTTTACGTCAAGATGTCGCGCAAAGCCGCGGCGCACCATTTAAACGCCTGGAAATCAGCGTCAATCGGCATTTTATAGCTCGATATTGAACAGGTTAGGGTAGCTACTTTATTTAAAGTGAAAAATGAACATGTCTCAGCATGTGGAGATGCGTGGGCTTCATAGGGAGATGAAGAACCGAATATGAATATATTAAAATAAAGAAAAAAAAGCCTTTTCAAAAATGTATGCCTTTTGGATTTTTTTTATGTCTAAGGTATATTGTATAACGATCTCCCAATTTCCAGAGTGATTTCTACGAATTTAGCATTTCGACTTTCGCCAACACTGCTGAGCAGTCTGTAGCATTAAAAAATTGCCTTCACAATCATAAATAAACAAGATCTAGGTACCTACATACATAAAGTAAATTCAAACTACGAATTAAATGTAAGGCACGATCATAAAGGCGCTATTTATTAGTACACAAAGAAGTAATTGCCAGCCAAGGCGATGACGACACCCCTAAAGTGAGTTCATGTTGCATCTATGACATTCATAGGGTTGGAAAGGAAATGTAATTTTCCAAGTGGTATGGAAGCAAGGGGGCTACATTATGGTGTACGGATGTAGAAGGAAGTACATACTTGTCGTCGCAGACGCTAATGACTCCATCCTCCCCCGGAATAACGGCTGCAGCGTTGACATCGTCCGTGCAACCCTCCAATTTGTTCAACAAGGCCGGTTTCTTTCCGGTGGAAAAGCGCTCATTGGGCGCGCGTGGCGCCGGCTTGATCTCCGCGGCCATAGCAACTCAGCTCAGGTACTACAGATGGATGAAGAAACTTGGAACACAAACGACTATCACGATAACACGACTCTGTTCAGCGACACGAGCGGAAAGCGAAACGTCATAATATTTTTGACAGTCTCTACTCTAGTAACTCGCAATGAAAATAATTATGTATGAAAACATTTCACAAATACACCAACCTAAGAAGTGTGTCTGTATGTGTGTGTAGATAGATAGTTGTGTGACGTTGGTAGGTAGAAGGTGCGGTTATATCCTCTTTGGTTGTTATCTGTCACTTGGTCTGTCAGGCAGATCTTTCTTTCTGTTTATTCTATAATTCATAATATAAGTCGCAGAAAATGTTGCATTTGCGGACTCAAGGAGCAAGAACAAGAAACAGGGAAGCGGGTGTTGTTCGCCCAGTTTCCTTTGGATCCAAACCGGTAAATTATTTATTTCATTATTTTTTCGGACTATTGTGTTCTGAATTTTTTGGTAAATTGCTGTACATAACAAATCGGGGGCAACCCCCCTAAATTCGACGGTCAACAAAGTCAGTTTAAGCACTTTCGCTTCATTTAATTTTATGCTTATCCTTGTCGACTTTAGACAGGAAAGCGAGGCGTAGGAAGACCGCACGCCAGGTCCCACCTGGCGTGGCGTGTGGTCGACACGACACGACAGCCGATGCATTGAGGACGGGCAATGGATCCGTGCTGTCGAGTGCCGGGAGAATTGGAGAAAAACTGAAGAGTTGTATGTCCAGCAGTGGACAACAACACGCCGATGATGATGATGATGATGATGATGATGATGATGATGATGATGATGATGATGATTCTGGTCGAAAAATGCCGAAAAAACTATAAAAATAAGTCAATGGAGTCAGCATTTAGATTTTTTTTTTATTACAGGTGCAGAGATTGGTTGAAAGCAGTGGGGAATGAAGAATTGGTATACATTCCCATAGAAAAACTAAACCAATTGAGATTTGTTGATTGAATGATGATTGGCTAACAGTGGGCGACTTCTGCATCCCTCCTGCATTGAAGTGGAAATCCATAATATACAAATGGCCCCTCAGCTGCTTAAGTTCTACCTAAATGCATTCCAGCTTACTCTCCCCGACCCGAGTAACCTAGTTAGATGGGGGAAATCTACAAATAGATTATGCCCGTCTCATGTAAGGAGTCCGTAGGCACGGCCAAACATTTGCTAGGCGGATGCAAAATACTACTTGAGCGAGGCCAGTATTTCTACCGTCATGATAAAGTCCTAGATGTACTAGGCTAATAAACTTGAAAATAAAATTGTTTCACATGCAGTGTTTCGTTGTTTTATTGTTTATACCTTCTGGTTATGAGAAATAATAAATAATGGAATCACAATTATAATCGAATCGATTATAAATAATCGATTCGATCACGATCACAATCGATTATATACATTTGAACATCACTAATCGATATGATTAAAATCATAGTGCACATCTCTATCAACGTCAAGGCGCATGGTTATATTCTCTTTGGGCGCATCAGTGTGTGCGTGTGGTTTCTGTATGTTGGCATTAATTAGAAATGATTTCGTTCTTTTTCTTAAATGGGAGTTCCGCCTCTTAAAACGCAGTGGTTATATCCTCTTTGATTTTTGACAGCTGCGCAAATCTGGTGTGGCTATCAGTAAATTTCGGGTTTACAGTTTAGTGAAGTGATCTCGTTCACGCGCGCACGACTGCCGAGACTAAAAATTTTGTTTAAGTTTACATATTGTTGGGACGAAGTACACTATAAAAATTTCAACCATAACATAATTATTAAGAACATAGGAGGCAGTGACAGATGAATGAACTGATAGAGAATAATATATCCCTAATTTTGTACTTGTTTTTTATACGGGATAATAACATTAAAACTATAAAACTAAACTACTTATAAGAATAAACAGACTAATACAATATAAAAAATATACCTAAATAAAACAAAACAAACTTACTAAGAATATAATAAATCGTCCTCAAGCCCTGAGCACGAAGGGGGCATGGTGCCAAGGACGGAGGCGGCGTTACCTCGTTGGACGGCCATGCTGATGCGTTGCCGGTCAGTTCTTGCGGTTCGTTCGAATTTGCGAGTTTCGCAAGAACATTAATTTTTTGCACTTTACCTTTTTATTATTTTATTGTGTTTATATACTCACTCAGATAAGTGTATTTTGAAAGGCACATTCGTGACCTAAATACTTTTTGAATAAACGGATGAAAAGGAATGATCGGGTGGAAGGCGATGAAAACTGCATGGATGGTAATGAAACACTATGGATGGCGGTGAACTATTTGAAAAATGTGATGAAAAGCCTTGAAGGTAATGAACCATTTTTGGAAAGTAATGTAATTTTCTAGTGATATAAGGTCTTAGGTTGCAATAGTTTTGAAATGGTTGAAAGTAGATAATGTATACGGTTAAAAAAATATTGATCTAAAGCCATTTTTATAAGATAAGTAATCAGCCTCTTATTGGTGAATAAATGAATCTATCTTTGGCTAGTTTGTCCTCTCTTGTAAGCTTTTTCTATGTTCTTGCTATTTTTGCCTGAAAATGTATATTTTATTTAAGTACGACACGTACCTAATAAGGCAAAAAGTAAAGGAAAAAATTACCTCTTAATTTAACGAGAACTAAATTTTTAAATAATAGTATTACAAATTTATATATCCAGTTCGAAACCATTACAAACTTACATAAAGTACATAAGTTCCTACAAAATATAGCAAAAAAAACTTTGAGATAATTATTATAGTAGTGTTGTATGCATTATTCGGTATTTGAATTTGCTCAGAATTCTAAATAAAGAGCAACAAACTTTTTTGTATGGAGGCAGTCATACCTAAATTGCCATTAAAAAAAATCTATTTTGCGGCCAGTGATGAATCATGTGCCAATCAACAAATCGAGTGATTACAAACATAAAGTGTTCAGTAATGAAATGTCGTAAAGCCTATACTTTCAGCGATATGCCAGTTCAAAAATAATGTTTACAAAAAAATCACTTTTTGACGTATTCCTCAAAGAGCACAGGTTTATGGAGTTTCAAATTTGGGTTTCCACTACTCTGTGTTCCTAACAACAAAATACTTTTAAGTAAAATAAAGATCACATTTTGGCATACCAAAAATACCGCCATTTAAAAAAAAAATCGATTTTGCCGCCATTGATGAAATATGTGCCCACGAGTCAGTAAGCCTGGATGCGAAATACGGCATCGTTTGTATGAGAACCGAGGTAGCCGCCAAAGGGGTGTGAAGTCTGAGGCGGGAGCGGCGCATGGAACGCCGTGATTGGCCGAGCGAGTAGGTAGCCAAGTGACGCCAGTCTTCCATACATTTGAACGGGATTCATACAATAAGTCGCTCATTGTGTCGATTCGCGATGAAAAGATGAAACGGATTTAACAATATTTAACCCTTCTTTACATCAAGGGAATAATATAACTTTCTCTTAAATGAATAAAGGCAACGCCCCTTTCACAATTTTGCGAATTTGCAGATTTTCGCATAAACACGATCATAGTTCTAAGTTCTGAGATACCTCGGATACTTTATTATAAGTCTACATAAAATTTCCAAAACAATTATATGTAAGACCTCGTACATTGGTATTATCTTATTGGAGTATCTGTTATTAGAATTTTCCAAAATTAAAAAAAAGAATGTTAGAAAGTCGAAAAGTTTTGTAACCAAAAAAAAAAAAAATTAAATTATTAACAACTATTTGCTAATTACTTAGCCAACGATATGACAAATTATATTGCAATATCACTTCGCGAAAAATTCGCGAAAATCTACCCTACCATAAAAAATTTATGAGTACCCACCTCGATATTTAATTGTTTTACGGTAAAATTTTAATATAAATACTTATACAATTGTACAATGTATTATTTATTATAAATGTGACACTATGATGATGATGATAATGATTGATGGACAATTGTGTATTCCATAATAAAAATTATCAAAATGTATGCGAAAATAGTTAAGCATAAAGATTAACTTTTTTTAGGAAACTGATACGGATGGCTCCATCATCGTAATAATGCTTCAGTTTGGTACCAGTGATGATGGGAGCCCAATACATAAATACTAAAATAAAACTACAATAAACTAAAATAATAAAAATAATCAAGATCGATAAATACATAAAAAAAAATAAACAAACAAACCAAATAAAATAAAAAATATGAAGAAAAACCGGATTTAGACACATCCGCCAAGGCTGCCTGTCCAAAATAAATAAATATACCTAGGTGAATTAGGTACGTGCCTTGTCACCGATTCCCCCTAATCGATCCGGCTATACTGAATTGGATGGAAAACACGTAGGTACTACTTTTCATAGTGACTTCGACCGACGTTTATTTAGTGCAGTGGTACCAACACGGGTGGGTTGAACCCTACCATCTACATATACATCCTGTACATTTATATAGGTTCTATACATTCTGAATCTCTGACATTAAACGCAAACGTTTAAACTATTACGTCAATTATTTTTAATTCTCCTAAATATCCGCGATCTGATATTCCCGGTAGACGCATGACCTAAAGAAATTAATTCCTTTCTCCTTAGAGTCGCTCAAAAGGAAAAACCGGTAGGTACTGGTTGAATGAAAAAAGCGCGATAAACGATATTGAACGAGGAAACCTGCTGAGGTTGACTAGAAGAAATGTCCTTTGGCAATAAGGCAGAATGCATGAAATATCTGTATACATTTAACATACATATTTATCAATAAACAAAAAAAATTACAAGAGCTAACTGCATCCAACACGATAGTCGACCTATGGTGGGTAAGCAGAAAAGAGCTCTCCATACATATTTACGCCGATGTTTGTTACTGAAATTCAAGCGAAAAATGCTATCAAATTGAATGAAAGTACTTAATCGTGAAAGGTGACTCCATCTGTGTTCAAGTTTGAATTTTTCGACGACTTTTTGCACCAAAGCACTGCACAATGAGGCATTTTGTGACAGACGCGCACGTTCGCTCCGCCTGAGCGGCGGACGGAGTCTAAGATCGGTCGCCGGCGCTAGACTGACGCGCTGGCGCGTTTGCGCCTGCGCGCGGCTACCCCTATGTATAGCGCATCCAGGCTTACTGACTCGTTTATGTGCCAATCAACAAAGTAAGTGATTACAAACAAAAAGTGTTCAGTCATGAAATGTTGTAAAGCCTATATTTTCCGAAATATTCCACTTCAAAAATAAAAAAATAATATGTAATTAGGTAATAAATAAGTAATAACGCGTAATAAGTTGATTCATATTATTCATTGTGCATATTTTTCTAGTATAAGTAAGCAGTTAATTAAGTAAAATAAACCAAATGTTTCATAAAACAACTTGGTTGATTTTACGCAGTGGTACGTATAAAAAAAATGTACTTAATAGGTATTTGTTATATTCAAAAAGTTCAGTTTTCTGATAAAAAAATCAACGAAATAATTTAAAATTTTGTCTATTTTAACTGAATGATAACATTATATTATGTCGTATTTTTTTTAAATTTACTATCTCGGAAATTTATTCACTTTATGATATTTCATCACTGCACACTTTGTTTGTTATCTATCACTTACTCTGTCGATTGGCGCGTGTTTCATCACTGGTTTTTTTTTTCGAAATGGCGGAATTTTTGGTATGCCAAAATGTTGGATGATCTTTATTTTTAGTATTTTGTTGTTATGAACAGAAGTTAGATTAGTGGAAACCTAAATTTGCAGCTTCATAAAACTGTGCTCGCTGAAGAATACGTCAAAAAGTTATTTTTTTATAAACTTTTTGCTTATACTTATAACTCGAAAACAGAGAATAAATACAGAGAAACTCATTATATAACTTAACATGTACATGGCGGACATATTGAATTAGAAATATATCCCAGCCAGCCCATGGTGTAGTGAAATTAACATTAGAAATGGGGGTTAGTGAAAATTGTCATTCTTTTCCAAATGGTATCATTACCATCCATAACATATTTCGTGGAAATGGAAGGTAATGAATTGGAAAGGAATGATGTTTTCGTAAATAATTGTAAATTACGAGTGACACGTATACCTAATCTGTAAAGTAGAGATATTACATGCAACTAAACATGGAATGGATTCAGAGAGGTATTTATAGAAAGAAACTCTTAATTGCTTTTAAAAACGCTGGATTGTAATGATGGATGACCTGTGACAAAGTACTTTTCGAACAGCGAGATCGTATATAACTCGGTTCGCAGCGACGCACGTCCACCCCCGCACTAATTAAGGGAAAGACTGTTAGATGAGAGGGGCGGGGGGTCAGTGCAGTCGACGTGCAGTGACGGACTGACTCACAACTTTTATTTCCGTCGACGCGGAAGGCAATGACGGTTTACGCTTGACAAAATTAAAAAGTCCGTTCTTTCTGGGTTCCCACTACTATACAGATATAAGGGCTTTGAATTATTAATCTGTATTAGATTCTTCATGGCACAATAAGTTTTATATTCTGGTTATGTTGTTAATCTAAGAGAAAAACGTCCCTAAAGTTACTACTTGGTCGTTTGGAAAGGAAGGGGAATGACATTTGGCCTAGTTTTTTTCTCGATTACTCACTATCGTTAACACGTAGCTTATAGTGGCTAAGTGCAACCGCTACATCTTTTTAGTAACCATTGATAAAATTTCACAGAAATTGGCTAAACATTCTGGAAATATCAAATTTGGGCCTGGAAGTGAAATCTGAACGAACCGCAAGAACTGCCCCCGCAGGTGTAGAGCGTTTTTCACACGAAGCAGCGCGCATGGCCGACCCGATGTCCTTTACGAGACACTTAGCCTCATCGCACCATGTCCCCATTGTCTCTACAGCGAAGGCTACGAAACTATAGTGTGGTGCCAGTTCACTGTAATTGTACACTATAATAATAATGAGCCTCCATAGTAACCTATGGATGAAATTATACACTATACAATAAAAATACAAACATTCAGTCTAATAATCGGGTAAAAAAAGGTAGACAGTTCCCAGAGAAACAAGCCAAAGGTAAAGTTCTAGTAGCACTAAATACGTGCGTGGCATATGGGCGAAATGCATTGGAATAATTTTGATAATTAATCCTAAAATTTAAAATATTCCCTTAAACTCATCATAATTAAAAAACAATAAGTTTAATCATAATTTTTTGTATATTATTTTGATAAAAAATTTAAAATTTACTTGCATGACGCGACGACGAATTGACAGACATTTTCAAGTATTTCGTAGATTCGTTTTCGCCTTCAGTTCAGTCAGCCAGACACCCATTCACCAACCGAAATTTTCGTTCTCTTGTTACAAACAAATCGTGGTAACACTGGCCATAGAGAATGGAGTTCCGCTCTGTCGCTCTCTGACCTTCAGTGACATTGAAAGTCACTCACCTCACGGTTCACGTCAGTTTTGAAGTGCGGTACAGTCGGCTCGTTCACGTTGGCCAGCTGATAAAACCATAATTGCTAAAAAAACGCCCGAAATATGTCCCAGGCACTCAAGAAACTAACGACGCACGTGCTTCGCAACAATGCGGAGCTGGGATCCGCCGCGGCGCGCGCCAGCAGGTTTGTACTACCGGCGGCGCCGCGAACCGGCGAACTACCGTCATTTTACGTAATTATTTTAGACCAGATTCCTCTTCGATCCCGATCATATTACAATACTATAAAGCCGAAATGTATTTAGCGAATCAAAATAGCTTCCGACGTTCGAATCGTCCGACATGTACCAATGAGTTTTTTCGGACGGAAAAATTTACGTGCATGCCTGCTGCTTCACATTTCGGAACCGGTGTAAAGCTGTAGGTCCAGGTGGAATGCACTCCCACCTGCATCTTTTCCTCTAATGTACAGTCTGGGATCCTTCAAACATAATGTGAAGGTGCACCTAGCCGGCCGACATGGTATTCGCAGCTCCCGTAAATATTCGAATACCCTTGGGCGCCGTCGGACTACACCTCTGCGTTAGTCTGGCGCGCGCCATATGTCGTGCTCCCCATAAAAAAAAAAAAGGTCCCTTTCCCTTGCCCATATTCCTTTACCGCCATACTGAATGTAAATGTCTATGTTCTCTAGTCCAGTATAGTCAGCAATCCAAAGGGAAGTCTCCGGTATGGCACCTACCTTCTCGGAGGTGATATAGATATCCCTTTGACTGCGAATGACCATATTATGGGCGCTGTCAGAAAAGCGATAACTGCGAACAACCATATTATGGGGGCGAGTCTAAGGTCTACTAAATAATTTATTGTAACGTGCAACATCCTTCTTAACTCTTCTAACAAATGTCTAGTTATTCATGAAAGAGTAGGCTACCTAAAAATACACACTTCTATGAGCTTGTCCTGTCAGAATAATAATGCCAAGCGATCTTCAGTCGGTCTCTGTGTGTTTGCGGACGGTGACGTGTGCGCCTCGTGTTTTTAGTGGTTTTTTTTTTTCTGAATTTTTGGTGTTTTCTTTGTCAAAAACGATGGAAGGGTAAGTAATCTTCATTTACAATAGTTTCTCGGCGCTGAGGAATGATTTATTTGTAAAGTATCATCATTTTTGTAACCCTCTAGGCAAAAACCGTTCCGAAAGTTTTTGATTTTTTTAACCCAGTTTCTTAATGATAATATTAAACACATTACCAGTGAAATTATAGAAAATTTATGTACATTTCGAAAATAAAACCTTTTCATATGGGTGATTCTACGTTAAGACTTCCTAGCGACGGCCACAACAAAAAACCCAACATTTTTCGAAAAATTTACACCAGGAACATAATATTTCTTTAAAATACAGCGTCTACTTTTATGGCAGTTAATTTCATCATTTCAATTTGCTTAGTTTGACTACAATCGCAAATTAACCTCGAAAAATATCTCTCCCCTGGTCTGTCCCTCAACAGTATTTTCAGTAAATCAGTAACTTTTAAGTACTTCTCAAATGATAAAATAGGTTAATATTATTAATTTTATAAACTAGAATAACTGATTAATGTTGTATATTAGTAAAACTACAAAAACATTACCTTTTTCATTAAAAAAATTCAAGACTAAACTTGTCCCCTGCATTTTGTGTCTCCTCCCCTGACTTTTTTAATACCTTCAACATTGGGTAAAATAATTTCGTAGTTGCGAACCCAAAGCTGTCAACACTCAGTGTTTCACGTGAAGTTAGCAGCAAACATCACGAAAGCCATCCGCACGTTTTCATTGGCGGCCATTCTGGACACGCCTGTCGTGTTGTGAGGATGTGAACAGTGAACACGGTCTCTCCACTGGAGAGCATTAAATTGTAATTATTTATGTAAATAGATGATTTTATACGTTAATTAACTGTAATGTATGCACAGATTATCATGTTTGTTTGTGGTTTCTAAATGATAAATACTTTAAAGGTAATTTGCGTTTTATCGCAAAAATTTCTCTCCCCTGCCATATTTCCCCTGCCTCGAAAGACGCCAGGGTAGAGACAAAGCGTCCAGGGGAGATATTATATATTATGTGAGCTCAGTAATATGTAGTAGATATCAACATGTACTAGAACCGTTATGAGACAGTGTATTCTTTTTTAATCTTCTGTGTTAGTTATTATTGTTATTATATTCGCCTTTGGTAGGCAGGCAAAGGTCACGGACCATACAGTCTGTTTCTGGCTGTATATACTAGGGTAGATCCACAAGTTCGTGGCCTAACATAGAAAGAGCCATGATTTTTTTTTTAATCTACCCTCATTTGTTAGTACAATTCTTCAGTATTAAATGTGCGAAGTTTGGTTCCGATACTGCAAGCTATATTTTTTCCGTGATTAATTATTTAACGCTATCTGACAAGATTTTCAATAATGGAGAAAATTTAACACCGAGCAGTGATGAAGTACCTCCATAAAAAAGGCATGTCACCGAAAGATATCCATCAAGATATGGTGAACACATTGGGGGAGTTTGCTCCATCGTATTCCAGTGTCAAAAAGTGGGTAGCTGAGTTTAAGCGGGGTCGGGAGAGCATTCAAGATGACGCTAGGAGCGGAAGGCCTTCGACGTCTACCACGAAGGAAAGCATCAATAAAATATGTGATGTGATACTGAGTGACCGAAGATTGACCATAAATAAGATAGCTGAGATCACAGGGATTAGTTATGGCCGGGTACAAAACATTATATCTGAAGAATTGGGGTTCCATAAGGTTTCTGCTCGTTGGGTCCCAAGATTGCTTTCAGCTGAACAAAAACGAGTTCGCTTCACAATTTCCCGCGATTGTTTGGAACTTTTTGAGGCAGATCCCGAGGATTTTTTGTGCCCTTTTTTGGATGAAAGCTGGGTTCACCACCATACTCCTGAATCAAAACAACAATCGAAGCAGTGGAAAAGATCTGGCTCATCCACTCCGAAGAAGGCTAAGGTCGTTTTGTCGACCAACAAAGACATGGTTTCAGTTTTCTGGGATGCGATGGGGATTATTTTCGTGAATTATTTACCAAAAGGCCAAATTATCAATTCAAAATATTATTGCAACCTTTTGCGAAGACTTCGGGAAGAAATCAAAGAAAAAAGGCTGGGGTTGCTGCGGAAGAAAGTGTTGTTTCATCAAGATAATGCCGGGTTCACACTTCGGCTGAATCAATGTCTGAAATCCATAATTGTGGCTATGAATTATTGCCCCACGCACCTTATTCGCCGAATTTAGCCCCCTCGGATTACCACCTTTTTCAAAATTAAAAAAACACTAGGTGGCTCGGAAATTTATTTTTAAGGCAATATTCTGCCAATTGTTTTTAAAAGCCAATAAGTTATTAAAAAATTTTTTTTTTATTTTATTTTTGTGGCAAGAAAGAATTTACGTTTAAGGCGCTACTTATTTTATTAATATGGAAAAACTGTTTGGAATGTAAGCCTGATTAATGATTATTACAAACAACTTTAATTTAAAGTTGATTCCAATAAAATTTATCAGTGCTTCATTTACAAATGTACACACGAAGTCCCTCCCCTGTTCATATTGTACCCTACCCTGTCACCATGTCCCTCCCCTGTATAAAATATCTCCCCTGGTCTCTTCTAAAACGAGAAAAAATTAAAAAAATGACTGTCCATCTTACAGAAATGCAAAAAGTAGCTGTTTAAATAAAATTATACTATTATACCTTAGAATTTAAAAGAAAATTGTCGTGCCGCCATCCCATACAACGAAGGAAGTCTTAACGTAGAATCACCCATATACGTTTTGTAGAAAAAAGTCTAGAAATATCCTCAAAAACGCAGAGGCGCACCCGATTTTGGTCAAAACCGATTTTGGCCAAAATGGCGTCGCAGTCAATTGTTTACAGCTAAACTTTTGTTCGCAGTCAACGGTTGACAGCTAAACTTTTGATCGCACTCAAAGGGATATAGTCCTACGTAGTACCTGGAGTACGAGTAGCAAATTACTGGTACATCTATCCTGTAGTTTAGGATATAATTTTTTGGCCCAAACCGACTCACTTTTTACTTACCTACCTTAATTTTAGTACAAAACAACTGTTTAGTGGCAGACTTAACTTAAAATTTCAAACATGGATATCTCAGAAATCACACATCTCCACAGAGGGCACGTTAGGTTGGAAAGGGGGGCGACACTCCTTCCCCCCCTCACCTATACAAGGTAAGAAAATAGTAAGTAAAAAAAATCAATTTAATAAGGTGGGGCGGAGAGGGTGTATGAATGACTGAGAATGGTTCCTAGTCCCCCGCCCCCCCCCCCCCCCCCCCCTCATTTTTCATATGCTTCATAATAATTTTCGCAGTCCTTTTCGGGGGAACTTTTTATAGCCGGAGGGAAGGGGGGCGGTCATAAATTAATTAACCAAGGGCCCCACCATTCCGCCCCCTCCCCGTGCCCCAAGTTACCAAGGCCCTTCTAACTCAAACCACCCATACCAGATTACATAAAATAAAACTTAGAATAAATTAGGTAATTTTATTGTACACAATTTACAAAATCATACATTACGGTGTGGAACGGGCTCCCAGGGAATATCTTTCCCCTCTCCTACAATCCACGGATCTTCAAATCGCGGGTTAATAGCCTTTCCCCAGCGACATTAGTCCACCTGCAAGCCGGACTGGCACCTCCTTGGCGATGAAATTGGCTGCGCCTGAGGCTTCGACCACCCAGTTCGGAAGCAACAAAAAAAAAAAAGAATTACAAATAAGGAAATGCAGGAGTTCAGAACGTGAATTAAGCACTGAGTGACGTCTTCCCCTCATTTGAAACAAGTAAGGCATGAAGACCACCCTGCTGCGTGACACGGTAGAAGGGAATCTTCACAGAAATTTTAATTGCTTGACTTGTGCAGCTCGTGGTGGGGCCACGTGGAGATGGGCCCACCCGACGTGATCCTGGGCATCACGGAGGCGTACAAGCGCGACACCAACGACAAGAAGGTCAACCTGGGAGTGGGAGCATACCGCGACGATGACGGCAAACCTTTTGTGCTGCCCAGCGTGCGAGCGGTTAGTTTATTCATTACTATATACTCAGGGATCAACAATTAGTTTCATTGGGGGTCCGTTTAAAAAAATATATATCTGTCGCGGTCCGTTTGGTAGATGATGACTAGGAACCAAGATTTAAAATGTCAATAAGTATATGAAACGAAAAGAAATACGAAAATCGTCGCAATCGCATTCGTTTTGCGTCCCTCGCGCAGGACAGTATGTGAGTGATCATCAGTCGCGCGGTCGCCAGCGTTGCCATATATAGGTACGGATTTTTCCAGAAATTTTTGTATTGATATTCTTAAATACTTCTGGGTCCGCAAAAAATGGGTCGGCGGTCCGGATCCGGACCGCGGTCCGCCATTTGGTGACCCCTGCTATATACTATATTATATATTCCTTCAAATAACATTTACATAGTTATATTTATAAAAATAATATTTTAAACGCAGCATGTTGCGGATACATCATCGACCTGGTGGAGAAATAAACCTCAAATGAGAACACATTCACTTGATATTCCCTTGATAGTTTTCTTCATAAAAAATTGATATGATCCAGGCGGAAGAGAGACTGATTAAGAAGAACTTGAACCACGAGTACGCGCCCATCTCGGGCGAGGCGGCGTTCTGCGACGAGGTGGCCAAGCTCGCCTTCGGTGCCGACAGTCCCGTCATCAAGAACAAGACCAATTGCACCGTACAGGTTAGTTTCACTTAATCGACAGTCTCAATCTTCACACCCGATCGACAGTCCAAGGCTAGCCTTAGCGGCGGGTGGCCGAGTGGTTTGGGCGTCGGCTTCTCATGCGAGAGGTCCGAGGTTCGAATCTGGTCCGGTCGTGTACCTACCAATGAGTTTTTTCCTGCTGATTCACCGTACGGAGCCGGTGTAAAACTGTAGGTCCCTTGCTCTTTAATAGGTGGTAGGCTCAAATTGTAGCCGACTGGACTGGTACCATCGTACTGTACCCCGTACGTTGTGAATCGATTAGAATAGTCTTTATTGCACACAATTGAAAGAATAACATTACACGACAAGAAACAGTAATAAATACAAGAGTGCCCAAAGGTGGACTTATCTATCACTGTCACTGCAAGTGATTGCTTCCAGTAGGGTCCGACCGAAAGTGTACTTCCACTTTCGGCCGAAAGCCGTAGCCGAATTTTGGCAAAATTCTACTTTCGGCCGAAAGCCGAAAGCCGAAAGTCGAAAGTCGAAACCGAAAGTATGTATGGTATTTGAGTATCTAGTTAGCACGTTGACAATGAAAGGTTAATGGATTCCCAATTATGGGATTTTTTTTATTTAATGCATAAAACTATATGCTCAGCCTCGATAGCTCAGTGGTGCAGACAGTCAACTGTCGCTATTGAAAGTTAAGCAACGCTGGGTGCGGCCAGTACTTGATGGGTGACCGCTGACCGTTGGAGGGTGACCGAGGTTCGGATTCCTCGTAAAACTGTAGGTCCCTTCCCTCCTACTCTTACTTGGTGGTAGGGTTTAACCCGCCCGGGTTGGTACCACCGCACTGAATGAAACGTCGGTCGAAACGGCTATGTAATTAGTTTGTGTTTTCCGACCAGTTCAGTGTAGCCGGCACGATCAAAGGGGGAAGCACTGACATGGCACCTAGTTCACCAGGTGTTATGGGCTGACATCACGGACGTTGTAGGTGATGTAGCCAACCGTGTCAGTTTCCTTAAAAAAAAAATATGCACAATTATTAATAGAATTAAATTATTCATAATGAAAAATCAAACAAAACCTTTAACACTTAAAAAACTTTTCATGTTTCTTTCATCGCCTAATTAAAGTAAACAAATGAAACAATTAAAACTTTAAATAGGAAGAACTTGAAAATGAAATGAAAATGAAACAATCATAAAAACTGTAAATAAAAAAACTTTTCATGTTTAATTCAACGCCCAATTAATTATGCACAGTGTAGCTGTAAACGACCGTCAAGTCAATCTTCTTATTTTAGACCTGTGTGCCTTCGCCGGCCGCCAATCGCGTAATCGCGTCGCGGCGTTAGCGTCGCGTCGCGTGCGCGCTGTCGGTCGGTTTGCCTGTCTAACAACTTTCGGTTGGGCCGAAAGTGACCACTACTTTCGGCCGAAACCGTAAGTTTAACGAATGTGGCAAATATTGGCCGAAAGGCCGAAAGCCGAAACCGAATATTCGGTCTGACACTAGCTTCCAGTCAACCCGCCGCCTTAGAGCAAAGAGCATGAATAAAGAAAGAAAAACGTTTATTCAGCTAAAACTATAAAATAACAAAACAAGATTATAAAAATGTAAAAAACATTTTTTAGCTGAAAGGGAGCAGACACAGCACGATGCAAAACCTAACTGTAGGTAGTTGCGGCTGGTTTTAAGTCTGCCCCCTTACATCAAATTATTACGCAGCAAACAATTTAGATTTATTCAAATAGAACCTTAAAATCAAGTTGAACAACAAAAACAAAATATAAACACAAAAATATTTAAAAGCATTATGGTAGCTAACAACAAAAACCATAACAAAACAACATCTCACAATTGGATAATTACGCAGACTATCTCTGGGACCGGTGCCCTCCGTCTGGGCCTGGAATTCATCACGCGACACTACGCGGGCGCGAAGGAGCTATGGCTGCCGAGCCCCACGTGGGGCAACCACCCGCAGATCTGCAACATGATCGGCCTGCCCCACAAGAAGTACAGATACTTCGATGCGAACACCAACGGATTCGATCTGCAGGGTGCGTTGGAGGACATCGCTGTGAGTTTTTTTTTATTTTACTTTCAATTAATTTTTTTTTAAATCTTTGTTTATTTTTATAATTTCATTCATATGTAGGTAACCTACACGTGGACATGTCGAAAATTCTGGCAGTTCTAAATTCAATACGAAGAAGAACTGACAAATAAACGTAAGTCACAATGTTTAAGTATTATGTTATAGGAACTTACAAGTAATTAACCCTCTGAGCAAATTTCCAACTTTTTTTTTAAATCCGCTGAGCAAACTTCGAACGGTACCCGCGCGCAATTTTCTCCGCACTTCTCAATTATAAAATCATAAATTTAATATTTACTTCGGTACCCATATAAATTTGCACCTCATTACAATCTAGATAAAATTATCGTTCATATGATATAGGTTTGAGTTAATTCGATTTCAATTGGAATTAATAAAAAATAGGTAAGGTTAGAGATCAAATTTTATGGGTGTACGTAGGAAAGAACGAAGATACCTTGAAAAGTAAAGCGATAACATATCTTTTTTTTTATTTTAGAATATAACTATATTACATTTCTAATAGAACAGCATCAAATTTTGTTAACATGTTCTTGAAAAAATGTTCACCAGAACCGACTTACACAGAACGGTTCGAACTTCCAGCGAGAATGCAAATATTTGTTTCATGGACCACGCATATGACACCATCGCTGCGAACATTTTTTGTTGCGTTCTTTCATTACTCAAATATTCATTAGAGGAACAGAAATAACCCTAAGTTCAAAGCTGACAGAGTAAAAAATAAAAAACCAACTCCGGACGTCAAGTCGATTAATAGATCGCTGTTGCTCAGCGGTAAATTTTGGCTGGTCAGTTGAGTGTATCGGGATTGCTCAGGGGGTTAACCCACACTACGGCTCACGAGAACATAATATTTACAGCATAAACATAAATACTGAAGAATCTGACCACCATCGTCAATTTTGATACTTAAATATACCAAATCAAATCAATAACAATTAGTGAAAGTTTATTACAAAAAAATGTAATTAAGTCATATTAAAAATCTAAAGATACAAAGTGTATCCAATTGTCAATCTTTGAGTGGAGAGATTTAAAAAAAAATATTTTTTTTATTATTTGTTGTTTTTGCACACAATAACACAAATTCTTTGAAAATTTCAACAGGCAAGTTTCAATTACAGTTCCAAAGATACAGCAGTAGGACAGACTAGGCTACCGTACGAGGCACGGAAACCTAAAATTTGGGCAGTGAGTGTATGTATAGCTATGTTGACTTACATACTAGCGGATAGTCGCACTAACTGTGTGTTTTTGTGTGAACATTTTGCAGAAAATGCCGCCCAAGTCGATCGTGTTGCTCCACGCCTGCGCTCACAACCCCACCGGCGTCGACCCGCGCCCCGACGACTGGGCTAAACTCTCTCAGGTAAGTACCGTCGCGCAGTGGTTTCAGCGACATTTCCTTTTTTTTTAATGGACACAAACACGCATGGCTACTTCATCTACTACATCTGTGATGTCAGCCCATAACACCTTGGTGAACTAGTTGTCGTGTCAGTGCTTCCCTTCGGTCGTGCCGGCTACACTGAACTGGACGGAAAACACGAACTATTGAAATAGCCGTTTCAACCGACCTTTCATTCAGTACGGTGGTAGCAACCCGGGCGGGTTGAAACCCTACCACCTAGTAATAATAAGAAGGGAGTCATATCCCTTAGTCGCCTTTTACGACATACACGGGAAGAGATGCAGTGGGTATATTCTTTTAAAGTAACGGCCCCACACGGTACTGATGTTTACACTATTCAGTTTGGTTGCTTCAACCAAATTGAAAGGCAGAAGTGAACCGTGTAATATCACCATTACATAAAAAAAATATCCTGATTCAGTAAAAAACCCAATCACCCCTTCATTCCAGCTTATCAAAGAGAAGGATCTCTACCCGTTCTTCGACATGGCCTACCAGGGCTTCGCCACGGGCAGCGTGGACAACGACGCCTTCCCCGTGAGGCTGTTCGTCAAGGACGGCCACCAGGTCGCGCTGTGTCAGAGCTTCGCTAAGAATATGGGTGAGTCTCCACAGACGAAAATATACAACCCGATGATTTTTATTTTCTTATTTATTTTTTATGGAACTGACACGGCTGGCTACCTCGCCTACAACATCCGTGATGTCAGCCCATAACACCGCGCGAACTAGGTGCATTTTCAGTGCTTCCCTTCATTTCATGTCGGCTACACTGTACTGGACGGAAAACACGAACTATTTACATAGCCGTTTCGATCGATGTTTCATACAGTGTGCTGCGCTGGTACCAAACCGGGCGGGATAAACCCTACCACCTAGTAAAGTAAGAAGGGAAGGGACCTACAGTTTTACGTGGAATCCGAACCACGTCAGCCTACAACGGTCGAGCATCCAAGTAGGTACTGACCGCGCCCAGGTGTGCTTAACAACAGCCGACCGACAGCACCACTGAGCTACCAAAGTTGATGCCGATGTGGTATTTTTTTTTTCAAAGGATAAGTCTGCTACCTGCCCCTCCGTATGATGTACTTAAGTAAATTAAATATTTTTTTAAGTTTACACTGTTATTCATTAATACTCGTTTTAAAAAATTACGGATTAACAGTGGATGTCACTCACATCCACTGTTTTTTTTTTTTTTTTTAATCTTAATTTAAGTTTAGGGCTTCAGCCGTATTCGGAAATGTCAGCCCCATGGTGACTTTCAAGTTGATAGAGTTCAGAAATTAAACATCCCTCAAAGTGAGAGAACTTTTAAAGAATTTTATAACTTCTTGACAGTGCGCGGAGAGTGGATCACTCAGTGCACAATGTATAGCACATACCAAGTTCATCCCATCCGTCTGTAAACTTATGACTAAATCCTTTCTCAGGTTGACGTTCCGACCACACTCCATGAGAACATGGAATTGGTCCTCCTCTTTCATGCAAAAGCTACAATTTGGGGACTTTGTTTTACGCATTAAAAATGCACTTTTGTTTAGTGGAGTGTGACCTGACCGAAGGCTTAGAACTGTAGTGATGTCCACTCTTGACATATGTAGGCCCACAAACCACGGTTGTTGTTTTGGTTCGCTTTGCAGGCTTTTATACCAGATACCCTTTCTTACTGATATTCCATCAAAATGCTCTTTCCATTGAGCGTAGCATATTTTCTTAATATGTGGCAGAGCATCAGTGAAAAAGGGTTTACACTTCCATACATTGTCGCATCCAACAGCACGTTTAACCAGCCTGTCGACCTGCTCGTTTCCTGGTAAGCCAATGTGGGACGGTATCCATTGAAAAGCCACCTCTTTGCCTTGCTGATTCAGTTGCATCAACAATTTAATTATCTCAATTGCTATTATTCTACTACGAGACCCTCTCGCTCCACTGTTAATCCGTAAAATAGTCGATGGTTCGCCCGCTACGTCAAGGACTTCCATCAGAAGCCGCCGGAATTACTTGACGTTGACGTTGGTTAGGTTAGGTTTTTGTATTCGTATTTGTATTCATTCAGATTTGATGACTCGACGTGCGTGAAGATAGTTTTATCTGGTTTCATAGATAACTGATTTGTTTATGCTGCAGTAAGTTATTATTGAACGGAGATAACTTCGTTTATCACTTGTTTATTCCGTTCTCTCGGCCGCAAGCACTTAGCTTAGATAGATATATATATATTTTTTTTTTTTATGGAACCTGACACGGTTGGCTACATCACCTACAACATCCGTGATGTCAGCCCATAACACAGGGTGAACTAGGTGCCATGTCAGTGCTTCCCTTCATTTCATGTCGGCTACACTAAACTGGACGGAAAACACGAACTATTTACATAGCCGTTTCGACCGACGTTTCGTTCAGTGCGGTGGTACCAACCCGGCCGGGATAAACCCTACCACCTAGTAAGGTAAGAAGGGAAGGGACCTACAGTTTAACGTGGAATCCGAACCACGGTCAGCCTCCAACGGTCGAGCGGTCACCCATCCAATCACTGACCGCGCTCAGCGTTGCTTAATAACAGTTGACTAACCAACCGCGCCACTGAGCTACCGAGGCTGACGAATTTTCTTATCCCTTAGTCGACTTTTACGACATGCGACGGGGAGAGATGCAGTGGGGCTATTCTTTTTAAGTACCGACCCCACACGGTACAATACGGTATATGTATTATACATATCACACGCTGTATCCTGACGATCGGGTTAAGGCGGAAATAAGACGCAAATCGTGCTACCCGAGCACTGATGATTGAAACACGAACCGTATGCAGATGTAAATAGGTGCGAGATTCATTCTACTCGTGCGGTGGCTGTAAATAAATAAAAAATAAAAAATACAGACAGTGTAGGCTTCGTACGAGGTACTGAAACCTAAAAAAAAAAACCGCCAAGTGCGAGTCGAACTCGCGCACCGTGGGTTCCGTATCTCCATGTCATGGTCAGCGCCACTCACGCCATCTATGGATTAGTTAAAATGCTTCATACTGTTTTCGGTACATGGCGCGCATACACTTTTAAGTTTCTTGTGTGGGGACACAATCAATCAAATTATGCCAAAATGTGATTTTTAATTCTAAAATGGCGGACTTTCCACTTTATATAATCAATAATTAATATATCCGCAGCATTTTCATCCAAATTACACACCACACGCCGTATCCCGACAATCGGGGTAAGCAGAGTAATCGGTGTTCTGCTGCAAGTACTCTGTTAAATTACAGCACAACACCGACCGCCACGTTTAGAAAAGTATTCGGACAAGATATCGAACTATCAGGCAGCAAGTAAGACACGAAAGCCCACCTGTTGCATGTGCAGGGCATCTTGTCCTTATTAGGCGCCTTTTACTACGTGCACGGGGAGAGATGCAGTGGGGCCGGCCCCACACAGTACTTCATCCAAATTGTGTGTTTTATTTGGAAAAAAAAAACAAGTCGCCTACACACTTTATTGTGGACTATTTCCTCAGCTGTAACATAGATGGCGCTACTGGCAGTAAAGCTCTGCACTGTTACTGGCACCAATGCGCTGGTACAATATGAAAAAATTGACAAAATTTTTTACGTGAAGACATTCTAGAGGAGTCCTTACAAGGAACTTTTAGATTTATTTTTGTAAAAAAAAGACTCAAATTTATTTGGTCTTAAAAAAATATGGTATATGATGAATTGATGAATGAAAAAAAAAACTCTATATAAGGTTTCAGACCAGAGCTGCGCTTCGTGCGCACGAAGCGAATGAACGCGGTAGTCTCGGCCGGCCGAGCACGCCGCGCCGTGCGATGGACCGGCGCGGAGACATGTGCAGAGTCGTGCGGCATGGACATTTCGTACAAGTCGGCGCCGACTTGCACGAGTGCACGAAATCGGTGAATGGATGATGTAATGCAGAGAAGTTTAAAATTTGTAACTATACACCTCTATATACAAATATTTACGTTGATAGCTACTATTTTATTATAGTATAGAGTAGAAAAAAATTAAAAAAAATGTGAAAAAAAAAATTTTTTTTCCATACAATTTTATAAGTACCTATCATGTACCTATTCTCAAAATGTATGGAGAAAAATATTTTTTTTTTCTTCAAATTAAAAAGTCGTAGAACAAAAGTTGTTGCATTTCATGTGCAGAATCACCCCCTTTCGGGTTTTATGGTTGGGGTTGCAACACCGTGTACATATACCATGCTCTATCATTTTAAAATAAAAAAAATGGATACAGTCACGCATGTTAGCTCCTATAAATAAATAAACATATTTTTCCTTTAAACCGCGGAGGAAAGTATAGGTAGGACGCGCGCGGGGCGGCGCGCGCGACGTACCACCGCGCTGCTGCGCCACGCCACGCACGCACGATGGCCATTGGCCGCGCGCGCGCCTTTGATCTGTGTCGAAAACCCGACGCGCGTGCCGCGTGTCGGCTGGACTGTCGGCACGGCTTTCATGTCTCTTTGTTCGTACCGCCAAGCCGCGCCGCCCGCTACCGAACAGTGCGCTGCTTGCTTATATGAATATTTTGCCAGGAAATTTTTAATTTTACAATTTGAACTTAAGGGTAAAATTTGAACCTTACAATCTCTACTGTGCTGTGCTGTGCATTGTGAGTGCTGCATGCTTCACTCGTCCTTGGCGCGTGTTGGCAAAGTCCGCCTTCTGCATCGCAGTAAAGTCTATAATATTTATTTACCTAGGTACTTATTCATTTAAAATGTCTGGCAAAGATTATTTAATCTTAGACATTGAGGGATACATACATAGTTTAGTTGAAGATCTTATAAAATAATAAAGTGAAATGTACAATCACGCTGAACTAAAACCAGACAGTTTGCATAATGCAGTCAAAACGTGCAAGTTTGTGCTACTTCGTGCGCGTTGGACAATCGTGACACGAACTGCACGAGACTGTCCATCGTGCGAGCACAGCACAGCAGTACAGAGATGTGCGTTGTACGAAATCGTGACACAAACCGGCACAAAAGCGCACCTCTGTTTCAGACTCAGACTGTAAAGAAAGAAATATTTATGATAAACTACAAAGGAAGGAATACTACATAAATATTTTGATAAGCATATAATAAACTTACATATTATGTACATTAATTGGTGGTACCGGTGCACAGTATGTTATGTATGAGAACATAAAATCGGACATCGTCTTTTTATCTAATCAACCATGAGAGCTCATTTTTACAAATGTAAGAGTAAAACTCCCATTTGAAAATTCCACATAGTTGGATTGAATTTTTTAATTTTAGCAAGTGAAAAGATATTACTCGATAACTAATAACATTTTATTTGGAAAGGCTACACTGTTTCATAGAACTCTTGAAACTACATAGGAATGTGTGGATCTAAGCTTGCGATGGCTTCACCGAACATATCCGGGCCCATCGGCAATAGAGGAGGGTATTAATCGAGGCCGGGACTAGCGAGAGGCCACTCTAAATTTCCCGCACATGCTTCACGTTTCGGCTCACTTCAAGCCCTTGTCAGCTAGTCAGCGTTGACTAGGACGCGGGGAAACCACCAGTCCCGCTCTCGACCTCCCTCTCTCTACCTATCCATATTCTGTAGGATGCTTCCAGTGACGTTTTCGAAGCTCTCTCCATATATGAGCTTAGCGTCGATCTTGGGAGCCCTAGATTCTTGAAGAGACTGTAGAGCGACTTCGCTGGTAGTCCTCTTGCTCCGACTTCCACAGCGAAGAGATCAGTCTTGAATCCGTTTCTCACAATCCGGTCTACTAAGTTGCAGTACTTGTTAAGCTTGATGTTGTGGTCCTTCGGTATGTTACTTTCCCATGGAACTGTAAGTTCAACAAGTACTACATGCTTTGTCGCTTTTGAGAATATGAGTATAAGTATAAGCGTTGTGCCGTGTTGTATAAGTTGTACGTCCGAAGGGAAGCACTGACGTGGCACCAAGATCACCCGCTGTTTTATGGGCTGACATCACGGATGTTGTAGGTGATGTAGCCAACCGTGTCAGTTTCCATAAAAATCAATAGATTTTACGTGTACGCATCATTTGGGGTTGCGCTGCTCATCAACCATAAGTCGCACACCAAAACCAAAATTCATGATCTAGATGAGCCGTTTTACCTTTTTGCTCCTTAACCGGAACTTTAAAAAAAATACGAAAAAATGACACGATTTTTTTCCAACGTTTTCGGTTTTTTGGATTTTTCAAAAAAAAATATTTCGATATTTTCTAAGTCTCATCAACGAATACGTCTCGATAAATTCTGCGTCGATTGAGCCCTCACTGACCCTCGTAACCCTTATATCAACAAAGTTATAAGCATTTTTGTGTATAACGCAAAATCGATCTATTAAACATTTCCAATGTTAAAAAAAAAACTTATGACTATATCGATGGCTGCAGGGCTGTACGGCGAGCGTGCCGGCGCGCTGACGTTCGTCTGCCAGGACGAGGCGACCGCCGCCAAGATGATGTCGCAAGTGAAGATAATGATCCGCACGATGTACTCCAACCCGCCGCTGTACGGCGCTCGCATCGTCACCGAGATACTCACCAGTCCGGACCTTAAGAAGCAGTGGTGAGTGTGTATTTATGTTGGTCTTAGACCGTTTTTAGGGTTCCGTATTCGGTACGGGACCCTATTACTAAGCCTCCGCCGTCTGTCTGTCCGTCCGTCCGTCTGTCTGCCCGAGGGCAGGCCTCACGCACTCTATGTACTTGCGCGCGCTAACTAATTACCGCCCGACGGGCCGCCGGCGGTCTATTTTAGTGAAAATTCGGCATCTGCGCGAAGTATACATAGACGCTTGCCCACGCGACTGCGCGCAGCTGCAAAGCAATAACCACTTTACACTCGATCGTTAAGGTACATTTTCGCACGCAGCGATTGGCGACGTGAAACAGTAGGCTTTAAAGCCCGAAGGTGGGAACATTTTCTATGGAGTGATTTATCTGTTACGAAGTAACTATTAAGTAATCTGTGCCGAGGGCTGTATCTCTTGAACCGTAATAGGTAGCCCGTTGAAATTTTCACAAAATATGTGTTATTATGGCTGATATAACAACAAATAATAAAAATAAGAAAAGTAAAAAATTCACGGGATTCCCATAGAAGAAACCAAAAAAGTGTATATGGCGCGCGCGCCATCTACCGAATAGAGTGTGAAGCATTGTAACTAATCATGACATTGAGCTAATATGAAGCATTTCATAACACGACATAGATGGCGTGAGTGGCGCTAACCATGACATGGCGATAAGGAACCCTCGGTGCGCGAGTTAGACTCGCACTTGGCCGGTTTTTTATGGTTCCGCACCTACCTTAAAGGGAAAAACGGAACCATTATAATATCACTCTGCTGTCTGTCCGTCGTCACAGAGGTTTTTCTCGAAAACTAAGTAACTTAGAAACTTGAAATTTGGAATAATGATAGATCTCGATGACGCGCACATCAATAGCTAGGTAAACATTCATTTAAAATTTCAAGGGGTCAATTTCATACCAACAAAGAAAGAGTTTTAAATCAACATATCGTGTGGGGTATCATTTCAAAGAGCTAACGATACCTAAGGATTCTAAAAATATTTTTTTTTACAATTTATGTAGGGGTTTTTTTATGTAATCCGTTATCCGTGTGGCTGAGTCAGAGCGGCCAAAGCACATGATCTGACAAGCCAATATCACCTCCGAGAAGGTAGGTGCCATACCGGGGACTTCCCTGGATTGCTGGCTATACTGGACTAGAGGAGAATACAACCAAAAGTATAAGTTATGAAAGTTATTATAAAAAATCTGTCAAGTGCGAGGTTTCCGTATCTATCCGCTATCAATAATATCCGCCTATCCGCTCAGGTGGCATGGTCTTCGTTCGAATTCGAATATATGTAGCACGATCGGAGAGAAGCCTCAATCCTGTACTCCTAGGTTTCTAAAGCAACAATTTTGACTTACATAGAGTTAATCCATAGAATACAGAAAAACTGTGAAATGTGGTGAAAAAAATTGGTTGTCTGTAAAGTCGGTTTACGGACGATAGTTTTACGTGATGACGTGGAATAATCGTAGTACATAGAGCAAAGATCAGTAATTTCTATTTCCAGTAGAAAGATTAATCATCTTGTGACTGGCCATCAATAAACTTCTGTTGTCTGATCTTGAGAGTTTTACTTCTTAAGACGTTTCCATGGTAACTTTGACTATACCGATTGTGCCTCTCTATCGCTTGTTACGCGCCCTCGCTTGCACACACAGGTTCAGATGGAACGTGACACGCTTTCGTGCGTGCAGCCGGTGCTCATCAATTTATAAGACGTGACATCATCACGTCAACGACTCTTAGCAGATACTACCTTGCTATTTGATGTGGTGCGCGGACGCTTGGATAGCACTGAACTAGTGGGGATTGTGGGACTAAACGTCCCACAGCGTCGTACACGTCACACAGCTCTCCTCCACGAGCCCGCGCACCACACCAACTATGCTCAGGACTCAGTTTTCACTAGAATTGTACGTAACTTCAATGATCTATTTGCTGATACTGACATTTTTCACCTACCTAGATCAAAATTCAGAAATGAGATTATAAAGACATTGATGAGCGAATAAGTATCACATGCATTAATAACCACAGTTTATTTTTTTTTTATGTTATATGTCATGTTTCCTAGCTCGTAATTAATGTAATCCCTTATGGAAATCTTTAATAGGCCATCGTAAGTGTTCATTCTATGTGTATAATTTGTATAACTTGTGCTGTTGATTTCCTGAAAAAAAAAAAATGTGTTGTAACGCGTGCAGGTTGGGCGACGTGAAGCTAATGGCGGAGCGCATCATCTCGATGCGCACGCAGCTGCGCTCGGGCATCGAGGGCGCGGGGAACAGGCGCAGCTGGCGGCACATCACCGACCAGATCGGCATGTTCTGCTTCACCGGACTCAAGCCGCAGGAGGTACGAACAAACAAACAAAACAAAATCATTTATTGAGTAAATTTTAGACATTTTGAATTTTTTTTGAATTTTTTGAGTAAATAGAAGAAGGTGTGGAACTAAGCTTGCGATGGCTTCACCGAACATATCCGGGCCCATCGGCAGTAGAGGAGGGTGTTAATCATGGTCGGGACTAGCGAGCGGCCACTCTAAATTTCCCGCGCATGCTTCACGTTTCGGCTCGCATCATTGTCAGCCTCGTTAGCTCAGTGGTGCAGACATTCAACTGTCGCTATTGAATGTTAAGCAACGCTGGGTGCGGTCAGTACTTGGATGGGTGACCGCTGACCGTTGGAGGCTGACCGAGGTTCGGATTCCTCGTAAAACTGTAGGTCCCTTCCCTCCTAATCTTACTTGGTGGTAGGGTTTAACCCGCCCGGGTTGGTACCACCGCACTGAAGGAAACGTCGGTCTAAACGGCTATGTAAATAGTTTGTGTTTTCCGACCAGTTCATTGTAGCCGGCACGATCAAAGGGGGAAGCACTGACATGGCACCTAGTTCGCCCGGTGTTATGGGCTGACATCACGGACGTTGTAGGTGATGTAGCCAACCGTGTCAGTTTCCATAAAAAAAATAAAATAAAAAAAAAATCAAGCCCTCGTCAGCTAGTCTGCGTTGACTAGGACGCGGGAAACCACCAGTCTCGACCTCGCTCTCTCTAACTATCCATATTCTGTGGGATGGCTCCAGTGACGTTTTCGAAGCTCTCTCCATGTATGAGCTTAGCGTCGATCTTGGCAGCCCTAGATTCTTGAAGAGACTGTAGAGCGACTTCGCTGGTAGTCCTCTTGCTCCGACTTCCACAGCGAAGAGATATAAGAGATATTGTTTGTTTTTTGTATGTAATCCGGTATGAGTGGCTGAGTGGGAGGAGCCAAAGCACATGCTCCGACCAGCCAATATTACCTCCGAGAAGGTAGGTGCCTTACCGGAGACTTCCCTGTAATGCTGGCTATAATGGACTAGAGGAGAACACAACCGAGGCTGCTATGCGGCTATGTTACATCCAGTACGGTGGTATCAACCCAGTCGGCTACACTTTGAGCCCACCACCTAGTAATGGGTAAGGGAAGGGACCTACAGTTTTACACCGGTTCCGAACGGTGTAAAACTGTATAGCTAGTCCAGTGTGTGGTCCAAATAGCCAGCAATCCAATGGGATAGCACCTGCTCAGAGGTGAAGTTGGCTGGTCGGAGTACGTGCTCTGGCCTCTCTGACTCGGTCGTCCGTACCGGATTAAATACGCCGACCTTCTTCAACTTATATCGGCACTCTTGTCTTGCAGGTTGAGAAGCTGACAAAGGAGCACCACATATACCTGACCAAGGACGGACGCATCTCGGTCGCGGGCATTTCGTCCAAGAATGTTAATTATGTCGCCGCCGCCATACACGACGTTACAAAGTAAACCGGAAACTGCAAACGACGTTACAAAGTAAACCGGAAACTGCAAATGATGTTACAAAATAAATCAGAAACTGCCAACGATGTTATAAAGTAAACCGGAAACTGCAAATGATGTTACAAAATAAATCAGAAACTGCCAACGATGTTATAAAGTAAACCGGAAACTGCAAATGATGTTACAAAATAAATCAGAAACTGCCAACGATGTTATAAAGTAAACCGGAAACTGCAAATGATGTTACAAAATAAATCAGAAACTGCCAACGATGTTATAAAGTAAACCGGAAACTGCAAATGATGTTACAAAATAAATCAGAAACTGCCAACGATGTTATAAAGTAAACCGGAAACTGCAAATGATGTTACAAAATAAATCTGAAACTGCAAACGACGTTACAAAGTAAAATGGAAACTGCAAACGACCTTACAAAGTAAATCGGCAACTGCAAATGATGTTACAAAATAAATCAGAAACTGCAAACGATGTTACAAAGTAAACTGGAAACTGCAAATTATGTTACAAAATAAATCAGAAACTGAAAACGACGTTACAAAGTAAACCGTAAACTGCAAATGATGTTACAAAACAAATCGGAAACTGCAAACAACGTTACAATGTAAACAGGAAACTGCAAGCACGCAATAATAGTCTCGCAAAGCTAACTTTGCAGAGGAAAAACCATTAAGCCCTCAAAAAACACAGTCTATGACAAAATGTTTTAGGGTCGGATATTGGCTAGTTCGTCCATTCGTTGTTTGTTTAAGAGAATATCTTGAACGAACATCTATCTAGCTCTTATACGTATCTAGCTCTTTCCATTTGGCGTACCAGTTTTGCACGCGAGTGAAGTTTGATGACTTCCTTGTGACCAAACCAACTTGGCTATGAGGATATTAAATTCCTCGGGAAAAACCCAGTTTGGCTATGAGGAACTTCAATTCCTCCTGACTAAACCAGTTTGGCTATGAGGAACTTCAATTCGTCGTGACCAAACCAGTTTGGCTATGAGGAACTTCAATTCCTCGTGACCAAACCAGTTTGGCTATGAGGAACTTCAGTTCCTCGTGACCAAACCAGCTTGTCTACGAGGAAATTAAATTCCTCACGACCAAACCAATTTGGCTACGAGGAACGACTCATTAAATCCCCTCGTCTTTGTTGCAATTAGTAATAGCCACAACTATTTCTAATCCATTATGCAGGATTAGCTTTGCGAGATTCTAGCCATGTTCGGTACTTAATACAGACAAACGTCTGTCCATTAGAGTGACTTATATGATGTTGCATTTATGAATAACCGAACGACCTTTGCATTTTTCGTACGAAACGACATTAGAACTCTTTTGACACTACGGCGCGACTTTCCATGTGAGCTGTCAATTTTGCTTGATATATTGTTAGAATCGGCCACTCAAAGCACCGACCGCTTAGCCTGGGGACGCAGCTAAGCGTTTCTTCTTTGCAATATTGAAACCGAGTGCGCCAAACATCGCTCATAAAAGTACTTATATGGGAGCCACGATGTTATGTGCTCTTTGGTCTCAGTGGTCACGTAGTGTAAGCCAAATAAACGGTGGCAAAGTTTTTCCATAGGGGGATATGTTTGTGATTATCTAGCCTTCCCATTCTCTATTATTATGGCAAAAATAGCGGTATCCTCAGCTCCGTCTCACTCGACGCCTTGATGAGCTCATTGGAGCGAGCGAGACGGACCATGAGAAATTGCTAATAGCGGAGATAGCCCCGCAGGAGTGCCTGATGCATACATATCAGATGAATATGTCCAAATGGTGTGTGACACTTGTTGGTACTAAGTATGGGACACAGCTAAACAATATAATTTTGTTACTGAAAGCTTTTTACACTTGCCAATATAATTTAGTTAGTGAGATTTTTAGAAATATTTTATTTTTGTTTAAGCGTCGTCGGTGGCCGATTGTAAATTCTGACGCTTTACAAAGTTCTTAGGCCGATGGTATTGTTAGGTTACAAGATTTGCATGTTAAGTGTTTTCATTTTACGAAGGCACGAGGGGTATGAGGTAGGAAGTGGTGTGAGACCGCGCGGAGCTCAGTAGGGAACGACTCGGTTGGACGGAGCGACGCGGAGACGTGTAGAATGTGTGTACCGACTGGGCACCGAGTTCGTTCTCTACTGAGCTTCGCGCTGTCGCCTCTCGCACCACTTCCTACCTCATACCCCGCATGCCTTCGTAAAATCAAAACACTCTACGTTACATTAAGAGCAGACAGATTAGTCACGTGACAACTTTTGTCCATACAAAATCTTCTTACTCGGTTTGTGTTTTCCCAACTCCTAAATCTGACCGATTTTTATGTTTCGTTTTTCCTGTAATAAGGACAGTCTAGTCATTTTGTTTAGATTAAATATACGAGGCCACAGTTAAAAATTGGTTTTTCAAATTAAAACAATGTAATTTATATTTTGTTGATATCATGAAGTTCATAAATGATGATGAGATAAAAGAGTTCTCTGTAAGACTATAAACCGTTGAAGGTACAGCGGGTACTTGCTTGATATGTTTTTCGGAATTTACAATGCCGGAATCTATTAAGGCCATTACAACTCTCAAACCATCCTTATGTGAAGCCAAAAGCTTTATTGAATTATTACTTTGTATTTAAATTTTTTTTCAAAAGACAGGTAAAGAAAGCTGTCCTTATTACAACAAGGCATTGTAAAAATCGGATATCATTTAGGGCTCGGAAAAACATAAGCCTCAAAAGACAAGTATTGACGTGATTTGTAGGTAAAGCCTAATATAGGCTGATTGGTAGGTAAGAGGCTTCGGCCTCTCGCTTTCGCGAGGTGCGGTCTACTCTCGCTGGCTGACCAGGCCCGTCTGGGAAAGGTTAAAACCTAACCTAACTTGAATCCTAATCTCTTAATGTACCAATTTTGGTATTGCATCCAATACGAACGCTCGTTGCAAAGATTCTAAAATTAGAGAGTGTTTCAACTAAAATTCCCCTTCGCCGTTATGTTGGCTCCACTGTTAGTGTCACTGTCAGTGCTTAAATTCGTGTTGCCAGATTGTGAAGATTATATTAGGAAGGGAAGGTGTGGATCTAAGCTTGCGATGGCTTCACCGAACATATCCGGGCCCATCGGCAGTAGAGGAGGGTATTAATCGAGGCCGGGACTAGCGAGTGGCCACTCTAAATTTCCCGCGCATGCTTCACGTTTCGGCTCGCTTCAAGCCCTCGTCAGCTAGTCTGCGTTGACTAGGACGCGGGGAAACCACCAGTCCTGCTCTCGACCTCCCTCTCTCTACCTATCCATATTCTGTAGGATGCTTCCAGTGACGTTTTCGAAGCTCTCTCCATATATGAGCTTAGCGTCGATCTTGGGAGCCCTAGATTCTTGAAGAGACTGTAGAGCGACTTCGCTGGTAGTCCTCTTGCTCCGACTTCCACAGCGAAGAGATCAGTCTTGAATCCGTTTCTCACAATCCGGTCTACTAAGTTGCAGTACTTGTTAAGCTTGATGTTGTGGTCCTTCGGTATGTTACTTTCCCATGGAACTGTAAGTTCAACAAGTACTACATGCTTTGTCGCTTTTGAGAATATGAGTATATCCGGTCTTAATGCTGTGGTACAGATTTCCGAAGGCATTTGGTAATGCTTCTCATGTGTGTCCATCAACAATTCCCAATCCTTTGCGGCTCCCAAAATTGAAGAAGGTTTAGTCCTATCTTTGGGCAGCTTATTGGCTCCAGGTTTCACAAAGTTGACCTTCTGGAAGCCGCTACTGGTTTGCCCTTTCCTGGTCCGTGCAATTGACAGGTTGATGGCCTCTCTAATGATTTGGAGGACTTTATCATGACGGTAGGAATACTGGCCTCGCTCAAGTAGTATTTTGCATCCGCATAACAAATGTTTGGCCGTGCCTACGAACTCCTTACATGACGGGCATAGTCTATTTGTAGATTTCCCCCATCTAACTAGGTTACTCGGGTCGGGGAGAGTAAGCTGGAATGCATTTAAGTAGAACTTAAGCAGCTCAGGGGACCAGTTGTATATTATGGATTTCCACTTCAATGCAGGAGGGATGCAGAAGTCACCCACTGATAGCCAATCATTCTGCATTTCTAGGTTTAAGGCGTGAAGTTTGAAGCCTTGTTCCATGTCCTCCTGAGCAAAACATTTCAGTATTTCTTTATCAGACTTTGCTGTTTCTATGCCCAATCCAGATCTATTGGTGCGTGTACCAACTTGGAATGATTTGTAGAAGTCGAGTCTCGATTCCAGTTCATCTGATAGTGATGTGTTGGGTAAGGCTTGAATAGCGCTATCATTGGAGTCTTTGAGTATACATCGTTTGGCTATTCTCGCCTTTTGATAAAATATCGACGGTTTCTTAATGTTCAGTCCAAAGTTATTGTGAGATCTGTATAGCTTTGACGAGTCAGCCGGGTGAGCCAGTCCAAACCATGATTTCAGGAATCGGGTCACATACGAGTCTAATTTAGTCAGGTTTTGCTTTGTGAAGTCGTAGACGAGAAATGGCCATGAAAGTTTTGATGTCAGGTAGTTATCGTAAATCCATGCCTTTTGTGTACCCAGGAGGGGAAGATTGTCAGTTTGGCGGAGGCTCTCTTCGAAAAGTTGGACAATATCATCAGTAGGATGCTCCTTTCCTCTGCTGGTGATCCTTTTGCCCAAGAATTTAAAAGGAGCTTCATCAGCCACGGTTGCGATTGGTTTTCCGGCTACTGTCAGACCTGGATTGCTCGAGGTAAACTTTGAACCTTTCCTGGTTAAGCTCAAACAGTAGCACTTCGCTGGTTTTATCTTCATCCCTTTGGTCCATTCACAATAGTCATCTACCACCTTAAGAAGCGCCTGATTTTGTTTTGGATTGCGGGTTAACAGCGTAATATCATCCGCAAATGCCAGGATGGCCGTCATATATGTGTCTCCATATTTGAACCTGTATCCCCATTTGTTTTCTTTTACGACAAGCGTATCAATTAGAATGTTGATAACAATGTTAAATGTAACAGGAGAGAGGCAGCAACCCTGGAAAAGTCCTATGCCGTAACGAATTTCCGGTATCTTCTCCGTTTCGCCTTTTACTTGTATTACAAAGGAAAGTTTTTTGTAGTAGGAGGCTATTATATTACAGATCAGAGGTGGCACATTATACCACTCTAGCGCCTTTAATAGTAACTCATGGCGCACCGAACCGAAGGCGAATAATGTAATGGGTATTTACCGTATAATAAATAGGGTAAATACCGATAATTACAGGTAAATCTGTACACATAGCAACCCTCAACGCTAATTTGACAGATAGACAGTGGAGCCAACATAACGGCGAAGGGAACTTTTAGTTGAAACACTCTAGAGAGCGTTCCAACTAAATCTTCCCTTCGCCGTTATGTTGGCTCCACTGCCAGTGTCACTGTCAGTGCTTAAATTCCTGTTGCCAGATTGTGAAGATTATATTACCTAATAATGTAATCGGTATTTACCGTATAATAAATACGGTAAATACTGATAATTACGGGTAAATCTGTACACATAGCAACCCTCAACGCTAATTTGACAGATAGACAGTGGAGCCAACATAACGGCGAAGGGAACTTTTAGTTGAAACACTCTACCATCGGCTACGGCACTTGAGTGTCTAAATTTGCAAATGGCCACCGACTTATATATATATATACTTACAGTGGCAGTCTGAAAAAAACCAAATAGCATTTTATTCTCGCTTTCTAAAAGTATGGAGCACAGCACTTTATTATTACTATATAACTACAGTACTAATTATTCCACGCACATAAATAGTAGGTAATGCTAAGTGTATATTCTTTTATTTTATTTTACAAAATGTTTAGAAAATTAGGCTCAATCGATGTATAGAATGATTTATAATTGAATTTGTCATAAACTGTGTTCACGTTATTTACATAAATAATTTTTAAAATAAATATCAATAATGTTTTTCTAATGTTTTTTATTTATTTTGATTTTTTTTTATGTAATCCGACCGGCCAATATCACCTCCGAGAAGGTAGGTGCCATGCCGGAGACTTCTCTGGATTCCTGGCTATAGTGGACTAGAGGAGAACACAACCGAGTCTGCTATGCGGCCATCTTACATTCAGTACGGCGGCAGTAGAATGTGTAAATACGTGTTAATAGTTTTGCGAATCCATGCTGCCGGGTGTCGGGAGAATTGGAGAAGCATATGTCCAGCAGTGGACGGCAACACGCTGATGATTGTTCAATCTAGGATTTTATAATTATCTTCTTTTCCTCTCTTCTATATAATTTAATAAGCGGCTAAAGTAAAAAAAAAATATTGCATGAGCACCCACGAGGATTTCTAAAAGTCGGGGCCCATGAGTGTTATGTAAGTTGTGATTGAATTCTATTGTTATTTGAAATGCCTATAACATTGTTGTTGATTATTTCATATCTATGAAATTTTTTTTTATTGCTACCGAACTGGGGGGTGAGGCCACCAGGATCACCTAGAAGGATCCCCCAGGGGATCCTGGTGAACTCATCGGTTCATCAGGATCCCCTATAGGTAAAAGTAAGTTAAGTCGCTTTCACATTGAATAATTTTATAAAATTGGTGGCTCTGCCCGAGGTCGCAAGTCGCAACCTCAGGCGCAGCCAATTTCACCCCGAGGATGTGACAGTCCGGCTTGGAGTTGGACTATGTTGCTGGGGAAAGGCTATTAACCCGCGATTTGAAGATGCGTGGATTGTAGGAGTGGGGGAAGATATTCCCTGGGAGCCCGTTCCACACCTTTGCAGCGCGGCACAAGAACGATTTAGAGAATCGTGCAGTTCGAGGACTCTTCCGTCGACTACAGAGGGGTGTTCCGCGAGAGTATGGCGGGTTTGGCGAAGGCGAACAGGAGGAGGAGGGATAAGGGAAGCAAGTTCATCAGAGCAGCGGCCATAGTAGTACCGATAAAACAGGCTCAATGACCCAACGATACGTCTGTGCTTTAGAGGTTGAAGGTCCTTTGCGAGTACAGAGTCACCAATGAGGCGAATGGCTCGTCGCTGAATAGAATCCATATAGGTATAATTTGGCTTCTGGTAACTATAATATAGTTATCTTGTCCAAATGGTGGTCTATGTTGCGCTGTAATTTGCCAAATTCCTCGCAGCACAACACCGATTACTCTACTTACCCCGTTTTGTCCGGATACAGCGTGTTGTATGGATGGAACAATTCACTTTACAAGCATAGCATTCAGGATAAAATTGAATTGCTGTTAGTTACATTTTCAACTTTCCGAGATATTAAAAAAACTGTTTTATTTCTAACATAGTCACATATATTAAATACAAATTTATTTGCCGTGCTAAAGGGCGACAGGCTAGCCACCTCTCACCTTGGCACGGTACTTCCACCGAGTCATGCAGCAGGTGGGCCTTCGTGTCTTACTTGCTGCTTGATCGATTTAATCTTGTTAGAATACTTTGCGAAACGTGGTGGTCGGTGTTGTGCTGTAATTGACCAGAGTTCTTGCAGCACAACACCGATTACTCTGCTTACCCCGATTGTCGGGATTCAGCGTGTGTGATATGTAAATTTATTTATTCATATCAAAGTTAGTGTGTTTAGTGATTATTTTATGTTATAGTGTTTTTTTATTACCATTAGTTTTCTATACAACATAGCCCCCTTTTAACAATCAACATATTTTTCGAGCTCACAAATAAATGACTTCCTGTGTATGAATTCGTTCCCTTTTTACACTCATCGATGGAGCTGCTGTTCAAGAGCCCGAATCGATCAAATAATTCGGCCAAAAGTGTATCATAGCCCCCTTTTAACAATCAGCGATTCAATTGGAACCAGGATGGCCGGAATCCGGGATGTGTAAGTAAAAGTGCAATAAGGATTTAATAAAACTTTTATTGTTTAAAAATAAGTAGTTAAAATTATCTCAATGCAAAAACGCAGTTGGTTGTATTTAACACCAGTTCTATTGCGATCACTAAGGCAAAAACACTATTTCTAACAGCAAACAATATGTACAGACGCTCGACGTATAAATAAGCACGGATATAAAGTTCGGATGCAGGTCAATTAATTAAAGATTCAACAACTGTACATTTTTAGCTTAATTTTAGTGTCCTTCCAGGATTTCGTCTAGATTAAAATGGGTTTTATCGTGCTCGTGCACATGGTAACAACTTTAATTCTATTCACCTGCATCGGACGCCCCCTGGGGGTGTCGTCCACTATAGCCGTCACCGCAAGTGTTGGTTTTAGATGTTGTTTATGCTGTTTAAGAGGGTATCTAGTCCATGATTTTCTTTATTTTGACCAAACAGTAAGTAGTCAAGTCCAAGTAGTTTATCTGGTATAATATTTTTTTTTTTCATTTATTTAAGGACACGTCCATACGATAGTAATACGAACTCCGGATTATATAAAAAAATATATATAAATAACTGAAATATAACATAATGTAATTATAGTACACTATATTCAGTTCAAAAATAGTTTTTGTCGTCATTTTAGGAGTTCTTACTATGGGGTGGGGGGGGGGGGGGGGGGGGGGGTCAGTCTTACTAAAGTGGGGGTCATGTCCTTACGTTAATCATCAATATAAATAAATCTGTAAGTGATGATCATGGAGTAAGTTACTTTGTTTTATGAAATACTGCGTTTGTAGACTATGTATGGTACTAAAACAAATTTGACGATTTTTAGAAATGTTCTCTGTATGTAGGTATGTATGTTCCTCAATAACTCCTAAACCGATCATTCGAATTCGACGAAACTTAGTACAAGCATATTTAACTATACGTGACGCAGGATAGGCTAAATAAAATGCAGTTCCAGTTACGCTAAGATGTGGCTTCCTTACTTTCTTCTTTTTAAATACGAATTTCGCGCGAGTGAAGCCGCACTTCACTATAAAGAATTATGCGATAAAGCTATTTCCTATAGAACCGTCCATTGTTGCAGATGTTGAGCCCAAACAACTATTTTCAGGTTATACATTAAAAAAAAACTAAGATCCAATATACACAAAATACAGCATAGACAACATCATCACCCGATAAAATTCTTGCGCGGTTACAGCAGCGTAATATATTTACCTAGTCTAACCTAGCACATACAACAACACAACACTTTCACAACTCATCCACCTCCTAAACAACCTGCCCTGAATACTCAACACTGTGGACATGGCACGAAACATTGAAAAAAAATACTGGCTAAGTTTGGCTGACTATAGTTTGAAATCCGAAGTCGGCGGGTGGCCGAGTGGTCTTCTCGTCAGCTTCTCTTGCGAGAGGTCCGAGGTTCGAATCCAACCGGCGTGTACCAATGAGTTAAAAAAAACCGTGCATATACCTTCACGCACTGCTCCGTGGTTCGGATTTAATGTAAAAATGTAGGTCCACCCACCGGGTTGACTGAAATTGCCTAAGGCAATAAGCCCGCCCTTGCCACACATTAAGTGGCATAAAGTGTATTATTATTGTTATTAAATAAATACGGTCTTTTGGGCCAACTTGAACGGACAGACTTGAAGATGAACTACACACGCCAGTACAAAGCGTCTCGGCCATAAAAGTTAACAATGGAAATACTTAAGGCCCCGTCAACCCGTATTCACCCGTACTCCTCTTTCAAGGCGCCGCTTTCGCTGGTTGGAGTAGGATGCAACACAATCAATCTATCAAAAAGTAGGTTTTTATTTTTTTATTCCAAAACTAAGGATCGAAACAAAAAAGTAAAAAGCTACCTACGGATTTAGATGTGTCATATTCAACAAATGAAATAGATTTTTTCCAAAGCTATGATTTGGTCACGTTGCTTTAAATACGTTTTTATAACTAAATTCAGAGGCATGTTCATGATTTTTTTTCTATCGAGCGAAGTTAATCAAATCGTGTTTTCAAAAAGCTATCGATCTGCGCTGATAGATGAAGTTTTACATATATTAAAACCGAATCTGTCAGGTGAGTAATAGTGTTGGTAAACTTCTTGAAATTCGAGTCAGACGCAGCCTCACGTCAGCTTAAGAGTGTTAGAAAACTAGCGTGCCAAATCAGAGGATTCCAAATAACTAGGTACTGATGAATGTCAGCAGGTAAAAAAAATAACTGGCGCGTTCGTGGATTAAACTATCTGCACAGAACTCTGAGTGTTTCCATAACTGCAAATGTTAGTGACTAGCGGGGATTATATTTTTAACCATTGGTTTTCGAGAAAGGGCAATGCCACATTTTGTATGGAAGGTGGCGCCTTTTTTTTTCGCGCGGCCATCAACCAAACCTGGTTACTTTAGTTCAGAATAATGTTACAAACAAAACTTGTTATGACATGTGTATGCCTAAACTCAGTCCGAACGAAGTTATAAAAACTAAACCTGATGAAAATGCATAGAAACATAATATTATTCGAACTTCTGACCCTTATAACTTCGTTCGGACTGAGTGCATAGTTCGTGCATCGTTCGGACCAGGCATATGCATGTCAGTTTTGTTTGTAACATTATTCTGAACTAAAATAACAAAGTGTGATTGAGGGCCGGGAAAAAAAAAACTATGATAAAAAAAAAGGCACCAATTTTAGACAATGCCTTTTAACAATGCCAATGCTTTAACGATGAAAACGTGCCACTGGGTATCTAAACAGCTGATTATTTGAGGTCATTCGCTCTCATGGTCGCGCGCCGCCCCGCGGTGCGCCCCGTGCGGTCATTTACTCTCAATGGCATAAAATAATCTGCAATTTAGGTACCTAGTGGAACGTTTTCAACGTTAGAGCATAGACATGCTTTGTTAAATTTATCGAAAGCTAATGCTAAAAAATTTTTTTTTCTTTTGCTTAACTTCTTTATTATGATGAGTATGTGTCCCTTCCAAAATATTTGCGGTTAGTATGGAAAGACGCCTATATAGGCGGAAAATAACTGTTTCTATTTCATTTAGGCGAAAATCGAGTACTGTGTTATTTACTTAATAAATAAAAACAACTATTTGTACCTATTTTTAGAATATTCATCATTATTTCTATTTTATTATACATAAACATACACACGGAAATTCAAAATTTTCTGGGGAAGTTGTCATATAAAAATTGCATTTGCCAGAAAGGCTGTCTTTGAAAAATTGTTTTGCCGAAAAATGTCGCAGCTGCGGAGAGTAGCACGTTAGTATGGAAACGCATCACAGCTAGTGATGCAACGAGTTCGAATATGGATATTCCTATCCGTCGAATACCATACATAGAAAAATGTCCCTTAATAAAAAATTTCCTGTAGTTTATTTTGAATATTAAAAACATAACCTGTAAAAATTTAAATTGCGTGGTGTGTTTTATTTCCTTTGATCATCTTTGACTAATAATTGCGTGCAGCTATAGTAGAATCAAGTATGCGTATTCGTCGAATAGTACAAACAGTATTCGTATTCGTAAAGTAGTATTTGTTGCATCACTTATCATCACTAATCGCACGTGTGACAATTCTGCGATACGTCTCTTGGCTCCCCAAATTATTAAATATCCTCACACCTTGGCTTCCGTGCCATTGTTGTCGCGCGGATACGCGCGAAATTTGGTGCGGACTCGAGAAATTTGGCGCGGACACGTGCGAAATTTGGCGCGCCCGCGCCGCGGCCGGCCCTTCCGGAAGTCAACGGACTCAGTTTGGCGGCCGGACGGCCCTTCCAGAAGCCGAAGAGGTCAATGCAGAGAATTGTCACCAGAGGCGCTACCGTGCGTTTTTATTTAACATTTTACCTATCAACTAGTTAGCAATTTAAATTTTTTGATTTAAATAAATACCACATAATTTTGGAATCAATACGCATTTTTCAACATTATAATTACTCTTATAATCTTACGATTTAATCTTCTGTGTTTTATCCAGTCCATTACAGTCCAGTACAGTCCAAACGGAAGTCTCCGGTATGGCACCTACCTTCTCGCAGATAATATTGACCAGTCGGAGCATTTTTTTTTTATATGGAAACTGACACAGTTGGCTACATCACCTACAACATCATTGATGTCAGCCCATAACACCTAGGTGAATTACGTGCCATGTTAGTGCTTCCCTTCATTTTGTCGGCTGCACTGAACTGGACGGAAAACACGAAGTATTTACATAGCCGTTTCGACCGACCTTTCTTTCAGTGCGGTGGTATCAACCCGGGGGATTAAACCCTACCACCTTGTGTGCTTTGGCGCCTCCGACTCCAGCCATATCGGATTACATAAAAAGAATCATCACTACATAATTTCCACAATACTGCCAATGTGCGGAAAATATAGCTTAAAATACATAGGTATCTGTAAAACCACTATACAACAACAGCGCACGCATCTTAAGACGAGACAGAATAAATCTTTATCCATACAAAATCGTCTTTCGGCATTTATTTTATCTAGATCTAGCCCCCTAAACCTTATCCGATTTTTACAATTTGTTTTTCTTGTCTTAGAGACAGTCCAATCTACGTTCCTGTAATTTTTTTGTTTAGATGAAATATAGGTACCTACAACACCGGAGCTAAAAAAAATTATTTCGACCGAAAACATTTGATTTTTTTTTATGTCATGAAGTTCATTAATCTTTATTAAGTCATCACTTTAGATATTTAAAAAATAAAAGACAGGAACATAGATTCGAATGCCCTTATTACAACAAAAAAAGAATTGTAAAAATCGGATAAGGTTTAGGGGGGTAAAAAAAATTAATGCCGAAAGACGATTTTGTATGGAGAAAGTTAACTTCCGTCTCATCTTAAAACTGTCCGCCAATTAATTTCGGACAATCACATAAATCTCCGACTGCACTGCCGTTATTGTACAGTTCACTAATAAAATACATATTTATACTATATCTAGCGTTTCAGATCTACTAATCTGCACAACATTTCAATATACATATTGTATCAAAATTACAAGATATTCTTTACAATCACAACTACCACAGTATCGAAAAATCGCTAAAGTGTTTTAAGTATACTAGATAATATTTTTCCTGGTGAATGTATATTTTTACAAAATCGCTCCGTTGACCCCGACATATTATACATAGATATTTTTGAAAGATAATCAAGTTTGGCTGCACAATTTTAAAACACAAATTCAAATTGCAAAAACGGCAATGTTTGTATATTTTTAAATCTTTGATATGTCCCATAGTGGAACAATTTTATTTATATAAAATTGTATAAACCCACTCAACGGGAAATAAACGATTTTGACTTTGACTTATGACATATAAACATGTCTCCGTAAATTATGCTGTTAGGTTAGATCTACAGAAGTGTTGCCATAGCGTCGTGCGTGACCATACATGCAAAAATAAATTTCAATGTCCTATTACTTAGGTATCGGAAAAAGCTTTTTTTTTATGGAAACTGACACGGTTGGCTACATCACCTACAACATCCGTGATGTCAGCCCATAACACCGGGTGAGCTAAGGTGCCATGTCAGTGCTTCCCTTAATTTAATGTCGGCTACACTGAACTGGACGGAAAACGCGAACTATTTACATAGGCGTTTCGACCGACGTTTCATTCAGTGCGGTGGTACCAGCCCGGGTGGGATAAACCCTACCACCTAGTAAGGTAAGAAGGGAAGGAACCTTCAGTTTTACGTGGAATCCGATCCACGGTCAGCCTCCAACGGTCGAGCGGTCACCCATCCAAGTAAACTGACTGCGCTCAGGGTTGCTTAACAACAGTCGACCGACCGCACCACTGACCTACCGAGGCTGACAAAAGCTTCAATTAAAAAACGATTTTTCAATCGTGCTGTGCCATATTTTTTCTCAACTATGGCGAAGTCAGTAAGGGTACATTTTTAGTGAATATTTTCGACAGATTTGTATGAAGAAATGTGGCCGATACTACAATCTTAAGACAGCAAACCTTTCATTATCTCCATACTTACTGAATATTCATAGCAACTTGTATGTGGCGCTAGTAAGACTAATTTATGAACACCTTGGAATATCATCAATCACATTAGCCTACAGCCTAACTCCCATACTGGGAATATCGCTATGTGATATACAATGAAATGAAATGAAATTAAAATATACTTTATTGCACAAAATGTGACAAAAGGCAGATTTAAAGCCTGAAGCATTGATTTTATGCATGCCTGGGATTGTGATTCTGGGGGGATTAAAAAGTGGCCTTAAATCGGTCACGTGGTATGGTTACATTCGCTAACCTAAATCCTGTGAGGATTAATTTTCTTTGTTTTATGTTCAATTTATTTTCTATGTTCAAAGAAGAATAGATCGCTTTGGCCCCCACCGAAAGCAAAAAAATACTATGTCATTGAAAAAGTACCATTGTTATGTGTTTTTTAATGTAACATGACATGTTTTCCCTCATCACTATACTGCATATGTTCCATCACGCCTTGGTGAACTAGATGCCACATCGGTGCTACCCTTCGGCCGTATCGGCTATAGTGAAGCATTTAGCAACAGACTTTCCTCACGTCAATTGGGAGTAATCCGTTGGAAACTTTCAACAGTAGAAACTTCAAAAAAAAAAAAAAGAAAACATTTACAAATTTACTTAAATCAAACAAAGAAGTGGCTTATTTGTTTTTAAAACAGATTGCCATCTAGCTGAACTTAACAAAAAAAAAAAAAAACATAGCTGCGTTATGTTTTAGCAAAGAAAAGTTTGGAAAGCGCAATGTTAAATAAAACAATAAAATTTACAAGTATTCTATATTGTCTATAAAAATATAGATACATAATATAGTTCTTCTAAATTAACGTCAACAACTAGGACACGATGGCTCCAAATATTGTGATGATTTCGTATTTATAAATAAAAACAAAAGCCAAATCATTTCACACTGTACAATAAGGAAAATTCGCTTCATCATGTATGTACTCAAGTAATTAAAGAAAAAATGTATAAAATCGTTAATTTTCTGCTTAAACACAAACAACATAATCGGTTAAGTGACACTTAAGATTTAGTATTAAGTAAGGATTGACAAATTCCGGTTAGTTAGACTAGCCTATGAGATTTTCGACAAACACCCTGAATATGCAAATGTTGTACTGAATACACAAAATATGTTGTACAACATAAGGGAAAGTACCCATACCACATGACCGATTTGGGGGGAGGGAGGGGTTTGCCAAAATACCACGCTGGGTCACTTATTCATCCTGTCGGGGGTCGTCCTTTAATCACGCGAGGTTCAAACAGGGGGGGAGGGGGGTCAAAAAATACCACGATTGATCACGTTGGGGTGGGGGGGGGGAGGGTATATTGTTGACAATCACATGTATTTTAATGTACTTAATTATTTATTAATATAATGATTTTCCGAATCAGATTTTATGATATTTGTTTTGTTAAAACAGATGGGGGGGGGGGGGGGGAAGTGCCCCAAAAACCTCACGTGATTAAAGGACGACCCCCTCACGTGGTATTACAAAATATAGTTTAAAAAGACTAAAAAAACGCAGCAGCGGCGGTCAAAAACAGTCGCTTCGGTGGCATGGACTGGCGCTGTTTTTCCTAAGAACCCAACAGTCAGTCAGCATGTAAGCGTCCACTGCTGGACATACGCCTCTCCAATTTTCCTCCAGGTCTCCAGCGATACGGAGCTACCGCTTTCCGCCGACTCGACAGGCACTGTTCAATTACAACAAAAAGTGTTCATTTGGTCACATTGAAAAGTGAAAATACAACCCGTTAATGCTTAAACCACACAAATACATTGATAAACAGCAAGTGGTGAGATACCACGTTTTTACCACGAGGCTTGTCAAGATATCACGCATGGACACTGGGGGGTTCACGAGTGGCCTAAAATCGGTCAAGTTGTATGGGTACTATCCCTAACATTACTAGAAGATATTATGATATTATGTTAGTTTAGCAAATGTTTAACACTTTTTTATCATCGCCTACTCCACCCTTTATGCCTCCGTGAACAAGATGGCATGGCAGTGCCTCCGTTTGGTCGCGTCGGCTACACTGGACGGAAAAAACGAATTTGCATAGCCGTTTCGGCAGACCTTCATTCAGTGCGGTCGCACCAATCTGGATGGGTCAAGTCAAACCCTACCACCTTGAGGTAAGGGAAGGGGCCTACAGTTTTACGTGATATCTGAACCATGGCCAGTCTCACGGCCACATAAGTCCACCTTCTACAAATAGATACATTTAAAATTTATTTCCATTTTTTTTTTTTTGGTGTTTGCTAGTTGTATTTGGGGCTTTGGCTTTTTAAAAATATTTTTAAAAGGCTTTTTTTAAAAGTCAGCATTATCATCATACGCCGTTATCGCGGGGGCACGAACAAACCAAGGTTATGCTCAAATAGGGCGGAGAGTCCCGGCCAACACTAATATATTTAGAAGGTCACATTCGTGCCCCCGCGATAACGGCGTATGATTATCATTATTAGTTAGCCATTTTATAGCATGTCCTTTACATATAATATTGGAGAGTCACCCACACAAAGTCCGACCGCACACGATGCGCTTCACTTCGACAATCAACCGTCGGTGCACAGCACCACCGGCCTACCGCAGTTACAGTATAGCTGTATATGTTTAAGTTTAATGGCAAAGGCACTGTCGTGCCTTGTGATTTATTTTAAATAAATGATTTAATATTATAAATAAATATACAGTCATTCTTGTGTTGGGAACATCAAAATTTTAGACCAGGGTGTGGGGGGCACTGTCGTGCCTTGTGATTTTATTTTAAATAAATGATTTAATATTATAAATAAATATACACTCATTCTTGTGTTGGGAACATCCAAATTTCAGAACAGGATTAACAAACATATTTTGTTATCATGTTTTAAAGAGGGTATGTTTCTTTTATACCAACGCTAAGTCAGATTTATCAAGGGCCAAACTTTTTCAGAGCTTCAATATAGACCTTAGTTGATTATGATAAGCCCTGGGTTGGCTATTAAAAATTATATCAAGAGTATATTGGCAATTCGTGCGTTTGACTGCGCGAATTGCCAATATACAGACAATATACAATGGAAAAAAAAAAGTGTGAGTCGAACTCGCGCACCGAGGGTTCCGTATCGCCGTGTCATGGTCAACGCCACTCACGTCATCTACATATGTATTAGTTAAAATGCTTCATACTCTTTTCGGTAGATACACTTTTTAGTTTCTTCTATGTCGACCCCATGAATTTTATATACCCATATCGGATTACATAAAAAAAATGCGTTAGAGTTTTTCTAACTGACTGACTGACTGAACCAGAACTGCACTGACAGACTGACTGACTACACGCAAATACAGTGCCCGCCAGTAAATAATGAATATCGAGTTTTAGAAAGAGACAATTCAGTTGTAGGGCATCGTCCCTGTCGCACGAACTTCCGAGGGAGGCAATGGCGAAGCCGGACCTCCGTCTCGCCAAGACGCTGCTCCGTGTCCATAGAGCAAAACTACGTATAGTGATAGACATGCTTACTGGTCACTGTACACTTAACAGACACCTCTATGTAATTGGAGTAAGGGACAGTCCACTGTGCAGAGCATGCCTGCAGGCGGACGAGACACCCACCCACGTGCTGCTGGAGTGCGAGGAGTTGGCAGACATAAGGGCGAAGGAGCTGGGAGGCCCTGCTACACTTCGAGAGGTGTGCCAGGACCCAAAGAGAGTGTGCCGCCTCCTGGAAGAACTCGGCTGGTTGGAATAAGGCCGTAGGACGCGCAAAAGGCCTGCAATGGAGTGGGCTTAAGCGCGGAGAACGAGTCCGAACAACAACGAACTCCCACGTCTCTGCGGGACAGGGACGACGCTCTACAACCAGATTTGTCTCTTTCTAAAGCTCAATGTTCACTATTTACTGCTGAGTATTGCACCTTAGAAGTATAAGACGTGCAACTTTTTTTTATTATTCGCTGGTGTTTTCCGAGAATCAGGACACATCCCAACAGAATCGGGACAGATTTATTTATTTATTTATTTATTTATTTATTTTAAACACTGACAGCTGACAGCTGGTGCGTGTATTCTGTTTTTTAATTTATGAGTGCACTTGTATTGTTTTTAAGTTTTTTTTTTGTTTGTTTTTTGTATTGTTTTTTTTTTTGTCTAATTGGTTTTTTAAAGAATTAACTGAGGGGGCGCTGACGGTGTCCTCAGATAATTTGTTCCAGGCCCTTACGACCCGGTGCGTCAGAAAATGCTTCCTGGGGTTGGTTCTATGTGTGGGCCTTTTTAGTTTTAATGAGTGATGCGAAGACGTTCTTCAGTGCTCCTTTCATACATTGACTGTAGACTTGGTACATCGTAGCATTCTTTTAGGATTTTATAGGTTTCTATAATGTCTCCTCGTTGTCTCCTTTCCTCAAGAGTTGTTAATCCCAGTGCCTGTAAGCGATCTTCATATGTTTTATTTTTAATTGATGATACCATCTTTGTTGCTCGTCGCTGTACTCTCTCTAGTAGTTCAATATCTTTTTTAAAATATGGACTCCAAATTTGGTAGCCATATTCAAGTAGTGGTCTTATATATGTCTTGTAGAGTTTCAGAAACAGTTCTGCGGTGATGGAGGAGATGGCTTTCCTTATTGTATAGAGAAGTGAATTTGCTCTTTTCACTAGCTCAATTATGTGCGCTTCCCATTTTAGATGATGATGGACGAACGCTGATGTAATTAGACAGAAGAAATGGATATTTCTCTGTTTTTAGCATGCATTTTCTAACCTTGACAGCTGTCATTCCAATGAAGTAAGAAGAAATACTCATAACAAACTATGGGGTCGTCCTTTAATCACGTGAGGTTTTAGGCCACTTTTTTCCCCTCCCCTCCCCGAACAACGTGAAATTTTTGTACCCCCTCCCCCCCTGTTTGAACCTCGCGTGTTTAAAGGACGAGCCCTATACTACATTAGTATGTCTCATGAGATCGAAAACATTATTTACAATGACGGTACATTGTGGTATCTCGGGCCGGTACTTAGCCCCACTGCAATCTCTCCCCGTGCATGTCGTAAATGGTGACTAAGGGATGAGGACAAGATGCCGTGCTAAAGGGCAACAGGATAGCCATCTCTCACCTTGGCACTGTCCTTCCACCGAGTCATGCGGCAGGTGGGTCTTCGTGCCTTACTTGCTGCTTGATAGTTATCTTGTCCTTAATACTTTGCTAAACGTGGCGTTCGGTATTGTGCTGTATTTACACGAGTACTAGCAGCACAACACCGATTACTCTGCTCACCCCGATAGTCGGGATGCAGCGTTTGGTATGTATGTAATTTACAATTTAAATTGTTACTTTAGTATATGTACTCACACCCCAACCGCTGAGGGGCACTTTAATCAGTTCAAAGTTCGAAGTGTACCCCTAATACAGATTTATTCTAAAGCAGCAGGTTTGCAGTGTATTTCTTGAATTATATTAAATAAATAATTTTATTTTAAACATAATATCTTTCGTATTTACTCTGTCCAAAGTTACCCGACAACATAATCTTTGATTTTCAAATTATACAAATAAAATTGTACGAATGCCGTCAATAAAGTTTGGAAAAGACTGTACTTATGGCCGTTTTCATCACATTTGATTAAGTCTTGTCCAAAGTAATTTTTCAGTTAAAGTGGGTTTTCACATTCGACAGGAGTTAATCAAACCTACATTTCAGCCCATGGTGATGAAATCCGTCCTTAGCTTAATGTTATCCTGAGTACTTAAGGTCCAATTCAACCGAGTCATTTTAAATTGTGATTATTTAATCGAGCCTTGTAAAATCACTAACTTCCTATGCACTTTGATTATTAAAAATATAAACATGCTCTATTCTAATTTTGAAGAAAACTTTAAGTGAAAAATGTTTTTTCGCCAAAACTTCCTCCAAAAATTATAAAAGACTTTGAAATATTAATTATTTACTCACCTAGTGAGAAGACTTAAATATTTTTGTGTTAAAAAAAACAGCAATTTAAAAGTTGTGCAACTCAGGCTAAATGTGTTTGTATCATCTTAAAAATAATTCATTCGGTGAAACGGACCCTAGAGTTCACGTCCATTATATATAAGAGTATATTGTGTTGCGATATTTGCAGAAACTTAACATACTAATAATACAATATTGGGAGCAACTCTTAACTTCATTTATTCTATAGATATAGATCAAAAACCTTATTACTTACAACACCCACAATCAACACAATCCAAAATAATATGTTCTTATAATATTGCAAGTTAGCCTCATCGCGCATCACACTTGAGGCCGGATGCCGTTAATGCGTCGATATGATTTGCCGTTGCCCGCGCGGAGACTCGCACGGCCGCGCGCAACGCGTCCGCCGCGATCGAGACGTTCAATACAATAGTCTTAATGTTTAAAAATGTAAAACCTCTACATTACACTAGCCTAGTTCAAACAAATCTTTCCAAACAACAGCGGCTTATTGCTCATTTACTTAAAGGCATTGCACTCACACTGTTCGTGTCGGAAACCGGCTCGCCGAGCAGCCGGCTCAGCTGGAGGTCGAGCGAGGCGGCGGGCGGCGGCCCCGAGCGCACCGACCCCGGCCCCGCACCCTTCCCGCTCTCCTCCACGTCGCCGCCCACGCCGAACATGTCCTCCCCACTCATCATACCCTCGTCCGACTCCAGGTAGCCGAACGGCCCCAGCTGGATATCGGACGCGCCGAACATATCCATCCGCTTCGCCTGACTCTTGACCGAGTCACCCTTATCCGTTTCCTTAGCCGACGCGTCCTTATCCGCTGCGGACGTAGCGCTCTTCTCGAGGGCCTTGTCGAGCCCGAGCTTGCCCTTGTTGAGTGCGAAGTGCGAGTCGTTGCTGGAGGAGCCCTCGTCCTGCAGCTGGCTGAGCAGAGTTCTGCTCGCGCGCGACAGTCCCCCGCGCTCACCGAATAGTCCGCTCGACTCTTCTAAAACATAACCACAGTCACAACACATACGCAACGAGCACTGAGCGAGCACATGTTACTTGATAAACGTTTGCTGCTCACCGGTCGCCGCGTCGTGATGCCCCTCCGCCGGTTGACTCTTGGGCTTCTCGCTCTTGACTAGGTAGGCGTCGGTCTCGCTGTCGCTCGACATGCACAGCTCCAGGTGCAGCGAGCCGCTGTCGTCCGCCTTGCGCTTGTGCCCGACCGTGTCGAGCTCCATCTCCCAGTCGGTGACGCTGGACGTGTCCTTGGCGCTCTCGTTCTCCTTGTGATCGTTGCCCGACTTGTGCTCGTCCTCCTTCTCTATGCTGGAGATGGTGCCCTCCTCGAGCTGCCCCATGTCGACTGTGATCAGCGAGTCCATCGAGTTGGCGTTGCACGTCTCCTCGGAGATCTGCGTGTCGAAGAGGACTGGAGTGTCCTCGGTGATTGCCTGGACGGCCCGCTCCTTCGCCGGCTCCTCCGGTTGGCCCGATTTGGCCGTGTGACTGTCGAGGATCTTCGACATGGTCGTCGTCGGCCCCAACTGATCGTTGAGGTCGAGAACGATGACGTTTCCGGGCTTCTTTGCGCTGTCCGTACTCGGTTCGTGACTCTGTGCCTGCATTAACTTGTTAACGTTTTTCCCCATCACTATTTTGGACATTTCACTGTTATTTTTCGCGAACGATAACGTTTTGCCGAGCGGAGTTCCTTTTTGAACGACAATGACGCTTCCTTTCGTGGTCGATTGCCGCACTATCGGCGTCCCCAATAGCTTGGGTGCTATTTGCAAGCCTTGAACATGAGGTCTACTGCTGGTGCCCTGTGCCATCGACGTCTTCACACCTTCTATACCTACGATTTTGGTGTTTGTAGTGGTGACGGCGTTAGTCATTGACGGCCGAGACACAATAGTTACATTGCTGTTTGATTTCGTCATTTGACTGATGGATGAGCTTACTGGGACCAGCTTCATAGTCGCTGGCATACCCTTAAAGTGGAGTAGAGGCATAGTTTGCCCCTCGATGTTAGTCTTACCCCTCGCCTTGGCGGGTAGAACCACCATTTTCTGCCCGCTTTTTGGATTTAAGAGGAAAGTTTTAGTGGAGACTTTCACATCGTTGGCGGCTATGCCCTTGGGAGTTCCATCGTCGGCGGTCTTAGGGGATATATTGTTGCTGTCTACGGACACGGTGCCCTTAGTGATGGGTGTGGTGACATGAGAAGGTGTTATAATGATGTTCTTAGGGTTGGCTATGCTCTTCTGCATCGGCTTCTGACTTGCAGGCACAACGAGGACCTTCTCCATGCTCGAAGAGTTCAGACCGGCCGGTGCTTTACTCGGTATGTTGTGAACGATTTTTGTAAGCTTAAGTGCGTTAAGCCCCTTGCCGGCCGCATTCAAGGACTTCTGCGTAGAGTTGGGTCCTACGATAACCGGCTTCTTTGGAAGTACCTTCATGCCTTCCGCCGGCTTCTTGAGGATTTTAATTTCAGACATTTGTACTTTTTGCGGCGAGTGGGGTTTGTCGAGAGTCAGGTTGCCCTTTTTCTTGATGATGAAGTGGCAGGGCTTGCCGGCCACTGTCGGGGAGTGCTTGATGGGTGTGCTCTGAGCCTGCAGAGCAGAGGGGTCATCCGGTTGGTTGACTCCGAGCTCGTGGGGGGTGGTCGCCGGTTGTGCGAGGAGTCTCATGGTTGGAGAATCGCTGAGCAAGTTCTGTTGATTCTTGGGATCGTCTCCGTAGTTCTTCAGACCGACTGAGAGGATGGATTGAGCGTAGCTCGCTTGGAAGGTGGGGGGTGGTTGATTGAAGTCCATTTGCATCGAAATTGGATTCAAGCTGTATTGTTTAGAACTGAGAGGTGAATCAAGGTCGTGGGGGATTTTGGCCTGCGCTTTGGAGCTGGACTTTGTTCTCTCGGATGGGTTCTGCTTTCTCCGCTTGTTGGTGGAGCGTGGTGCGTGCGGTTGGTTTGCTTTACTGGACACCTTGCTCACTTGGTTGTACGAGTGTTTCGATTGCCCTGAACTTTTACCTAAAAACATTATATTGGTTAAAAACAATATACGAACATTTACACCTGTTTATTTTTTTATTTTTAGTGACATAATTTAAATTCATGTGAGATTGATTCTGCATTTGAATCTAAGAATTTCATTTTGAGGTCATAATTTTTTGTATTAATTGTTTTCTTGGAATATGTGGAGAAAATTTTAAATGTTTAACCTCTTGAATAAAAAAAAACTCAGAAATAAAAAATTGTTTTATTTCATATACAAAAGCAACACCTCTTTCTGAACACTACTGATTCATGCAATAACAAAAAACGATTTAAGAGTTGAGAAGCAAGTTTCATATGTGGAAAGAATCATTTCGCAAATGAAGTATACTATAAGAATATGCAAAATAAAAATGTATGGAACGAAAGAGGTATAAAAATATTGTTTTTATTGAAAACAGGACATGTAGCGCCGAGTCACCCATTAAAGGTGTCTAAAGACGGCCATGGACATTCGGTTGTATGCGAAGGTTGCGAATGCCATGCCGGTCTGATGCCCCTCTTGAATGACCCGAGACTGTCCTTGGCGGGATATATCGTCCCTCCCATGCCAAAACGACGAATGTGAAAAAAGGTCATTCTGAAAAAGGTCATGCCTTTTATTTGTAGTGCTAAATTAAACATTGTTACAAATTCGTAACTATGGAATGGCTAAAATTCAAGAACTTCTAAATTATATTAGAATTATTATTATTTCACAAATAATAAACATTAGTGTGTTTGGCACAGTAAAATCGAAAAAAGTCACATTCGTTATTATTTCACAACGAAATATCTCGGAGTATGGATAATTTTGAGATTCGTGACTTTGGCATTGCAAAGATTTGATAAAAATTCATGAAACTACATCAAAAGATAGATAAATAGAAATACTTTATTGCTTCAAAACATTTAACAGTAACAAACGATAAGTAATTTACATGAGGGGCAAAGGCAGACTTATCCCTTACAGGTAAAGGTAATTTTTTCGCCAAAATTGCACATTCGTCGTTTTAGCATGCGAGGGACAATATATGGGCAGGGAGAGCGTTCCGTTTACTGGTTCTGTAGAGGAAATATCTGAAGCAGAACCGTTTGGTACGTACCAGTCGGTGTTTTGGAGTAGTTGGAGTAGATCTGTGACAGGTTCAAGTGCTTCTGGTTGCTGACGCGGCTCGTGTTCTTGACGCTCTTGGCCGGCGTGGTGGCCACGTCGTCCGGCAGAGCGCTCATCTCAGGTTTCCTCTTACGGCTGAACACTTCCATCTCCAAGATCTAGAACAAGTTGAGCCATATCGGTCATTTCTGCTCTATCAAAGCTCACTTGCTCGGCGAAGGACGAAATGGGCGAGCATGTTTTGTGTGAGCGCAAGTGTACTTGACAACCAACGAAGGGAGATATTACGTTCTCCATTTTACATCCTCCGCCACCGTGGTACTACAAAGGGTTGGTAGCATCGTACTGGTCGCAAAATGGCATAGCAGCCTCGGCTGTGTTCTCCTCTAGTCCAGTATAGCCAGCCATACAAAGGAAAGCCTCCGTTATGTTGTATGACACCTACTCGGAAGTAATATTGGTTGGTCGGAGCATGTGTTAGGTGGGCCCCCTGACACAGCAACCCATACCACAGATTTCTTAATAGTTACTTCGAAACAGATAAATCACTCCATAGAAAAAGTTCCATACCTACATACATACATAACGGCTTTAATAGTCTAATGTTTCACGTCGCCAATCACTGCGCGCGAAAATGTACCTAAACGATTGAGTGTAAAGTGATTATTGCTTTGCAGCTGAAAGCAGTAACGTGAGCGCGCGCGTAGGTATGCTCCGCGCAGCTGTCGGCAGCACACTGAATTATGGATCGCCGGCGGTCCGCCGGGGATCCATAATTCAGTGTTAGCAAGTACATAGAGTGCATGAGGCCTGCCCATACCAGATTACATTGTGTGCCGCCTCCTGGAAGAACTCGACTGGATGTAGTAAGGCAGGACGCGCAAAAGGCCCTGACATGACATGTCACCTAGTTCACCCGGTGTTATGGGCTAACATCACGGATATTATAACCCCTCATGTGCGAGCGGACCCGATTAGCTGTCAGCCCTTGAGTGCGGCGCCATTTTGGCCAAAATAAATTTTGGTCAAAATCGGGTGCGCTCTGCGTTTTTGGCGATATTTCTAGACTTTTTTCTTTTAAACGTATATGAAAAGGTTTTATTTTCCAAATGTACATAAAATTTTCTATAATTTCATTGGTAATGTGTTTAATACTATCATTATTAAACTGGTTTAAAAAAATCAAGAATTTTCGGAACGGTTTTTGCCTAGGGGGTTACCAAAATTACGATACTTTACGAATAAATCGTTCCTCAGCGCCGAGAAACTATTGTAAATGAAGATTACTTACCCTTCCATCGTTTTTCACAAAGAAAACACCAAAAAATCCACAAGAAACCACTAAAAACACGAGGCGCACACGTCACCGTCCGCGAACACAGAGAGACCGACTGAAGATCGCTTGTCAATAATTATTTGATAGGACAAGCACATAGAAGTGTGTATTTTTAGGTAGCCTACTCTTTCATCAATTACTAGACATTCGTTAGAAGATTTAAGAAGGATGTTGCACGTTACAATAAATTATTTGTATGAAGTCGTCCGAGCCGCCCCGCGGGGGCGGGCCGCACATCCGACACAGCAAATGACACCGCCCCCACGGGGCCGTACGCACGTCAGGGGATAAGTGATGTAGCCAACAGTGTCAAGTTTTCATAAAAAAAAAACAACAACCAGATTACATAAAAAAACATTAATAATTAACACACATTACATTACATTAGCAACAGTGCCCAAGTACAAAAACTAAAAAAAAAAAAAAAAAAAACATAATAATTCATTATAAAAAAAAAGACTGATATGAACACATCAGCTAGAGCTGCTTGTTGATTAAAAAAAAATAAAAATAAATAAATTAATTAATAAAATAAATAAACATTAATAAAATATATTTCACACCTTGATGGACTGATCTTCCATAACGATAGGCGGATACAGCATCTCGTCGTTGAGGTTAATGTCAGAGTGTAAGGCACCCTCGGCGGTCTCGCCCTCCGCGTCCTGCATGTCCACGTCCTCGGCGCTCCGGGGCGCGACCAGCCGCTCAGCCTCCAGCCTCCTCTTCAGCTCTTCGTTCTCGGCCGCCGCTTGGAGCGCCACCTTCACATTACAAAGGCAAAGATTTGTTAATTCACAATATTATACGTCACACACATCGTTCCGCACCGCTCAAGGACTGAATTATTTTTTTACATTGAAAATGTCTTCGATTTCCAGCGAGAGAAGTGCGAATTCGCCCTGGTGTCGTGAGTTTTAAGGCTAGCTGAATATTTACAGTGTCAAACGACGCCCATCGACGAGGGCTACAAGACAGTGAAAAAATAAATTTAAAAAAGTTTGAGAGTTTTTCAGAAAATCACAAAAAACCGCTTAACCACTCGCGCGTCGCTGGGACATACGTCTGTCCCAGCGACGCAGTCGACCTTTGCCATACAAATATACACTCTTTTAATATGGGGATAAGGCTCTATTTTACCTCTAAAAAAAGGTGAAGATATGCTCTTCTCGATCTGATTCAATAGTTCAACTGATGACAACATCGCCTCGGTTGAAAAAAATAGTTTAACCACGCCTGGCAGTCGCGAACACCGCGACACTCACGGAATATGCGCGCGCGCGGCGTGCGACGCGTGAGTGGTTAAAATAGCTGTTTTCAGGGGGTTAAAAAGGGCACTTTAAAACACATTTCTAAACATATATTTTAAACTTTTACAATAGTTATTTTATTTTTTGTACCTATTAGCTTAAATTATTGTATATTCATGTTTAAATAAAGTATTTTCGTTTAAAAACTTTTATATGTTTATATTATAGATGGACTCAATATCTGGGAAAGTTTTTTTATTTTTTGAAAAAAGTAAAAACTTTGGGAGTCATGATTTTTTTTATTTTCCGTTACTCAAGTTACGTGTCATCTTTATCTTGCAGTGTGAGTTGTTAAAATGGTTTTCGTGTAGGTATGCATATATTTCAAAATTAAGAATTTTTTTTTATTTTGTTATAATTTTTCTATTTTTGAAAATTTTTGTAAATTTTTTAAAACTCACATTCAGTATGAAAGAGCAAGTAACTAAATTATGATCAAATTTTTAAATATAAATACATGTTAGTATTTAGATGAGTAGGATCTTCGCTTCGCTCGTCGAGTTCGTCGCTTCAGCCACACCAGGATATTTTCACGCTCACAGTCGGCGACTATCTATACGCTTATATTTGAATATGCCCTAAAAGTCATTTTCAATCTACCCAAAGGTTATGTAATGCATGAGATCTGTGAATTTTTTATGGTTCCGTGCCTTAAAAGGAAAATATGAATCATTATAAGATCACTCCGGTGTCCGTCCGTCTGTCATAGAGGTTTTTCTCAAAAACTAAGTACGGTAGAAACTTGAAATTTGGCATAATGACAGTTCTTGATGATGCGCACATATATTGTTCGTCAAATATTAAATAAAAATTTATTTTACATCAATAAGGGAGAAGGAATACATGTTTTATTTTCATAAATATATCGACATGTAATATACAATATATAAAAAAACAAACAGTATAAACGTTCATACATGTGTATAGAACATACATACTACATACAAACAATACATACTATACTATTCTAATCCACAAGTGAAGTTCTTTTGAAATAAATAAATAAATAAGATTACCTTATCCGCAAGTTCAGTGTAGGCGGTCTGCGGGATTCCCCGGGGCATCAGCGGCACCCGCCGCCTACCTTCGCTTATCCAACCTAAGCCGGTGTTGGGGCCTGACAACCTGCAATGGGTAATGTAACTATAGTAAACTTTCGAAGTATTAAACCTAAACTGGAATGACATAAGAGTCCTAATAAGGACCTTAACAGGCACTGCAGACTAAACATACACGTACAACGAATTGGCCTTAGCGACACACTGGTGTGCAGGTTCTGTATAAAAGAGGATGAAACACCCTACACGTACTGTGTGGGGTCGGTACTTAATAAGAATAGCCCCACTCTATCTCTCTCCGTGCATGTCGTAAAAGGCGACTAAGGGATAAGCGGCCTGCAGTCACCCCGGTCGACATGTGGCTTTCATGGAAGACATAGGCTGGCTGGGGTAGCTGGAGACTGCGGGGTTTTGCACGAAGGTCCCCAACCAAGCGGGATTAGTTTGCAGGCCTAGAGCCAACCCCAAACCAAAACAACAACAACAACACCCTACACATCCTATGTGAATGTGAAGTGCTCATTCACAGTAGAAGCCGTATTCTCGGGGGTTATATTTTTAACCCATGCCAAATACAGGTGTTCAACCTCAAGAATATAACTTGGTTCATAGCGAAAATCGGACTTGGGAGTGAGTCAGTTTTGACAGATCACAATAGATGTTCTTAGGTCGCAGTGACGACAAAGCTCAGGGGCCCTAACTCTCACACTTTAATCATAATCATAGTAAAGTTAAACGGTCCTGAGCCTTCTAGCCATAAATCACTCCGACCGGTTTCCATTGAAGACAATGGGTCTGAGACATAAAACTAGTTGCCTGTTGTAGTGACATTTATTCCGGCAAGAGCCAGGAAGAAATAATTTTAGTTAGTAAGTTGCTGGTTTTTTTAGTTTTCTTTTTATAAGATCTTCGGCTTCGGAGCCCCTCTCTGTTAGACCTGCGACGATCAGCTTGGCGCTCCGTGATGGCCTCGCTTGCCGTCTTGCTCCCCGTCGCTCTTCTGTTTCATCCAAACGGGCTTGAGCAGTGCGTACTCGAAACAGGTTCGGGTGGCTCATCATTTTCTGTAGCTCATGAATGCCTTTTTCTTTCGTGATTGTGGTGTAGATCAACCAATTTGTTGTTTGTTTTTCTTTTATATGTATTATTTAAGAAACCTTGACGGCGCACAACTCACAAAAGTTTCATCGCAAACGGATGTTTAACACGAATGCACACAGAACAAGCAGAGACATAAATTTTTATATATATATATATAGATGGACTAGCTGTGCCCGCGACTTCGTCCACGTGGAGATATCACGATGCCATCTACCGGATCCAATTGTATTTTCAAACCATCCAGGGACTCACTCAAATATACACACAAAATTTCATCCAAATTGGTCCAGCCGTTTAGGAGGAGTTAGGTGACAAACACACGTACAGAAAAATTATTATATAAAGATAATGTAAGATTTTAAATTATAATTCCTTATGGGTTATGATCATATCTTGTCTATTTCAAATTTGTCGGTGAAGCTGGACTTCACGAATGCGTCTTAAGAGGGTGAACAACTTTTGTACTTGTTCATTCTACGAAAGTTATGAAGAGTGTTGCAGACATTACAAGTTGCTTAAATCGGATGACTGTAGAATAATATTGGATATTAATCTTTTGTATGACATACTGCGCAAGCGTCTGCACAGCACGGCCCTCTTGGGTGCACTTGGGTCGTGCGTACCGGCCTGACACACTCGCCACACTAGCCTACTGCACGTACCCAAGCATAGGACCAATTTTGCAGTTTATTTATTTGGGAATAGGATTTAAGTCCCAAATTTTTTATATGTTTGTGATCTCTTAGTGGCTGCATTCTCCTACACGATAATTGCGTTGCATTTGAATTGCCCATCTTAGGTTAGAAAAAAACATAAAAAAATATTGGGCATGTTTTGTTCTTCCTGTAGTTAAAAAAATCAGTTTGTGCTTCTAAATAAGTGAATCCTCACTTCTTTTGCATAGTTTTGTGGATAATTTCATTGACAATAAGTTTAAATATAATATTTTGATCTAACTTCATTATTTTACTAAATATTTGAGTTTATGTGCGTGCAAAATTTTGCTAATTTTCACGCGCACGGAAATGGCATGGAACCCAAGGAGTATATGCATATTAATAAGTGGGAACTGCAATATCATTTACCGCCAAGATTTACTTTTATTGTAGGTATGTATAGGTTTCAGAGTGCTGTTCAAATGCCAGTTAATCTCGCCGTTACAACAATGCATGAGGAAAGCAAACAAATGCAAACAGCACGGCTACGTTTGACCTCAAACGACTTAACACACATATATAAATAAATACAATGGGATGAACACAATACAGTAGACATGCTGCGCTTACTGCTCCGCGATGGTTGCGAGCAGCTCATCGTTGGCGGCGCGACGCGCCTCCGCGCTGTGTCGGTCGCCGCCAATATGCAAAGCTTCCCTCAACTCCTCCAGGAGCTTACGGCGCCCGTCTTCCAGGGCGCCCTGCGCGCGAAACACGTTGATCATATTCGCATACGCCTCGAGCTCTGAAACACACAGAGCGCCCAATTAGAACGCGCCCCCCGGGATGGTCGCGCTCGCAACACAAGAATTGGCGCGTCCCCGCTAAAAATATATACCGAGCCTGCGGAGAGTTCGGCGGCAGTCGTCGCGCGTCATGTTGAGCGACACCGGCCACATGGCGGCGGCGGAGGCGGTACACGCGGCTCGGCGCAAGATAGACACACACGGCGGGCGCTTTTAGCGCCGATACAAGTCTCCACTGTTTACTTGATTTACTTCAAACGACGATTCCTTTCCTTCATTTTGACACTTCTTCTAGGAGATGCTAACGGATGGCTTGTGTATTGTCTATGATAATGTTAGAGGTGTGATTCGCATTTAGCAGGAATGTAAATAGTATTGAGTATTTAGTATTTGTATATTTTATTACATACCCGAATTACCATTCTGTCCACATTTCACTAGTGCGAAAAGCTTATTTGTCAGTTTCAGTAAATGTATGTTTGGATTTTTTTTTAGATAAAAGCCATTTCAATTCCTACGACAAAACAAAATATGTAGCCATTCAAGAGGCTATAGCTTGTTAAAATGTTGAGGTTGCATACAATTTTAGCGGTCAAAATTACAAGAAAAGCGCTAAAACCGATATATCTATATTGCATTATGTTTTGATTAGCCTACGCGCCTAGCCTACCCATTTCTCATTATTACATTGATAAAATAAATGTAATAATGATGATAGTCAATAAAAGTACAGATTCATCTATATTTGATTAGTATTGTGGTGGTTTTTTTTTTATAGAAAGTCAGCACGCGTATCTGTGCCTAAAACTTCAACGGGAGATCAGATACAGCCAATAACACCACAGCGAAACCACGCTCAGAGGCGCCATGCCAGCTATAAGGTGGACAAAAAGGTCGTGGTCTAATTTATTGACACGCCTTCGATCCCCAAAGTGGTAGGGAACACACTTACCACACCGGAAGATCGTTCCAAATTTTCGCCATACGACAAGATTTCGAAAACCGATGGGTTTTTAAAAGACGGGTTTCTACGACGTATATTTTGATGTTCCAGGCATGTTCTCTGAATGTGGCGGATATAGATAGGGGCAGGAGGGATGAGGGAATCTAATTCCTCAGGGCAACGACAGTGGCGATATCTATAAATAGGACATGGGACAATTGTTCACCTGTGGCGCAATTACTCAAGACCGGCTCAAGATGCGGATAGGGTGGCGTTGAATAGAGTCCTAGGAAGTTAACAAATAAAGGTAACCACCTTACCACAAGTGACTGCAGTACTCCGTCAACGCACGAACTTGCGTGTAAGAGTACGCATAGAATAGCAGGAACCAGAAGTGGTACGTATCAATAATTACTTCCGGAATAAATAAAATAACAATATTCATTTAATAACGATAGCGGATAAACACATCACTACGCATAGACAAATTCCTCAAAATATAGAATAAAAAATGTCATTTGGTATTTGGCAAATGCCAGGCAGAGATACCGCTGCGTTCAATTATAAGGTAAAATATGCACAAAAACAGAAACAATACCTTGAAAAAAATAATTGGTTGTCTGTAAAGGCGGTTTACGGGATAGTCTTAGTACATAGAGCAAAGATCAGTAATTCTATTTCCAGTAGAAAGATTAATCATCTTGTGACTGGCCATCAATAAACTTCTGTTGTCTGATCTTGACAGTTTTACTTCTTAAAACGTTTCCATGGTAACTTTGACTATACCGATTGTGCCTCTCTATCGCTTGTTACGCGCTCTCGCTTGCACACACAGGCTCAGATGGAACGTGACACGCTTTCGTGCGTGCAGCCGGTGATCATCAATTTATAAGACGTGACGTCAGCACGTCAATAACACTATAAAATGCCAAAAACTAGTCATAGTAGGGAGCGGAATACAGTGTAAATGTTTTCAAGTGTTTGCAAGACAAAAAACGTGCAGGATGTGAAAGCATTCCTCTAAGGCTCACTTGCACCAACACGAGTTTAAAGTTAAGTAGCGAGTTATGGATTTAAACGCGGTTCACACGTACAACGGGTACTAGTTTAACGAGTTTATATATTAAATTTGTGTTGGTGCAAGACGAGCTAAATGATGTAGTAAAGTTGGCTTCTGAACTGACATTTAGGTATAACGTTATGTCATTGTAGTGAAATCACATGCTCCGACCAACCAATATTACCTCCGAGAAGGTAGGTGCCATACCGGAGACTTTCCTGGATTGCTGGATATTCTGGACTAGAGGCGAACACAACCGAGGCTGCTATGCTGCAATATTACAACCAGTACGATGGTACCAACTCAGTCGGCTACAATTTGAGCCTACCACCTAGTAAGGGCAAGGGAAGGGACCTTTTTTTTTTTTTTTTTTTTTTTTATGGAAACTTGACACGGTTGGCTACATCACCTACAACATGCGTGATGTCAGCCCATAACACCGGGTGAACTAGGTGCCATGTCAGTGCTTCCCTTCATTTCGCGCCGGCTACACTGAACTGTTATTGGATGGATGACCGCCCGACTGTTGGAGGCTGACCGTGGTTCGGATTCCACGTTAAACTGTAGGTCCCTTCCCTTCTTACCTTACTAGGTGGTAGGGTTTATCCCGGCCGGGTTGGTACCACCGCACTGAGCGAAACGTCGGTCGAAACGGCTATGTAAATAGTTTGTGTTTTCCGACCAGTTCAATGTAGCCGGCACGATCAAAGGGGGAAGCACTGACATGGCACCTAGTTCACCCGGTGTTATGGTTATGGGCTGACATCACGGACGATGTATGTGATGTAGCCAACCGTGTCAGTTTCCATAAAAAAAAACCTACAGTTTTACACCGGTTCCGAACGGTGACGCACGGTAAACGGTGAAGAATTATTGAAAACAAATATATAAATAAATAAATAAATACTTAGAAAGGAAACTTATGAATAGGCTGTATGGTCCATGATCTTTGCCTTCCTCCCAAAGGTAAATACATCAACAACAACAAACAGACAACAACCAGTTTACAATAACAACAACAACAACAACAACATCAAACAGAATTTTTGAAAATGACAGCTAAGAAACGGCTATTTCAAAGAGTGGGCTATTTATTTCTTTTTGTTCTTCATCGCTCGCCTTCTGCTGGATTACCTGCTGTTTGCAAAGATAACACTGGCATAAAATATATTGCTGCGCGCTGGTGTACCTAGTGTAGACTATTGTGTAATTATTCATGTACCTAAATCAAGAATTGAAATAATGGACGCAGAAGAGCTAATAGAGTACTTCGTTACGCTGCGGAGAGGTTACGATCGTGCGGAGTTCACCGAACGCGTCAAAGAATTGGGAGCGCTTGTGGAGGCGGCCCCTCTGTCGCCAAACGATTTCGGCACATTGTTCCGCATCTGGCTTGAATTAGAAATACGTAAGTGTATTTATAAGCCTAGTTTATTTATTTATATTCGGAGGTAACCCGTAGCGTTGTAGGGCGCGTAAAAATATCCCACTCTAGCGATGTACGCGCAATGAGATAGTTGCAGGTACAATGATAACTCGGAACTACGTAAATAATAATAGTGTGGAGAGATGTCAGCATCCTCATAACTCCACTGTGTTACTTAGGTTCCTGTTGAGTAGATGTTGTTAATCCTAATAAATAAAGCAGAGCTTCTACGGGCGACTGGTTTCCACTGTTACATTATGTCACTAACTACTGAAGATAGTTTTAGGCCAGTGGTGTCCAACTGGTTTCGCCTTAAGAGCCACTTCCATGAAGCCCACTTCACACTTCTGTGAAGCCCAGCGGGCACCTTCAAGTAGGGACAGTACCTATGTATGGCGTTTTTTTACACACACATACGGCTGGACAGACACATGCACGCACACCTACGACATCACACCGACACGGCACTTGAGAGCACAGGCAGGCAGGAGAGTAGGCGCGGTGGGTCGACACATTCCGCGCTGGGACACCACCAACACTACGTGCATACTTAATCTGATTGTCTCTATGTACTTTGACCTTAATTAAAAGTGTATTATATACTATCCATACGGAGTATTATTTGGCCTCCTGTAACAGTTTACCAATAAATTTTAATGGGATACCTGCTTCGATCATACCTAAAATTTATAGATCCGTAATCAGAGTCACTCCATACAAATCTGCATAACCACTGTTTATCCCCACCACTCTATGGGGTGGCCGATTTTAAAATTAGAATTCCCTCTCAACAACTTTTTGGCTAAACTGTTTATTTTTAATTTAAGTTGTGCAAATGTATGTAAATAGCTGTTATGTTTCCTTATAAAATAAAATAAAAAAAAATACAAATAATAAAATGTAATGTTGGCAGCTATATCAGGATGGAGCAGTATGGGTGCGTGCGTGGTGCCGGGTACGGAGGTGGCGGACGAGCTGGTGAGGCTGGCGGCGCGCTGGCTGCTCGTGGGGCTCAACAGCGGCGTGAGTGCCTCGCGGCTCGGCTTCCTGCTCAACTGGCTCACCGGTGGGTCATGTTGTTGTGTTGTTTTGTTGTTATTGTGTTGTTTTATTGTTGCGCTGAGGTTTAATTGATGTTTTATTCTTCATTAGATAAATGCTTAACCAAATAGTCGGGTAAAAAGTAAAGAAAAAAGGGAAATCTAGATTTGATATGATTTGATATACAGTAGGCGCTCGGTAATCCGGCACTCAATAGTCCGGCACGCCCAGTAGTCCGGCATTTTTAGCCTCAGCTGACCCGCTCTATAATCCGGCACTACTGCCGGATTATAGAGCAGGGGGATCCGGGTGAGCATAGCAAAATTTGCTCTCGCGCTCAGTTCGGCCCCGACCTTGACAGCGAAACTGCGCGTCTGTTTTTTTTTTTGTTGAATTATGTAGTGTGTGCACGCAGTGTGCCATATATGTACATACATAAATGCTTTATATCCCATACAAATCCGTACTGTGTGGGGTCGGTACTTAATAAGAATAGTCCCACTGCATCTCTCCCCGTGCATGTCGTAAAAGGCGACTAAGGGATAAGCGGCCTGCAGACACCCCGGTCGACTTGTGGCTTTCATGGAAGACATAGGCTGGCTGGGGTAGCTGGAGACTGCGGGGTTTTGCACGAAGGTCCCCAACCAAGCGGGATTAGTTTGCAGGCCTAGAGCCAACCCCAAACCAAAACAACAACAACAACAACAACCCATACAAATCCAATAATCCGGCAGTTCCAGCAATCCGGCATAGGCGAAAAATGTGGGTGCCAGATTACCGAGTGCCTACTGTACTTACGGACATTATTTGTATTATTTTTTTATTTTCTCATTGGACTGAAAATAGAAACAACTTCCATAGCCGCTTCGACCAAATGTTCATTCAGTGTGGTGGTATCAATCAGGTCAGTTTAAACACTACCACCTAAAGGTAAGGCAAGAGAGTGCTTAATTTCACGATCGGCTGTCGAGCCATAGCACCGCCGTGCCGCCGAGGCTGACACAATGAAATGCCTTGTTTCAGCTGCATTGGATCACAACTTGGTGAACCCCAAAGCCATGGACGAGTGTTACACCATCTTCTACACCATCTTTCAGTACGAAAGACATGTGAGTATGTGTAGTTATGTAGAGTGTATAAATTAGTGTTATTTTTTTTCCTTTTTTTTTATTTTTTAGTTTTAATTAGTTTTATTTAACCCATCAATTATCAACTCAATTAAATGCTCTTCCCTCCCTAATTTTCACGCGTTACCGGCGCGCCAAGGCCGCAGCCGCTGACCTTGACATAAACTCAAATATTTCGTAAAATACTGAAGCTAGTTGAATAAACTCTTTTGATTCATAAAGTCAATGAAATTGTCTATGGATCAATGTCAAAAAACAGCAAAATAGTGCTTACTTGTTTAGAAGTACCAGAGATTAAATTGTTAAATGTTATAAACCCCCGCGCAGGGCTTATAACTTTTAACAATTTGACTTTAAAAAATCCCCGCGCGGGGCTTATAACATTGGAAGGGTTAATATTGTTTTATTCATTTGACAACTTTTTGTTTTTAATTTTAAGAACACAATTGAAATTTCAATTGAAGAACACGCTGTGTCCTGAAAATCGGGATAAGCAGAGTAATCGGTGTTGTGCTGCTGGTAAATTACAGCACAACACCGACCACCACATTTAGCAAAGTATTCGGACAAGATAACACGCTATAGCACGGCACCTTATCCTTATCCATTAGTCATCTTTTTCGACATGTACGGATAAAGATGCAATGGGGAGTATCCTTTTTAAGTACTTACTGGCCCCATACAGTACAAGGGTTACAATTAAAATGTTGATAACAATGTTAAATGTGACAGGAGAGAGGCAGCAACCCTGGAAAACACCTACGCAGTAATGTCCGTATCTTCTCCGTTTCACCTTTGTCACTAATGTACGCGTGTTGCAGGCAACGTTCGCAGCCAAACTTCTCTACACCCTGACTAAGCCGCACGACGTCACACGTCACTGGACTCAGCATCTTTTCAAGCTGCAGAAGACGAGGGACAGCGCGAGGGTAAGGTATCCTCTTAGCCCACAGAACAGAGAAATAATAGGGTCGCGTACCGGATACGGAACCCTAAAAAGAGCTAGATAGTGCAGGCAATAATTTGTCAGTCAGTGCAGTGTCAGTGCTTCCCTTCATTTCGTGTCAGCTATAGTGAACTATTTACATAACCGTTTCGACCGACACGGCGTTTCATACAGTTTTACGTGGAATCCGAACCACGGTCAGCCTCTAACGGTCGAGCGGTCACCCATTCGAGTACTGACCGCGCTCAGGGTTGCGTAACAACAGTCGACCGACCGCAACACTGAGCTACCGAGGCTGAGCATCAAATGGGCATCAAGACATACTCGTGGACCTCCGAGTTTTTTGTGAACAGTTGAGTAAACAACTTTAAATATTCTAAGAGGTCACAGCTTGAAACTCGATGTAACAAGCTTCTCAACCGAAGTAAGAAAACACTTCCTGACTAACAGAATTGTAAACAGCTAGAATAAACTGCCCGAGGAAGTTATTGAAGCACCCACAATAAACACATTCAAAAATAGGCTCAGCATAATAAGCAGCTCAGCTCAAATAGCAACAGCAGTGATCACCATAGACATGGACACATCAGCATATTTGAAGCTGCTAGTGGATTGACAAATAATAAAATAATAATAATAATAATATGAATGAAGAGCCTCTATGACCACCTTAAGAGGCTCTCGCTGAGTGGTTGGGTCAAGGGCCAGATCCAGAAGGCAGCCCTGCTCGACACTGCACGCATCGTCCGGAGGTTCCTCTCTTTGGGACCCGACCATCGGTAGCCTGGGCTCGCCCCGCCGCCGGTGGTGGAAACTCCGTTTGTTTTTATATTAATTTTAGGTTTTAATTAAAAAAAAATATGTAAAATTTGTATAAAAAGAAATGTGGAAATAAATGGATAATAATAATGCCCCCGCTACCGGTGGTGCGTGCGACCATGAGGCGACGCGCGCGCGAAGATGAAGACGTTTAAAAGAGCTGCGCGACGACGTCGCCGTGCAGTCCGGCGGATACGGAGCTCTCCGAGATGGGGGTGGTGGTGGCCTACGTGTCTAGTACCACCACCTATCGCTCGTAGCTTGCCTCGCGTCGTCTCGAAGAGCTCCGTAGCCACGGCCTGCATCCGCCGGCGTGCTTGGAGGCTTGCCTCCCGCCGCCGGCGGTATTCCGTTTATTATTTTTATATTAATTTTGAGTATATGTGGTGTATTTTTATAATCTGTATATTTAAAATTAATGTAAATATGTGAATGTGATAATAAATATATAATAATGGTAACGATGGTAACCTCGTCAGTAAGGAAGCAGAGAAGATGTTAAAATATCTGGATCTGCAGCACGAGGTTACCAAAATGTGGCCCGTCGACTCGACGATCGTTGTGCCCATAGTCGTTTCGGCGCATGGGCTGATAGCGAAGAGCCTCGACGACCACCTTGAGAGGCTCTCGCTGAGTGGTTGGGTCAAGGGCCAGATACAGAAGGCAGCCCTGCTTGACACTGCACGCATCGTCCGGAGGTTCCTCTCTTTGGGACCCGACCATCGGTAGCTTGGGCTCGCCCCGCCGCCGGTGGTGGAAACTCCATTTATTTTATAATTATTTTATATATAATTTTTGTATATTTTAGGTATAGTTTATTATATGTAAAATTATTGTAAATATATGTGTTAATAAAGGAATAATAATAATAAAAGTTTTTTATTACCATTTTATATAATTTTTGTATTAATTTTATATATTTTTATTACTTTTTAGTATAATATAACCATGTAAAATTTATATAAAAAAAATTACAAAAGTGAAATAATAATAAAAGTGCACATACTTCTTCAGGACCGAGCTCAGATCACGGCGCTACTGAACCTCTACAAGTCGTACAAGCCCGAGTGCGTACCGGAGAACGTCGCCGCCGTCTCCGTTCACAACGCCTTCCCCAAGATCAATGCCGTCCTGCTGAGCAGGTTCAGGAGGGTTCAGGTACTTTAGTTATCCTCCTCTATGCTAGAGGAAAAGTGTCTACGGGCTCAAGAAAAAAAAGAATTAAGTCTCAAGACGGTACGTCTTCTTGAGACTTAATATTTTTTTTTCGATTTATTAATGAAATTGTTTGGGAATAATCACCTCAGATGGAGCCAAATATACACATTTCTTAGTATAACTTTTTATTCAATAAAAAACAATTATACCTATTTTTTTCTTTTCAATCAAAAAATAGTCATCTACGCTTTAGAAGACATTTTCATCGATGTACTACTCAACTCGTTAAAAATAGATTTTTATTTATATTAAGTTATCTTAGTTTTTGGGGCCCCTATTAATAATAGTTGAGGACACCTGACATTATACATAATACATAAAATGTTAAGCTCGCGGAAATCCAAAGGGAACTCTCTGGTATGGCACCTGCCTTCTCAGAGGGGATATTGGCTTGTCGGAGCATGTGCTTTGGCCCCTCTGACTCAGCCACCCATACCGGATTACATAAAGAAAAGGAAAAAAAATCTATAATATTATTCAAGTTTCAAGAACATATATAAGAACTGTTTAGGAGCTACGGCTATGACAGACGGACGGACGGAGGGATGGACAGACACCTGACCGATTTTATAGGGGTCGCGTAGCCAGCATTATAAATATTTTTATGTTAATTAATTGTAATGCAATAACTTGTAATGGTATTGCCAATAGATGAATATACCCACAGAGCATCAAATACCTACCGCCCGCGCCCCCTACTAGAGGCGCCCTAAGCGATGATATTTGAAACCCAATAACCGTACGCTGAGCTGCTAGCGCTTCGTATGTGTGTGTGTGTGTTAGTATCGACACTACACACAAAGAGGAGCAAGTTAGGCACACGCACAAAACAAATGCACACGCACAACACACATATGTAAGTCATAGGCCACGCCCACAGGCTTCAACGCCGTTGTAGAGAAATCGCGCTCACGGCGCCTCTAGGGGCGGGCGCTCGCATTTCATGCTCTGTGAATATACCCATCAAATTGTTCTGTTATAATTTTCTAACATCCGGTTATTGTGTTTCAGAATTACAGAAACACAGTGGACACATCGTGCAGCTTGAAGTGGCACAATAATCTGAGAGCAATGGTGAGTTTTATATTTATATATATATTTTTTTTATGGAAACTGACACGGCTGGCTGCACCACCTACTACATCCGTGATGTCAGCCCATAACACCTTGGTGAACTGGGTGCCATGCCAGTGCTTCCTTTCATTTCATGTCGGCTACACTGAACTGGACGAAAAACACGAACTATTTATATAGCCGTTTCGACCGATCTTTCATTCAGTGCGGTGGTACCAAACCGGGCGAGATAAAATCTATCAACTAGTAAGGTAAGAGAAGGGAAGGGACCTACAGTTTTACGTGGAATCCGAACCACGGTCAGCCTCCAGCGGTCGAGCGGTCACCCATCCAAGTACTGACTGCACCCAGGTGTGCTTAACAACAGTCGACCGACCGCACCACTAAGCTACCGAGGCTGACATAATTTAATATTTTCAGAGAAAATCATATCAAAATTCCCCAAATTGCAGGGTCTGCTGGAACGTGGGAACCGAGTGCGACCTCTCGTGCCGGACATGGAGTTCATCAACATTGGCTCCCAGCTCTATTCGAATATGGGCAAGAAGAATTTGCTGCATTTTAATGAGTAAGTTATACCCTTATCCAACCTAAGCCGGTGTTGGGGCCTGGCAACCTGCAATGGTTAATGTTACTAAATATAGTAAACTTTCGAGGTTTTTTTTTTATGTAATCCGGTATGGGTGGCTGAGTTGGAGGGGCTAAAGCGCATGCTCCGACCAGCCAATATCACCTCCGAGAATGTAGGTGCCATACCGGAGACTTCCATGGATTGCTGGCTATACTGGACTAGAGGAGAACACAACCGAGGCTGCTATGCGGCCATCTTACATCCAGCACGGTGGTACCGACCCAGTCGGCTACAATTTGAGCCTACCACCTAGTAAGGGGCAAGGGAAGGGACCTACAGTTTACCTACCGGTTCCGAACGGTGAAGCAGCAGGTGTAGGTGTGTATGTAAATTTTTTCGTCAGAAAAAACTCATTGGTACACGCCGACGGGATTCGAACCGCGGACCTCTCGCATAAGAAGCCGATGCCCAAACCACTCGGCCACCTGCCACACAAACCTAATAACCGGAATGACATAAGACCTAGTAAGGACCTTAACGGGACACTGCAGACTAAACCAAACACCTACACCGAATGGGCCTTAGCGACACACCGGTGTGCAGGTTCTGTATAAAAGAGGATGAAACGCCCATACACATCCTTTGTGAATGTGAAGTGCTCATTCACAGAAGAGGCTGTATTCTTGGGGGTAATTTTTTTAACCCATGCCAAATCCAAGCACTCAACCCCAAGAATATAATTCGGTTCATAGCAGAAATCAGACTTGGGGGGTGAGCTATAAACTTTTCATAGATTACAATAGATCTTCATAGGTGGCAGTGACAACGGCTCAGGGACCGTAACTCTTACAGTTTATATCATAATCATGCACCCTTCTGTATTGATGATCAGATGTAGATGATTTCAGCACAGTACCGTTTGGGGTCGGTACTTAAAAAGAATAGACCCACAGCATATCTCCCAGTGCATGTCGTATAAGGCGACTGAGATATAAAGTGAAGGTGCCGTGCTAAAGGGCGACAAGATAGCCACATCTCACCTCGGCGCGGTCCCTTCACCGAGTCGTGCTACGGGTGGGTCTTCGTGCCTTACTTGATGCTTGATACTCATCTTGGTCTTAATACATTGATAAACGGTGGCGGTCGGTATTGTGCTGTAATTTACAAGAGTGCTTGCAGCGCAACACCGATTACTCTGCTTACCCCGATTGTCGGGATACAGCATGTGGTATGTATGATTTCAGCACTTAAATGTTGTGTGAAAGCCAAAAGTGTCAGTTACCACAAAACCTTAGGAAAATAGCGAGGGGTTAGTCACTAGAGCAAAAAGTGTACACCAGATTACCGGTAGGCAAGAATACCAGGATTACCTTGTGATTTCCAGATTCCGAAGGATTCCAAAGATTCCTAGGGATTTCCAAGATTCTTTAAAGACGACCAAATGGGATGGGATTACCAAAGATTTCTAAGAGATTACCAAAGATTTCTAGGATTACCAAAGATTCCAGGATTTCGTAAGATTTCTAAGGACTACCAAAGATTCCTAGGGATTACCAAAGATTCCTAGAGGATTACCTAAAATTACCAGAGATTACCAAGATTTTGATCAGATTGCCAATGATTTTTTTGGGATTCCTAGATTCCCTGGGATTCCTAGATTCCCTGGAATTCCTAGATTCCCTGGGATTACTCGGGACCGCCTAAGATTTCCAGATTCCTCGGACTCCCACCTAAGGTTTACCTGAGATTATCAAACAATTGCACACCAGATTCCCTAAGTGACCCCTCGGAAAATAGTCAACGTTTTCAGCAATCGGAACAAAAAAATGTTCACACCCTGTTTGTTGCGTGTGAACTTGCAGCAGAGTCTCCGTGCTGGCGCACAGCTTGCGGCACCGCACGATGCGGCCGGCGCAGCTGCTGTCGATGCTCTGCAACGAGACCGGCGCCGTCCTGCTGTGCCTTCAGCCCAAGGACCAGCACGCGTTCTTCTCGCACGATCTCAAGCATCAGCTCGACGCTTGTGAGTTCCTTATTTTCGTCCTTGGTCCCGTAATTTTACTTCATCATGTCCCCCTAAAGTACTACATGGGAACCCTCAACTCTATAATCTATTCGCTGAACATAGTTAATACGGGAAAAATTACAACCCTTCCCCTTACTAGGTTGTAGGCTGAAATTGTAGCCGACTGGGTTGTTACCGCAGTACTGAATGTAAGGCCGCATTGCAGCCTCGGTTGTGTTCTCCTCTAGTCCAGTATACCCAGCAATCCAAGGAAGTCTCCGGTATGGAACCATTGACGTGGAAGTGACGTGGAAGCACTGACGTGGCACCAAGTTCACCCGGTGTTATGGGCGACATCACGGATGTTGTAGGTGATGTAGCCAACCGTGTCAGTTTCAATAAAAAAAAGAAAAAAAAAACCTAGCTTCTCGGAGGTGATATTGGCTGGTCGGAGCATGTGCTTTGGTCCCTCCGACTTTTTATTTATTTATTTATTTTGGCACAAACAACAGAAATATGTCACAACATGTTAAAATACAAAAATAACTATAATTTACCGACATAGCTCCTAAACGTTTGTACACTTCGTGGTTAATTTAATGCAGTAACATAAATTAAAAAAATAGAACAATAATTAGAACAGAAAAAAAAAAGTTAAATATAAAAAATTTAACTGACAACTCAGACAATCATACCGGATTACATGAAAAAATAAAACATGCGACAATAGCGAACTAAAGAAGCGTTTAAATGGTGGAGAAATGCTGTTGCTTGCACGATCTTCTAATGTTTCTTTAACAAGAATGTCTGCATTGCAGGCTTCCTGCACGAAGACCGGCTGCACAGCTACGAGGAGAAGGCGGACCTGCTGTACCGGCTGGCTCGCTTCCAGCAGGTGCTGCAGCAGGCGGTGCCTGTCGTGTCACAATTCCTCGCCTCGTACCTGCCGCTCTGGGACGGATGCCGGCACTTTGAGCAGGTAACGTGGCTCTCCCCCCCCCCCCCCCCCCCCCCCCCGCACGGCTGCAGGAGAAGAAAGACTACCGGATGGCAGCCAGAAGAAGAAGCCAAAATAGTGGTTCCATTGGCCTCACCTTTATTTGCCTCATACATAACTAGAATTTTACTGCTATTTTATTTACTATGCAGTACGTCGGCTCTCTTCACTATATTTTATGTACAGAAATCCAAAACGGCCTATGTCCTTACGTCAGATTGTTGTGGCGCGTCAGGTGCTGGCTCTGCTGGAGTGGGTGCAGCTGGAGTCGGCGCGGGAGCTGCGCACGCGCCTGCTGGAGCCCCTGGAGCGTCTCTACCTCACCGTGCCCGCGCTGACGCGACACGTCTTGTTGAAAACCCTCGCCACTATGTACAGTAATATGGTGAGGCTATACTTACTAACTGAACTGTTTCGTTATTCACTTGCTACTTTTTAGGGTTCCGTATCCGTCGTACGGGACCCTATTACTAAGCCTACGCCGTCTGTCTATCTGTCTGTTCGTCTGTCTGTCTGGCTGTATCTCTTGAGCCGTAATAGGTAGCCCGTTGAAATTTTCACAGAATAATATAACAACCGATATAACAACAAATAATATAAAAATAAGAAAAAGTAAAAAATTCACGGGGGCTCCATACAAGAAACTAAAAGTGTACCATGACATGGCGATACGGAACCCTCGGTGCGCGAGTTCGACTGGCACTTGGCCGGTTTTTTTTCGTTATCTATTGTGAAAGTACGGTGTTTCATAGGTGGTAATTGTTTTTTATTTCACCGAAAACTTCCCTTGCCCCTCACTAGGTTGTGGGGGGGGGGGGGTCGTATGATAATGACGATAGGAAGATTGTAGGGGTTAGGGGGTCATTTGATAATGACGATGGGATGATTGTAGGGGGAATAATTTGATAATGACGATAGGGTGATTGTAGATTGCTATTTGATAACAACGACGATAGGATGATTGTAGGGGGGGGTCGAGATTGGTAAAAATCTATGACGTAATATATGGACGGCCCCTATTTTCTTACTTTTGCAGGCCTACTTCCGAACCAGGACGCACACGTTCTTCCAGAATGCGACACCGACTCACGACCAGGGGGAGATGCTGTCGGATCTCGCTCAGTTTATACAGGAGCTGTGCTTGAGCTCACTCAGGACGTATCCAGGTAATTATTGCTTATTCTTTATCGCCATCAATGTGGAAGTGACAACGAGTGGTCTCAACATGACGCACGTGGATTTAAACGGCGCGTGGTTGGTGGACTAGGAGGTTGTAATGTGCATGCTCGCGGTCCCCCTGCACTAGCGACACGTGTTTTGCTGAAAAAGCCGGCCGATTGCGAGTCGGACTCGAGGTTTCCGTAGGGGGAGGTCCATCATCTATTTTTTAACGTCATAAATTTTTGCCAATTTTCGACCCCCCCTAAAATCATCCTATTGTCATTATCTATCATAATTTTGCGAGCCCCCCCCCCCCCCCCTCGCAAAACTGACATCATTTCCATTATCTACTTTTTATTTGGGGATGACCCATGTATTTGCAACAACAATTATGGCAATACGGCCCCCATCCTTTGTCATATTACAATCGTCCGGAGACAAGACCCCCCCACCCCCCCCCCTCCCCCCCCCCTCCCCTCTTCTAATTTCAAATTACTTAGTATATGGATGGCTCCTAAGTATTCTGTCTGACAGGCAACTCAACAGTGCTGGCGTCGGTGATGTACACGTACGAGGCGCTGGGGCAGGCGGAGCTGACGTACGCGGCGCCCGTTTGTTCAGTGTTGCCGCCGCCGGCCGTCGCGCTCGCGCTGGCGTCGCGCTCCGCGCACGTCCTCAACTGCCTCTGTAGAGTGTTGCTACTGTGAGTGTTGGATATTTTATATTATAATTTATTTTTTCCATTTTATACTGCCATCTGTCATGACGACATATCAGTAGGCGAGTATGGATTCAAAACATGCGACACCAAGTCTCGAAAACAAGTGAAGAGTCCTTCAATGTTTTGCTCTAGGCTGGCGCCAAAGTGAATCAGATCAAGTAGGGCATATCTTCACCTTTATTTAGAAGTATAATGAGCCTTATCCCAATATTTAAAGAGCGCGTATTTAAATACCGAAAGTCGGCCGCTCCGCCGTTCCAAAATTGGAATGCGACGTTTCGGTCACCTTTCGGTGCCGTTCCAATTTTGAACTGGCGACGCGTGAGAGGTTAATTGTTGTCGAAATGAGTTCCCATGCAGTATGCTGTTCAGGTCTCATCTATCTGATCTGCGATCTTTCATCTATCCGTGGTCCGTATATTATGTACTACACAGTAGAATAATTTTAATACAACATGCTTTATTGTCGCAGGGAAAGGAAGGTGTACGCGAAATTAAACCGGAAGATCGGCGCGGAAACCCTCCAAACGCAAACCAACCTTCTGACGAAATACAGAACAGACTTGACCAACAGCCTCTGGGTGGGAAAAGCGTTGACGGATCGCGACGGCGGTATAATTTTGAGTGGACTGCCTAAGAGAAGTGTAGACGATCTATTTGAAAAAATCCCTAAGGCAGACGGGGGATTCAGCCTGGGAAAACATTTGGCGCTTGCTCCGTATACATATATGAGGTTTGATGAGCTAAACTCGAGGGATGTTAGCAATGAGTTTTGGCTGAAACACGCCGTGGAACACCAGTTTAAGGATGTCGCGAGGCTGATCGACGTAATGCTCAAGGGAAGGGTTTAGGCGTTATGTCGATCAGCCTTGAGTAAATACAGTTATGATCCGTAATAAATGCAGTTATGGACCAGTCTCTGGATGGGAAAAGCGTTGATGGTATCATTTTGAGAGGACTGCCTAAGAGTAGTGTAGACGATCTATTCGGAAAATTCCCTAAGGCAGACAAAGAGATTCGGCCTGAGAAAACATTTTTGTTTGTAATGGGTTTTGGCTGAAACATGCAGTGGAACACCAGTTTAAGGTTGTCGCGAGGCTGAACGGCGTAATGCTTAAGGGAAGGGTTTAGGCGCTACGTCGATCAGCCTCCAATAAGTGCATTTATGATCTGATTTTTATAATGCCCATTGATGTTCTTTGATGAGCAAGTCACAAAAGCTATCCAAGAATGGAACAATAATTTATGATGATGGTTATTTGAATGTTTGAACCACAGAGCACGAAATGCCGCGCGGCGCCTCCTAGAGACGCCCATAGCGCGATTTCCTTATAACGGCGTTGAAGCCTGTGGGCGTGGCTTATGACTTACATATTATGTGTGTTGTGCGTGTGCATTTGTTTTGTGCGTGTGCCTAACTTGCTCCTCTTTGTGTGTAGTGTCGACACTAGCACACACACACACACATACGAAGCGCTAGCAGCACTGCGTGTAGTTTTTGGGTTTCAAATATTATCGCTTACGGCGTCTCTAGTAGGTATTTGATGCTCTGTGGTTTGAACTTATAGAATGTAATTTAAGGGGCCTAAAATATTGTGCTTTAATTCAATGTACAAATACTTTGTAAGTGATAATGTTGTTTAATACAATGTACGTATTGATTTTTCAATATCAAATGTTCAGGCCCAGGATAGAGGGAGTCGTTTTTTTCGACTGTCGAAAAAAAACTGCCACGCCTACTGCAGACTACATGTCGTGCTGAATAAAGTCTTCTACTCTGTCGCCTGCCGCTTTTGGAGTCGGTTGTGCAAGACAATATAAGTACTTTGTGTCGTTTTGGAGGTGTGGCCTATTTCTCTCGACTGTTGATAAAAACGTCTCCATGTAGCCGGTACGGGCCTTAGAGTAAATGTCTGATGCTCAACCGCTGGGGTTTGCTTGTACAGTACAGACCTACAGTCTCGACTAGGCACCCGCCGTTTTATTATCTATGCATCACATGGCTGCATAAATAAATAATGCAATGCCGGAAGCCTAGCCGCTCACACGCCCGCGGTTACACCGGGAGTTTTGACGTCATAGGTTCGCATGCGTAAAAGCTACGAAAACGAATGGTTTTTTGAAAAATATTTATGAGCACTGACAACTAATTTAACATGGGAGTAATCTTGACAAAATGCCTTAAAAGTTATTTATAACTTATAGTGCACAGATCTGTGATGACCTTGTATTATTATGTAATGATGTTGTATTCTTTCAAATTTCATACACAAACACAACAAACTAATGACTAAAAACTCCAAAAATAATTTTTGTTTGCGGCAGCACCGATCAAAAACCGTGCGCTGTTTCACAACTTTTAAAAGAACTGGAAAGTTAGTTAATTTTTTTTTTTAAATTGGCAACAAGTGACCCAGATCAAGTACATCTTCACCTTTTTTTCAGAACTATAATTTTTTTTATGGACAACCTGCACATGTCACTTTGCTCAAAAGTTCAAAAGAGATCAGACACAGCCAATAACACCATTCCTCCCGAAACCGCGCTCGGAGAGGCGCCATGCCAGCTGCAAGGCGGACAAAAAGGTCATTGTCTAATTTATTAAGATGCCTTTTGAATAGCCCCAGATTGAGCCTTTTGCCCATGTTCAAGAAGCATGTATTTTAATGGCGAAAGTCGGCCGCGCCGCCACAGATTACTTAATAGTTACTTCGTAACAGATAACTCACTCCATAGAAAAAGTTCCATACCTTCGGCTTTAATAGCCTATTGTTTCACGTCGCCAATCGCTGCGTGCGAAAATGTACCTAAACCATCGAGTGTAAAGTGCATTATTGCTTTGTAGCTGCGCGCAGTTGCGTGGGCGAGCGTGTAGGTATATTTCACGGCGCTGACGAATTTCTACTGAATTAGACCGCTGGCGGTCCACCGGGCGGTACCTAGGTAGTTAGAGTGCGTGAGGCCTGGCGCCGCCAGCACATGGGTTGCGCCGCTGGCAATCACCTCCGGCCTGCCGGCGTAAGGTTCGTGCAGCGCGCGCGTGAGCGGCTAGTAAAGTATACCAGACGGCATATAACTTGGACCAGTGCAGTCGCCGATTTTAGGGTATCTTTGGTGGAGGGCGCGGGATGCGACGGCGGCGGGAAGAGCGCCTGCAGACCGCGTGATTGGTTGGCCAGTCGCCCGCCGCCCTCCGCACCGCGCGCGCGCGCCATTCGCTCCCAAATACACTTCCGTACCTGCGCAAACTGGTCCCAGTTATGTGCCGTCTGGTCTAAGTTTCTTTAATGCCGGCACTTCACTTGGCTTAGCGTATTCGTGTATTTGGCAAAAATTCCCGTTTCTTCTCCCTTTAATGGCTTGTTTAGAGCGAGATAAAACTAAAATGTTTGCAACAAACACGAATACGCTAAGCCAAGTGAAGTGCCGGCATTAAAGTGGGGTTGACTTTGACGTCGCAAACATTGCAATTAAAATTATGTTCGCAGTTCTCCATAGATGGTTGTCAGCCTCGATAGCTCAGTGGTGCAGACAGTCAACTGTCGCTATTGAATGTTAAGCAACGCTGGGCGCGGTCAGTACTTGGATGGGTGACCGCTGACCGTTGGAGGCTGACCGAGATTCGGATTCCTCGTAAAACTGTAGGTCCCTTCCCTCCTAATCTTACTCGGTGGTAGGGTTTAACCCGCCCGGGTTGGTACCACCGCACTGAATGAAACGTCGGTCCAAACGGCTATAATTAGTCTGTGCTTTCCGACCAGTTCAGTGTAGCCGGCACGATCAAAGGGGGAAGCACTGACATGGCACCTAGTTCACCCGGTGTTATGGGCTGACATCACGGACGTTGTAGGTGATGTAGCCAACCGTGTCAGTTTCCATAAAAAAATAAAAAAAAAAAAAGATGGCGCTATTGGGTAATAATGAAAGTACGTTCTCCGCAATCAGACATGTTGACATTTTATATTATTTCCTAGTTTAGTAAAGTAATTAATTTTCACGTTTTATTGTATCCTTTTGACGATAGATTGGTTAATTAATATTATGCTGACGCCGTAGGTACTAACGAATTAATAAAGATATTTTGTTAAAAAATGTGTTTCATTTGATCAACCAAACAATCGTTTATACAAGCTTGTTAGTTCTGTGATCCGTGTACCGTGTGGGGCCGGTACTTTAAAATAATAGCCCCACTGCATCTCTCCGCGTGTATGTCGTAAAAGGCGACTAAGGGATATGACTCCCTTCTTATATTACTAGGTGGTAGAGTTTAACCCGCCCGGCTTGGTACCACCGCACTGAATGAAAGGTCGGTCGAAACGGCTATATAAATAGTTTGTGTTTTCAGTCCAGTTCAGTGTGGCCGGCACGACCGAATGGAAGGACTGACGTGGCACCAAGTTCACCCGGTGTTATGGGCTGAAATGACGGATGTTGTAGGTAATGTAGCCAAACGTGTCAGTTTCCATAAAAAAAAAACTTCTTCCGTTCCGTTCTCCATCTTCCGTTGCGGTGGTCTGCAGACGCCCCGGTCGTCGTGTGGCCTCCATGGAGGACATAGGCTGGCTGGGGTAGCTGGAGTTCGAGGGATTTTGCACGAAGGTCCCCAACTAAGCGGGTCTAGTTTGCAGGCCTAGAGCCAACCCCAAACCATAACAACTACAAGATTTAACATTAATTTGGTCACGTTACGATAATATCATAAAGCAGGCGTTGGTGATCTGGCAGAAAGTCCTATCTCAAAAATGTAAATTTTTCAAGAGACGTGAAACTGTTTTGTTCAGATCTTAGGGTCATACAATGTAAAAAAAAAACACGTACAATTTTATTTTATTTTAGTTTATTTTAGAATAAAGTCGCCTGAATTTTGTCCTGACATTGTGGAAAAAATTATATAGGACATAATAGCACCAAAATCTGAATTTGGCAAAAATTTAGATAGGACTTTCTGCCAGATCACCAGCGAGTGGTTCCGTACCGCTGAAGGCCGGGAGGACTGGAGGAAAATTGGAGCGGCGTATGTCCAGCAGAGGACGCTTACACGCTTACTGTCTGACTGACTGACTGACCATAATGGTGTTTCATACCTGGATGGACAAGTATGAATTGTGTTGTATTGTTGTATTGTTTATTGATCATTCATATGGCAGTTAGACTGCTCTCGAACTTGCCACAATTTGTTCTATCCGGTTCGATTACACCCACGAAGAAGAACCGACAAGAAATTTCGCAGGGTATTTTTTAAACATATTTTTACAAGAATTTAGTGACTAGCCACATAATAACACCGCCCATAGTCTATCTAAAACACAGCTTGAGAGCAAGATTAACAATTTTGCTGAGAGTTCTGACTACAAAGACTTATTAATTAAGTGAATCAGGTATAAAGAGCCTTTGTCAAACTTTGATACGTAATTTGTATCAACATAACTATGTTAGTATATTAAACTACAATGTTGTATAAATTGTATTGTCAAAAATAAAAAATAAAAATATATGAATATTGTATGTATGTATATTTATTTGTGTAATATATTTTATATATTTAGTAATTTATTTATGTATTTACATGTATGGCTTGTATTTAACTAGCATTTATTTATATTTACTCTATTCGGGAAATAGCCTAGCCGAAACAATATTACAAAAAACACAGGTCAAATATTACGCATATAAACGTATTTCCACTAAAAAAAATTTTTTTTTATGGAAACTGACACGGTTGGCTACATCACCTACAATATACGTGATGTCAGCCCATAACACCGGGTGAACTTGGTGCCATGTAAGTGCTTCCCCCTTTGATCGTGCCGGCTACACTGAACTGGTCGGAAAACACAAACTATTTACATAGCCGTTTCAACCGACGTTTCATTCAGTGCGGTGGTATCATCCCGGACGGGTTAAACCCTACCACCAAGTAAGATTAGGAGGGAAGGGACCTACAGTTTTACGAGGAATCCGAACCTCGGTCAGCCTCCAACGGTCAGCGGTCACCCATCCAAGTACTGACCGTGCCCAGCGTTGCTTAACATTCAATAGCGACAGTTGACTGTCTGCACCACTGAGCTATCGAGGCTGACATATCGCATCATCGCTCGCTTGAGATTTGTATTAAAAAAAAAGAAATTAAGTATAAGCCCGCCTTTCGGCGCGCGGAACAATTCGGTTTGTATGAGAGCCACACCTTAGTGTAACTGGAACGGAATTTTATTTAGCCTATCCTGTGTCGCTTGTACTAAGTTTCATCGAATTCGGATGATCGGTTTAAGAGTTATGGAGGAACATACATACAGAAAATATTTCTAAAAATAGCCAATTTAGTTTTAATATCATACACAGAGTCTACAAACGCATTATCTCATAAAAGTATAAGGGATATGACTCCCTTCTTATATTACTAGGTGGTAGGGTTTAACCCGCCCGGGTTGGTACCACCGCACTGAATGAAAGGTCGGTCGAAACGGCTATGTAAATAGTTTGTGTTTTCCGTCCAGTTCAGTGTAGCCGGCACGACCGAAGGGAAGCACTGACGTGGCACCAAGTTCACCCGGTGTTATGGGCTGACATCACGGATGTTGTAGGTGATGTAAGCCAACCGTGTCAGTTTCCATAAAAAAAAAAAAAAGTAACTTACTCCATGGCCATCCCTTACTTACAGTTTTATTATTAGTATTGATGATATTATATAAGGTCTTTCATTAGTAGGTAACGATACGCTAAGGGGTGTATGAGTATCAGATACTGATCACGTTCCCATACCATTTTTTTACGATATAAAAAACCTACTCACTCCTCAAATTTAATACGTGAAGTGCGCGTATTTCAAGTACGTTTTTTATATCGTTAAAAAAATTCGTATGGGAACGTGATCAGGATACACATACAACCCTTACCGTATCGTTACCTACTATTGAAAGACCTCATACATAAACAATAGAAATAATCAGTACAATAAAACAGGTTCCTTTATCCTTCACTGTACAATCTACAGGCTACATGCCGACCTACCCAGTTGAGCCTTATTGCAACATGCCAGTTGTCACTGTATTGCTCGGAAATTCTCTAAATCCCATCCACACCCTTATTAGAGGGAGACTCACCTCTATGTCAAATGAGTAAGGTTGATAGTGGCTTAAAGTTATCTTGGGGAAGCTGAATACTGGAGGGTGGGCTTTGGGGCCGGTTGGGAGAATCGGGGGGAAGAAGTAGGGGTGGAGCGTAGGCGTTGCCGGTACCGCTCACATGTAATCCCGACAAATGGTGAAGAATCCAGACAATTGTTTTTAGAGCCAGACATAGTAGGTAGGTATATTTTTTCAAGCCTTCCACGAAGTTTTCCGACAGGGAAAAACCTATTATTATTTTTGTCGCATAGTATGCGGTTTTTTTTAGAAATATTTATATTTTAATTTATAAAACGTGAATAGACCATCAAATAAGCTACAGTTCATAATTTTGAATTAACAGTAAATAGGAAAGTAGTAAAAGTAGCAATTTACTTGCCTATCAGGTGAGTTTGATCGACATGCTTGCTGATCGAAGAGGCACGAACACGAGCTATGTATGAGTATTATGCTGTGAATGCTGTGATATCAGCGCTTACCTCTGGTGGTGTCGTATACGCAGTCACATTAAAGAAGAGAAAGGACGACTAGTTCATAGCCGTTTGTCATTGTTATTACGCGGCTGTGTAGCATGAGTAGTATAAAAAAGGGAAATTAAAATTTCTCATTTAATGAGAAGGTAATTCGAAGGGGGGAATATGAGTGGAGCGAGATCAAAATTTCAGCTCCGAATTAAAGCTTATAACGGCGACAGTTACATTTTGCAGAGTAAATCTATGGAATTGCAGAAGTCTTACATAGTTACACTCTTGACATGTATGTGCTTGCTAACCGGGATTGCTAAGTACCTATACAGACAGATTGCCTACAAATGGAGCGGTAACAAATGTCGCGCCTTCTGTAAATAAAAAAAATCTAACTTGTTCAAACATAGAGGGTTCCTTATCAATTTGTTCTTGCACGCATAGTGATTGCGCGCAACGATTTATGCGGTGACTGACCACTAGTGATATAAACTTCAAAAAAGTGTTCATTGCGTAAGGACTAAACAGGCGAATTAATTCATAGTTTTTATTTATTGAGCTTCACAGTCAGGGAGTAATCACCTCGGAGAGTGCGTGTGACATACAGATGGACGGACGGACGGGCAGACAGCCGAGCGACATTATAAGGGTCCCTGCATAAGTCGCTTGCTACGGAACGATAAAAAGTAAATCCCTCTGGATTGAGAAGCACGCTAACCATCCGGATTTCGTACGTATCCGCCGTCGAGTGGGCCGCGTGCCGCGCGCGTGTCGCACGACTGAATGAGAAATGTCCTCCTCCCCTTCCTTTCCGTTTCCCCCCCCTCGCCGTTCTTTCCTTCAAGGATACTGTGTTAATCGGTTCGTGTGTTCCGCGCGCTAGTACTTTTTATATTTCCACAATTTTCTGATGTAGATAAATGAACCGTGAGAACCCCGGCCAACGTCATTGGCCAGCGCAGCGGCCGCCATTGCGGGGCGTTCCATGTTCCATTTTCAAACTTTCTTGTTAGGACCATTATTGTACCGGGAGATGACCGGGAGAATTAGAACTTATGGTCTGGTGGGCTGGGCTGGCCTATTTATCTAAGTTATTGGTGTAATAAAAAGGGTCTGTTTGTAACAATGAAAGTGGGAATGCTAGTAACCACGAAGGAAAGGCGTTGTGATCCATCTCGTTTCTCATTTCAATACGTAGGTAACTAGTTAGGGGTTCTAGTGTTCCAGGTAATATCTAACTATTTGAGTTCAATGTTCATTCCGTTGTATATTCAGGAAGCTTTCTGTTCATGTGATAAGCAGGTCAAAGATACTATTATCATACTCGTAAAAGTCTTCGGTCGTGCTGGCTAAACTGAATTGAACAGAAAACACGAACTATTCACATAGCCGATTCAACCGAGCTTTCATTCAGCGCGGTGGTACCAACTTGCAGCACAACACCGATTACTCTGCTAACCCCCGATTGTCGTGATACAGCCAAGTGGTATGCGTGTGTGTGTGTAGTACGACAGACAGACGGACCTCGGCGTAGGTACAGCGATAGTGTTCTGTAAGCATACGGAACCCTAAAAAACAATTTATCTACTCAATGGCTTACTCAATAGGTTTTCTCGATGGGGCACTTCACAACAAATTCGCAATAAAGTACCTCCTAAACGATATACGATTGATTAAATCTGAGGAACTGGACAGGTTACTTCAGCACAAGTGTATGCCTCAAAGGCGTGCCGGGGGAGATATAATAAGGTACAAAAGGTCGGCTTAATGCAGATCTGCATTATATTCAAGCAACCCTTGATATGTGATAAAGAGTGCCTATATAGGCGCACGGACAATGTGAAAAAATATGGAAAGAATAGTAAGATGAAATGAAGGGAGGCACTGGCATGGCACCTAGTTCACCCGGTGTTATGGGCTGACATCACGGATGTTGTAGGTGATGTAGCCAATGGTGTCAGGTGTGAGGTGTCATAAAAAAAAAACATGCATGATTATAATATATGTACATATAACATAGACAGGTAGTGCTTATGTTTATATGTAAATCAAATACCTAAATATATATATTAGGCGTTCAAACAACATCCCCCCCCCCCCCCCCCCCCCCTAATTTTAAAATACAATATTCATTATAATTTTTTTGCGCACTACCTAGGGATGCAATTATTCTACCACCAGCATGTCTATTCTTGTAAATTCTGACAGCGGAATCAGCGCTGTTGCGGCGCTGAGAGCCACTTACCAAAGTGGCTCTCAGCGCCACAACAGCGCTGATTCCGCTGTCAGAATTTACAAGAATAGACCTGCTGTATGTTGGATACTTTGATTACAACATATATTGACAATTTAATTCAAAATGAGACGAATACATTAATTAAGACTAAATAAAATAAAACTAATATAAATTAAATACCTCCATTGCGTTGTGTGTGGTCGCCCCAGCAGCGCTACCTAGCACACTGGTTGCGTTGCCCCTCTACATTATTTCGAGGCTAATTCATTCGCCGTACGAGATGAGCCTTCGCACGTGGATCACCGCTCCCAGGTGCGCTTATGATCACGAAAGACAGTCGAACGATCACGCCACTGAGCTACCGACCCAGGCTGACAAAGATTGTCTATTTATTTTTTTTAACATTGAAAATGTTTTTTCGATCGCGTTGGTAGGGCACCCATTTCAAGGAAAAGTGCGACATCGCCCTGGTGTCGTGAATTTTATAGCTACGAGGATGATTGGGGAGTCAAAAGATGCGTCTCGGCAAGGGCTACAATATGGCGTAAAATTTTGGAAAAGTCAAAACTTTTTTCAAAAAATAAAAAAATGTGGAAAAATGACGTGATTTTTTTGGTGTCTTCTCTCATTGAATTGGCGATTTCTCGAAAACGAAAAACGATATCGAAAAAATAAAAAAAAGGCCTCGGGGTATTGAGTTGGGCTACAATTTGCAAAAAACGGAACCTCGCTATCTCTCACGGTCTAGGCTGTAGCTTATCCTTTATGCGACGGAATTTTGAATACCGCGGGAGGTATGTGCGGCGCGCGGGCTAATTTGAGTAGTAGCATTAAAGTTTATGATTTTTACATATAAATATAATGTTTTGGAATATTATGATTGATAATGAAAGTAAATATTATAAAAGTATAATATTTTTATATTTGATATTTATTAATTTGTTACTTTTTGGTTAGACATAATGTTCTGTCTGTAATTCTGTCTCAATTTTAGTTTAAATTTTTAAGCTGCTTGTGTTTTTGATAAATAATAAAAAATATATAAATGTAATACTTTTTTTTTTATTTTGTTGAGTTCATTTTCAATGTACCTCGAAGGTCGTGTAATGACGAGATCTGTGAATTTTTATTTAATCCGGTATGGGTGGCTGATTCGGAGTGGCCAAAGCTCATGCTCCGACCAGCCAATATCACCTCCGAGAAGATATGTGCCATACCGGAGACTTCCCGGGATTGCTGGCCCAGCAACCCCGGGAATGCTGGCAATACTGGACTAGAGGAGAACACAACCGAGGCTGCTATGCGGGCCATCTTACATCCAGTACGGTGGTACCAATCCAGTCACAGTCACCTAGTAAATCTATAAATAAGAAATATTTATTTTTCCCCTTCAGACGTTAGTGTAATAGTTAGATCCTGTGAAAGACAGACTAGACAATGATCGAATTTATAACGGTCCCCGCTCCCACCACCGTCTACGCAATGACGTATCATGTATTTTTGCGTCTACGCCAAAGACATTAAACCCACCTTTAATCTCTTTGGTCTACGCTAAAAATATTTTTCCGCAACGCTTTTTTGTATAAGACGCGCCTAAAAGGGTTTCGCCTCGGCGCGGCGGCCTCCAAATGCGGCTTACACCTTTACATACGTACTCATACAACCATTACCGGCAGACTATCCCATCCAGCGCCTACCTTCTGCGCTGCGGCAGAAGTATGATTTATTCCGCTGCCTCTATTTTCAGCGTCGTCGTCGTTGTGAGGTCGCGAGATTCGTGCTCTCGCGTGAAATCGATAAAATTCGGGAGCCGGAGGCTGGTCGACCCCTCCGCCGCCCCCACGTTGCCTAGCGACCGCCCCCTCGCACCCCCTCCCTCCGCGCCAGTCTACCCTCCTCGCGCTCGCGAAAGGAGAGGTAGCGGCAGAAACGTCACTTGTCAATCTTGGTCATAATTTATTTAGGCACGCGGCACGCTTCCCTCGGCGCGGTAATTCGGTCGTAGCGCCATAGTTTTAAACAGAGTAGGGCTATGAATTGGGATGATTTGTGTTTTGTAGGTGTGCTGTGCTGAGTGAGGTCTTTTCCATCGCTGACCCTTTTTTTTTATGGAAACTGGCACGGTTGACTACATCATCGCCTACAACATCCGTGATGTCAGCCCATAACATCTTGGTGAACTAGGTGCCATTTCAGTGATTCCCTTCATTTCATGTCGGCTACACTGTACTGGACGGAAAACACGAACTATTTTACATAGCAGTTTCGACCGACGTTTCGTTCAGTGCGTTGGAACCAAAGAGATTATATGTCTTTGGTTGGAACCAACCCGGCCGGGATAAACCCCACCACCTAGTAAGGTAAGAAGGTAAAGGGACCTACAGTTTAACGTGGAACTCGAACCACCGTCAGCCTCCAACGGTCGAGCGGTCACCCATCCAAATACTGACCGCGCCGACACCACTGAGCTACCGAACCCTTCCTATGATGTGGCTGATGTATCCTATTCCATAGACAACAGCTGGTGTATTTTTATGGAAAGCGCGACATGTTTTATCGTTTCACCTACAAGTAACTAACGATGTCCATGGACATTCCGTGATGCAAGGGTATTGCGAATAACATGACGGCCTGACAGGAGCCTTTTCACGCCCCTTTTGAAAAACCCCAGGTTGCACTTGGAAAGAAATAGATGGGCAGGGAGTGCATTCCACATTTTCCCGGTTCTGCGAATAAAAAACCTACAGAACCGGTTGGTCGCGGATGTCGACCGATGCCGTTTGGATTATTCTAGTTCTAGGAACCGATTTAAAATCGCACGCACTTCCTGAATTAGAATTTTTTTCTTGCGTACGCTGCCTTTGATTTCTAGTATGGACGGCGGAAAATATATTCCCTCTACTTACTTAGGAGTTGGGGGACCGCTAAGTAAATTCCTGCGAAGCTCTGAGTTTTTATATTTTATTTACTTAGCGGTCCCCCGTCTCCTTCATTTTTTACTTTTTAAGGGTCGTGGTTTTTTCTTAATTTGTAATTTAACTTTTACTTCAAGTTTACAAAAAACCGCATGAAAATCGGTCCACTTATTAAGATACTTAATACATATTATGATTACTTAATTACTTGATTACAAACATAGCTAACGAACCATCCCGATTAAACTAGCTTTCTAATAAAAAAAAAACCGCATTCAAATCGGTTCATCCGTTTGGGAACTACGATGCCACACACACATACACACATGCACACACACGTCAAACTTATAATAACACAAAAGAGGGCTTTTTGCGTCGGGCGTTAAAAATATAGGTACGCCACCATCAAATTGCGACAGCTCTTACCCACCGCACATGGGTCCACGAGGCCTCCCCCTCAACACCCTGGAGTACTCCACGGTCGCCGTGGGCCCCTCGATCCCTCAAACAGCTATGTTGACTGAGACGAACTAGGCGGCGAACGCAGAATTAATGGATTTCGATTTCTCTATTTGTTACGGGCGCGGGATTACGTCGCTCCTTAAAATGGCGGAGGGGATCCATTTTGAGAGTGAATGCGCCGCCAGCGGAGTGGGATTAGTAGTACTGCGACCGGCATCCTGATTATTTTAGGAATGTTTTGCTAAACATGTATGCAACCGTATTTCTACCTAGAAATGTAAAATTTTATGGCTAGTGAAGGTGATTTTATTTATTAAACAGCAAAAAAAAATCATTACATAATAGACAATTAATATAATAACTAAAAAACTATATTAATAAAAAATCTCGTTTAACCTGTCCCCGAAATGACCGCGAAGGGTACCCAAACACTCGCTGCATTTCCACGCTGGATTTACGAAAAATGCTAATTCGAAGCTAGAGTAGGTATAAGACGAGATGTCGTGGTAAAGGGCGACAGGATAGGTACCTCTCACGGCCCTTCCATCTAGTCATGTGGGTGGGTCTTACTTGCTGCTTGATAGTTATCTTTGGAACCATATAATATGTAGGTAGCCGGTTGAAATGTTAATAGAATATGTATGTAACATACATTGCAGATATCCTGACAAATAATAATAAAAAAAATTGTTTGTCTGTAAAGTCGGTTTACGGACGATAGTTTTACGTGATAACGTCATACAACCCTTGTTTCATGAATATTCTATATTTGAAATCTTTTCCGACCGGCCAGATGCGCTTAATATAGTATGGTAAGAGTAACCTTATTTTAATTTCTGCTGCCCTGGTACTTTTACAAGCCGACGCTTGGGCCGATTGTGCCTCTCTATCGCTTGTTACGCGCTCTCGCTTGCACGCACAGGCTCAGATGGAACGTGACACTTTTTCGTGCGTGCAGCCGGTGTTCATCAATTTATAAGACGTGACGTTATCACGTCAAAATATGATAATAAATATTATTTCCGGAAGAGCGCCATCTATCAAATTATCCAAACATTTTAACAACAAAAGTATGAACGGTCACCGATAGAATAGATGGCGCGATAATCGAGATGCGTGCGAGTGCAACTCTAAAGTAAAATGACAAATAATTAAAACTGATCATTTACGCGCTGATACGGAAACCTCGGTGCGCGAGTGCGACTCGCACTTGGCCGGTTTTTGAGCTTCTTATGTGGCTCGACGTTACAGGCGGAAGTGGCTAAACGTATCATGCCTCTCGTCCATCGTCATGAGCACTCTACCGGCGCGACACTTGACTGAAACAAACATACACCACACGCCGTATCCCGAAAATCGGGGTAAGGAGAGTAATCGATGTTTTGCAGCAAGTATTCTGGTAAATTATAGCACAACACCGACCACCACGTTTAGCAAAGTATTCGGACAAGATAACTATCAAGCATCAAGTAAAGACACGAAGGCCCACCTGCTGCATGACTTGGTGGAAAGACCGAAAGACCGCGCCAAGGTGAGAGGTGGCTAGCCTGTCTCCCTTATACACGGCATCTTGTCCTTATCCCTTAGTCGCCTTTTGAGACATGCACGGGGAGAGATGCAGTGGGACTATTCTTATTAAGTACCGACCCCACACAGTACTCACTCAATTTAAGGCAATTTGTGTTTAATCCAGACTTGAGACATGGTGCTATGAAATACATATTTAGCGCAATGGATGTGGAGCTCGGGGGGTTGGTTGGGGGGGTGGGTTCATAATTGATTATGTGAGTATACGTACGTACGTTCTTAATTATGTATGAAAGATAATCACTTCTTACATTACATATTTATGTATAAAGAGGGAGAGAGATCATCATTAAAATTAAACAAACTTTGATGAATTAATAGTTAATTATCTGAAGGGAAAACCACAAACAAGATGAAGTGAACAATTTTAATGATTAATTGGTGAATTTAGTAAATGTAATAAAGATCACTCCTCAAAAGATTGTGCTGTCCCGAAATTTTGCGAGTGAAATTTTAGTTTTTTTTTTCTTTGCAAATTTTGCATCTGGCGACTTCTCTTTCTGCACGTTAGAAAAGCAATAAAGTATTTAAGTGAGCGAGTGAGTGAGTGCGTCAGTGAGTTAGTGAATGAGTGAGTGAGTGCGTCAGTGAGTGAGTGAATGAGTTAGCGAGCCATCGAGTGAGCGAGTGTTTCAGTGAGTGAGTGAGTAAGTGAGTAACTGAGTGAATGAGTGCGTCAGTGAGTGAGTGAGTGAGTGAGTTAGCTAGCAAACGAGAGAACGAGTAAGTGAGTGAGTGAGTGAGTTAGTGAGCAAGCGATAGAACGAGTAAGTGATTGAGTGAGGGATTGTGCGAGCGAGCAAGTGAGTGAGCGAGTGAGTGAGTGAATGAGTGAGTGAGTGACTGGGTGATTTTTTCTATTCTTGCCCATCAGGCATCCAATAGTGGTTTGTTAACCATTTCAACACCAAATGAAGAATTGTCGATAAATTAAATTTAAAAATGTCAATATTAAAAAAGTACAATATTAAAATACTACATTCCACATTCATAATAATAAATAACGGCTTTATTAAAATTATAAAATAATAAATTAGGTAGCACGTTCGTAAAATTTTCAAAAATTAAATTAGCAAATTAAATTAACACACAGACTTAATACATACGAATTATCTTTAATAAATTTTTAAACAAAGTACCCACAGTTCTGCCTTATCCGGAAACTGTCCTCCAGCCCACCGTAGAGTCCACATTTTCTCACATAATTTAACAATACACAAACGCGCCCCCGCCCGCCCACCGTCGCAGACTGCATGACGCCTTCGCAAATTGCTCGAGTGCTTACCAACGCCCTTGGTCCTTGTAGCTCCGTTTATTTAGGACGAGGATTTGTGTGTGCTCGCATCGCGATCATTTTGGCGGCCTTTAAGTTGTTTAAATTTAGAATTTGTGGGTTTTGTATTTTGTATGCTAGACGATTATTGCATAATTTTATCTTGAGTTGGGTGAGTTGATATAAATTTCATGAGCGCGCATTTTAGTTATGCCAAGCTATACGTACGTCTCACGTCAATATAGGGCACTTAATTTTCTCAGGATGAAATGAATTAAAATCACAATTAATCAACTGAAGCTGGCGTGGCGTCTAAAGAGAGACGAGTTCAAAAACAATTGAGAGGTTTTCTCATTAAACATTTTCTTTGTTTAAAAGCGCCTAAAAGGCTTTTCCCCAACCGTAAATGAACGAGGTCGATTTAAAATTAATATCTGCCCTTACTTTGTTTAAACTTGCGGGAATTCTAAGTTTAAAATGGTAACCGAAGGGTATAGAATCAAAGACAGCTCTATCAACTTTTGCAAATTTTTTTTTGGGACTTCCCTGGACTGCTCAATACTCAGATACATAAGTTAGGAAAGATAAAATCAATTAATAAAACTATAACATATATAGAAGAATTAATTGTAATTATTGGTCATTCTAAAAAAAGAATAAAATTATTATTTAAAATTAAATAAATTATGACTAAAAAAAATTAATTATTGTTTTGTATTTTTCATCCATTAAATGGTTATATTATTGTGGAGACTGGTCTGCTCCAATTGGCTCCAACATGTTATATGAATGGTTTACGATTATAAAAAAAAAAGGTTGTATTTGTGATAAATTGTGATGACTCGTACTGTGTAGGCAGTGGTAAACACTTTTGTAAATGTAGAATAAGTGGACGTAAAAAAAAGTATCCAGCGAAGTAATAATAAAGAATAAACAATAAAGAATAAAGAATATTAATTACATAGAATAAATAAAAAAAAATACGATTTCCTGAATATAAATTGAATCTTTGGTCAGCCACGGTAGTTCAGTGGTGCGGTCGGTCGACTGTTGTTATGCAACACTGAGCGCGATCAGTACTGGATGGGTGACCGCTAGACCTGGATTGTAAAAACTAACAGGACAAATTCAAGCGTAGTGTACTACCATACGAATGATGAATAAAGAATAAAGAATAAAGAATAAAGACCGTTGGAGGCAGACGGTGGTTCGGATTCCACGTAAAACTGTAGGTCCCTTACCTACTTACCTTAATAGGTGGTAGGGCTTATTCCGGTCGGGTTGATACCACCGCACTGAGCGAAACGTCGGTCGAAACGGCTATGTAAATAGTTCGTGTTTTCCGTCCAGTTCAGTGTAGCCGACATGAAATGAAGGGAGGCACTGACATGGCACCTAGTTCACCCGGTGTTATGGGCTGACATCACGGATGTTGTAGGTGGTGAGCCGTGTCAGTTTCCATAAAAAAAACTGAATATTCGAACTACTAACACACAAACTTTTCCAACATCATATAATCAGCTTTTGTCATTTCCCAATCTCAATTCCAAGCATTTTGATCACAGAGCAACAACGTAACCTACCCAGTTTCAGATCATAAAACTGCGCTCATGTACTCAAGAGTGGCTAACTTCATGCAAATCTGTTCCACAAGCAAACTGCAGAATAGCCAACATTGTGTGGGGCGGAGCGGTCGCGGCGGCGCAAACTGGCCAAGACCATTTCTTCCTCAGAATGGCGAGTAAGAATGGCGAGCGCTAGGCAAGAATGGCGGCTGATGGCGTCGTCGTGTGCACGTAATGGCGCGAAAAGGTGCGCCACGCTGGCCGGCGCGTGGCAGTGGTGTGTGCGGTCTCGGGGAAAACTCAGATAGCCGGAAAATTGTCCCGCTGTGAGCTAGTATGATTTATTCGAGGGCAGAAGCGCTGGGGGCGGTTTTGGTGTTTGGGCTATTGTGTTTTTGGTTCAGGTAATTTCGATGATGTTTGGATGGGTGTAGTTAGACAATTGAACTAAAATTCCAGAAGAGGGCAAACGCCATGAAACATGTTGCCTGTTTGTTGGTAACAAGTGTGCGTGCCTTCAAATGGAAATGTCATCAGGTTTTTTTTTATTTAATCCGTTGGATGGCTGAGTCAGAGGGACCAAAGCACATGCTCCGACTAGCCAATATCACCTCCGAGCAGGTAGTTGCGTTGCCACACCGAAGACCTCCCTTTGCATTGCTGACTATACTGGACTAGAGGAGAACACAGCCGAGACTGTTATGCGGCCATCTTACATCCAGTACGGTGCCACCAACCCAGTCGGCTACAATGTGAGCCTACCACCTAGTAAGTAGCAAGGGAAGGGACTTAGAGTTTTACACCGGTTCCGAACGGTGAAGCAGCGGGTGTAGGTGTGTACGTAAATTTTTCGTCAGAAAAAACTCATTCGTACACGCCGGCCGGATTCGAACCTCGGACCTCTCGCAAGAGAAGCCGACGCCAAACCACTCGGCCATCCGCCGCTTATATATCTACCACATCTACCCTCTCTCCCGAAGTGATCTTGGGCGGTGATGATGAAGATTGTCCAGCCAAAACCCAACGATGGCTGAGGTTCCAAAAAACTTGGACGAGGATTTAGAATCAAAGGATCGCTTTAAAAGCAATCTCATGATATAAATGCGCACGGTTCTCACTTGCGTATTTTTTTTTTTATGGAAACTGACACGGCTGTCTACATCACCTACAACGTCCGTGATGTCAGCCCATAACACCGGGTGAACTAGGTGCCATGTCAGTGCTTCCCCCCTTTGATCGTGCCGGCTACACTGTATTTGCGGACATAAGACGATAACGTGACCCATATATATGTTATGGACCAAGTGATTAATAGGGCATTATGCCCGGGCATTTTGAAAAATGTCCAATATGAGAGGGCAATATGATGATTACTGTTGAAATAATTAAATTGCCCGGGCATTATGAATAATGTCTATCTCGTATTGGGCAGGATAATAAAAATACGTGTTTTATTTAAGATTCTTTTAATGTCCGACAATGAAATCTACGAATAGCCCTCATGTCAAAACCTGCGCCGCCTCAACATTAACCCTGATTATTTTTTTTAAACCACCAAAACATTCACCCATACCACTTTCCTGACAACCTCATACCTACGAACTAGGTCCAATAAACATAGACACTCATACATAAACATAGGCACGTAATTTTTTTCGTCAAAAAAAACTCATCGCTGCATGTCGGTCGGAATCGAATCTCGGACCTTGATATTAAGAGTCCAAGCCAAGACAGCGCCGACCATCCGCCCCTTGTTTTTTACAAACAGTAACAATAAGTAATTGCATTTTGCAATAAATGAAGCCTTCTGCGTCACACGCAAGTACAATAAGTGGGTCAAATACAGCAGCACTCGATAAAATTTAATAGGAGGTGGATTTACGTAAATACACAAGAAACCATTTGTAGCAGTAATTTTGTGAAATATTGTTCAGATAATGTGAAATTCAAACTTTGAGTTCAACTTCTCCGATTCCAAATTTAAACAAAGCGGCCATTACTTTTACTCTGTTTGTCTTTATTCGTCTGTCTGTTCGTTCGGCTGTGAAAATGGGCAACTTTTAATTAATTTCAAATTTGGAACGCGCCCGTTTCGCGCCAGCTCTCGATTCCAACCGCTCTGTACCAACTCGCGCGCGGGGCGCCCGCTTATGAGTGTCTGTTACCTAACGTCGTATAAAATAAAATGTCTATAAATCTCGTCTAGCGCAAGATTTATAGTTGCTACGCCCGCCCCTGTGCCCCACCGCCCCCGAGCCACCCCCGTGCCACCCCCGAGCTACCCCGGGCTCGTCTCGCGCGATAAACCAGCGGAGCTTCCTTCGGCTAAAGAAAAATGCGCCATATGTTCGGGATATATCTGATAAGGGTGCTTCGGCCTTGTGAATAACTGAGCTCGGTTTTGGGGGATGCTTTATTTTGTAAACTGGCAAGTTTATGGAGCACGTTAGGGGTCGCCTTCGCGCAGAGTCAACAACCCTTCATTTTAAAATTATTTCGCCCCGATCCGGACACGAATGGCGAGGCAATAAGGAACAACTTCCGTTTTCAACCGACTTCCAAAAAGGAGGAGGTTCTCTTTTTTTTTTTTATGGAACTTGACACGGTTGGCTACATCACCTACAACGTCCGTGATTTCAGCCCATAACACCGGGTGAACTAGGTGCCATGTCAGTGCTTCCCCCTTTGATCGTGCCGGCTACACTGAACTGGTCGGAAAACACAAACTATTTACATAGCCGTTTAGACCGACGTTTCATTCAGTGCGGTGGTACCAACCCGGGCGGGTTAAACCCTACCACCAAGTAAGATTAGGAGGGAAGGGACCTACAGTTTTACGAGGAATCCGAACCTCGGTCAGCCTCCAACGGTCAGCGGTCACCCATCCAAGTACTGACCGCACCCAGCGTTTCTTAACATTCAATAGCGACAGTTGACTGTCTGCACCACTTTCTCAAATTCGTCTGTCTGTTTTTCTTTCAATTTTTTTTTAAATTCTTCTTGTATTAGTCAGCCTCGGTTGCTCAGTGGTGCGGTGTCGGTTGAGTGTTGTTAAGCCACTCTGAGCGCGGTTAGTACTTGGATGGGTGACCGCACGACCCTTGGAGGCTGACCGTGGTTCGGATTCGACGTAAAACGGTAGGTCCCTTCCCTTCTTACCTTACTAGGTGGTAGGGTTTATCCCGGCCGGGTTGGTGCCACCGCACTGAATGAAACGTAGGTCGAAACGACTATGTAAATAGTTCGTGTTTTCCGTCCAGTTCAGTGTAGCCGACTTGAAATGAAGAGAAGCACTGACATGGCTCCTAGTTCACCCGGTATTATGGTCGTAGCTTACCACAAACCTACTATCAATACTAATAATAAATCTGTAAGGGATGGTCATGGAGTAACTATTACTTTCTTTTATGAGATAGATAGTGCGTTTGTAGACTCCAATACTAAAACTAAATTGACGATTTTTTTGAAATATTTTCTGTATGTATGTTCCTCCATAACTCTTAAACCGATCATCCGAATTCAATGAAACTTAGTACAATCACATTTAGCTATACGGGACACAGGATAGGCCAAATAAAATTCAGTTCCGGTTACGCTAAGATGTGGCTCTCATACAAACCGAATTGTTCCGCGCGCCGAAATAAAGGTACGGTATAAGCGGGCTTAATTTCTTCTTTTTAAATACGAATTTCACGCCAGCGAAGCCGCGGACAAAAACTAGTGTATGTACCTAATAAAATTAGAACCAAATGAAAAGATATCTCACCTGAAAGGAAACGCGCACGGTTTCACCCGAACTTTCAGAAGCAAATTAATTGAGTTTGCGCTGCAGCCTCCAACCAACACCCCTCTCCCACTTCCCCCAACCCCCCCGCCGCCGCGCGCCGCCCCCACGCAGCCGCCATGTTGGACAGCCAACCGGACTGCGTATAACCAGCGCCAATTCTATTGGCACTAGCACCTTTGTCACACCTTGCCAGCTGTCAAATATATTTTTTAATTGTAACCTTACAAAGATGAATTCATAATTAAAATCGCACCTGTGGGATGGCTCTGCCAAATACCAGCTTGCGCCTCTGGACTCAATCCAGCGTCGAGCCGTGCGACTAGTGGGTGACCCCCAAGTGTCCTGCGATCTAGAATCACTGCAACACCGTAGGGATGTCGGCTCCCTAAGTGTGTTCTATCGCCTATTCCATAGGGAGTGCTCGGAGGAGCTCTTTAACGCAATCCCGCCGTCCCCTTTCCACTTCCGCACCACACGCACTGGGCAGGGATTGCATCCCTATACGCTGGACTTACCGCGGATGCGTACTAATCGATTCTGCAGAAATCTCCTCTACAGAACCGGTAAACTCTGGAACGCTCTCCCTGCTCATGTATTCCCCCCCAAGTACAGTCTCGGATCCTTCAAGAGAGGCGTGAATGGGCACCTGTCAGGCCGGCATGGCATTCGTAACCCCTGCATACGGCCGAATGTTCATGGGCGTCGTTAGACACCTTATTTGTGGCGCAGCGCCATAAGTCGCGCTTTCAATAAAAAATAAATCAAATAAAATGTATTTATTTATCATTCGTATAGACATGCGATAACAGACTACCAAAATTTTAAGGGGTGATTCTGGAACTAAATAGGCTTCTTGTCTATTCGGATCCATCTACACTCCTAAGTACAGCATTTTCGATCAACTTTCCTTGTTATTTCCTTCGGGTTTCGTAGTCGGGTTTCATACAATTTTTATTTTATTTTTTATTTATCTATTCTGTGTGAGTAAGTCATTAAAATTAAAAATATTTGACAGTTGGCAAGTGTGACAAAACTTCTGGTGGACATACATACATACCACACACACACATACATACATACATATCACAAGCTGTATCCCGACAATCGGAGCAAGCAGAGTAGTCGGTGTTGTGCTGCAAGTACTCTTGTAAATTACAGCACAACACCGACCACCACGTTTAGCAATGTATTATTAGGACAAGATATCAAGCAGCAAGTAAGGCACAAAGACCCACCTGCTGCATGGCTCGGTTGAAGGACCGCGCCAAGGTGAGAGGTGGCCAGCCTGTCGCCCTTTAGCACGGCACCTTGTCCTGATCCCTTAGTCGCCTTTTACGATGTCGTGCATGTGCACGGGGAGAGATGCATTGGGGCAATTATGTTTAAGTACCGACGACCCCACACGGTACTGTTCTGTTGGAAATGCACTAATAAAGCCAGGTTGTAACCATTGGCAACCCGACTGTAGCCTCGGCAGCCCACAACCGCTGGGCGCCGCCGCCCGCCCGACCCCGTCTGTATTCAAATTGAAGGGAGGGTCAAAATCGGTTGCACATCACCCCCGATGTACTCGCGATACAACCCCCGCGGTGGTGGTCCCGAATCGAGGCGAGCAAGCGTTGAGGTGTAAAAGCTGCAATACGCTAATAGCTGTTAGATTGGAGTTGTAAATGGAAGTGGATGTACAGTACCAGGCGATATATTTCATTATTGCGAACCGTTTTCAAATTTCGAATTTCTTTCATCGTATTGCTGTCGCTGTGGGCCGCGCCGCGCCGCTGCCCGCGCACGTGAATAGGACAACTGCAGCTCAGAAGCAAACTGCCTACAAAATATTTGTGAATCATCCATCATTCAGGCGAGTCTTTTTTCATGTCTTTATTCTTCCTCAATTTAAGTGATATATATATATATTATTAACAAAAGCCTACGAGTCTATGCCTATGTATTTTAATAATTTTTTTTATAGTTTTACGTATAAAAAATATGAAAGTTAGACCTATAATTGCTATATTTTCACATTGTTATAATCAAATATATTTAATTTAAAATGAGATAACGTAAAAAGGACAACATAGGAACATAGATATTGATAATATATTTTACATAAAAAAAAAATTTAAATGGTAGTGCTGCACCCGTAAATCTTGCCGTACTAGTGCAAGATTTACGGGTTGGAAAGAGACTTCCCCTGGTGTATGAGAAAAGTGGACATCACGGTTCTCTTCAAGCTTTACATACATAAACTGTTGGCGAGGCCAAGTGAGAGGGATTTAGTAATTGTGATGGATTTTATTGAGAGTTCTCTATCCCTTAGCTTAGGGATTCTGGGCCTTAAGTGATAGGGAAGATGAGAACCTACTATGGGGCTCAAATCTGGGGCTCAATAACAAATCATTGTTAAAAGCCCTAAAATAATAATAATTAAAAAAAGAGACTATCCGGTTGTAGAGCGTCGTCGCTGTCGCACATGGACGTGCGAGTTCGTGCGACAGGGACGGCGCTCTATAACCGGATTGTCTCTTTCTAAAGCTCGATTTTCATTATTAACTGCCGGGTGCTGTACTTAAGTCTCGACGGTTTATAGTAGAAGTTACTAAGCACTATACACCGGACTTTTTACATAATACCTATATACTTCAGAAGTTGTCAGAATCACATGATACATAAATATAATTAATGATGCGATATGAATGTAATTAATCAGTTATGCGATAACGACATGTGGTGGTTTGTGACAGAAACCAGTAGTCCATACAATTTCATAGTAAAAATGTTTTCATTTTGTCATGAATTGCTGCATGTCACAAATCAGCACATGCGTGTCTAGGCAGTGGCAAACATTTTTGTATAGACTAAGTGTACATTGAAAAAATTTCCAGTGAAGTTTCTTGTCAGTTCTTCATCGCTGTGATAATCGAACTGGCGGAATGTTACAATGTAAATATGACAAATCTGAGCGCAGTGTACTGCCAATAGATGCTAAATAAACAATAAACAATAAACAATACTTTTTAAGTTACATTTACGTACATACCTACACCTGCTGCCTCACCGTTCGGAACCGGTGTAAAACTGTAGGTCCCTTCCCTTGCCCCTTACTGGGTAGGCTCAAATTGTAGCCGACTGGGTTGATACCACCGTACTGAACGTGAGATGGCCGAGCAGCAGTCTCGACTGGGTTCTACTCTATAGTCCGGTACAGTCAGAAATCTAAAGGTAAGTCTCCGATATAGCACCTACCTTCTCGGAGGTGATATTGGCCGGTCGGTGCATGTGTTCTGGCCCCTCTGACTCGGCTACCCATACGGGATTTCTTAAAAAAACGTGGGTCATTGGCTTGATTTCATTCTATCCTATGATACTCGTAAAATGAATCAAAAAAACCCCCGACCCTTAAAAAGTCAAAAATAATTTCCGTCTACTTACTTAAAGGAGTCGGTGGACCGCTAAGTAAATTCCCGCGCAGTTCTGGGTTTTTTTATATATTTTATTTACTTAGCGGTTCCCCGACTCCTTTAAGTAAGTAAACGGAAATTATTTTTGACTTTAGGAGTAGGGGGTTTTTTAATTTGTAATTCAACGTTTATTTGAACCTTTTTAAAGAAAAACTATTTGGGTCAACTTTTTAAGGTAATAAATTTTTTGATTAAGTACTTAATTACTTGATTACTTGGTTACAAACATAGCTAAGAACCATCCCGATTAAACCAGCTTTCTAATAAAAAAAACCGCATCCAAATCGGTCCATCCGTTTGGGAGCTATGATGCCAGACACACCCATACACACATACACCCACGTTAAACTTATAACACCTCTCTTTTTTCGTCGGGGTTTAAAAAATGTATCAATTTTTAGGGATCCGTATCCATACGGAAACCAAGCCTTCCATTTACCAAACCTGCACCCCGTCTATCTGTCCGTCCGTCCGTCCGAGGGCCGTATATAGTGAGGTAATGCCAATAGGCCGGGTTGATACCACCGCACTGAACGAAACGTCGGTCGAAACGGCTATGTAAATAGTTAGTGTTTTCCGTAAGGTTCAGTGTAGCAAACATGAAATGAAGGGAAGCGCTGACATGGCACCTAGTTCTGCCGGTGTTATGGGCTAACATCACATAGGTGATGTAGCCAACCGTGTCAGTTTCCATTAAAAAAATTGGTTGACTAGAGCAAACCTCTTTTAAGGCATAAGTCACCTCATTATACGACAGAATTTTTTTTTGTCTTCTTTGTGAACAATGTTTGTGGAGCTATTTCTTTTTTTTTTAAGTATCTGTTATGGGTGGCTGAGTCGGAGGGACCAAAGCGCATGCTCCGACCAGCCAATATCACCTCCGAGAAGGTAGGTGCCATACCGGAGACTTCCTTGGATTGCTGGTTATACGGGACTAGAGGAGAACACAACCGAGGCTGCTATGCGGCCATCTTACATCCAGTTAGCTATAAAGAATTTGCATCAAAATACATTCTCGAACTGAAGTAGAAATGTGCAAAACTCTACATTTTTGTTCTATTTTCACCCTGTCGCGATCGGGCCTTACTCGCCCGGGCGAAACGCCCGGGTATTTCCCAGCTGTAGCTCCTTTGTCCCGGGCGAGAGCCGCCCCGCCGCCCCCGCGCGCCCTCCCATCGACGCCCGTCCAAGCGTGCACGCGAGCGTGAGGCACCTTTGCATCGGAAATGTTCGAGAATCATAATTTTGAAATGTTACACGCACAGATTTACAGACAAACGGAGTGAGGGCTGGAATCGTGGGCTGGAATGGAACTAGTGGAGGGAATAGTCAAAGATTTTGGAAGGAGAGTAGATATACGTAATATGGGCAGTTTTGCCCATATTAACTCTCTATGCGTGCGTGAGCGAATATTTGATGGCGTGAGCGCACTTGGATGCAACGTTAATTTTTTTTCTACTTTATTAAAAAAAAATCGTTTTAATGATAGGTACTTTGTTCACCGTACCGTGTGGGGCCGGTACTTAAAAATAATAACCCCACTGCATCTCTCCCCGTGCATGTCGTAAACGGCGACTATGGGGATAAGGACAAGATGCCGTGCTAAAGGGCGACAGGCTCGCCACCTCTCACCTTGGCACGGTACTTCCACCGAGTCATGCAGCAGGTGGGTCTTCGTGCATTACTTGCTGCTTGGTCGACTTAATCTTGTTCAAATACTTTGCGAAACGTGGTGGTCGGTGTTGTGCTGTAATTTACCAGGGTCCTTGCAGCACAACATCGATTACTCTGCTTACCCCGATTGTCGGGATTCAGCGTGTGTGATATGTATATGTATGTATATGTACTTTGTTCACATAAAAATGATACTTAGATATAAAAAGCTAAAAATAATGATGGTAAAAATATCAGCTATTGCTACATAAATAAGCAATCATGGCTGCGCTTATAATAACCTTGTCGACAACATAGTAACGTAAGGTTTATGTATAGTATTACTAGCTTTTGCTTTTCGGATTTAAAAAGAAGAAAGTAAGTACCATTCTTTTATTTCGGCGAGCGGAACAAATTCGGTTTGTATGAGAGCCACATCTTAGCGCAACCCAAACTGAATTTTATTTAGCCTATACTGTGTCCCGTGTAGTTAAATGTGCTTGTACTAAGTTTCATCGAATTGGGATGATCGGTTTAAGAGTTACGGAGGAACATACATACAGAAATGCATTTTTCTAAAAATCGTCAATTTAGTTTTAGTATCATACATAGAGTCTACAGACGCAGTGTCTCACTTATAAAACAAAGTAATTTACTCGATGAACATCCATTACAGATTTATTATTAGTATTGATGATTGATTGATGATTAGTAATTTGTTATTGTTTGCATGCTGTCGGTCGACAATAAAGTTTCATTTCATGTCAACGCTTTGGAATGGCAAAAAATCGTTGGTGCGAATGTGTACGTGCGTTCGTGTGTGTGAAATGTAATTGTGTGCGTTCGAAAACTGGCGACAGCGGCACAGATTACTTAATAGTTACTTCGTAACAGATAAATCACTCCATAGAAAAAGTTCCATACCTTCGGCTTTAATAGCCTAATGTTTCGCGTCGCCAATCGCTGCGTGCGAAAATGTACCCAAACGATCGAGTGTAAAGTGATTATTGCTTTGCAGCTGCGCGCAGTTGCGTAGGCGAGCGTGTAGCTATGCTTCGCGCGGCTGATGAATTTCCACTGAATTAGACAGCCGGCGGCCCGCTGGGCGGTAGGTAGTTAGCGCGCGCAAGTACATAGAGTGTGACAGCGGTTCCGATACGAAGGGGTGTTCATGGTACCTACATGTTCTCTACTTCCAAAATCTTTGGATGCAGTGAAGGAAAGTTCATATACCTACCTACTTATTGACTCGCTGATGCAATGTATAGGGTGTTTTCCATATAAACGGGTACATACATACATTATACATACCACACGCTGAATCCCGACAATTGAGGTTAACAGATTAATCGATGTTGTGCTGCAATTACTCTTAGTAGACAGCACAACACCGACCATCACGCTTAGCAAAGTATTCGGACAAGAAATAACTATCAAGCAGCAAGTAATGAAGGGAAGCACTGACATGGCACCTAGTTCACCCGGTGTTATGGGCTGACATCACGGATGTTGTAGGTGATGTAGCCAACCGTGTCAGGTTCCATAAAAAAAAAAAAAAGTAAGGCACGAACTAGCTGCATGACTCGGTGGAAGGACCGCGCCAAGGTGAGAGGTGGCTAGTGTGTCGCCCTTTAGCGCGGCACCTTGTCCTTGCGAAATGCACGGGGAGAGATGCAGTGGGGCTATTATATTCCTTTACTAAAGCTAGTACCTAAATACGATGTTGCGCTGCAAGAACTCAGGCAAAATACAACACAATGCGCCTAATACAACCTCGGTAGCTCAGTGGTGCGGTCGGTCGACTGTTGTTAAGCATACCTGGGCGCGGTCAGTAGGTACTTTGATGGGTGACTGCGCTCGACCGTTGGAGGCTGACCGTAGTCCGGAAGTCCGGACCTTACTAGGTGGTAGAGTTTATCCCGTCCGGGTTGATACCACCGCACTGAATGAAACGTCGATCGAAACGGCTATGTAAATAGTTCCGTGTTTTCCGTCCAGTTCAGTGTAGACGACATGAAATGAAGGAAAGCACTGACATGTCACCTAGTTCACCCGGTGTTATTGTTATGGTCGTAGCTTAGCACACACCTACTTTGCTTTAGCACCACCGCCTTCAACTCTACGGTTCGATTTTTATTTTTTTATTTCATAAATTTTTGAAGGCGGTTTTTATATTTTTTTAAATAGTTTTTTATTTCACAGTTTTTTTAGTAATTTTTATTTGCTATTAATGTACTCGGCGGATTCGCTCGGCCTTCGGTCTCGCGATTCCGCCTCGCTTTCCAATCCGATCTTGACCAAAAAAAAAAATGGGACCACCTTGGAGCTAGACTGAACCGAACACAAAAACAATCAACGAAATCGGTTCACAATTGGGGAAGATATTGCTGAACATACATAAAAAAAAAATACATACAGCCGAACATAGAACCTCCTCCTTTTTTGAAGTCGGTTAAAAATACGCTGACATCACGGATGTTGTAAGTGATGTAGCCAACCGTGTTTTCAGTTTCCATTAAAAAACTAAGCAAAAGTGTTAAGACAAGCTAACATGCCTAATTTGAATCAAACCTACATTTCACCTCTGACCTCACTCCAAGTAGCTATAGTATAGTACCTGTGTATATATATATGTAGAGTGGAAGTAGAAACGTGTTCCATTTGTCGGGTGCTCCTGAAAACCGCAGCCATCCCACCGTGCCGCCCAACCCCCGCTTTCATCCCCGCGTGACCCCGCCGCCCCCCGCCTCCCCAACCCGCGCGCCTCAGCCTCCCGCCCCATCCAGGTGTAGGAAGACCTCGCGAGACCGGGTATTTACTTTTAAAATAAATATAAGAATGCGTATACACGCAACGATTATGTGACAAATTATGAATAAGAATATGAATAAGATTTGTTTGTTTTCACTTCTGCGTTATAATCTAACAAAACACACTTGCAACATTATGAAGATAGGAGAGAACAGAAAAAAAAACCGGCCAAGTGCGAGTCGGACACCGAGGTTTCCGCACCACAAAACAAAACACGTTGAAAAAACGCGTTTTTTCTATGGGACGTCCTTCATTTTTCTTTATTTTTTGTTGCTACATCCGCCAAAACAACACATACTCTTTGAACATTTCAACCGACACCTACCAAGATACAGCCATCGGACTAGTAATAGGCTTCCGTACGGGGTACGGAAACCAGAACAACACTTTGCTGAATCCAGTGAAGATTTCACTATATAGATGCTCGGTAATAAATAATAATCGTATTAAAAGTAGATAGTAGCAAAAGACTTGAGTGTATGAATGTAAAATATGATATAATTAATGTAATTATAATAATCTATAATATACTACGTACAAATTAGTACTAGTTAATTAAAAATATACATGAATAAAACGATGCATGAATACATATGAATTGCAATTTATATAAGATTATAAAATATAATACCTAAATAAAATATTGAATTCAGTACATTGTATGTTTATTTTTAAAACATAATTCCAATAATATTATTAAAAACATTATAAAAACATAAATATTTGCATACCGTGACTTAACCTAAATGTTGTCTAATATAAGCATTAGTTAACTAAGTATCTTACATATGGCGTATGTCCAGCAGTGGACGCTTACACGCTGACTGACTGACTTACATAATTATTATGTGTTAATTAATTATCACACAACATATCTCGGTTTTGTCAAGCTTATGTTTCATGTACAGGCACGCGACAAATTCCCGGTTTTCCTATGTGATATATTTATTTTATATAGCTCGCTATATGCCGGAACATTTCCAGGGAGATCGTACTGAGGATCCGTTCGGTCGTTTTCTTATGAATTTCATAGTGAAAGAACTGAGTCGCCGAACTACGAAGTTGTTCAGTGAACATTGGATAGTGTGTGTGTATGTATAATCGTTGTATGTAAAAACACTGCGCATTTATTTGCAGATATTTGATTTTTCAGTTAAATGTTATGTTTTTTTTTTTGACATTAAATATTGTGGTGTTTCTATTTTTATTTGTTTTTGTTTTTTTTTATGGAAACTTGACACGGTTGGCTACATCACCTACAACATCCGTGATGTCAGCCCATAACACCGGGTGAACTAGGTGCCATGTCAGTGCTTCCCTTCATTTCGCGCCGGCTACACTGAACTGGACGGAAAACACGAACTATTTACATAGCCGTTTCGACCGACGTTTCGCTCAGTGCGGTGGTACCAACCCTGCCGGGATAAACCCTACCACCTAGTAAGGTAAGAAGGGAAGGGAACTATAGTTTAACGTGGTATCCGAACCACGGTCAGCCTCCAACAGTCGGGCGGTCATCCATCCAAAGGCTGACGATCCCTTAGTCGACTTTTACGACATGCGACGGGGAGAGATGCAGTGGGGCTATTCTTTTTAAGTACCGACCCCACACGGTACAAATTATAAACGATTTGTTTAATAACCTATAATATTATCCGTCCTATAGTGTTCACGTTTTCAGGTGTTTTTGCGCCAAGGGATCTCTCGACTAAAAATGATATAATTTTTTTATACTGCATGGAAATCAAAGATTTAATTCCATAGTAATTGAAATAGTTAGATTTTTTTTTATAGAAACTGACACGGACGGTTAGTCTCATCGCCTACAACATTAGTGATGTCAGCCCATAACCACAGAATAGAAAAGAGTACTCCATAACACCGGGTGAACTAGGTGCCAAGTCAGTGCTTCCCTTCATTTCATGTCGGCTGCACTGAACTACGGAAAACACGAACTATTTACATAGCCGTTTCGACCGACGTTTATTTCAGTGCGGTGGTATCAATATCAACCCGGGCGCGAAAACCCCTACCACCTAGTAAGGTAAGAAGGGAAGGGACCAACAATTTTACGTGGAATCCGAAGCACGGTCAGCCTCCTACGGTCGAGAGGTCACCCATCCAAGTACTGACCGCTTTTAACAATAGTCGACCGACCGCACCACTGAGCTACCGAGGCTGACAAACAATTTGATTGATTTTTTGAAGGAGGCTAAACATATATATTTTTATATAATCCGGTATGGGTGGCTGAGTTGGAGGGGCTAGAGCACATGCTCCGACCAGTCGATATCACTTCCGTGGAGGTAAGTGCCATACCGGAGACTTCCCTTTGGATTGCTGGCTATACTGGACTAGAGGAGAACACAACCGAGGCTGCTATGTGGCCATCTTACGTTAAGTACGGCGGTGCCACCACAGTCGGCTACAGTTTGAGCCTACCACCTAGTAAGAGGTAAGGGAAGAAGGGACCTACCTACAGTTTTATACCGGTTCAGAACAACGGTTTAAGCAGCGGGTGGCCGAGTGGTTTGGGCATTGGCTTCTCATGCGAGAGGTCCGCGGTTCGAATCCGGTCGCCGTGTACCAATGAGTTTTTTATGACAATAAAAATTACGTGCATACCTACACCTGCTGCTTAACCGTTGGGAACCGGTGTAAAACTGTAGGTCCCTTCCCTTGGCCCTTACTAGGTGGTAGGCTCAAATTGTAGCCGATTGGGTTGATACCACCGTATTGTATGTAAGACAAGCTGTGCCCGCGGCTCCGCCCGCTCTCATATTTCACTTCACTGCTAACCTCATAAGCCATTTAGCGTGATAGTAAGTAGCCTATAGTTGATGGGAAGAATCAAGCTATCCGTAGAATTTTGTTTTATTAAAATCGGTTCAGTGGTTCTCGAGTTATAAGCGGACAGACAGACACTCAGACATACAGAAAGCAGACGTTGGATTTTATTATAGGTAAGGAAGGATGGCCACATAGCAGCCTCGGTTGTGTTCTCCTCTATAGTCCAGTATAGCCATAAATCCAATCCAGGGAAGTCTCCGGTATGGCACCTACCTTCTCGGAGGTGATATTGGCTGGTCGGAGCATGCGCTTTGGTCCCTCCGACTCAGCCACCCATAACAGATTACTTAAAAAAGAAATAGCTCCACAAACATCGTTCACAAAGAAGACAAAAAAAATTCAGTCGTACAATGAGGTGACTTATGCCTTAAAAGAGGTTTGCTCTAGTCAACGGAGAGTCATCTAGAGTCGGAGCATGCGCTTTGACCCCTCCGACTCAGCCACCCATACAGGATTACATAAAAAAAAATCATGTGGAGTACATACATTTTTCCGTCAGAATAAACTCATTGGTACACGCCGACCGGATTCTAACCTACGCACTCGGCCAACCTTCGCTTTTTTCACGCGCGACGCGTTACAAAATCATAATTACCTTCAGCCATAAAAATCTCCTGATTCCGATATAGGTAGATGTTTATACATAAGCAACCACGTTCTAATTCTCTCCTCGTGAACCCAAAAAATGAATTTCACATTCGATCCAGAAATAACATCGACGAAGAGATGTAAGTAAATGTATTCAGGGGAGTGCGGACGGCCAACTCCAGAAAGCACATGAATTATTACCAAGCGGGGCGAACTCTCGCCGAGTTGGAGTTGAAAGGATTGGCGGATTTAGATGGGGGCTATTTCAGAACAGACAGAGGTTACTTTATTGTTTATTGTATAATTTCATCCATAGGTAGGTAACCTACGCTTGGACGGACATGTCGAAAATTCCGCCAGTTCTAAATTCAAATGCGAAGAAGAACTGACAAACAAACTTCGCAAGTCACAATGTTTTGTTAGTACCATATAAGTATTATATTATAGTACCTTACAAATAATTAACTCACACTACCGCTCATAAGAGCATTAATAATTACAGCATAAACATGAATACTCAAGAATCTGACCACTCTGCCTATTTAAATTACCTATATCTGATGTATAGTGCCATCGTCAATTTGATACTTAAATATATCAAGTCAATTCAACAAATATTAGTAAAAGTTTATTACAAAGAAATGTAATAAATAACTCATTTAAAAATCTAAAGATACCAAGTGTAATTACAATAAGGAAGTTTCCACTTAAACAAAAACAAGAAATATAAGTCAAGTTATTTAGTGGGAAAAACAGTAGTCAGATTTTTAGATACAATTTTGGTCAGCTAACATTGTAATAAACTCTTTACAATTAACATTTGTTTAATTCTTCTTTCAAAATTATATCTATACTTTTTTCAATTCTTTTCAATAGCAACCTTGACAATTTTTTGACTTTAATTATTGTTTATCATGAGAACATACATACGTGCATCCAGTGGCGGCTGGCCCTTAAGTGCGCTCGTGCGCCGCACTACCACAAAATATAGCGCCTTCACCCGAAAGAAATAAATCAATTAAAATATTAAACATTCTCCATGATTGTCACCGATCGAAGTAAAAATATCAAACTGAATTCGTTCCTATTTCCTAGACAACAAGGCACGATTTTGCTGTACGTAATACGTACTACATACGACGTATCGCCGCCGAGCTCGCCGCCGAGTGCATTACAAAACACCGCGAACGTCTACTATGAGAAAATGTCAAACGCCGCTGCCCCGCCGCGTGAAACAAAACACTCTTCATACGATTATGTGTGGAACAAGGTTGCATTCTGCGTGTGACACACGACGGAAAAAGAAGGACAGTATATTGTGGAAAGACGCGCGTGCGACACGTCGCGGGCGATTCGTTCTGCTTGTGAGTCCGTCTGCCTAGAGTCAGCGCGCTGCGCTGTCATGTGATGATGTCACATACCCGTTAGCGCGCGAATATTTAAAATGGAATATGGTTAGGTTTTGTGCTTTCTGTCGCGTGGTACTGTGAATTAAGTGGTGCCGATATTTGCCTAAGCGTTGGATAATAGTAAGGCTTTACAATCAGGTGATCCCGGGTTCAATTTTTCTTTTCAAATGCTTTTATTTTTATATACTTTTTGAAGTATTTTTGGGACATTACTACTGTTTTCTTTTTGAAAGCTGCAGTAATGTTGTGGTCTATGGGTGTGTTCATAAAGGTACTAAAAATGAGTTAAAAAACTTGTTTGGATTTTTTTTCTTGTTTTTTTGCAACTCATTGAGTGTCTTAAGAATATTCATGCTAGGTACGTACGCAGGCGTTTAAAAAATTCGTAAGTCCCGATCTTAAAATAACATGACGGGAATGTGTTGGGAAATTTGGTATTTAAGTACATAGGTAGGTACTTAGCGCACTGCCGGTCACGTAAGTCACCAGCCGCCACTGCGTGCATCCTCCACGTGCCACCACCGTGATTCCAGTGGTTATATTCTCTTTGAGTGATTCAACGTTTAAAGACAGCGGCAGGAGTCCGAAGCGAGACTTCTCGCAGCAGAACACCAATTATTCTGCTTACCCCGTTTGTAGGAATATTGCGTATGTATGTATGTATGTATGAGGGGACCGTTATGTCGTCATTGCCCCCATAAAACCGCATCTGTATGAAATCCTCCTGGTGTGTGATCTGTGGGCTATTATTTGTGAACCGCTCAAAGGAATCGTATGAAACTTCTAAGTTAATTATCGGGCTAGGTGCTTTGGAGCATTTCGGCAGTATTATGGCTGAACTTTTCATATAATACTCGTAATAATTGCTTCATAAACTTTCTATCAATAACAACAGTAAGAACAACGTCTTTTCCGTCCAGCAGGTCTATTCTTGTAAATTCTGACAGCGGACTCAGCGCTGATGTGGCGCTGAGAGCCACTTTCTAAAGTGGCTCTCAGCGCCACATCAGCGCTGAGTCCGCTGTCAGAATTTACAAGAATAGACCTGCAGTTCAGTGTAGCCGACATGAAATGGAGGGAAGCACTGACATGGCACCTAGTTCACCCGGTGTTATGGGCTGGCATCACGGATGTTGTAGGTGATGTAGCTAACCGTGTCACTTTCCATAAAAATAAAAATAAACGACCAGTCAGCGACCACGTTTTATATCTCGAGAAATTTTGTATGGACACAGAAAAGTAATCCCACCAGAATAGTATCAAGTTATTTAAGGCTGCATTAAGCATAAAAAGCGGCCAAGTGCGAGTCGGACTCAAGTACCGAGGTTTCCGCACCACAAAAAAAAAATACTTTCAAAAACACGCTTTTTGTTTTATGGGGGGGCAGCCCCTTAATTTTTCCCTATTACATTTTTTTTATTATTTGTTGTTTTATCCGCCAAAATTGCATTACATTACAGTCCAACCGGCTAGCTATTACGGTTTCAAAGATACAGCAGTGGGACGGACAGACAGACAGACGTCAGACACATAGCCAGACATACGTTCTAGGCTTAGTTTACTAATACCTAGGCTTCCGCACGGGGTAGAGAGGGATACCTAAAAAGGCCAATTAATTACAGTGGAATCTGCCTTTCAAGCTCTTATCACAACGATATCCCCCACTCCCCCACCGCATTTTCCCCTGTGCATGTCGTAAAAGGCAACTAAGAGACAAGATGCCGTGCTAAAGGGCGACAGACTAGCCACCTCTCACCTTGGCGCGGTCCTTCCACCGAGTCGTGCAGCAGGTGGGTCTTCGTGCCTTACATGCTGCTTGATAGTTATTTAGTCCTGATACTTTGCTAAACGTGGTGGTCGGTGTTGTGCTGTTAACTTACAAGAGTCGTTGCAGCACAACATCGATTACTCTGCTCACCCCTCAATTGTCGGGATACAGCGTGCGGTAGTATGAACTAGGTGCCATAATGTCAGTGCTTCCCTTCATTTCATGTCGGCTACACTGAACTGAACTCAATGTAGAGGTACCAACCCGGGCGGGATAAACGCTACCACCTAGTAAGGTAGAAAGGGAAGGGGGGACCTACAATTTAACGTGGAATTCGAACCACGGTCAGCCTCCAACGGTCGAGCGGACACCCATCCAACGACTGACCGCGCTCAGCGTTGCTTAACAACAGTCGACCGATCGCACTGAGCTACCGAGGCTGACATCATAGCTGAGCTTGTCGGCTAAAATCGCAATACTTACGGTGAGGGCTTTCAAATCGCGAGCCCCATCCACACTTCATCCAGCAGCCGAATATTGGCTCACAATGGCACATCAAATTAGTTACAAGCGCACCCGAGTAGTAGGAAGTGCGGCACCGGGGGGTGTATCCGGGCCGGGCGAGAGGGCGCGGGGCGCGGGGGAGGGGTTGCCGGGCGACCGGCCGCGATCAATACAGCATCCGGGCCGGGTGGGGGCGCTGCGGACCGCGGGGCGTAGAGGGGCACTTTCGGCCGGAGTAGGTACAAAACAAAGATGTAAAAAATTTCAACCTTATTATTTCTAAAATAAGGTCCAATTTCGAATGGCAATAGTTTTGTTGATGTAAAACGACTCTTATCCGAACGGATTGAGGTTGAAATTTGTCTGTGAAGGCAAGCTGGGGCTGGAGGCAGCGAGGTGGGGCGCGGGGGAGGCTGCAGATCTAATTAGCCTGGGCACCGCCGGCGGCGCTGCGATCGCGTCGGGCCACACTTTTACCATGGAAATGCGGGGGCGGACTGGGGCTGGCGGGGGGCGGAATGGGGCTGGCGGGGGGCGGTCGGCTTTTTCATTTGATCTTTTTAGGCTGCCCCGAGCCAGCTTCGGCAGACTTAAAGGCTCCTTTAGCTGTTCGTTACAGCTTATGCCTGAGCCGTTTCAAATAAGACCGTGCGCTATTTATTTGTTGTCTGTCAATTCTGAAAATTTATTATAAAAAAAATCCTTTCGTTTCGAGAGAGGATAAAGAATGTTTTTTTTTTTTTTATGGAATCTGACACGGTTGGCTTACATCACCTACAACATCCATGATGTCAGCCCATAACACCGGGTGAACTTGGTGCCACGTCACTGCCTCCCCTCGGTCGTGCCGGCAAATTTTTTTTCTATCTTTTCGGCTAGCTATTACGGTTCCAAAGATACAGAAATCGAACGGACAGACAGACAGACAGACGGCGTAGGTTTAGTATTAGGCTTCCGTATGGGGTACGGAAAACTAAAAAACACCTACGAGCCTTCCTCGACTGAGTTTTTTTATTTTTTATCTTTTTAGGGTTCCGTATCCGTCATACGGGACCCTATTACTAAGCCTACGCCGCCTGTCTGCCTGTCTGTCTGTCCGTCTGTCTGAGGGCTGTATCTCTTGACCGTTGAAATTTTGACAGAATGTGTATTATTATGGGCGATTAACCAACAAATAATAAAAATAAGAAAAACTAAAAAATTCACGTGTGTCCCCATATACAAGAAACTAAAAAAGTGTATGTGCTTCATCTACCGAAAAGAGTATGAAGCATTTTAACTAATACATCGATAGCGTGAGTGGCGCTGACCATGACATGGCGATACGGAACCCTCGGTGAGCGAGTTCGACTCGCACTTGGCCGGTTTATTTTTCTACGTGGCGTGTGCCCCTGATTCTCGTTGAAACTGCCCTTATGATGGAGATCTGCGTCTTAGTTTTCAATCATCCGACGATGTGTGAGTAAAGGTTTTGCTACTTGTCGGCTAGTTTCTTTAAGGAATATGACTCCCTTCTTATATTACTAGGTGGTAGGGTTCAACCCGCCCGGGTTGATACCACCGCACTGAATGAAAGGTCGGTCGAAACGGCCATGTAAATAGTTTGTGTATTCCGTCCAGTTCAGTGTAGCCGGCACGACCGAAGGGAAGCACTGACGTGGCACCAAGTTCACCCGGTGTTATGGGCTGTCATCAGTCATCACGGATGTTGTAGGTGATGTAGCCAACCGTGTCAGTTTCCATAAAAACAAAAATAAACTTTACACTACTTTACAATACATATAACCAAAGATAAATAGTTTAGATTCCTAATACGACGCTAGCACTCGTCACCAAAAATGCGAACAATAAAAGCGCTCGAACGAATAACTATCTCTGTCGCACTAATGGATTGCGTATGTTGCTGTCTAATATTAATGAGTTGCATGCCATACATTTAATGCTAACGTGTTTGATAGCGTGCCGGGTATGGCGAAGCTGTATCTAACTATTTAAATCTTTGCATATAACATTATATTACTTTAAACTATATTGACCATATGCTCTGCCTCGAAAATTATGTTCCACGTTAAACTATAGGTGCCTTCCCTTCTTACCTTACTAGGTGGAGGGTTTATCCCGCCCGGGTTGTTACCACCGTACTGAACGAAACGTCGTCGGTCGAAACGGCTGTGTATATAGTTCGTGTTTTTCGTCCAGTTTAGTATAGCCGACATGAAATGAAGGGAAGCACTGACATGGCACCTAGTTCACCCGGTGATATCATGGATGTTGTAGGTGATGTAGCCAACCGTGTCAGTTTCCATAAAAAAAAATATATTGATGATTCTGATAGCTTGACGGATAATAAATCTAATAAAACGGGACAAGGACAAGATGCCATGCATAAGGGCTAGCCACCTCTCACCTTGGCGCGGTCCTTCCACCGGGTCATGCAGCGGGTGGGCATTCGTGCCTGCTAGTTATCTTGTCCGAATACTTTGCTAAACGTGGTGGTCGGTGCTGTGCTGTAATTTACAAGAGTACTTGCAGCACAACACCGATTACTCTGCTTACCTGCTGTAATTGACGGAATACGGCGTGTTTTTTTTTTTATCGAAACTGACACGGTTGGCTACATCACCTACAACATCCGAGATGTCAGCCCATAACACCTTGCTGAACTAGGTGCTATTGTCAGTCAGTATCGCAGTCGCTGTTTATGCTTAAAAAGCGTATAATGTCTCACTTTCTGGAACGATAAATTACTCGCTATTTATGGATTAGAGTCTAATGTTAGTTTTCTCTGTATATTTTATTCGTGTATATTTGTATGTATTTATATATATTTATCTATTTATTTATATTTAAGTTGTATAATTTGTTAAAATTATCATTCTTATTTGTTCTCTGCCACTCCACACTCATTCATGATAACCCAAAGGTTGGCTGGAGGAGAACGCCTACGGCGTTAAGTTGTACCTTTTGCAAAATTTTTAAAAGGCAATAAACATATTTTCATTTGATTTGATGTCAGTGCTTCCCTTCATTTTATGTCGGCTACACTTAACGGGACGGAAAATACGAACTATTTACATAGCCGTTTCGACCGACGCGACGTTTCATTCAGTGCGGAGGTAGCAAGTAGGGCGGGATAAACCCTACCACCTAGTAAGGTAAGAAGGGAAGGAACCTACAGTTTTACGTGGAGTCCGAACCACGTCCAGCCTCCAACGGTCGAGCGGTGACCCATCCAAGTACTGGCCGCGCCCGCAGGTAAGAAAGAAAGAAAGAAAGAAATAATGTTTATTTTCCCTATTTAAATTTAAAATACGTCGTTAATATACATTTACGAGTGTGAAGAGAAAAAAGGATCTGGCACAGCCTATGCCGCGACACTCCAGCTCAGTACTGAGGCTGTGTGTGCGGCGCTGATTTTAAGCCAGTCCAGTGTGTCGACAAAGTGTGTTAATTAAAATTTTATACAATTTTACGATGTGCACAGGTGTGCTTATGATCACGACCGACAGTCGACCGAACACACCCACTGAGCTACCGAGGCTGACAAACGTTCTGGTTGAGGCAAACTTTACGTTTATTTATATTATATATAACATAAGGTCGCATAACAGTTGCCGTATATTATGTAATATGTAGTATAGGTCCGAAACCGAAGACCGCCCAAATTCTATATATAACTTTGTGGTGGTATAGTAGTTAAAGTCACATTATCCGTTTATTGGCCGTATTGTCTTCGTATAGTGGTACCATTATCCAGGGAAGCAATCCAGGCAAGTCTCCGGTATGGCGCCTACCTTCTCGGAGGTGATATTGGCTGGTCGGAGCATGCGCTTTGGCCCCTCCGACTCAGCCACCCATATCGGATTACATAAAAAAAAACCCTGGTTATTTTTTTTTTAAACCACCAAATCATCACTCATACCACACAACATCACTCATCTCATCATACCACACATTCCTTAGAGCCGAAGTTTGCCGAAAGGATCTAAAAAGGATCCGTAGTAGGAGCCAGTAGCTCTTTCAGGTGGCGGACCGCCAAAGCACTCAAGAGTTCGTCACCGATTATACATAACGGTGTGTGTGACGTCATGAACAGTAGTCATCATCAAGAATCGCATCAAAAGCTGCCTCATGTTAACAAAACGCTAACGCTCAGCAGGTCTATTCTTGTAAATTCTGACAGCGGAATCAGCGCTGATGTGGCGCTGAGAGCCGCTTTGGTAAGTGGCTCTCAGCGCCACAACAGCGCTGATTCCGCTGTCAGAATTTACAAGAATAGACCTGCTGCACTCGCGCATCGGCGCGCTCCGTTCTGTTCCGTGAAGCGACCTCTCGCTCGACCGACACCCGCGTGGCGCTGCGACTGATGCGAAGTAGCCGCATGCATGCGGCCCTTTCATTGGTGAAATTGTCTGTAGTGAGTGCGCCATGTTTTGTCAGCCTCGGTAGCTCAGTGGTGCGGTCGGTCGACTGTTGTTAAGCAGCGCTGAGTGCGGTCAGTACTTGGATGGGTGACCGCTCGACCGTTGGAGGCTGACCGTGGTTCGGATTCCACGTTAAACTGTAGGTCCTTCCCTTCTCACCTTACTAGGTGGTAGGGTTTATCCCGTCAGGGTTGGTACCACCGCACTGAATGAAACGTCGGTCGAAACGGCTATGTAAATAGTTCGTGTTTTCCGTCCAGTTCAGTGTAGCTGACATGAAATCAAGGGAAGCACTGACATGGCACCTAGTTCACCCGGTGTTATGTGCTGACATCATGGATGTTGTAGGTAATGTACACAAACGTGGCAGTTTCCATTAAAAAAAAATGTTAGACTATGCCCTATCTATCGATTTAAATCTTTGTAAGTACACGACAATTTGTCTCGCATAAACATTGTGAAAAGACTATGAATTTAGTTTATTGTGATGGGCTTACATCGCGGGTGTAGTGGTGTAGCCATAATTATGTCGTCGCAGAGACAACAACTTCGAGGATCCATCGTTCCTCTGTCGTCGCCGCACCGCTAGTAGCGTGTGGATTTGTCTTCCGTTGAGTGTTTCCCGATGTTTTCAATCTGGGAGTCTTCAAAACGTCGTTTTAACAACCTGAATAGCGCTTCTGTAGTGCGCAAATGTGCCGGTATGGTGTTTCGGGTCCTTCTGGTCTTAATAAAACTGGTTTTAATAAAAAAACTGGCCAAGTGCGAGTCGAACTCGCGCACCGAGGGTTCCCTATCGCCATATCATGGTCAGCGCCACCCACGCCTTTTATTTTACTTTTTAATTTACTTTTTTTATTTGTTATATCGGCCATAATAAAACATATTCTGTGAAAATTTCAACGCGCTACCTATGGTTCAAGAGATACAGCTCTCGGACAGACGGACGGACGGGCGGACGGACGGACGGACGGACGGACGGACAGACAGACAGACAGACAGACGAGGTAGGATTAGTTGGGTCCCGTACCGGATACGGAACCCTAAAAAGGGTAGGGTCCTATGAGAATTTTTATTTTGTAGTGTGCCTAGAGAGGAAATTAAAACTCAGATACATTTTCAACATTTTATTCACAAAATATCTATATTTTCAACAGACATCGAACGTGTCAGACGTACAGTCCTCACCAAAAACGGAAATACACCTCTAGAACTTGTCACACGCGTGTTTTCTCACCCTAAGTACTATTGGTTCGTGTGCATAGATTGTGACAGGTTACTGTATGGATGTCGTTACGATTTCGGAGTAGACTGTACTTACAATATTTACAACGTCGATACAATATATAATTTGGCCATTAGGTAACTACATAATATATAACCCTGCTCTTTGGTACATATAAAAGTATTTATAAATATATTAATTTTGTCATTATAATTTTGAATATTTTTTTATATTTCTAAAATTATATATATATGAATATACAGGGGGTTAATCAGCATAAAAAATAAGCAGATTCCAAATAGGAACGGTGGGGAAATTCGAAAAAAAAAATTGCGTTCTCCATACATTTTGAGGTTAAGTATTTTCGAAAATGTAAGGAGAAGTAAAAAATTTTCCATGGTCAAAAAATACCCTTTCTACGCATTTTATTAGGCTTATAGTATTTTTGCTCTTTCTAATGGCAATAAATATTATTTTGTTCTTAAAATCTATTAATTTTTCTCTCATTTTAGAGTAGTTAAAACATAACAGAACTAGGTACAAACAAAATATAAAACTGCAGTACACTACACAGACATGGCAGGATTTTGTGTAAGTACTTCAAGAATATGTTCAATCAATACAAGCATAAAACTCGAAGATCAGACCAATATTGAACCAGTTTATACTATTTCGAACTGGAATTGTGTCGAAAAATCAAAATCAAACTTATACTAAGTCTAAACACACACGAACAATTTGCTAGATAAAATGTTGAACTTCAAACCCTTAACGACTTGTATGAGATAGAGTGAAATATTATTTCACACTGCTCCTGAACATTTTGATCGTGGTGTTCTTCAAGAATATGCGGACCACCTAGAAATATTCAATAATATTTTGTTTCCATAAAACTCTAGAATCTTACAAATGTTTTACACACATACTGATACATAAAAAGCTAGCGCATATTGTTTGAGCAGTTTCGTAAAATTTTATATTTATCACAATACTTGGAACTACTGGAATACTTGTAAGTTTAACCAAGAAATGATACCAGTATTGAGTGTTTTGTTAGAAAATTGGTAGAATTAGATACTGAATTAAAACTAGCGGCGCGCAAAAGGCGCGCAATAAGTGGAACGCGCGCTCCACTTGGGAGCCAAGGGTAGGCGACGAAAACTGGAGCGCGCGCTCCACTTGGGACTCCAAGGGTTAAACAAAAACAAAAACACGGATAAGTGTTAGCAGGAATTGCGCCCGGATCGTTCTGTACCGGTATATTACTTTTTCGCGGCTTTGCTCGCGTGAAATTCTAATTTCAAAAGAAAAAAGCAAGTTACAAAGGGCAATGCCGAAGACCGAGCCACAGACCGAGCTCTGTTCAGGTAAAAAAAAATATACTCACTCGAAGAAAGTACGGCACTAATGCGAAGGCCGAGCTGCGTTAAAGTAATAGGACATACCTACTTTCTCGAAGAAAGTGAGCCACTAAGGGCGAGGCCAATATTACTCTGTCAAAGAAGGTAAGTCACTATGAGCAAGGCCCGCGGTCGCGGCATTATGAACCTAGTTCGGCTTTCGACATAACCCTTGATTTGTGAAAATACTCTACGACACTTTGAGACGCATGAAACGAATATTTTCCCCAAGCTTCAAGGTTCTATGTCCAATTGATGAGTCAGTCAGAAATTCCTTTTACATATATACATTTGATAACGACGTATATTGTTATTGTGTTGTTTCTTGAATTGCAGGACTAATGGGGCAGACAACTCGATATTTACTATATTTTTATTACTGATAAAAAAATCGTTTTGACAGACCGACGGACGTCAAAGTGATCCTAAAAGGGTTCTTGCCTTTTCATTTTAAGGTGCGGAGTGCGGACCCCTAAAAAATACACATATGACTTTTTGAACATAACATTGATAAATAAAATTAAATCATAAATAATATACGGTGGCCCATTCGCATCGGAACTAAGCAAATCGAACCTAACAAGACATAAACTACGAACTACAAATTATAGGAATAAATTAAAAAATTTGGAATTTGGTAAGTCATTTGACGACATCACATTAAATCAATCTCAATTAATTCTACTACACTGTCGAGCAATGAAAGTGGAACATTATCTATCACAAACGTACAATTATGTTACGTGAATATTGTCGCTTCCAGCTTGGCTTTGAGTAATTTGTGTATTGATTAAACGAGATACATAAGCTCGTATTAAAAATAAATATTACATAGGTACCACTAGATACTACCTTATATTAAACTAGCTTTTGCCTGCGGCTTCGCTCGCGTGAAATTCGTATTTAAAAAAGAAGAAAGTAAGTAGGTAAGAGTAAGTAACAAAGAAGGCCGAGCTGCGTTCCTGCTCCGTTACATTTATTTCGGCGCGCGGAACAATTCGGTTTGTATGAGAGCCACATCTTTGCGTAACCGGAACTGAATTTTATTTAGCCTATCCTGTGCCAGGTCTAATTAAATGTGCTTGTACTACGTTTAATTTGAATTTGAATGATCGGTTTAAGAGTTATGGAGGAAAACACATACATACAGAAAATTTCTAAAAATCGTCAATTTAGTTTTAGTATCATACATAGAATCTACAAACGCAGTATCACGTCGCCAGGGTCGTTAACGCAGAGTGGTACACATTTTAAGGTGATCTTGTTAAATATGCCAGCTATAAAGTTCAAATGTCGTTAATTGACAAGTAATTCGCCTTTGCGCTTCATGTAAATGTTCTAATGTGCTTATTTCTGTTAAATGTATCTTGAAACAATAAATAATAAATAAATAAAATAATTTAGAATAAAATTTATCATTTATATATATAACTTACTAATTAAATTTTTTAATCTATAAAAACGTTCGATGTTGATCCACATTCATTGCTCGCTAGTTCACTTACAAATTAACCTAATCAACAATCATTAACTATCACATACCCAATGCTAGTCTAAATTTCCTTTAAAATATCCCAATCACATAACACCCGAACCTCGAACCCTTCTCTAGTAATACATAATATGTCAACCAACCTACTAAAAACATCTTGCATTATCTATCATCAAGATATGAAACAACACATGTTATATAAGTACTATAATATTATTTATTACCATACGCGATATCACCTTCGTCATTTCTCGCCACTTTGGCAAGGTCCTATACAATCGCGGAACAGTCAAGATCGCCCGGTCGGGCCAAGCCGAATTCATTAAGAGACCTCATGAATTTTGTAGACATATCGCTTATAACGAAATAGCACCTTTACGTAAAGTCTCAGCGCCCTTGAGGATCTCACGATCTCCCGCCGAACCCCATTAAATCAATGCTGCGACATAAAATGATAAAACTGATCGAAATTTACTCTTTCCAATTCACTTTCGCCGTCCACACACATCGTCAGATCTGGATTTCGTTTCAGAAAATTCCTGACCCAATCTTCACCAGCCATTCTTGTATTCATATCGAAAGGATGCGCCAAGTGATTGTCGACGGCATACTGAAACGCCAATTCCCTTATATCTCTCCTAGTGACACCTATTAAGTAACTCTCCATGCTTTTGATGTACCCCACCAGGTCTTGCTCTTGCTCGTCTGTGAAAACTCTTCTGAAGTTGCCCAAGGTGCTCTTCGACGGCGGCTGTTGGACGCAGACGCCCCTCACCTTGCTGGCGCGCCTCTGGAGCGTGGAGCGCGGGATCTGGTATGTCCTGGCGGCCATTTTGTAGCCCATCTTGCCGGAGAGCACGGCCGCAACCGCGAGCGACATCGACTGCTCCGTCCACATCTGGCGGCCGGAAGAACGCTCGTATCTTCGCACCATGTTGCTTAAGCGTCTGCAATTTTAACAGTGCAATTTTAACATGGTTATACTAATCGCAAGGATAACACCGGAAAATGAAGAGTCAACCTTGTTTGCAAAATGTTTTGAACATGTTGCATTTTATTTTCATAGAGGTAACAGTTCTCGGCAGCAATTAATGCGTGTCGAGCTTTAGAAAGAGACCATTCGGTTGTAGAACGTCGTACCTGTCGCACGAATTCGCACGTGTCTGTGCGATAGGGACGACTCTTTACAACCGGGTTGTCACTTTCTAAAGCTCGACACGCATTCTTTGTTGCCGGGAACTGGACCTACAGGCACATCGGGCTTTAAAAGAGACAATCCGGTTGTAGGGCGTTGTCCCTGTCGTACGAACTCGCACGTCTCTGTGCGACAGGGACGACGCTCTACAATCGGATTGTCTCTTTCTAAAGCCTTCCGCGTACTGTACAAACTTCACTGCAAGGCAAAGTCAGCTCAGACGTCCGTGTGTTGTATGAATGGGTCTTACTGAATTCTTAAAGCCCCGCGCGCAAAGCAACAACCCTATATTTTTTTAACTTGCTCAGTGTCATTGATTTCAATCCTACATAGGCAAAGTGCTCAAGAGTTCGTCACCGATTAGACATAACGGTGTGTGTGAAGTCATAGTAGTCATCAAGAATCACATCAAAAGCTGCTTCATGTTAACATAAAACGCTAACGCTGCTCTGCGCTCGCGCATCGGCGCGTTCCGTTCCGTTCCGTGAAACGACCTCTCAACACGCGCGTGCCGCTGCGACTGATGCGAAGTAGCCGCATGCGGCCCTTTCATTGGTGACATTGTCTGTAGTGCGCCATGTTAGACTATATACCCTATGTATCGATTTAAATGTTTGTACATAGGTATATAAGTAGGTATTGTGGTTCGATTTTATAGAATAACAAGCTGTGCCCGCGGCTCCGCCCGCTCTCATATTTCACTTCACTGCTAACCTCATAAGCCATTTAGCGTGATAGTAAGTAGCCTATAGTTGATGGGAAGAATCAAGCTATCCGTAGATTTTTTTTTTATTAAAATCGGTTCAGTGGTTCTCGAGTTATAAGCGGACAGACAGACACTCAGACAGACAGAAAGCAGACGTTGGATTTTATTATATGTAAGGATTGGCCATCGCATCGCATATCTCTGATACAATTTCACGGAAATGCTTATAGTTATACATCACATTTTCCGCTTTCAACGCCGATAGCGGCAGTCGCCTTATTCTGAGCCGGAAATCCCCCGGTTATTACAGCGCAGGATATCGAAGAGTTATCAATGTGGAGATAAGTAGACGGTACGTGAGTCGATGTTGTAGTACAATCGGTCAGAATTGCAACACTTGTGTGACGTCACGTCTGTGTCATCGTCTCGAGCATAGAGATCGCGCCACCAAAGAAGTCCCGTAGACGCGGCGCTGTCGTCGGCGGCGCATAGCAGAAATTATTTCACGGGCCGCCACTTCGTAAGACTTTAGGCTTATCGTAAACAACGTTTTACTCACAAAAATATATGAAAAATTCGACAACACTACTCTTCACACGGATAAACATCGAAAACAAACAACACGGCCGACCTGTATAAATTAGTTAATTTTAATGCGACGGGACTTCTTTGGTGACGCGATGTTCAGGTCTCGACTAGTTAAGGCTGCGTGCAAGCAAGAATGTTTCCAGTGACTTATTGTGAATGCGACCATCATCGGGCTGACGCAGGGCCGTTTTAGGCCATGCAGGGGCCCTTTGGGACATTTGGGGCCCTGTTAGAGAGTAAAAAGAAAAACTACTGAAAACATCAATATGTACGAGTACTTTTATTTAGTGACTTGAATTATAAAGTTATTTAAATATATTTGCATATCCTTACCTATAATAAAATCCAACGTCTGCTTTCTGTCTGAGTGTCTGAGTGTCTGAGTGTCTGAGTGTATGTCTGTCTGTCCGCTTATAACTCGAGAACCACTGAACCGATTTTAATAAAAAAAATCTACGGATTACCTATAATAAAATCCAACGTCTGCTTTCTGTCTGAGTGTCTGAGTGTATGTCTGTCTGTCCGCTTATAACTCGAGAACCACTGAACCGATTTTAATAAAAAAAAATCTACGGATAGCTTGATTCTTCCCATCAACTATAGGCTACTTACTATCACGCTAAATGGCTTATGAGGTTAGCAGTGAAGTGAAATATGAGAGCGGGCGGAGCCGCGGGCACAGCTTGTATTTTATAGAATGTACAAGCTGTGCCCGCGGCTCCGCCCGCTCTCATATTTCACTTCACTGCTAACCTCATAAGCTATTTAGCGTGATAGTAAGTAGCCTATAGTTGATGGGAAGAATCAAGCTATCCGTAGAATTTTGTTTTATTAAAATCGGTTCAGTGGTTCTCGAGTTATAAGCGGACAGACAGACAGACAGAAAGCAGACGTTGGATTTTATTATAGGTAAGGATAAGGATTATGAAAATTTTCCTAGAACAAACAATTTTCGCAAGAACAAACAGGGAAATTAAAATTTGAACATGAGCCAATTTTGAGTGTATCGTTGACGTTTCAATCGCAAATTTATAACGTTTTTATATAAATACTAACTACCTATATAGTCACGTACACATATTATCAAAAATGCGACAGTAAGCTGTGGAATTGACAGCGATTTAGCGGAAAGATCTATTTTAAGCGCACTCATGCATGAATGAGTCACTCTTGGTGCGTTGCTCACGTTATTGAACATGTCACTCTTCAGATAATACCGTATTCCATATTTGCTTAACTTCGTATAATAATGCACTTTTGCTTGTCTGAAGAGTTTTGCGTCTATTTTTCGAATGCATGGTTAAATTCCGGTTTATTGTTGTTTATATTGATTATTGATGCGTTCTTTTTTTTTAGGTTTCCGTATCCCATACGGAAGCCTATTACTAAGCCTACGCGCCGTCTGTCTGTCTGTCCTACTGCTGTATCTTTGGAACCGTAATTGAAATTTTCACAGAATATGTGTTATTATTTATTATATTATGGGGGGATATAACAAGAAATAATAAAATATAGAAAAGGTAAAAAATTAAGGGGGTCCCCATACAAGAAACGTGTATTTTTTTCAAAGTGTTTTTTTTGTGGTGCTGAAACCTAGGTGCGGAGTCCGATTCGCACTTGGCCGGTTTTTTTTTTAATGGAAACTGACAAGGTTGGCTACATCACCTATTACATCCGTGATGTCAGCCCATGACACCTCTGTGAACTAGGTGCCGTTTCAGTGCTTCCCTTCGGTCGTGCCGGCTGCACTGAACTGGACGGAACACACGAACAAGCCGTTACATAGCCGTTTCAACCCATCTTTCATTCAGTGCGGTGGTAGCAACCCGAGCGGGTTAATCCCTACAACCTAGTAAGGTAAGAAGGGAAGGGACCTACAGTTTGACGTGCAATCCGAATCGCAGTCAGCCTCCAACGGTCGAGCGGTCACCCATCCAAGCACTGGCACGCCCAGCGCCCAGGTGTGCTTATGATCACGAACGACAGTCGACCGATCACACCACTGAGCTACCGAGCTACCTTTGGCAGTTAAACTGCACTCGAACTTGTCATGTCAGTCAGTCAGCGTGTATGCGTCCACTGCTGGACATACGCCTCTCCAATTTTCCTCCAGTCCTCCCGGCCTTCAGGTGTACAATATTCACCCGCCACTGACCCGAGCGCACCAGCCTTGCGGCCATAGCACCCGCACTGTGTCACGACTTCATCATGGGACAATCACTTGAAGATCGTTGCACGCAGGGAGGCCCGCTGCCGGGATATCGTCCCACCTGGCGGGTGGTCTTCCCACACTCCACGTTTTCTTGCCCACGGCCGCCGGTGTAGGGTACGGTTACTCCAATGGTCATCGTGTCGTCGGCTGACTGGGCTGTAGGACGCGGTTACTCCAACGGCCATCGTGTCGTCGGCTGACTGGGCTGTAGGACGCGGTTACTCCAACGGCCATCGTGTCTTCGGCTGACTGGGCTGTAGGACGCGGTTACACATCTGCCACTTGAGCTTAGCCACCCGGTGTCCAATATCGACTAGGTACTTCTCTTGTCATAACTTGTTCTATCCGGTTCGATTACACCTACGAAACTTCGCAGGGTTTTTTTTTGTAATATTATTACAAATAATTTGGAGCGCGTTGAGGAGTATGTGTGGAGTTACAATGAAAGATACATTGGATAGATTGATTAATAATTATTGCGAGAGCGCGCTGTGGTCTGAAAGAAGATATAGTGACAAGTATTGAGAAAGGAATGCTTCGGTGGTTCGGTGATATTGGAAGAATGAATGATATAGGAGACTAACGAAAGAAATTTATGGAGCGAATGTGAGTGGAAGATACGGGAAAGTCGGCCTAGACCAGATCGGGCATGTGCTCAAAAAGGGTCAGGTGCGTAGTACCCGAAACCGACAAGCATTTAAGTATGAAGACCATTATGAGAGTGGAAGAGGAGGCAGAGGTGTGTTAGGCTCGTGGCTCGTGGAGATCCGTTGTCTCTGCCTACCTCACTGAGAAACAAGCGTTACGCATTTTATTACAAGTATTTTATTGAATATATTCACATAATAAACACCACCCAGTTTATCGAAAATGCAGCTTGAGAGGAAGATTTACTTTCCTCAGAATTCTGACTACTACAGAATCATCAATCAATACTAATATCAATCAATATCAGTAATACTAATAATAAATCTGTAAGGGATGGTCATGGAGTAAGTTACTTTGTTTTATTATGAGATAATGCGTTGGTGGACTCTATGTATATATACTAAGTAAAACTAAATTGACGATTTTTAGAATATGTATGTCTATCTCTGTAATCTCTCTATGTAAATCCTAAACCGATCATTCGAATTCGATGAAACTTAGTACAAGCACATTTAACTATACGGGACACAGGATAGGCAGGAAAGTTCCGGTTACGCTAAGATGTGGCTCTCATACAACCGAATTGTTCCGCGCGCCGAAATATACGTACGGTAGCGGGCTTACTTACTTTCTTCTTTTTAAATACGAATTTCACACGGGCGAAGCCGCGGGCAAAAGTAAGTTAGTAATAAAGTGTATCAGGCAGGGGTGTAAAGAGGCTTTGTAAAATGTTAGTACGTCAGTCAGTACGTAGTACGTTAATATGGTGAGTATATTCCAGACTTCTGGATTTTTTATATCTGGCTGCACTCAAACAGGTACTTATATCTACACGCGGTGAAGTCCGCTTGGGTGGCACTCTGTCTGGTCGCGATAAACTCAGCAACCTGTGACCCGCCCGAGTGCGATACGCGTTTTCGAGGGGTTTTCCCGTGCGATTTTCTGACACATCGAAAATCCTCAAAAAGTAAAAAATAATTTACGTCTAGTTAATTATATAGGGGTCTTCGGGGAAAAGCTACGCAAAAAATTCAACTTTGTCCCTTTAATGAACCAAGCGGAAATTATTTTTTACTTTTTGAGGGTTTCTGATGTGTCGGTTTTTTTTTAATTTGCAATTTAACTTTTTTTTAAATACTGCGAATAGCCAGCGGATGCTGCTTATGCAGCATGTAGGTACCAACAGATTCATTCTTGTTGACGGTTTCGAAAGCAAGGACCTTGCTCGAACCCCGGGCTACTGGCGCGGCGCGCGTCGGCGCGGTGGCGTCGCGGTCGCCGGCGGCGCGGCGGAGGCGCGCGGCGCAGCGCGTTTCGCCTCGCTCCCGCGCGGTCATCGCGTGACGTGGCGCGTTTCACTAGGCAAGGTCCCATCTGTGGGCCGCACCGCGGCTGATAGAAACTGGTCGGCCATTTTGTTTTCTCTGTGGTTTTTGTCGGGTTTTAATTATGAGGTAATTAACTAGGTAGGTAGGTACCTATTCTAGTACACCTGGATTCTTCCTCAATATGTGCAACCTTTAAAGGGTTTCAATTTTGTGTCATTATTTACCTATTGAAATCTTTAGAATTCTCTCCGTCGTCGTCGCGTCGTCGTGAATACTTAAACATTCAGATTTAGTCAAAGTCAAAAGTCAAAGTCAAAGTTATTATTTAGTAATAAACTTACATCGTCAATACATATTAATACAATTCATGTTTAGAATTACGTACGTCTCACAGATAAACAGAGGATGCACATAAATAGGTAAATGTTGCGACTAGTTACTAGGTAGCTACCTGCTTACATAAACAAAAGGATAAGTAAGTTATTCAAATATATATTCCATATAGGACAGTAGATAGCAAATTTCTTTGCATCACAATCGAATCGCTGAAATTCATCCATCCATCACAAAACGCGCAGCGCTTATCTCGCGAATTCAGCGACTAATCAAAACAAACGGAACGCGCGCGCGGCGCGCGCCCAACAGCTGACGATGACAACAACATCGCGCACGAAACAGTCAAATGATTCGATTACGCGCCGAGGTGGCGGCGCGGGCGGTGGCGGCGCGCGGACGGAGCGGAGGAGGTGCTCTTGCGAAAATGTAGTTTTTACTCCGATGTTTACGTTTAGGCTGGTGGCGTTGCTGGCCGACACGGCGAGGCAGGTAAGCGGGTCCGAAGGTCGGCGTGACGCATTACTTGCAAGGTCTGTCTCCAGTGCATTGCGCGATGCGCTGTCAAGGTTGGCGTTTGGCGCTCACGAACATTACGCGAAAGCTAATGCGGGTTCGAAACTGGACAAGCGGGATCTTAGGTTGAATATTCACGACAAAGCGGGGATGTGTGACTTACTTGTGAGTTGAAGCGATGACTCGTGGTGACAGCTGGCTGGACGATGTTGTTTTGCCTGGGCGCGCACGCAATTCACGGGGCCCAATGTTCGCGCGGCGTGCAATCGTTCTGACGGCGCACGCGTCACTGGCCGCGCGCGAGCGGGCTCGTAGCGGGGCCCGGCTGAAGGTAACGGGTGTGGTGAGGTGCGGGGGAGCCCGTATTGCCCCGTCCGCTGACGCAGGTGACCTGACGTCATCATCCGAGTCCTAGGCTCCACACAGGCTTCATGCTATTTTTATTTTATTTTATAGCTCCAGGTTTTTAAGATTTCTCGCCGTGAAAGAAAATTGGTTTTCCTTTTCCTTTGTGAAAATTAATTAGAAATTGAATGTGAAATTTTGCAATTTTTTATTAACATCAAATTAAAAGCGATTTGATTGAATTTGCCTTTGAAGATTGAATTTACCACAGAGAGGAAGCGGGTTTCAGCTTCAGCAAGGAGGCGAAACATTTCGCAACACGAAAGCAAATTATATTTGAATTTTCTTTGCAATAGAGATTTTTCTTCCTACATTGAATAATTTGAGTGGGTAGGTTTGTGGGAATAGCCCCTGTCAGCCTCGGTAGCTCAGTCACTGAGCCTCAGTGGTGCGGTCGGTCGACTGTTGTTAAGCAACCCTGAGCGCGGCCAGTACTTGGATGGGTGACCGCTCGACCGTTGGAGGCTGACCGTGGTTCGGATTCCACGTAAAACTGTAGGCCCCTTCCCTTCTTACCTTAATTATTAGGTAGTAGGGTTGATCCCGCCCGGATTGATACCACCGCACTGAATGAAACGTCGTTCGAAACGGCTATGTAAATAGTTCATGTTTTCCGTCCAGTTCAGTGTAGCCGACATGAATTAATGAAGGGAAGCACTGAAATGGCACCTAGCTCACCCGGTGTTATGGGCTGACATCACGGATGTTGTAGGTGATGTAGCCAATCGTGTCAGTTTCCATAAAGAAAAAAAAAAACCCCCACTGCATCTATCGCCGTGCATGTCGTCAAAGGCGGCTAAGGGTTGAGTTCAAGATGCCGTGCTAAAGGGCGAAGGGGTAGCCACCTCTCAACTTGGCACGGTCTTTCCACCCGAGTCATGCAGCAGGTGGATCATCGTGGCTTACTGGCTGCCCGATAGTTATCTTGTCACGCCAAGCCCTGGCGTGATGCTCGTGAAGGAATGCTGTTTGTGGATAATGGTCTGCCTCAATTGGCGGCATGTTTACATACATACATACATATCACACACGCTGAATCCCGACAATCGGGGTAAGCAGAGTAATCGATGTTGTGCTGCAAGGACTCTGGTAAATTACAGCACCACACCGACCACCACGTTTCGCAAATTATTCGAACAAGATTCAATCGATCAAGCAGCAAGTAAGGCACGTAGACCCACCTGCTGCATGACTCGGTGGAAGTACCGTGCCAAGGTGAGAGGTGGCGAGCCTGTCGCCCTTTAGCACGGCATCTTGTCCTTATCCCTTAGTCGCCTTTTACGACATGCACGGGGAGAGATGCAGTGAGGCTATTCTTTTTAAGTACCGGCCTGGCCGAGTGGTTTGGGCATCGGTTTCTCATGCGAGAGGTCTGAGGTTCGAATCCGGTCGTCGTGTACCAATGAGTTTTTTCTGACGAAAAAAATTACGTGCATACCTATGTACACCTGCTGCTTCACCGTTCAGAACCGGTGTAAAACTGTAGGTGCCTTCCCTTGCCTCTTACTAGGTGGTAGGCTCAAATGGTAGCCGACTGGGTTGATACCCCCGTACTGGATGTAAGATGGCCGCATAGCAGCCTCGGTTGTGTTCTCCTCTAGTCCAGTATAGCCAGCAATCCAGGGAAGTCTCCGGTATGGCACCTACCTTCTCGGAGGTGATATTGGCTGGTCGGAGCATGGGCTTTGGCCCCTCCGACTTAGCCAACCATACCGGATTACATAAAAAAAAAATCCAGTATGAGTGGCTGAGTCGGAGGGGCTAAAGCGCATGCTCCGACCAGCCAATATCACCTCCGAGAAGGTAGGTGCCATACCACAGACATCCCTGGTTGCTGGCTATACTGAACTAGAGGAGAACACAACCGAGGCTGCCATGCGGCCATCTTACATCCAGTAAGGTGGTACCAAACCAGTCCGCTACAATTTGAGCCTACAACCTAGTAAGGGGCAAGGGAAGGGACCTACAGTTTAACACCGGTTCCGAACGGTAAAGCAGCAGGTATAGGTATGCACGTAAATTTTTTAATACTTATTGGTACACGCCGACCGGATTCGAACCTCGGACCTCTCGCATGAGAACCCGATGCCCGATGTTATCGGAATGGTATTACCCATGTATATACTACTTATCTGACTGCATTTATTAATTAGTTAACGCTCGACTAGGTAAGATTAGTATGCCAGCCTCGCCTTATAATTATAATCTCATCTCACTAATATCATAAATGCGAAAGTATATTTGTTTGTTTGTTTGTTTATTTGTTTGTTTGTTTGTTTGTTCCTCTTTCACGCCTGAACGGCTGGACGGATTTTGACGAAACTTTGTATAGTGGTAGTGTATATCCCGGAGTAACATAATTAAAAAAAAAATGGTCAAGTTCGAGTCGAGTTCGCGTAAAGAGGGTTCCGTACCATCCCGTTTTCTGTCAACTAAAAGGCTTAGGATTTTCATTTACGTTTTCCTGTAAATTAAGTGTAGGTATATCCCATGGTAACATAATTAAAAAAAGTGTTCAAGTTCGAGTGGACCTTGCGTAAAGAGGGTTCCGTACCATACCGTTTTCGGTGAGAACTAGAATGCTTAGGATTTTCGTTTAGGTTTTCCTGTGAATTAAGTGTACATATATCCCATGGTAACATAATTTTAAAAGAAGTGGTCAAGTTCGAGTCGAGCTCACGTAAAGAGGGTTCCGTACTATCCCGTTTTCTGTGAGAACTTAGGTAAGTAGTAACGTAACTTTTGAGGCTTCGAATTTTCGTTTAGGGAGAGAGGGAGTGAGGGAGGGGGAGCTATGAACGGGGAATGAAGGGTGGGGGGGGGGGGGATAAATAGAGGCATAGAGGGAGTTAGGTGAGGGAGGGGCGCGAGGTGAGGTGGACGTAGAGAGATGGAAGAAAGGGGAGGGAGGAAGGGTCGGGAGAGGAGGGGACGTAGGGAGATGAAGGAAGAGAGGAAGGGGGGGGGGGGAGAGAGCGACGAAAAGGGGGAGGAGCGGGGTGAAGGGAGAAGGGAGGGGTAAAGTTGGCAATGGGGGGGGGGGGGGGGGGGTAAAGGATGGGACGTTGGGGTGGTGAGAGGAGAGGTGGGAGGGGAGGGAGAGATAAATAGTTGAGGTAGGGAGATGAAGGAAGGGGAAGGAGGGTGGAAAGGAAGAGCAGCGATGGGAGGGGGAGGAAAAGGAGAGAAAGGTGGGTTGATGGGTGGTGGAAAGAGGGAGGCATGGAGAGAGAGGGAGAGGGAGAGCGAGAGCGAGAGCGAGAGCGAGAGCGAGAGGGAGAGGGAGAGGGAGAGGGAGAGCGAGAGCGAGAGCGAGAGCGATAGCGAGAATGAGAGCGAGAGGGAGACTTAATTTCTTCGAGAAGGTTTATAGTCTTCCTGAACGCAGCTCGGCCTTCGGCCTCGCCCTCTGTTACTTACTTTCTTCGAAAAGGTTATCGTCTTCCTGATCGCAGCTCGGCCTTCGGCCTCGCTCTCTGTTACTTACTTTCTTCTAAAAGGTAGCTCGGCCTTCGGCCTCGCCCTCAGTTACTTACTTTCATCAAGAAGGTTTATAGTCTTCCTGAACGAAGCTCGGCCTTCGGCCTCGCCCTTAGTTACTTACTTTCTTCGAGAAGGTTTATTGTCTTCCTGAACGCAGCTCGGCCTTCGGCCTCGCCCTCTGTTACTTACTTTAATCAAGAAGGTTTATGGTCTTCCTGAACGCAGCTCGGCCTTCGGCCTCGCCCTCTGATCGTCTTCCTGAACGCAGCTCGGCCTTCGGCCTCGCCATCTGTTACTTACTTTCTTCGATAAGGTTATCTTCTTCCTGAACGCAGTTGGGCTTTCGGCCTCGCCCTCAGTTACTTACTTTCTTCGAGAAGGTTTATTGTCTTCAGAATGCAGCTCAGCCTGAAGCCTCGCCGTTAGTTACTTACTTTAGTTGAGAAGGTTTATCGTTTACCATAACGCAGATCGGTCTGTGTTACTTACTTTCTTCCTTTGAAATACGAATTTCACGCGAGCGAAACCGCGGGCAAAAGCTAGTGCCTTATAATGCCTTATAATGTCAGCCTCGATAGCTCAGTGGTGCAGACAGTCAACTGTCGCTATTGAATGTTAAGCAACGCTGGGTGCGGTCAGTACTTGGATGGGTGACCGCTGACCGTTGGAGGCTGACCGAGGATCGGATTCCTCGTAAAACTGTACGTCCCTTCCCTCCTAATCTTACTTGGTGGTAGGGTTTAACCCGCCCGGGTTGGTACCACCGCACTGAATGAAACGTCGGTCTAAACGGCTATGTAAATAGTTTGTGTTTTCTGACCAGTTCAGTGTAGCCGGCACGATCAAAGGGGGAAGCACTGACATGGCACCTAGTTCACCCGGTGTTATGGGCTGACATCACGGACGTTGTAGGTGATGTAGCCAACCGTGTCAGTTTCCATAAAAAAAAAAATAGTATCTACCTCATTTTTAGGTTACCTTATCCCGTACGGAAGCCAAAGTTAATTTTTTTTTTTATGGAAACTGACACGGTTTGCTACAACATCCGTGATGTCAGCCCATAACACCGGGTCAGTCAGTGCTTCACTTCGGTCGTGCTGGCTACACTGAACTGGACGGAAAACACAAACTATCTATTTACATAGCTGTTTCGACCGACGTTTCATTCAGTGCATGGTTCCAACCCGGGCGGGTTGAACCCTACCACCTAGTAAGGTAAGAACTAAGAAGGGAAGGGACCTACGGTTTTACGTGGAATCCGAACCACGGTCAGCCTCCAACGGTCGAGCGGTCACCCATCCAAGTACTGACCATGACCGAATAGCGACAGTCGACTGTCTGCACCACTGAGCTATCGAGGACAAAGCTGAGGCTGGTGCAGCCGACAGAGCCAAAATGACGTCTCCAAAACCACGCTCAGTTAGGTGCCATGCCAGAAGATTTGTGGACTGTTGCTAGGCTGTCGTTTGACGATGTTTTAAGACACCCAGGTTTCGGATTCGGGAAACACACTCGCCGGAAGACAGTTCCACACCCTCGCGTAGGGAGGACAGAGTGATGGGAGTCATATCCATATTTGTAACCATTGACGGTGCAAAATCGGTAGATTTCCCAATAAACGCTGGCGTTCCACAGGGCTCGGTGCTGTCGCCTACATTATTCCTGTTATTTATTAACGACCTACTGTGCCTAGGTAACATTCACAGTTATGCAGACGACAGCACCGCCGACGAGGGTTACGCTAAAGAATGGACTGCTAGAGAGGTGCGCATTGATGATGCTCGACGTCAAACAGTTAATAGAGTCGACGATGTTCTCGTTAAGGTAGCCTCCTGGGGCCGCGAGAACCTTGTTGATTTCAACGTCAGCAAAACTCAAGCATGCGCCATCTCTACCAAGGCCGACCGGTTTCCCTTCCAAGCTACGTTCCAGGGTACGGCCATACCTAACAATGACAATTTGGACCTCCTGGGCGTGGAATTGACCAAGGATGTGGGTTTTAGGGGTTTCATAGAGTCCAAAGCCACACTTGCCTCTAGGAAATTAGGCGTCCTCTACCGCAGCAGACGGTTCTTCTCACCGGCGCAGCTCCTTATGCTATATAAAGCGCAAGTTCGCCCGGTGATGGAGTACTGTAGCCATCTGTGGGGTGGATGCCCTCTTTACTTATTGGCGTCCTTGGACTCTATCCAGCGCCGTGCTATCCGTCTAATTGGTGATCCCAAGCTCATGGAGAGACTTGAATCATTGGGCCACAGGCGAACAATCGGTTCTCTTAGCCTGTTCTGTAGGTACTACCATGGACGTTGCTCCGATGAATTGGCTTCTCTCATCCCTCCAGTCCCCATCCGTCTCCGCCACACCCGCCGGACTCGCTCGGAACATCCATATGTTGTTGACACCCAACTACTAAGAACACATCGTTTTTCGAAATCTTTCCTGTGTCGAACGGCGAAAATATGGAACGGTCTTCCGGTGAGTGTGTTCCCCACCACCTATAACCTGGGAATCTTCAAAAAGCGTGTCAATAAATTAGACGACAACCTTTTTGTCCGCCTCATAGCCTGCATGGCGACTCTCTGAGCGTGGTTTCGCGAGGAATGGTGTTATTGGCTGTGTCTGATCTTCCGTTGAAGTATTGGGCACAGACACCAGCGCCGGCTGCCTATAAAAAAAAAAAAAAAAATATCGCTACACGCTGCCAGCTCCGCTGACTGCGGAACCCTAAAAAAAGGTCAAGCGCGAGTTTTACTCAAGCACAGAGGGTTCCGTAGATCCGATGTACAGGTGTTTCAGGATAGGGTTTCGTAACTTCAGAGTACGAAAGGGTTTCATATTTCAAGAGGAAAAGCCCTGAAACTTTTTCCCAAATTCGGTCATTTTATATAATTTTTTAGTGAAAATCGTTTCATCGAGATTTGGTGGACGGTTAGCGTCCAATAGTAGAATTTAATTGCATGTACGTAAATTCCAAAAACTTAAATTTGAATGACATCAAAAGAAAAAGGGGATTGGACTAGGTCATTGCACTCCCTAGACCTAGACAAATCTCTCCGTACTCACTCACTGTCCATCTAGTTTTTATTACAATTTTCAATGTTTTGTATGAAAAGAAAGTACGGAATTTCGATTTGAGTGATAGGGATGTTTTTCTTCTAATAATGAGTAAGTACTTTCTATTCCTGAAGTTTCTCAAGCATATCCTGAAACATCCTCTACTTATTATACAACAATACCTGTCAAAAAACCATATCCGTCTGCCTTTTGTATCTGCCATATCGAACTGCCTGTCGCGCTATCTATCATTGAGTAGCGTAAACATGATTGTTAGTACGATTATTGTATGGGGTTGAACATAAACTCTTTGCATAAATCATTATCCTAATTTTTTGCTTTTTATGTTTCCGTACCTTAAAAGGAAAAACCATTATAAGATCACTCCGCTGTCCGTCCGTCTATCACAGAGGTTTTTCCTGTGGGTTTTTCTCAAAAACTAAGTGACGTAGACCTTGAAATTTGGCATAATGAATGATAGATCTTGATGACATATTATAACGCTCGTAAAAAAAGTAGACAAAAATTTATCTTACATTAATATGGGGGGCCAATTTAATAGCTATAAAAAAGTGTAAACAACTATGTTAGTTTAAATAAAATTATGGTGTAAAGAGCTAATTGTAAGAATTCTAAAAATATTTTTTGTACAATTTTAAGTTCAGTCGTCTTAATGATATAGGTAGCTAAAAATATGCAAATAAAATGACCGCCCCCCCCCCCCCCCCCCCTCAACCCTCAGTTCTCCTAGGTCTCTGAAGCTAAAATTTTGACTTTCATAGGGTTAGTAGATATTAACCCATAGATTACAGGAAATTTCAACGGACTACCTATTACGGTTCAAGAGATACAGCCCTCGGACCAGACAGACAGACAGACAGACAGACGGCGTAGGCTTAGTAATAGGGTCCCGTACCGGATACGGAACCCTAAAAAACGACTACCTAATTACGGTTCAAAAGATACCTACAGCCATCGGACGGACACCCAGACCCAGACAGACGACGACGACGACGGCGGCGTAGGCTTAGTAATAGGCTTCCGTATGAACACGGAACCCTAAAAATGACACCGAGCATTACCCACTCCTTATCGATGTGATGGCGTCACCCAGTAAAGCGTGAAGCGATTCTCGTGGTTGGTTTGTTCGTGATTCACAGACGGTAATACCATGTAATACCGAGCGATAGCAGATTCCAGACAGACACACTGTAAACATACATAAATCATACGAGTACCATCACGACGTTTGGGCATCGGCTTCTCATGCGAGAGGTCCGAGGTTCGAATCCGGCTGGCGTGTACCAATGAGTTTTTTCTGACCAAAAATTTACGTTTTTTTTTTTTTTTTTTATGGAACCTGACACGGTTGGCTACATCACCTACAACATCCGTGATGTCAGCCCATAACACAGGATGAACTAGGTGCCATGTCAGTGCTTCCCTTCATTTCATGTCGGCTACACTAAACTGGACGGAAAACACGAACTATTTACATAGCCGTTTCGACCGACGTTTCGACATACCTACACCTACTGCTTCACCGTTCGGAACCGGTGTAAAACTGTAGGTCCCTTCCCTTGCCCTTACTAGGTGGTAGGCTCACTCAAATTGTAGCCGACTGGGTTGGTACCACCGTACTGGATGTAAGATGGCCGCTTAGCAGCCTCTGTTGTGTTCTCCCCAAGTCCAGTATAGCCAGCAATCCAGGGAAGTCTCCGGTATGGCACCTACCTTCTCCGAGGTGATATTGGCTGGTCGGAGCATGCGCTTTGGCCCCTCCGACTCAGCAAACCGTACCGGATTACATAAAAAAAAAATCACGACGTATCCCCGACAATCGGAGTGAGCAGTGTAATCAGGTACTGTGTGGGCCGGTACTTAAAAAAGAAAAGCCCCACTGTATCTCTCCCCGTGCATGTCGTAAAAGGCGACTAAGGGATAAGGACAAAATGTCGCGCTAAAGACGCGACAGAATAGCCACCTCTCACTTTGGTGCGGTCAAGCGGAGTGAAAAGTGTAATCGGTGTTGTGCTGCAAGAGGTAATTTAAATTACAGCCGCAGCATTGCATACAATCAAGCTGTGTCCCGACAATCGAAGTAAGCAGAGTGATCGGTGTTGTGCTGCAATATCTCAGTTAAACTGCGCTAACCACGACCGATATATTGGGACAAGATTATTATCAAAGAGCAAGTAGATAGATAAGTCACGAAGGCCTGTGGAAGGACCAGGCCAGGTGAGAGGCGGCTAGCCTTTTGCCCTTTTCTTCAGCACGGCAACTTTTCCCTTTGTGCCTTTTACGGCATGCACGGGGAGAGATTTAGTGGGAATATTGTTTCAAAAATTGTCATCAACTACTTACAGTTTTTTTTTATGGAGACTGACACATCTGGCTACATCACTTACAAACATCCGTGATGTTAGACCATAACACCTTGGCAATTTAAGTGCCTTGTCAGTGCTTCACTTCGGTCGTGTCGGCTACACTAAACTGGAGAGGAAAACATGAACTATTCTATTTACATAGCCGCTTCGACCTTCGACTGACATTTCATTAAATGCGGTGGTATTACCCCGGCAGTTGCAGCTGTACGTTAATTGTAAGAAGCAGTCATTGGTGCACATCGTGGTCAACCAGACGGAATCGAACCTCGAAACTTGAGGTTGATTTCAACGCCAGGATCGCGCCGATCCACTTGGTTGTTGCCTGCCTAGGTATATACGAGTAGGTATTCACTTGATTTTCCTGCTAACATCGTGTCCTATATGGTGGGATTCCATAAAGTATGACGCATTTGGGGAACTTTGGATATGTATCTTCAGATGTTTCTTATCGAGAACGTAGAATAGAATAGGATGCAATGGAACCTAATATAGAAAGTAACTAACATTACACAACTGCATTCTGGAAGACGATACATCTTGTCGAAGAAAGTAAGTAACTAAGGGCGAGGCCGAAGGCCGAGTATTAACCAGGCAATATCGTCATCAATACTAATAATAAATCTGTATGGTAATGGAGTAAGTTACTTTGTTTGATGAAATACTGCGTTTGTGGACTCTATGTATGATACTAAAACTAAATTGACGATTTTTAGAAATATTTTCTGTATGTATGTATGTTCCTCCATAACTCTTAAACCGATCATCCGAATTCGATTAAACTTAGTACAAGCACATATTACACACCAATACACATAATTTAGACTGCACACACAGAGAGACACAGGATAGGCTAATAAATAAAATTCAGTTCCGGTTACGCTAAGATATGGCTACGAAGTAACTATTACTTAATCTGTGATATTACGGCTCTCATAAAAGCCGAATTGTTCCGCGCACCGAAATAAACGTACGGTAGCGGGCTTACTTACTTGCTTATTTTTAAATACGATTTTCACGCCAACGAAGCCGCTAGCAAAAGCTAGTACATAATTAATTAGTAAGTAGGAGTAATCGCGCCTGAAGGAAATTACCGACCTTTGTGCGTTTAAATTCCTCTACAAGGAACTAATTTATAATTTGGTTCCTTGTAGAGGGTTTCGCTTGCCAATTTTTTTTATTATTGCTTATGTTAAAAAAAAATTATAAAACCCATGTATCATGCATGTCATATAACAAACACAATAAAAATTACGGTTCCTCGTAATATCCGTACAATGAGTTGTAGCAAGCAGCACAGTTCCGGTGGAAGGTTCTTGCAAGCAGCGCAGTTCTTGCGGAAGTTTCTTGCAAGCAGCACAATTCCGGTGGAAGGTTCTTGCAAGCAGCGCAGTTCTGGTGGAAGGTTCTTGCAAGCAGCGCAGTTCTGGTGGAAGGTTCTTGCAAGCAGCCCAGTTCTGGTGGAAGGTTCTTGCAAGCAGCGCAGTTCTGGTGGAAGTTAGGTTCTTGCAGATGGATCAAGTAGTAGAAGTCCACTCTTGGCATTCACCGCGTGCCTTATGAGGTACTAATGGACACATAATGGCTCCGGCAGTGAACGCGAGGAGGAGGACTAGCTCTTCTATCTTTTTCTTTGCTTCTTCGTCTTCTTCTTCTTTGTTTCTTTTCTTCTTCTTCTATTCTCCTTTTCTTCTTTCTTGTCCTTGAACTTGAAATGCAGCCCCTTTCAAATCAACAATAACATAAATAATATAACTATTATAATTACCTAGGTAGGTACTTGATAGTCTGCAAAAAACTTTGAAAAATTATTAGGTACCTTATCATATCATGCTGTCGTTTTAAAGTTTTTCCATAATATTATATATATAAAAATATGTCATCTGACGACGACCAATAAGTCGAAATGTCATGTGAAATCCTGAATGCCTGATTGTAAAAACGACCTTTGTGAACAAAATTTCAAAACCAACTTTTTTACCGGTAATTGTTGTCTATGGCAAGCCACATCGATTGAGCGTAAAAACAACCTCTTACCTACACTGTAACCGACTTTTATTTGGGCATCAATTTTCGATGAGCGTAAAAACCACCTTTATCCAGGGGATAAAGGTGGTTTTTACAATTAATGTGTGACAACACTAAGTTTTTCTGACAAACGTATACGTCATTAGCGGCATTCAGCATCAGCTGATTTAGCTTCAGACTGTTATCGCGCATGATTTCCTGAATAAATACCAGTTTTCATTAATTCACTCATGATTTTTATTTTGAAAATGCACGTTTTTTTGAGTTCACTGTAAAAACAACCCTTATCCACGAATTAAAAAAAATTTACAAAAATATCTACAAATATGTTTAATTTGATATTTTAACACAATATCCTTAAGATAAATTGATATCTAGAAAAAAAAATTTTTTTTATACAATTTTTTTACACTAGACAGTTTTTATTAATTTCCCAAAAGTTTCAAAAATGGATAATGGTCGTTTTTACAATCAGGCATTCCTGTGTTTTTTATTTCGAATGTACAAAATATATATTATAAAAAGACCTCAAATCAAATATTGATGTAAAAAAGTATTTAATTTATATTTTTTTCCAGAAATCGTTAAACGAAGTTGGCACAGGCAAAAATATTTTTTTTTATGTAATCCGGTTGGGTGTCTGATTCGGAGGGGCCAAAGCGCATACTCCAACCAGCCAATATCACCTCCGAGAAGGTAGGTGCCATACCGGAGACTTCCCTGGATTGCTGGCTATACTGGACTAGAGGAGAACACAGCCGAGGCTACTATGCGGCCATCTTACATCCAGTACGGTGGTACCAATCCAGTCGGCCACAATTTGAGCCTACCACCTAGTAAGGGACCTACAGTTTTACACCGGTTCCCTCGCCGGTTCCGAACGGTGAAGCAGCAGGTGTAGGTATGCACGTAAATTTTTTCGTCAGAAAAAACTCATTGGTACACGCCGAACGGATTCGAACCTCAGACCTCTCGCATGAGAAGCCGATGCCCAAACCACTCGGCCACCCGCCGCTTGTCTATTGTCAAAGAAAATGCTCAAAGAGTGAGTACTGAGAAAACATAACTAGGAACATTTCGCTGTCACTTCGGTTCATGAAACCTATAAAAACAATGAAGTTTTAAACACAAACTCCTGCCATGATGGAAACCATTCCAATATTCCAATTAAATATGGATGGTTAAGGGATATAAGAAGACAAAATAATTTGGCAAGCTAGCCGCCAGACGTGGGGTGGGTGCTGGGCGAAGGTTGGCAGGCGGAGGGCGGAGGGAGGAGGAGGTTTGCAATGATAATAAACAAACAGCACAGGGGTGGCTCCGAGACGGGGTGGACATTTAAGCCGTGGGCGGGGGTTGTGTTGCAAATCTATACGCGTTGTCGGCGCGCTGGTCTGCACGCAATGTTAGGTACCTACATTTCCATGGAGAATTTTGTATTTTTGATTACAATATCGATACAATATCTAGGTACGAAATAGTATTTAGATTAGATATCTTAGTACCTATTTACAATTATTACTTGGGGGGATGAGGGGGTTAGTCAGAGACAACGGATCTCCACGTGTCGCGATCCTGACACACCTCTGTCGCCTCTTCCACTCTCATAATGTTCTTCATGCATGCTCGTCGGTTACCGGTACTACGCACTTGAGCCTTTTTGAGCACATGCCCGATCTGGTCCAGGTACACCTGCGTCTAGGGCGACCCTTCCCGACTCTTCCACTCACATTTTCTCAATAAATGTCTTTCGTTAAGTCTCCTATCATCCATTCTTCCAACATGACCGAACAACCGAAGCATTCCTTTCTCGATCGTCACTATATCTTCATAATGAATTTATTATATTTTTATATTATAAGAAAATATACATATCACTTTTTAGTGCTTCTATTATTTATTGAAAATCTATATCTATAAGCATATATATACTATATCTTCAATCATTTTTAAAATAAAAATTAAACAAGTGCGAGTCGGATTCGCACACCGGGGTTTCCGTAGCACCACGTAATTGGCCTGTGTTTATTATTTATTGTTTAACTTGAGAGATTGCGCTATAATCACACAGAGTTTCATCAATATCAACAGTTGATATAGAGCGTTTGAGAAACTATGTGTTCTTAAAAGCTTAACAGTTGATATAGACACAGATGAGATACAAGATATAGAGCTTTTGAGAAACTATGTGTTCTTGAAAGCTGAATAATAACAGTTGATATAAACACAGATGAGATACTAGATATAGAGCTTTTGAGAAACTATGTGTTCTTAAAACCTGCATAATAACAGTTGATATAGACACAGATGAGATAGCTCGAAACTATGTGTTCATAAAAGCTGCATAATAAATAACAGTTGATATAGACACAGGTGAGATACTAGATATAGAGCTTTAGAGAAACTATGTGTTCTTAAAAGCTGCATAACAACAGTTGTTATAGACACAAATGAGATATAGTGCTTTTGAGAAACTATGTGTTCTTAAAAGCTGAATAACAACAGTTGTTATAGACACAAATGAGATACTAGATATAGAGCTTTAGAGAAACTATGTGTTCTTAAAAGCTGAATAACAACAGTTGTTATAGACACAAATGAGATACTAGATATAGAGCTTTAGAGAAACTATGTGTTCTTAAAATCTCTATATCAACAGTTGAAATAGAGCTTTTGTAGTTACTACAAAAGAGTTGTTATGGGTGATTATGTGTGTACGCAGGTATCATTCACGCCAGCAACTCTCCGAATGGCTGGGCTGCGAAATAACATAAGCGGGTTTTAAATTTGGGGTTTGTCAAACGGGGTTTGACCGTGTGTGTTAATTTTTTTTCTTTTTTATGTAAACCAGCATGGGTGGCTGCGCCGAGGGACCAATGGTGCAGTCGACAGAGCCAAAATCACCTCTCCTCGCGAAACCACGCTCAGTTAGGTGCCATGCCAGCAGATTTGCGGACTGTTACTAGGCTGTCTAACCCGTTAATACGACGCTTGAAGACACCAAGGTTAAAGGATTCGGGAAATACACTCGCCGGAAGACAGTTCCACACTCTAGCGGTGCGACAAAGAAACGATTTAGAGAACCGATGGGTTCTCAAAAGCCCAATGTCAACAACAAAAGGGTGCTGGGTCTCTCTGCGACGAGTCATGCGACGGATATAGGACGGGTGGCAGGGAATAAGGGATGCTAGTTCCGCAGAGCAGCGTCCGTGATAGTATCTGTAATTAATAATTACAGATACTATCTATAAAATAATTAATCTTGTTCAGTATTTAAAAAGAATAGCCCCACTGCATATCTCGCCGTGCATGTCGTAGAAGGCGGCTAAGGGTTAAGGACAATTGCCGCGCTTAAGGGCGACAGGTTAGCATCTCTCACCTTGACACGGTCCTTACACCGAGTCATGCAGCAGGTGGGTCTTCGTGCATTACTTGCTGCTTGATAGTTATCTCGTCCGAATACTTTGTTAAACGTGGTGGTCGGTGTTGTGATGTAATTTACCTGAAGCACAACACCGATTACTCTGCTTACTCCGATTGTCGGGATACAGCGTGCGGTATGGGTTTTAAAATGAAACCTTTCCGATTACGGAATCAAAGCAGGGTTACCTCAGAAGGAGAAAGTCAAGGTCATTCTGAAATTACTTCGATCGATCCGTGTCCTATAATTTTTTAGAAGTGCCAATTTGTGACTGGCAATGTCGGCAAACATTGTGGCGAAATTGGTAACGCGCTGGCGGCTTCCAAGCCGAAGTTCCAGGTTCGAATCCTGGTCGGGACGTACTTTTTTTCTTCGTTTTCGGGTTTGCATCTATTGTATGAATAAATAACATTAATTAATACTAATAATAAATCTGTGATGCAGTAATAAAGTTATTTGTTTTATGAGATACTGCGGTTAATTCGGTTTGTATGAGGGCCACATCTTAGCGTAACCGGAACTGAATTGTATGTAGCCTATCCTGTGTCGCGTAATAGTTAAATGTGCTTGTACTAAGTTTCATCGAATTCGGATGATTGGTTTAAGAGTTATGGAGGAACATAAATTCATACTACAGTAAAGATTTCTAAAAATCGTCAATAGTCTCCGATGTGTCTCCGGGTGGCTAAGCTCAAGTGGCAGTGGGCTGGGCATGTTAGCCGAAGAGACGATGACTGTTGGAGTAACCGTGTCCTACACTGTCGGCCGTGGACAGGAAAACGGAGTGTGGGAAGACCACCGGCCAGGTGGGACGACGACATCAAGTACGTCGGCGGAAAGCAGTGGTTCCGTATCGCTGAAGGCCGGGAGGACTGGAGGAAAATTGGAGAGTCGTATGTCTAGCAGTGGACGCTTACACGCTGACTGACTGACATAGAGTCTACAAACTCAGTATCTCATAAAACAAAGTAACTTACTCCATGACTGACCATCCCCTACCGATGTATTATTAGTATTGATTGATTGATCGTATCTCATCACTGCATCTCTCCCCGTGCATGTGTACCGTGTGGGGCCGGTACTTAAAAAGAATAGCCCCACTGCATCTCTCCCCGTGCATGTCGTAAGAGGCGAGGTATAAGGGATAAGGACAAGATACTGCGCTAAAGGGCGACAGGCTAGCCACTTCTCACCTTGGCGCAGTCCTTCCACCTAGTCATGCAGCAGGTGGGTTCTTCGTGTCTTACTTGCTGCTTGATAGTTGTCTTGTCCGTATACTGTGCTAAACGTGGTGGTCGGTGTTGTGCTGTAATTTACCAGAGTCCTTATAGCACAACACCGATTACTCTGCTTACCCTGATTGTCGGGATACAGCGTGTGTTATGTATGTATGTATGATTGATTGATAAAAATATTATATCACGCTCTGTGCGAGTATACTCCCTCTACATCACGTTCATTGTGTGTGTAAAAATAATAGTAACTTGCATCAGATCATTGTTGCAAGGGTGAGTGGCGTGGCAGGGGTGGTTCAAGAGAACGGGGAGGGGGTTTGATGACTGGGAAACGTGTCGCGGTGCACTCTGTGACTAGACCATTTCATAGATAATAAAAAACAAAACTCGCGCACCGAGGTTTCCGCACCACAAAAAAAAAACATTAAAAAAAATACGTTTCTTTTATGTGAACTCCCCTTAATTTTTTACTTTTTCTATTTTTTATAATTTGTTATATCCGCCATAATAACACATATTCTGTGAAAATTTCAACGGGCTACCTATTACGGTTCAAGAGATACAGCCCTCGGACAGACAGACAGACGTCGGACGGACGGACGGACGGACGGACGGACAGACAGACAGACAGACAGACAGACAGACAGACGGCGCACTATGGGGCTTTAGAGGAATTAAGTCCATTTAACAAAGTTCGTGATATATAGTACATATATATATATAATAATAACTATATAAACACTACATTGGAATCCTGACTATGGTTCTGTTTGGACACATACTTTTTTTTCTACAGAGTCGCAAAGTCAGGGAAGGCCATTGTTGCGCAACTGATTGCATTCACATGCAAGAAAATGCCAATTTTTATTTTCAGGATCCGTTGTCTAGATATCTATGGTAATTTTTTTTCTCAAAGCAAATCTTATGCTCAATAAATACACGTAAATCAAATATGAATATAATTGTTGAGTTTTCAAAAAAAATTTTTTTTTGTTACATAGTCGAAATTCCATATGTTTTTTAGAACTCTTGGACGTATATTTTTGCCTCCATTTGCCTCCAAGTGCTCATGCATACTGACGTTATCCTGAGTATGTACTTTAATAGATAAAAGCAAATCAAGCTGCAAATACCTGCAAATGCATCATTTACAACACTTCAAACTTACTCATTATAACTCGAACAAATTCGGCTCATATTGCCTCGAGACGGCAAAGAAGTTCGTGTCCCTGTATGAATGGTACAATAAGCCATCCACGGTGCACAAAATACTCATACATGGAGAGGCCATTGTGGAGAACTGCATTTTTCCTGTCGGTTTTCTGTCGGAGGAAGCACAAGAATCCCGAAACAAGGACTACAAGAAATATCGCTTGCGACACTCCAGAAAGTGCAGCAGAGTGGCTACTAATGAGGATGTCATGAACCTTATGATGACTTCATCAGACCCTGTGATGGCACACCTTAGGCCCATTTTCAAAAAAGTAAAAGATAGAAATATAGGTGATGATGTAAGCGCACTTTTAGAGGACTAAGTTTTTAATTTTATTTTACTGTATGTATATTCTTATGACTAGAGTTAGTTGACAAGGTCTAAGTTTGAGGCCGCTTGATAGTATTTGAGATAAATGTGTTATTTTTACACCACATGTTATCTACAAAATGCATTAAGTGGAATCGAACGCTCTTGACTGAAGTCAATTTTCATATATATTTCAGTTTTCTGTGGCAACACCGTATTTGATGTCATATGAAGCGGCTATAGGAAACATTAATTTCACAGAAAAAATAAATTGTATATCTCAAATACTTTAGAAGTTATGGACTTTTTTCCGCGCTTCCATACAAGAAGCCCCATAGTGCGGCGTCGGCTTAATAATAGGCTTCCGTACGGGATACAGAAACCTAAAAACACACATTATAAAGAAACTAACTGCCATACTGTACCGTGTGGGGTCGGTACTTAAAAAGAATAGCCCCACTGCATCTCTCCCCGTCGCATGTCGTAAAAGTCGACTAAGGGATAAGAAAATTCGTCAGCCTCGGTAGCTCAGTGGCGCGGTTGGTTAGTCAACTGTTATTAAGCAACGCCGAGCGCGGTCAGTGATTGGATGGGTGACCGCTCGACCGTTGGAGGCTGACCGTGGTTCGGATTCCACGTTAAACTGTAGGTCCCTTCCCTTCTTACCTTACTAGGTGGTAGGGTTTATCCCGGCCGGGTTGATACCACCGCACTGAATGAAACGTCGGTCGAAACGGCTATGTAAATAGTTCGTGTTTTCCGTCCAGTTTAGTGTAGCCGACATGAAATGAAGGGAAGCACTGACATGGCACCTAGTTCACCCTGTGTTATGGGCTGACATCACGGATGTTGTAGGTGATGCCAACCGTGTCAGGTTCCATAAAAAAAAAATACAGATCACATAAAACATGCGTGTACATACATACATTCATATTTATATACCTACTACAGAGGTATTGAAAGTAAGATAGCAAGATAATATAAAAAATCGGCCAAGTTCCAGTCGGACACGCGCATCGAGGATTCCGCACCACCACGCAACTGGTAGGTTTTCATTATATGTTCAGTATTTATTACTTTAAAGTTTGACCTAATAATCACACCAAGTTTGACGCTTGTACGAAGTTTTTACGATAGAGCTAAAACAAACAAATAAACCTTGACATAGAAGTTCACTCACTTCAAGTATTTATCTATTTTTACTGTTTATATTTTTTATTATTTATTGTTATATCCGCCATAATAAATAACCTATATTCTGTGACTGGCTATCATAGCTATTACGGTTCCTAAGATACAGCAGTAAGACAGACAGACAGACGGCGTAGGCCTAGTAATAGGGTCCCGTACGACGGATTTTTTTTTTTTTTTTTTTTTTTTTTTGATTTTTTTTTATGGAACCTGACACGATTGGCTACATCACCTACAACATCCGTGATGTCAGCCCATAACACAGGGTGAACTAGGTGCCATGTCAGTGCTTCCCTTCATTTCATGTCGGCTACACTAAACTGGACGGAAAACACGAACTATTTACATAGCCGTTTCGACCGACGTTTCGTTCAGTGATACGGAAATCTAAAAAATCTGACAAAGGCTCTTTACACCTGATACACTTAATTAATAAATGTTTGTTGTCCGAACTCTCAGTGAAATAGGTTAATATTCTTCTTTCCACCTCCGCACCACGCGCACTGGGCAGGGATTGCAACCCTACACGCTGGACTTACGAACCACGGACGCGTAACAATCGGTTTTGCAGATCTTTCCTCTACAGAACCGGTAAACTCTGGAACGCACTCTCTGCCCATTAATTTCCCCCCAAGTACAGTCTCGGGTCCTTCAAGAGGGGAGTGAATGGGCATCTGTCAGGGCGGCATGGCCCCCGCATACGACCGAATGTCCATGGGCGTCGTTAGATACATTATGTGGCGCTTTCAATAAAAAAAAAACGAACCGGATAAAACAATAATCAACTACAATAATGTTGTCATATTCGTGCAGGTTATTAGTTGTCTATGGTTATTGCTTATCACGTCTTATCAATTCGATCGATACCACTCGTCCTTCACATTCGTTCTGTCTCCCTCTCCCTACTACACGCACGACCGAAAGCTTCGATGTAAGAACAATTTTATTTTATTTGTATAGGGAAATTTATTTGTCAGAAATTTGTCTGACTGGCTTATGAAAGAATCTCTATTTCTACTTCATATAAAATGGAACATCTTTCTGCAATGGAATGGAATGCATGTTTGAGGTAAACGCCGGAAGCACTGAACCGGAACCAATGGAAAGAGTGGTTCTCGAGGCTCACTGTAGGCTCTTTATATACCATCACGCCAAATATTCTTATTTGAACAGTATCAAAGAAAGTAGAGTATGAACGGGAAAGAGAGAGAGAGAGAGAGTAGATAATAAACATCACAGCAAAGAACTTGCAAAAAAAATTTGCTGGACTTAGACGGATTTTTTATTAGGTTTCCGTATCCCTTACGGAGGCCTATTACTAAGCATACGCAGTCTGTCTGTCTGTCTGTCCTACTGCTGTATCTTTGGAACCGTAATAGCTAACCGGTTGAAATTCAAAAATAATTACCGTATATTTACAGTGGTAGAGTGTTTTCATTTTACGAAGGCACGAGGGTATGCGGTAGGAAGTGGTGTGAGACCGCGCGGAGCTCAGTAGGGAACGACTCGGTTCGACGGAGCGACGCGGAGACGTGTAGAACGTGTGTACCGACCGGGCACCGAGTTCGTTCTCTACTGAGCTCCGCGCGGTCCCCAGTCTCCACACTAGTTCCTACTTCGTACGCGTCGTGCCTTCGTAAAATGAAAACACTCTACTCTACTACATAGGTGATGTCAGCCCATAACAACTTGGTGAACTAGGTGCCGTGTCAGTGTTTCCCTTTCGTCGTGCCGGTTACACTGAACTATTTAATGGCCGTTTCGACGAAGTTTTCATTCAGTGCCGTGGTACCAATCCGGGCGGGTTAAACCCTACCACCCAGTAAAAAATGGAAGGGACCTACAGCTTTACGTGGAATCCGAACCACGGTTATCCTCCAACGGCCGAGCGGTCACTCATCCAAAAACTGACCGCGCCCAGGTGTGCTTATGAATACGACCGACAGTCGGCACCACTGCTACACTGCTACACTGCATTGCTACCGAGGCTGACATAGATAATTTTTGTGAAAATATACTCTTAGTTTTAGTACAGTGGAAATCAATAACAGTATTTTTTTTCACAAATAATAATGAATTTATTATATTACTAGCTGAGCCCGCGGCTCCGCTCGCGTGAAATTCGTATTCCAAAGAAGAATGTAAGTAACTAAGGGCGAGGCCGAAGGCCGAGCTGCGTTCAGGTAATCGATAAACCTTCTTAAAGAAAGTAACTAACTAAGGGCGAGGCCGAAGGCCGAGCTGCTTTCAGGTAAACGATAAACCTTTCACAAATAAAGGAAGTAAGTAAGGGCGAGGCCGAAGGCCGAGCTGCGTTCAGGAAGACGATAAACCTTCTGGAAGAAAGGAAGGAACTAAGTGTGAGGCCGAAGGCCGAGCTGCGTTCAGGTAAACCAAAAACCCTCTTCCGCCTTCGGGCCTCGCCCTTATAGACTTCCTTTCTTCGATAGAATATAATATAGTTTACTCAATCTATTTATTTCATAAAAATAAAAAAGTAATATTAATAACTAAAGAATTAAACCTACCTAACAAACATTAAAATAACTATCAAAACGGGCATTTTCAAATGTTCTTGCGGCATTACCCCGCTGGATGGCAAGGCGATGAATGAAGTACATAAGCCCTTGATGACGGGACTACAGTTGCGTCAACCAGCTCAAGCCTCTTTTGGCTTCACTGCTCCACGGACCGGGGGTTTCAACCGCAAACGCAACAAATTCGAAATCTTGAATTATATTTCTATATTTGCTGCGTTTGTGGCTCTCCGCCCCAGCCTCGGCCGCGCCAGCCGCTCTTGAAGATGTCCTAACGTGACTTGGAGCCAATGTGAGAACAAAAGTGGCGTCCCACATCAAAGAACTACCCTTAGTCCATGGCACTAAGGTGATAGCATCGGGCCTCTTTCCATCCAGCCGGGAATAACCGCGAGGTTCTAGGATGCACGGTATATTTGCCGTTAGAAGCGTGGACTTTATAATAAAATTTAAATTAAATTAACTCAATCTTAATATTAATTAACTTTATTCGAGATGGTTTAGCTTCTTCCTGAACGCAGCTCGGCATTCGGCCTCGCCCTTAGTTACTTGCTTTCTTCGAGATGGTTTTTCAATTATCCGAACGTAGCTCGGCCTTCGGCCTCGCCTTAGTTACTTACTTTCTTCAAGATGGTTTAGCTTCTTCCTGAACGAAGCTCGGCCTGCGGCCTCGCCCATAGTTACTTACTTTCTTCGAGAAGGTTTATGGTCTTCCAGAATAGAGCTCGGCCTTCGGCCTCGCCCTTAGTTACTTACTTTCTTCAAGAATGTTTTTCTTCTTCCTGAACTCAGCTCCGCCTTCCGCCTCGCCCTTAGTTACTTTCATCGAGAAAGAATATCGTTTACGTGAGCGCAGATCAGCCTTCGGGCCCGCCTTTAGTTACTTACTTTTTTTTTTAAATACGAATTTCACGCGAGCGAAGCCGCGGGCAACAGATATTTAAATTTTATTGCACCAATGACAGCGACATAACTTCGACTTTCAATTATTATTTTTATTTATCAAACAATTTGTCACCGGCGAGCACACGTCAAGATGACAGTTCTCCGTTGACAACATTTAAAATAGTTTTTTACCTTTATTTTGGATTACGTGATTTTTATTATATTTTTTTTTATTATGTTCATCAGGGATATACACTGTCACTATAAAAAGTTTCGTCAAATTCCGTTCAGTGGTTTTTGCGAGATGCGCGTACAAATAGACATTTTTGCATTTACGATTTTATGATATGTATAGAAAGAATAGATATGTATAGACTATTGTGTTCAAGTTATAAAAAAGAAGAACTGTCATTTTCGTTGTATCTACTTATTTTTAAATTTCGAATGAATATTTTATTCAAATTGTATTTGCTGACAGTTCTCAAGATATAATTATGCACTTTGGACAACGTGATTTTAAACGCGCAATAATGTTTATAATTGTTAATTTTTTTTTATTTTTGTTATTTTTTTTTACGTATTATGTTAACCCGGCATATAAACTGCCACTATACAAAGTTTCGTCTAATTCCGTTCAGTGGTTTTTGCGTGATGCGCGTACAGACAAACAAACAAACAAACAAACAAAAATTTTAAAAACTGTTCTAACATGTTCAGTATCTCATTTTAAGCCACCCTGGTTAGTTTTTTTCCGAATACATTCAATGTACAGACTTTCTTACCTCTACGATTTTATTATATGTATAGATTATATTATAAGAAAATATACATATCACTTTTTAGTGCTTCTTATTATTTATTGAAAAAGAACACGTTTTTTTATACACATTTTATATATATTTCGGCGAATGCCGTCTTCAGTAATTATCTTTTTTTTTTTTTCTTTTTTTATTTTTATGGAAACTGACACGGTTGGCTACATCACCTACAACGTCCGTGATGTCAGCCCATAACACCGGGTGAACTAGGTGCCATGTCAGTGCTTCCCCCTTTGATCGTGCCGGCTACACTGAACTGGTCGGAAAACACAAACTATTTACATAGCCGTTTAGACCGACGTTTCATTCAGTGCGGTGGTACCAACCCGGGCGGGTTAAACCCTACCTTCTATTATGAATAACCAATACCGAAATAATAATGCAAAATGCAATGCTGTCAGTTTTCCAAAGAAACTAAAAATAATAATATCAATTAAATTAAAAAAAAAAAAACAAGTTTATAGCTGTTCCGGGTCCTGGGAACGGATGATTCGATTGTAATAGTTTGTTGAAGTAGCAACTGATGACACGAACTAAGGGGAGACTTAATTAATAATAACAAGTAATGTAAATTTCTATTTCACGTCTAGCTAATGAGATCTATGAATATTAAAACATAGTAACACACAAACCTAGATTAACACGCAACAGCCTATAATGTGTAATAATAAATCAATGATAATAATAAATCTGTAAGGAATGGTCATGGAGTATGTTACTTTGTTTTATGAGTTTTTTTTTTTTTTTATGTAATCCGGTATGCGTGGCTGAGTTGGAGGGGCTAAAGCGCATGCTCCGACCAGCCAATATCACCTCCGAGAAGGTAGGTGCCATAAAGGAGACTTCCCTGGAGATACTGCGTTTGTAGACTCTGTATACACGGTGTTGCAGTTGCCGCCGTAATATTTTCAACTGACATAAGGGGGTTATTCTATATGTGAACCTAAACAACTTCTGTGGCGAAAAAAATATTTTTGAAACAAAAAAAAATATTTTTCCCATACAAATTTTAAATGCCTATTCTCAAAATGTATGGAGAAAAAAATTTTTTTTTCTTCAAATTAAAAAGCCGCAGAACAAAAGTTGTTCTATTTCACGTACAGAATCACCCCCTTTCGGGTTTTGCGGTTGGGGTTGCAACACCGTGTATAATATGATAGGTACTAAAACTAAATTGACGATTTTTAGAATTCTTTTCTGTATGTCATACATACATACAGTTCCTCCATAACTCTTAAACCGATCACCCGAATTCGGTGAAACTTAGTACAGGCGCATTTAACTATTACCTACGTGACGCAGGATAGGAATAACATTCAGTTCCGGTTATACTAATATATGGCTCTCATACAAACCGAATTGTTTCGCGCGCCGAAATAAAGCGGGCCTCGCCCTTAGTTACTTACTTACTTTCTTCTTTTTAAATACGAATTTCACGCGAGCGAAGCCGCGGGCAAAAGCTAGTATAAAATAATAATGAATCAATTATCTTAAAGTGGTATATTGGATTAATTATTGTAAAGTCACTAAAGAACCTTAACATGTATAAGAATCGGCCTCTATTAAACAGCTCAACGCAACGCCTGTCTTAACACCATAATGTTAGTTGGGAAATAAGCCTTTTGTGGTCAGAACTCTCGGTAAAATTGTTAATCTTGCTCTCGAGCTGTGTTTTCGATAGACTGTGGGCGGTGTTATTAGTCGGCAACTTTTCCTGAACTGTGGAAGAAGGCCTATATGATACCGCTCCCTAAGATCAGCTCCCCCACTCAGTTCAAGGATTATCGTCCTATTTCCATACTTCCTTTTTTATCTAAAGTACTTGAACGTGTGGTTCACTCCCAACTCTCCATGTATCTTTCTGCAAACTGCCTCTTAAATCGATATCAATCGGGATTTCGACCATCTCATAGCACAGTCTCTGCACTTGTCAAAATAACCGATGATATCCGCCATGCAATGGATGATCGGAAACTTACTCTGCTGGTTCTACTTGATTTCAGCAGTGCTTTCAACACTGTTGATTTCGAAATCCTTCTTGCTATTCTGCGTTCCTTGAACATTTCACAGTCAGTACTCGATTGGTTCTTTTCCTATCTCAGCGGTCGTCGCCAGTGCGTTCGTGTCAACAATGCCACTTCTAAGTGGTGTGACATCACTGCCGGCGTACCACAAGGCGGTGTGCTCTCTCCATTACTATTTTCCATTTTCATCAACAATATTGTTGTCTCTCTTATGTGTTCCTACCATCTATATGCTGACGACTTGCAGCTCTACCGTCACTTCCGTCTCGAGGACACTCATACTGCCGTAGCCCTCATGAATATAGACCTTGAGTCTGTACTCGATTGGGCTGCGCGCTTCGGACTGCTCGTTAATCCTGCTAAGACACAAGTCATAATCATCGGATCACCTAAATTGTTGGCAAAGCTGGACAGGGATACTCTCCCCGTCGTTGTTTTCAATGGCATAGCTATCCCCTACAGCAAGTGCGTTAAAAATTTAGGGCTTATGATCGATGAATCTCTTACATGGAGTGTGCAGGTTAATGAGGTCAGTCGTAAGGTCTTCGGGAGCATGCACTCTCTCAAGCGTTTGCAAAACTTCATTCCCACTGGCACAAAAATTACTCTCGCTCAATCTCTCTTATTGCCAATTCTAGATTATGCTGATGTGTGTTATCTTGACCTAAATGAGGATCTCCTCAACAAACTTGACCGTATTCTTAACTTGTGCATTCGCTATATTTTCGGATTGCGCAAGTATGACCATATATCTGAATATCGAGCTCGCCTTCAGTGGCTCGATGTTCGTGGTCGCAGGAACTCTCACGCCCTCTCTCTTCTCTTCCGCACACTTAATGATCCTGCTGCTCCCAAATACTTGAGTGAACGATTTGAATTTCTTTCTTCTCACGGCCTGGCTTTAAGATCTGCTGACAACTTACTCTTGGCAATACCGGCTCACTCAAGCTCGTTCTACACGGACTCTTTCACAGTACAAACAGCTCGCCTCTGGAATAATCTGCCTGTGCATTTACGCTCCTCTACGTCTATGAATGTATTTAAGATAAATTTAAACAAACTTCTCCTTTCCTTACCGAAGTAAATGCAATTTATATTACATAAGTACATATCTTTACGCCCCTCTCTTACTCTCCCGTCATTCAGTTGATTGTGTTGCACAAAGGTACCACCGATTAATGTACATATAATATTTAAGTTTATTATATACATATATATGCTTATTAAAGTATCTATGTAGTATTCGTACGTAGTTTATCATACATATTTCTTTAATCTAACACATTGTCACAAACTATTCTTGTTCGCCTGCATGTACTTCTCCCACATCCCAAAGGTTAGTTAGAATAGAATGCCTCGCGGCATTAAGCTCGCCTGTTGTACCTAATTTTGATAAATTGGTGTTCAATAAAGAATATATACATACATACATTATTATGTGGCTATAGTCACTAAAATACTTGTATTAATATGTATGAAAAAAAAAATACCCTGCGAAGTTTCTTGCCCGTTCTTCTTCGTGGGTGTAATCGAACCGGATAGAACAAATTGTGACAAGTTGGAGTGATCAATGAATGATGAGTGAATGATCAATAAACAATATCTATCTCTACTGTATATTTCTACTTAATCTCTATCTCTATCTCTACTCTCTATCTTCTCTATCTTCTCTATCTTCTTCTCTATCTCTACTTAATATAAAAGGGAACGTCTGTCTGTGTGTATGTATGTTTAAGATAAACTCCGGAACCACTGAACAGATTTTGATGCGGTTTGCACTAATGTAAAGAGTACTTCTTGAGGCTCACTATAGCTTAATATAAAAGGGAACGTCTGTCTGTGTGTATGTATGTTTAAGATAAACTCCGGAACCACTGAACAGATTTTGATGCGGTTTGCACTAATGTAAAGAGTACTTCTTGAGGCTCACTATAGGCTAAAATACCATCACGTTTAATAGAAATAGCGATGAGCAGTATCAAATAAAGTATATTATGAACGGAATTTAGGTGGAATTTAGTGTCGAATGGTAGTGTCGGATGGACAGGGGTGAAAAGAACTGAGGGGATTTTTAGGTTACCGTATCCCTTATACGGTACCCGTGCTGTAAGACCAATATGGTGCAAGTCGACAGTACCAAATTAATTTCTCCTCACGAAACCACGCTCAGTGAGATGCCATGCCAGCAGCCATGTGCCTCGCTTTGGTTGTGTCGGCTACACTGAACTAGCCGGAAAATGCAGACTACTTCGTATAGTCATTTCGGCCGATATGGCTCATGTGACTCTTGATTACGTCCTTACTTTCCCATACTAAGTAATTATAAAAAGTAGGAAAAAGGTTAGATTAAAAATTAAATTTTATTTCAAAACATCGTGAAGCAACATGGCACGTGAGACGCCTGGTCACGAAGTCGTAAAAGCGAAGTTACTTTCACATAACTTTTTGCTATTTATAGTTCTTAAGGCGAATCGGTATTGACTTGACAGGCTCTCACTCAAGTACTCTCAACGGACAACTTTAGTTCTTTTTATTTTACTAGCTTTTACCCGCGGCTTCGCTCGCGGTTAACTCGGTGTTTTTTTTTTTATGGAAACTGACACGGTTGGCTACATCACCTACAACGTCCGTGATGCCAGCCCATAACACCGAGTGAACTAGGTGCCATGTCAGTGCTTCCCCCTTTGATCGTGCCGGCTACACTGAACTGGTCGGAAAACACAAACTATTTTACATAGCCGTTTTGACCGACGTTTCATTCAGTGCGGTGGTATCAACCCGGGCGGGTTAAACCCTACCACCAAGTAAGATTAGGAGGGAAGGGACCTACAGTTTCGGTGTAATATAAAATCCGATTTAAACGCAAATCAATACTACCTACTAATAATAATAAATCTGTATGGGATGGACATGGAGTAAGTTACTTTGTTTTATGTTATGAGATACCGCGTTTGAAGACTCTTATGTATGATACATACTAAAACTAAATTGACGATTTTTAGAAATCTCTTCTGTATGTATGTTTGTATGTTCCTCCATAACTCTTAAACCGATCATCTGAATTCGATGAAACTTAGTACCAGCACATTTTACTATACGGGACACAGTATAGGCTAAATAAAATGCAGTTCCGGCGGCGGGTGGTCGAGTGGTTTGGGCATCGGCATCTCATGCGAGAGGTCCGATGGTCGAATCATTACGTTCATTGCATACCTACACCTGCTGCTGCACCGTTCGGAACCGGTGTAAAACTGTAGGTCCCTTCCCTTGCCCCTTACTTACTAGGTGGTAGGCTCAAATTGTAGCCGACTGGGTTGGTACCACTTTACTGGATGTAATATGGCCGCATAGCAGCCTCGGTTGTGTTCTCCTCTAGTCCAGTATAGCCAGTAATCCAGCGAAGTCTCCGGTATGGCGCTTATCTTCTCGGAGGTGATATTGGCTGGTCGGAGCATGTGCTTTGGCTCCTCCGACTCAGGCAACCCATACCGGATTACATAAAACTTTTGTACGGCGGCCAAGGCGCACAGCGTACCCTTAACTTGAGGCGAACGTGCCTACCTAGTTGGTGTGGCAGGTATTTACTACTCACGACGACGACGACCGAGACACGAATCGACCCTGAAGATATCAGGGCTGAAGGGCGACTATTACAACACGACACTGCAGTATTAAAACTAACTGAAAGGGTAAAAGTGTATTTATTTCATACCGCGCGCTGTATCCCGAGAATCGGGGTGAGTAGAGTAGTCACTGTTGTGCTGCAAGTGCTCTTGTAAATAACAGCACAACACCGACCACCACATTTAGCAAAGTATTCGGCCAAGGCCAACTATCAAGCAGCAAGTAAAGCACGAAGATTAACCTGCTGCACGTCTTGGTGGAAAGACCGCGCCAAGGTGAGAGGTGGATAGCCTGTCGCCCTTTAGCACGGAATATCGTCCTTATCACTTAGTCGTCTTTTACTAAATACACGGGAGAGATGCAGTGGGGATATTCTTCTTAATTACCGGCCCCACAGAGTTCACATTTATATGCCAAATTTATTTGGAAAAATTATTATAGTAACGAAGAATTATTAATTATTTTATTTATTTCACTTGCTTCTTTATTTATATTCAACTAGCTGTGCCCGCGGCTCCGCCCGCTCTCATATTTCACTTCACTGCTAACCTCATAAGCCATTTAGCGTGATAGTAAGTAGCCTATAGTTGATGGGAAGAATCAAGCTATCCGTAGAATTTTTTTTTATTAAAATCGGTTCAGTGGCTCTCGAGTTATAAGCGGACAGAAAGACATACACTCAGACACTCAGACAGAAAGCAGACGTTGGATTTTATTATAGGTAAGGATGCATACATAGTGTGACGTAGTACGAACCTATAGATAATATTTAAAAGTTTTCAAATTTTATTGAATTATTTAACGGTTTTTCGAGCTATGTGGCTCGAAAAATTTTTTAGTGTGAATTTTGGAATGCTTACTCAATTAAATCTAAATTTAAAGTTAATCTAATTACATTTTGAATTAATTACTTACCTACCCATCCCATTGTGACATTTCCGAGTATTATTACACTGGGTGATTTTGTTACCATGACGGATTTTTCAGAGGGTTAATTAATCTGCATTTAAAACTAAGTAGATTCCAAAAATAGAAGTGGAAAATGTTGAATAAAAAAACCGGCCAAGTGCGAGTCGGACTCGCGCCTCGAGGTTTCAGCACCACAAAAAAGAAAACCTTGAAAATCATGTTTCTTAATACCCCTTACACCCCTTAATTTTTTAATATTAAATTTTTTTATTATTATATTTGTTGTTAGTGTATATCCGCCATATTAATTAAGACATATTCTGTGAAATTTTCAACCGGTTAGCTTTTTTTTTTTTTTTTTTTTTTTATGGAACCTGACACGGTTGGCTACATCACCTACAAAATCCGTGATGTCAGCCCATAACACAGGGTGAACTCGTATTACGGCTCCAAATATACAGCAGTAAGACAGACAGATAGACAGACAGACGGCGTAGGCTTAGTAATAGGCTTCCCAAGGGGTACGAAAATAAAAAAAATCAGTTTTTCATATTCAAAAATCTATGGAGGTTAGTTATTTACGACCAAAAATTTTTTTTTTTCTAATTTCGCCGCCGTTTTTTTTTTAAATGTAGTGATCAACTTTCTTTAATTCACAAGTCCACTTACATACATATTCTGTTATTATGACTTTCAACAGTCATTTCACTTCATATACACTTCAACCGTAAAACATCACTAAATATTCACCATAACCAATTTAATTTACACTCCCATACGCAACGGCGAACCCTTTCAGACGCTTATCCTGTACCGTCTGATCGATCCGTCAACCCCTACGCTGCCCTTAACTACCCCCCCCCCCCCCCCCTTAACCCCACAACCCTCCCCCCATCCTCACAATCAGCTGTGTAGCGTACGAGCCAGGGACAGGGGCATGCCGCCGGCGGCGCACTATGGGTCGAAATCGAAAAAAATGTGTTATTATGTTTTTTTATGTGCCCCTACATTATACAATTCAAGGTCTGCTTTGTATGTATGTGTGTACGTGCATAGGTAAGTATGCAAATAATTTATGTTCGCTTATATATAATTTAAAAAAAATCTATAAATAAAGCATAGTCATGTCATGTATCAGTCTAAAATAAGTAGCAAATAATGGGCCACAGTCATGACTCTGTCTCTAAAAAACATCACATAATCGATAATATTGAAAGAAGTAATGTGGAGAAGTTGAAATCAGTGACTATTTTGTGAGTCAATACTCCACAGGACACTGAAAAATAATCACTATAAGTGCTAGAAAATAGACTGGAAGTAGATTTGGAGTACTTACTTAACAAAATGGGAAAATTGGACAATCATGTGTCGAGTCATGAGTCGATGGTAACAGTTATTGATCTCCACCGGGCGGTGATCACGTCAGTCCGCCCATCTACTTAAAACAGCTGATGATCAATGTGGAAAAGATTTCTCAGAGAATTGGTACTACGAATAACGTTATCTGCCTACCCCAATGAGAAATATGGTAGATGTTGTACGTCGTGTTCACATGAACTTAATGAATAATAATTCATTAATACTTCAAATTAATGGCAACATTCGAAAAGAGCAAACATTTCAACAAAAAAAATTGGGTAAAAATAAAATGAATTTAATAAAATTTTAAACTCCCTTAGACCTAGTTTTGAGTTTTCAATCCACTGTGCGGCAGTCACCCTCACTAGTAGGGTCTTTTATAAAGGGCTTATTAACTAGGGTTTGATGGCTAATGCTTGTATGTATAATAGCCATGATGTACGAGTTAAAAAGTGACTGAGGGTGAAAGATGAAATATAAAAGTCCGATTTTCAGAGCACTCCTTGGTTATAGATAGGTAAACCGTGGGTAAACCTACTCTTGGGTACGTCGAAATTCAGCAAGATGTGTCAATGTGAAGGAGAACTGACAATAAAACTCCGAGCAACAATTATATGGGTACAGATATATATATATATATATGATATACAAAATATTAATTATGTGGGTACGTATAACTCATTGTAAGGATGCAATTTCAACCAGTCAATGTTATGTGTTCTTTGAAAACATTAGGATGAGGTTTATTCAATGCGAGGGGTTCCGAATGACAGCTGTCAGCATTGGCTGTCAGTCTAATAGATAAAACAGCCAAGTGCGAGTTGAACTCGCGCACCATGGTATCCGTAACACCAATTAATTTATCTGTTTTTATTATTTCTTGTTTTACTTTAAAGTTTGCATTATAATCACACCAAGTTTGTCGCTTATATGTATAATCGTTTATACGATAGAGCAAAAATAAAAAACAAAACTTTGAAAAAAAAAACACGTTTATTGTATACTTAGGGTAATTTTTTTCCGACTAGGTGCCATACCGGATACTTCCATTTGGGTCTCTGGCTATAATGCTTTGAGAAGAATAGATAGATAGAAAATTCTTTATTGCTCCAGTAAACATTAAACAGTAACAAATACATCAGAAATTTTATATAATGTGCAAAGGCGGACTTATCCCTTACAGAGATGTCTTACAGTCAACCTTTGGATGATGACCAAGAACACAACCGTGGTTGTAATGCGACCAAATTTCGTCCAGTACGGTGGTATCAACTCTGTCGGCTAGAGGCAACCACCTACTAAGGGGCGAGGGTGTAAAAACGTATCGTATTTAGGTACCTATACTTTGCCGTAAGCGTGTGCGTCAGTATGGCACGCATAAGGGGTAGGCAGTTGCGTAGAATGAGGAAGTGAACAGCGAGGGCTGTAAGTGGCCCGGTTGGAGATTGTATCGACTCGCTCGCTTCTCACCCTCGCGTACAGTCTTTGCCCTCGAAACCCAGTGAAAAGTCATGAAATCGGATTTAGCGGTACCAAACATTTTTTTATTTTTATGGAAAATGACACTGTTGGCTACATCACCTACAACATCCGTGATGTCAGCCCATAACACCGGGTGAACTTGGTGCCACGTCAGTGCTTCCCTTCGGTCGTGCCGGCTACACTGAACTGGACGGAAAACTATTTACATAGCCGTTTCTACCGACCGTTCATTCAGTGCGGTGGTACCAACCCGGGCGCGCTAAACCCTACCACCTAGTAATATAAGAAGGGAGTCATATCCCTTAGTCGCCGGTTCCTCCCCATTTGATGTTTCTCGTAAACCATACTGTGAGTTTGGAGGCCGTAAGATCAGAATTAATAAATATCTAATTTTAGGTGTAATTTTCCTAATAAATAAAACGAAGTTTCTACCGTGGACCGGCGCGCGGCGGCGGCCGTGTAACGTATCCTTATAACTCGAGAGCCACTTTATCGATTTACATACGGTTTTCACTGTTACATTCTGTCACTTCTCAAAAAGGTTTTGTGCTATCATAGCGCTACGTCTAAACGCTTAATCATCACACTACCTCATCGGCGGCCTGAGCTGTGAGCAAAAAAGGTAAAACCGTAAACACGCAAAGCGAAGCCGCAGGCCAAAGCTCGTATTTAAAAAAATAAATATTCTTTTTCATGTGAAGGAGTATTGTATTTTTTTTTTTTTTATGAAAACTGACACGGTTGGCCACATCACCTACACCATCCGTGATGTCAGCCCATAACACCGGATGAACTTGGTGCCATGTCAGTGCTTCCCTTCATTTCATGTCGGCTACACTGAACTGGACGGAAAACGCAAACTATTTACATAGCCGTTTCGACCGACGACGTTACATTCAGTGCGGTGGTATCAACCCGGGTGGGATAAACCTAAACACCTAGTAAGGTGAGAAGTGAAGGGACCTAACAGTTTAAAGTGGAATCCGAACCACGGTCAGCCACCAACGGTCGAGCGGTCACCCATCTAAGTACTGAGCGCGTCCAGGTGTGCTTAGCAACCAGTCCACCGACCGCACCACTGAGCTACCGAGGCCGAGATCTATTATGAGTAAATTACATATTTATAACACGATGAACTGCACGGAAACATGGATTTTTCCAATTTTCGAGAGCATAATTTGCGATTTTTTTGCAATTTGTGCATCTTGTTGGGAAGCAGGATCTCTATTGTAGGAGGCCATATATTTTCTCTAACATCAAATCCACAGTGTTTTACGAGAAACGTATATCGAGTGAAACCAATTTTTAGTACTGCAGAGTCTTAATGAACACATAAATATGAAAGTTTGATGTTTTAATAATAGCCTAGAGCAGTGGTGTCCAAACTGGTTTCGCCTTAAGGCCCTGTCAAACCGTATTCACCCGTAATCCTTTTTCAAGGCGCCGCCGCTTTCGCTGGTTGGAGTAGGATGCAACAAAATCAATCAATAAATTTTTTTTTTTATTATTTATGGAACCTGATACGGTTGGCTACATCACCTACAACATCCGTGATGTCAGCCCATAACACAGGGTGAACTACGTGCCATGTCAGTGCTTCCCTTCATTTCATGTCGGCTACACTAAACTGGACGGAAAACACGAACTATTTACATAGCCGTTTCGACCGACGTTTCGTTCAGTGCGGTGGTACCAACCCGGCCGGGATAAACCCTACCACCTAGTAAGGTAAGAAGGGAAGGGACCTACAGTTTAACGTGGAATCCGAACCACGGTCAGCCTCCAACGGTCGAGCGGTCACCCATCCAATCACTGACCGCGCTCAGCGTTGCTTAATAACAGTTGACTAACCAACCGCGCCACTGAGCTACCGAGGCTGACGAATTTTCTTATCCCTTAGTCGACTTTTACGACATGCGACGGGGAGAGATGCAGTGGGGCTATTCTTTTTAAGTACCGACCCCACACGGTACGAAATTTGTTTTGTTACGAACGGTACGAAAAATTTTGTTTTTATTTTTTTATTCCAAAACTACGGATCAAAACAAAAAAGTAAAAAGCTACGGATTTAGATATACCTACCTATATTCAACAAATAAAATATATTTTTTCCAAAGCCTTGATTTGGTCACGTTGCCTTAAATACGTTTTTATAACTAAATTCAGAGGCATGTTCATGACTTTTTTTTAATGAGCGAATTTAATCAAATCGTGTTTTCAAAAAGCTATCGCTCTGCGCTGATAGATGAAGTTTTACAAATAATTAAAAATTAATCTGTCAGGTAAGTACTCGTAATATTGGCGTGGCGGTACACTTCTTGAAATTCGAGTCAGACGCAGTCTCACATCACCATAAGAGCTACTTCTATATTTCTGTGAAGCCCAGCGGGCACCTTCAAGTAGGGACAGTCAGTACCTATGTATGGACGATTACTTATAAATTTGAATGGGATACCTGGCTATTTTGATTTTCAGACAAATTTGCAAAATCTGCTTTACAATTCATACGATATCATGACAGCACTAGGCCTAATTTAACATTACCTATAATAAAATCCAACGTCTGCTTTCTGTCTGAGTGTCTGAGTGTCTGAGTGTATGTCTGTCTGTCCGCTTATAACTCGAGAACCACTGAACCGATTTTAATAAAAAAAAAATCTACGGATAGCTTGATTTTTCCCATCAACTATAGGCTACTTACTATCACGCTAAATGGCTTTTGAGGTTAGCAGTGAAGTGAAATATGAGAGCGGGCGGAGCCGCGGGCACAGCTTGTTTAACATATTCTGGAGTCAACGTATTTCTACATTTATTTTTTATAATTATTTTTTTGCGGTATTATTTCAATGTTCATGTTTATTGGAACATCTGTGTGCTGGCGCCTAAATATAAGGTCGCGTGCTACCGGGGTCCCCCGTACTACCGATTGGACACCGCTGGCCCTAGCTAGAGACTAGTTGGTAAGTTATCTTAATAATAACATGTGTTAGTTAAGTAAGTTAAACTAGTAAAAACGAATTATGGTATAAGGTTTGCTAGTTGAGTGTGTAAATAGTTAAATGTAGAAACTGTTAACGGTGTGATTAAATACCCATTATATTTGTAATTATGTCTACTGCCGTAAAGTTCAGTTTAGAACGATTGAAACCTTGCCATTCCATTTTCCGTGAGAATTTTAAAACATAAGCCCTATTTATATTCCCTATTTTTTTTTTATTTAACACTCTATATTTGCGGAGACAAGGGGGGATGTTCGATTTCGTATATTTTCTTTAATATCTTTTGAACTATGAATTTTAAAATTATAAAAAAATATATATTTGTATTTCTTATAATTCGCCCTTTCCGCAGATAAGTCACACGATGCATTTAAATTTTTTTTTTTTACTTTCTAATTTGTCCCCTTAAATCGAAATTCGTTCATTTACGCTACAGGCCCGTGGTTGGGTCATTAAACTCTATACATGTACCAAATTTCAGCTTTTGTCGTCCAGTAGATTCGGAAAAAATTGGCTCTGACAGACCGATAGACAGACATACACGAGAGTGATACTATATAGGTTAAGTTTTTTCTTTTTTTTTTCCTTTTTTTTAGGTTTCCTTACCACAATTTACGGAACCCTAAAAAATATACCTATATACTTGTATGATGATGAGGATGACTGATGATGACCAAATAGTTTGTATTACGTCGAGGAGCGCAGCGACTTATTACAAACTCTTTGATGGTGACATACAAATTAAATAGGTCCAGAACCAAACAATACAGCCAGCCTATTCTCTATTAACGATTATCACAGAAATAACGATAGCTCTGTCTCACTAGACGTATTGAGAAGCTCGTTGGAGCGAGTGAGACGCATCATGAGAAATTGCTAGTAGCCATGAATTGCTAATAGAGGATTGCCCCGCAGGTCATCGTTTTATGGTTTTTAAATGAGTTTGGATGACGAAGCTAGACTATACCTACGAACGCGACGCGTGCTGTGAGAGACATGCTCAATACGGAGTGGTGGCGCCGCGCCGCCACCCCCGCCACCCCCGCCGCCGCCGGCGCCGCGGAGGGGTGGATGACCTCGCCCGGGAGGTGGTGGAAAGACAGAATGAAATGTCGGCGTCGTTAGTTCGGCGTTGCTATATGCATCAGTCGAAGCTAAGCACATCGGGCGCAGTCGGAATTGAGCGAGTGTCCGTCCAACCGTTGAGGCTGGCCGTGGTTCGGATTTCATGTAATACGGTCCCTTACCCCTTTAACTCACTCAACCCGTCCGTTCGCTTTACTACCACCGCACTGATGAACGTCGGTTGAAACGGATATAAACAATTTTACAAACACTATCTATTCGAATACTTCTACACGCCGAATAATTCTACACGCCGAATACTCCTACACGCCGAATATTTCTACACGCCGGAACTTGTACACGCCGAACAATGCATATAGCATAGCACAGAAATTTGTAGCGTAAGTGAAAATTAGTTTTTAATATTTTTTTAATTGCAAAACTACGAACTTAACCATAAAAGTAAAAAGCAATCAAAATAGTTATGTAATTAACGATTAAAATCTATGTTTCCAAAAATCTAATTTTGGTCAAGTTACGTTAAATTCAAAGGCATTTTCATGTGTTTTTTTTTTCTTCTATCGAGCGAAGGTAATCAGATCGTGTTTTCAAACAGCTACATCATCGTCTGTCCTTTACTTTGTCAGGACTCCTGACAGAGTAAATTTAAATAAAACTGAACAGTAATATTGATGGTATCTACATATTCTCTCAGAGAGAGCGAAAATTTACCTTGTGCATGCATTAACTAGTCGTGTTATGTCTAATGGAACAAACACAGTCTTACATTAAGCGCGTCTTGCACCAACACGAGTTTAAAGTTAAGTAGCGAGTTATGGATTTAAACGCGGTTCACACATACAACGGGTGCTAGTTTAACGAGTTAAACTGGTTTATATATTGAATTTGTGTTGGTGCAAGTGGGCCTAAGTCACTAAAAATAATGACGCACCAAAAATGCCCCACTATTCGGACACGATTATTCAAAATAGACTAGACGCTTTCCCCAATAAATATAACAAAATCGATCCTCTCTAATTCTGATTGGTCACCGGACGACACAATCCCAGAACCAGGTCACTGGCTGGCGGCTAAATATAATGCCCTCATTTTAATATTCCATAGGGGGTGAGAATATTTTATCATTCAATATTGAGGACTTTGTTATGCAAGAATGTACGAGCGACCTTAGCACAGATTGCAGACCGGTTTTCTTTTTAATGGAGGGGTCAGGAAACCTATTTGAATAGGGAATGGGAGCTGTTGGGACATTGAACCTATGTTGTTTAGTATAGGATGTTGTCTGTTCGCTACTGCTCAAAGCACGGACGTACCCAGGATCGGTACGACACCTGAAAGCCTTTTTTAATCCTGCGAATCCCTCAATCCTGCAATCCTATTCCTTCTCCCGGAGCGAACCAACTGAAGCCGATATTCGTTTGGTCGTTTATGTAATTTGGTAGCTCAGTGGTAAGAGTGTAGGGTTTGTATTTTTTGACCATGGGTTCGTGTCCCTCAAATTTTTTTTTGTTTTGTTTTTTTTTATAACCATCTAAAAGCTTTATTTTTGGAAATACAAACGTCACAAAAACTACATGCACCGCCTCAACAATAGGTTAGGGTTAATATATAGTAATTTTTAAAGCAATAAAGAAAAAAAAAACAAAAAACAAATAATAAAAAGTTGAAAAAGTTAAAAATTCAAGGGGGAAAACGTGTTTTTTCAACGTTTTATTTTTCGTGGCGTGGAAACCTCGGTGCCCAAGTACGGTTCGAACTTGGCCGGCTTTTTACCTTTACTTGTGCTGTGTGTGAGACCTTGATTGCCTTGATGGATGGCTTGTGTGGTGGGAGGGGCACAGACTAGCTATATGTCTAATAAAACATGTGTATTGATTGCGGGGAGTAGCGGCACGATTTTTTTTGTCAACCAATCACGCACCATTTGAATGCGCACATTTGCTCACTCACGCACTCCGTGGACGTGACTGATGCAAATACCACGCCCATTTCGTTGACGTAAGAGCCCAGTTGGTGGCGATGTACCCAGTTTGCTCACCTGATTTCTGTTCTGTTTCGATATCTTTTTTAGGGTTCCGTATCCGGTACGGGACCCTATTACTAAGCCTACGCCATCTGTCTGTCTGTCTGTCCGTCCGTCCGTCTGTCTGTCCGTCCGTCCGTCTGTCTGTCCGAGGGCTGTATCTCTTGAACCGTAATAGGTAGCCCGTTGAAATTTTCACAGAATATGTGTTATTTATTATGGTCAATTTTGGTTATTATACAACAACAAATAATAAAAATAAGAAAAAAAAAAGTTTTAAAAAACATAAAACCGACTTCCTAAAAAAAGTAAAACTAAAAAACTATTTAAAATAAAAATATAAAAACCGCCTTCAAAAATATATGAAATAAAAACCTAAAAAAAAAAACGAACCCTAGAGTTGAAGGCGGTGCTAAAAAGGCTACACAAATCACAAAGGATATTATCATCCGCTCATGTTTTCTTTCATGCATCATTTTTGCTTGCTTTAGCACCGCCTTCAACTCTAGGGTTCGTTTTTTTTTTTAGGTTTTTATTTCATATATTTTTGAAGGCGGTTTTTATATTTTTATTTTAAATAGTTTTTTAGTTTTACTTTTTTTAGGAAGTCGGTTTTATGTTTTTTAAAACTTTTTTTTTATTTCACAGTTTTTTTTAGTAATTTTTTGCTATTAATGTACTCGGCGGAATCGCTCGGCCTTCGGCCTCGCGATTCCGCCTCGCTTTCCAATCCGATCTTGACCCAATTAAAATAGGACCACGTCAGCTTCGATAGCTCAGTGGTGCAGACAGTCAACTGTCGCTATTGAATTTTAAGCAACGCTGGGTGCGGTCAGTACTTAGATGGGTGACCGCTGACCGTTGGAGGCTGACCAAGGTTCGGATTCCTCGTAAAACTGTAAGTCCCTTCCCTCGTAATTTTACTTGGTGGTAGGGTTTAACCTTCCCGGGTTGGTACCACCGCACTGAATTAAACGTCGGTCGAAACGGCTATGTAAATAGTTTGTGTTTTCCGACCAGTTCAGTGTAGTCAGCACGATCAAAGGGGGAAGCACTGACATGGCACTGGTGTTATGGGCTGACATCACGGACGTTGTAGGTGATGTTGCAGAACTTAGTAGAATGGACAGACATAAACGTGTTACGGAAGCCTACTTTTATTATAAAATAACCGTCGGAGGACCTTGGTTGAAAATTGTAAAATTTAGTAGAACGGATAGACATGCATATGTTACGGAACCCTACATTCATTTTGCAGAACTTAGTAGAATGGACAGACATAAACGTGTTACGGAACCCTACTTAACAGTTGCACTCCGGGAGTGCCGGCAGATCCCGTGCCACTCTAACTTAACCCTTAACGCAATGACTTAAGGTTTCATTTTAAAAATGACGCTGACGCGATGTCGCGAGTTATACATTTTTACCCACCTAAAAAAGTGCCAAGAGCCGCTAAAGAAGTTTTCACTTCAAAAACCTCAGGGTTATCCCCTTTCAAATAAAAAAAAAAAGAATTTTCAAAATCGGCCCACAATTGACGGAGTAATCGCGTAACAAACATCCAAAAAAAGAAAACATACCGTCGAATTGAGAATCTTTTAGGTCTAAAGTAAATTTCTCGTGAAGACAAATGCAACGAGCCCAAACACGATGGGTTTATCATGTGTAGTTTAGGAGTTCCTATGGCCACCTTCTGTCTCCATCATCAAACCAGCTCGATGGTACTCGGTACAGTAGGTACTGGCCAGGTACCATAATAAATTAAACGCCGGTCGGAAAAAATAAAAAAATTTCAAATTTAGAATATTCATGAAACAAGGGTCCGAATATGTATCACTAGTATATCGATTCATGTATTTCAACAGGACAGAGAAAATTTCAAAATATTAGGTATTTAATACTTTTTAGTTTTTTTTTTTTGTTTTTTGGAAATCGGTTTAATATTTTTTAAAACAGTTTTTATTTCATTCTTTTTAGTAATATTACATAAAAAAGAATAATCGAAATCGAATAATCGAAATCGATTGAAGTGGTACAGAATTATTCGCCATATGTGTCAGACTGCAAATTGCTGAATAAGTCCACATCACAAATGTTTTGCTGAAGGTAACCACACACCATACTAATTTATCAAACTGAAAATTGCCGAAAACGACCACATCACAAGTTTTGCTGAAGGTAACCACACACCATAGTATTATGCTGATTTTTCGAAAACCACTGAACCAATTTCGATAAAATTGAAATGGGACCACCTCGGAAGTATGACCTAACTAACAAAAAAAGAATTTTCTAAATCGGCCCTCAATTGACGGAGAAATCGTGTTACAAACATACAAAAAAATAAAAAAAAAAAAAAAAATAAAAAAAAAAAAAAAAACATACAGACGAATTGAGAACCTCCTCCTTTTTTGGAAGTCGGTTAAAAAGTAAAAAAATCACGGGGTTCCCATAGAAGAAACCAAAAAGTGTATGCGCGCGCGCCGTCTACCGAATAGATTATGAAGCATTTTAACTAATCATGACATTTAACTAATATGAAGCATTTCATAACACGCCATCAAGATGGCGTGAGTGGCGCTAGCCGTGACATGGCGATACGGAACCCTCGGTGCGCGAGTTCGACTCGCACTTGGCCTGTTTTTTCGTGTATTTATTGCTGCGTTGCATTTATATTATTTTGTTGTGCTGTATAATATATTATATATTTTTTTCCTGTTCTTTTTTATATTATTCAGTTTTTGTTATTCTTTGTGTTATAGGTTGTTATTTCTAGTGTTAATCTTTGTTTATAGATTTAAAAAAAAACAAAATATCGTGCTTATCAATTATGTTTCTAGTATTTTATTTATTTATCTCTCTGGGCACATCTGAAAAACAGCGCTTTAGGTCGCCTTGTGCACCTATAGCGAATGCTGAGGTGGGTCGGTGGGTCCATATTGTCATTAATTGTGTTATGTTAAATTCGAGGTTAAATTAGGTTTAATTGTATTTTATGTTTCTGCAATAATGTTTTATTTTTGCTTCTCTTGTATTTAGGTATGTATTTCTTAATGACAATAAATAATATTTTTCTTTCTTTCTCTTATTTTGTTCAGTATTTTTTATGAAGCCGAGCGCTAGACGAAATGCATTGTCGCAGGAAACAATTTATAATATGAGTATATTATTATATATATGTATTTGTGCGTGCGCGTGTGTGTGTGTGTGTGTGTGTGTGATACGTCGCCATTATTACGGGCCGCGGGAGGAGTGTTCGGAACGGCGCGCGAGATGTTGTTTGACATAATTTCGAAATTGGAACGCGCGCGGCAGCTGTCGAATTTGAAAAGAATTCGGAACGATTAATTGTTTTGATGAAATGCTCCGATGAGAGTGAAAACTAGTTTCGTAAAAATCCTTTCACTAGCTAAACTTGTATTTATATATTTATATATCTTGTACTGTATTACGTCAGTCCCCACCCAAGTGCATATCGGGAGAGGGGATAGATGTGTGATGGATGGTGTTCTTTCATTGTTTCATCAACAGTTACTTTGGTTTGGTATCTCGGAAACGACTCTAACGATTTCGATGAATTTTTTTATTTAGATGTTTTTTTTTAAGTTTATCTAGATAGGTGTAGACGCCGACGACTAGGCTGAGCCTAGTCGTCGGCCCCACCCCCCGGAGTTTTGCAGAATAATTATAAAAATAGTTTTTTATATGTTTCTTGACAATATCTGGGGGCAGGGGGGGGGGGGGGGGGGGGCGCTGTGTTGGGAAACCGTGTTGCTGACAAGAATAGTTAAGTACATAAAAAACAGACGACCCCCCTTAATTTTTTACTGTTTTGTTTTTTATTATTATTATTTGTTAGGATATACATATGTGAAGATTTCTACTAGCCACCTAATTAGGTACAAAAGATAGCCCTTTAAATGTAGTACGAACAGACAGACGACGTATAAGCTTTAGTTTTTAGTCCTGATGAGAATGATTCAGTTCAGTGTAGCCGGCACGACCGAAGGGAAGCACTGACGTGGCACCAAGTTCACCCGGTGTTATGGGCTGACATCACGGATTTTGTAGGTGATGTAGCCAACCGTGTCAGTTTCCATAAAAAAAAAAACAGAATGAGAAGAGTTAGGCTTCCTTACTCGTACGTTACGGAACCCTAAAAAAGCTTAAAATGTTAACCTGAAATGTTTGTTAATTATAAACCAAAAAATATTCAACTTAAAATTTCCATAATATGGTAATGTCTATTAATTGTTCAGAAATATTAATGTAATTTTTTAACAGGGTCAATAGAATAGGGTTTGGAGTTCGGACCCACGTCCACTGTTCAGCGCAAGCAACACGCGTCTTATTACAATGTGGAATGCGCCGTATGCACATAATGATATGGACGCTTGCAAATAATGGGGTAGACGAAAAAAAAGGGTTTGTCGCTAGATAATGCCGGAGAATTAATCATTTCGGTGGGGGATTTAGTCTTTAGTCTACGGGAAGAGCACCAGAGATCGACTTGGGTAGAGGACGTGTCGGTTTAAATTGTACTGTATTGTATTGGCAGTGGGCTGGGCACGTTACCCAAAGAAACGACGACCGTTGGAGCAACCGTGTCCTACACTGGCGGCCGTGGACTGGAAAACCGAGTGTGGGAAGACCATCCCCCAGGTGGGACGACGATTTTTTTTTTATGGGAACTGACACGGTTGGCTACATCACCTAAAACGTCCGTGATGTCAGCCCATAACACCGGGTGAACTAGGTGCCATGTCAGTGCTTCCCCCTTTGATCGTGCCGGCTACACTAAACTGCTCGGAAAACACAAACTATTTACATAGCCGTTTCGACCGACGTTTCATTCAGTGCGGTGGTACCAACCCGGACGGGTTAAACCCTACCACGCCCTACCACCAAGTAAGATTAGGAGGGAAGGGACCTACAGTTTTACGAGGAATCCGAACCTCGGTCAGCCTCAAACGGTCAGCGGTCACCCATCCAAGTACTAACCGCACCCAGCGTTGCTTAACATTCAATAGCGACAGTTGACTGTCTGCACCACTGAGCTATAGAGGCTGACAAGTATGTCGGCGGAAAGTAGTTGTTCCGTACCGCTGAAGGGCGGGAGGACTGGAGGAAAATTTGAGAGGCATAGTCAGCGGGTGGCCGAGTGGTTTGGGAATCGGCTTCTCATGCGGGAGGTCCGTGGTTCGAATCCGGTCGGCGTCTACCAATGAGTTTTTTCTGACGAAAAAATTTACGTGCATACCTACACTACACCTGCTCCTTCACCGTTCGGAACCGGTGTAAAACTGTAGGTCCCTTCCCTTGCCCCTTACTAGGTGGTAGGCTCAAGTTGTAGCCGACTGGGTTGGTACCACTGGTATGGATGTATGATGACCGCATAGCGGCCACGGCTGTGTTCCCCTCTAGTCCAGTATAGCCAGCAGTCCAGGGAAGTCTCCGGTATGGCACCTACCTTCTCGGAGGTGATATTGGCTTAGCTAGTCAGAGCATGTGCTTTGGCCCCTATGACTCAGCCACCCATACCGGATTACATAAAAAAAAAATGTCCAGCAGGCGGACGCTTACACGCTGACTGACTGACTGACTAACTGACTGTATTGTATTGTATTTCTAATACGATGCTTTATAATGCAGTAATGTAATTAATTTTTTTCTACAGGTTCATAGCTACATACATATATATACATATGTATAAACAAATACATACACACATATATACACGGTGTTGCAATTGCCCCCGTAATATTTTTAACTGACATCAGGGGGTGGTTCTATATGTGAAACTAAAATAACTTATGCGGCGAAAAAATTAAAATTTGGAACAAAAATACAATTTCTTTTTTCCATACAAAATTTTAATACCTATTCTCAAAATGTCTGGGGAAATTTTTTTTTCTTCAAATTAAAAAATTCATAGAACAAAAGTTGTTCGGTTTCATGTACAGAATAACCCCCTTTCGGGTTTAACGGTTGGGGTTGCAACACCGTGTATAATGCTATACAAACGATAACAGATATGGAGAGATATCTTGAGTTTGACAACATGAATTATCTGTAGACTTATGGTAGGAATCCCGCGTGGAATATTAGGCCCGCGGCGTATATTAGGGGATAGCTCGATCTGGTCTAGGGGTCTATTTTTTCAACAAAAACGCGAACTAGACGCAAGCTGTCGGGGTCAGCGACCGCAGCTGCGCGCGACCCTCGTCCCGGGGGCGCTGCTGGATCAAATTGATATCGACGTGGCATTGTTGTGCGTTCGCGCATGTGTGTCACACGCACGCACACGTGTGACGCACACACGCGTATGTGTGACGCACACACGCACAATGTGTGCCGCACACACGTACACGTACTTATTCCACGGGGAATACTTAACGCGATCCCGAATGCTTAAACTTTAAAGCGAAAGGAGCTGTTTAACGCGATCCCGCCGTCCCTTTTCCACCTCCGCACAACGCGCACTGGGCAGGGATTGCATCCCTATACGCTGGACTTACCGCGGATGCGTACCAATCGGTTCTGCAGATCTTTCCTCCACAGAACTGGTAAACTCCCTGCCCACATATTTCTCCCCATGAGTAGTCTCAGGTTCTTTACGAGAGGCGTGAATATGCACCTGTCAGGCCGGCATGGCAGTCGCAACTCCCGCGTACGACCGAACGTCCATGTGCGTCGTTAAACACCTTATGGGTGGCTCGGCGAAACATGTCGAGCTTTCTATAAAAAAAAAATGCCTCAGGTGCACTCCGGGAGTGCCGGCAGAAGTGAAAAAAACACCGTAACATTGCTTAAAAAAAAAGTTTAAGGTTTAAGTTTATTTATAAAAAAGGTTTAAAAAAATATATATATATTAATGAAAAAAAATAATTTAATAAAAAAAAAATTATATTAAATTTAGTAGACGGACAGACATGCATTTGTTACGAAACCGAACATTCATTTTGCAGAACTTAGTAGAATGGACAGACATAAACGTGTTACGGAACCCTACTTTTATTATAAAATAACCGTCGGAGGACCTTGCTTGAAAATTGTAAAATTTAGTAGAACGGACAGACATGCATTTGTCACGGAACCCTTCATTCATTTTGCAGAACTTAGTAGAATGGACAGACATAAACGTGTTACCGAACCCTACTTAACAGTTGCACTCCGGGAGTGCCGGCAGATCCCGTGCCACTCTAACTTAACCCTTAACTTAATGCAATGACTTAAGGTTTCATTTTAAAAATGACGAGTTATACATTTTTCCCGCATACAAAAAGTGCCCAGCGCCGCTAAAGAAGTTTTCACTTCAAAAAATGTGTGACTAGCCGACGCACATGCGTGCCGCACACACGCACATGTGTGTCGCACACACACGCAAGTGTGTGAATCATACACATACGCATGTGTGTCACACAGCAGACGTCCAGTCGGGCGACCGAATACTATGAACATGAAATCTGGTTGGACTCGGAGGAACTATCATTCAAGCTGTGAAGAATATTGAAAAAAAGTCTAATCGTAATCGTATTCATGATTCTGAACTTTTTAGCTCACAGCTCAGGCCGCCATTGACGTAGAGATTTATAGCTACGTCAATGCTATAAATCGTCTTGAGAACTGACAAGACGAAACCATGTTGGAAGTGACAAGAACGTAACAGTGAAAACCGTATGTAAATCGATAATGTGAATCTAGAGTTATAAAGATATTCATGCGTTACATACGGCCGTAGAAACTTCGATTTATTTATTAGGAATAACAGGTAATCGGCAAACGCGCGCGAGCAAAGTTGTTTCCGAATGAAAATAAAATCGAAGTAAGTCACACAGCAAAATTGTACGGAGGCGCGGTTCCACGCCTCCAGCTCATCAATAATTTCTACGATCGATTTAAGTCAAATGTCGGCATGTCTGCCTAATTACTGAGTGCCCACGCACCCAGCCCCCGCCCATTGCCACTACGGTAGGCAACAAACAATGTTTAGAGTTCAATGAAAAGTACATACGAATTTTTATCGAGTTTTTTGTTTTTATTGCTTTGTGCTAGAAAGGTCGGTTTAATGAATGTTAGGTAAATTTTTATTTTTAGGTTTCCGTATCCCGTACGGAAGCCTATTACTAAGCCTACGCCGGCCGTCTGTCCGTCTGTCTGTCTGTCTGTCCTACTGCTGTATCTTTGGAACCGTAATAGGTAGCCGGTTGAAATTTTCACAGAATATGTGTTATTATGGCGGATATAACAACAAATAATAAAACATAGAAAAAAACATGGACCCATACAAGAAACTTTTCTTTTCAATGTTTTTTTTTTTGTGGTGCCGAAACATCGGTGCGCGAGTCCGACTCGCACTTGGCCGGTTTTATAGAGAGCGCGACATGTGGCTCCGAGCCACCTATAAGGTGTCTAACGACGCCCATGGACATTCGATCGTATGCGGGGGTTGAGAATGCCATGCCGGCCTGACAAGTGCCTGTAGAGTGTAGTAGAGACTGTAGAGTGTTTTCATTTTACGAAGGCCACGTGGCCAAGGCCGTACCCCACGCGGTAGGAAGTGGTGCGAGAGGCGACCGCGCGGAGCTCAGTAGAGAACGAACTCGGTGCCCGGTCGGTACACACGCTCTACACGTCTCCGCGTCGTTCCGTCGAACCGAGTCGTTCCCTACTGAGCTCCGCGCGGTCTCAAACCACTTCCTACCTCATACGCCTCGTGCCTTCGTAAAATTAAAACACTCTAGTGGTTGGGGAAATATATGAACGGAAAAAAATAACGCAAGAAATCAAATTCAACGCTTATTTCGTAAGGTGCGAGTGTCGTGGCGCCTGTTATCGTCGCGCGGCTTATCGATCCCGACCGCGCTCCACCCACAGAACGGATAATATCGCACCACCACCGATAGTATCGCACACGGCCACCGCCGCGCGCGCCGCCTCCCCGCCGCCCCGCCTCCGCCGCGCCGTCCGTTCTACACCATTAGGAGGATTCTATAGGACATTAAACGAAAATTGTTATATTTTTTTACAACTTCAAACAAAAATTTACTTCTACATTACATAATATCATTATTTTTTTTAAACTACGAGTAGATAATAATTCTAGTCAGCCTCGATAGCTCAGTGGTGCAGACAGTCAACTGTCGCTATTGAATGTTAAGCAACGCTGGGTGCGGTCAGTACTTGGATGGGTGACCGCTGACCGTTGAAGCCTGACCGAGGTTCGGATTCCTCGTAAAACTGTAGGTCCCTTCCCTCCTAATCTTACTTGGTGGTAGGGTTTAACCCGCCCGGGTTGGTACCACCGCACTGAATGAAACGTCGGTCCAAAAGGCTATGTAAATATATGTAAGTAGTGTTTTCCGACCAGTTCAGTGTAGCCGGCACGATCAAAGGGGGAAGCAACTGACATGGCACCTAGTTCACCCGGTGTTATGGGCTGACATCACGGACGTTGTAGGTGATGTAGCCGACCGTGTCAGTTTCCATAAAAAAATAAATAAATAAATTATGTACTAAACACTGAAGTAGGCTTTTTAATTTTACAGTATTTTTTCATTGTGAAAAAAAAAATTCTGAGTGTGACTCTATTTTATTTAATTACTTATGTCGAGCTAGCTCCATACAGGATAATTGTACCGTGTGGGGCAGGTACTTTAAAAGAATAGCCGCACTGCATCTCTCCCCGTGTATGTCGTAAAAGGCGACTAAGGGATATTACTCCCTTCTTATATTACTAGGTGGTAGGGTTTAACCCGCCCGGGTTGGTACCACCGCACTGAATGAAAGGTCGGTCGAAACGGCTATGTAAATAGTTCGTGTTTTCCGTCCAGTTCAGTGTAGCCGGCTCGACCGAGGGGAAGCACTGACGTGGCACCAAGTTCACCCGGTGTTATGGGCTGACATCACGGATGTTGTAGGTGATGTAGCCAACCGTGCCAGTTTCCATAAAAAAAAATAATAGTTATTATTTTGGAATAAAATTTACGTCATTGTATAGGGAATTTAATTTTCTAGTCTAGACACTAAAGCAGCATTATTTGAAAAAAAAATCCTAACAAACATAAACTACATTAAATTACAAATTTAAGGGTCGGGGGTTTTTTAAATTTGTAATTTAACTTTTATTTCAAGCTTTTTAAAAAATACCGCATTAAAATCGGCCCACTTTCTAAGAGATAATTATTTTTTTTATTACTTAATTACTTGATTACTTGATTACAAACATCGCTAAGAACCATCCCGATTAAACAAGCTTCCTAATAAAAAAAACCGCATCCAAATCGGTCCATCCGTTTGGGAGCTACGATGCCACAGACAGACACACACACACACACACACACGTCAAACTTATAACACCCCTCCGTTTTTTTCGTCGGGGGTCAAAAATTCACCATATAAACGCGCGAACTGTGCTCGATTGCTCAGTGCGCCGAAATTGCATTTTTGTTTTGCCATATGAATCCTCTTAAGAGTCCGCTCCCATAGTCTGCAAATCGGCTGGTATGGTGTCTCAATGAGCTTGGTTCCGCGAGGCGTGGTGAGGATAATATGGTTGTTTCGGGTACATATTCTAGTCCCTCGGCACAGCCACCCAAATTGGTTTTAATAAAAAAAAAATTCACAGATTTCGTGCCTCACACGACTATCGAGCACATGGAAATGAATCTACGGAATTCGACAAAAAATTCGTTCTGACTTTTTGACTTTTTTCAAAAAGGTTAGGCTACAGGGCAAACCCTTAACCTGATCATTCTTCGTTTCCAAAATATCGAGCGGCAAAATCAAAAACTCGGAAAAAATTCAATTTGTTTTCACTATTTCGGCGATAACTTTTTTCGTTTTCGACTTTCTCGAATAATTCTTCTTTTGAGTCTTTTTTGAATATCATATCTTCACAACTCTCCGAGATATAAGGGGATCGCACTTTTTCGTGAAATCGGAGCCTACACTGGAGCGAACGAAAAGACATTTCCAATGTCAATACTACTATAGGTAGGTATTCAATAGTGATACTGAATTTCGAAAGGCACTACAGTATAGTGCTTTTACGGCCGCCCGCCCTAGCCCCCCGCCAGGGCGGGCGGCGCGGTGTGAGGCTGCTGGCGTCTCGCCAGGCAGACGAAGGTGAAGAGGCGTCTGAGTGAAAGTTGGCACTACACTCGCGCCCCGCCCCGCCCCGGGGCGGTAGGTTCTGGGCCTTGTTTTTATCTAACTAGAAGTACTGTTAGGTCCACTTGTACCGAACGTCATTTAGACTCTAAAAAAGTCAAATTGCAAATTTAAAAAAAAACCCGACCCTTAAAGAATCAAAAATAATTTCCATTTACTTACTTAAAGGAGTCGGAGGATCGCTAAGTAAATTCCCGAGCAGCTCTGAGTTTTTATATTTTATTTACTTAGCGGTCGCCCGACTCCTTGACAGTTGGCACCACCTCACTGCCTAGGCCCGAGGCCGCTTTGTATTTATAACACCAGATGGCGTTTTCTACGGTCTGCTATGTCCCTATAGCCATCTTTAAATATGCCTTAAAAGATACATGAAAACCCTATGTGAATCGAACGAGTAGTTCTCGACTGTTAGGTGAACTTAGATTCGAGACTGGGCGCTTACAGACTTCGCGCTTAATGTATTAGGACGCGTCAGGTATGTGTCATACAAAAAATGCACTCAATACATATGACTAATACGGAATCCCCGCTGAAAACGTCTTTCAGGCGAGGAGCGATTCAGTTTCTATACGTTAGTTTAAGTTATATGAAGTTCTACCAGAATCTGATGGCGCTCTGCGCTATATAAAGAAAACCGATTTTAATAAAACAAAATTCTACGGATAGCTTGATTCTTCCCATCAACTATAGGCTACTTACTATCACGCTAAATGGCTTATGAGGTTAGCAGTGAAGTAAAATATGAGAGCGGGCGGAGCCGCGGGCACAGCTTGTACTTTTATACATTGTTGACGTTTATTTAAACATCGATGCCGTATTGGTTTAGTCGATCGGGAAGAGGCCTTGAAACACATTATTGATTTAATATTTAAGAAATCCCAGTGAAGTTCTTTCCGATTCTTCATTGTGTTATACGAAGCTGGGAGAACATTTGAACTTATAGATGAAATAAATAAATAAAAATCGAGCCAATTGCGAGCCGGACTCGCGCACCTAGCGTTACCACCACGGAATTGGTTGGTTTCTGTTGTTTCCTTTAGAGTTTGCGCTATAACCACACCAAGTTGGATGCTTGAATTAACTACCGTTTATATGATAGAACAAAAAAAAACATGAAATAAAAAAACACGTTTATTGTATGGGGACCTCCCCAAAATTTTTTGTATTTTTTAATTATGTTTTTAGGATATCCGGCATAATTATACATATTATGTGAAAATTTCAACAGGCTAGCTATTACCATCGACATAGTTCGGTGACTATTACGATTTAAAAGATGTAGGACAGACAGACAGACAGCGTAGAAATAGTTTTTGTTTTACAAAAAAGTTATTTTATGGGTTGTGAAATTTGATTATAATCTTTACGTTTTTGTATGCATGTATTACAGACAGAATTGTCGGAAATAAAGAAATTATATTTATTTATTATTTATTTTATATTCAATAATATTATATTAAATAGATAGACAGGTTGGAAAAACTTAGAGTAATATAATCAACAGATTACGAGCCTTGCTACGACAATTAAACGTGAGTACACAGAGTTTGTGAACAAACTACGCATCACGCGCATGCGACCGAGTGTACATGGGCGTCATTAGACGCCTTATGGGTGGCTCGGCACCATATGTCGCGCTATAATAAAAACAAAACATAAGAAATTTAATATCGTTCACAATTCGGTTGTAATACTGCGATCAAAACTGAAAATGACTGAATAACTACGTCCAGATAAATTAACCGGATACGACCCAGATAAACGTACCCAGATTTGGAATCTGGAGGTCACCGGTCCCTTGCTTATCCATAGAGAGTGGAGTCGCTAAAAATTTGCTTCCATCGTTTTCAGCTTCACGATGTTTGCATAGTAGGTAGACTTTTTTATGGAATTTGACACGGTTGGCTGCATCACCTGCAACATCTGTGATGTCGGCCCATTTGGTGAACTAGGTGCCATATCAGTGCTTCCCGTTGGTCGTTCCGGCTATACTGAACTGGACGGAAAACGCGAATTATTTACATAGCCGCTCCGACCGAGCTTTCATCCTCTGCGGCGGTACCGACCCGGGCGGGTTAAACCCTGGTAGAGTTAAGAAAGGAAGGGACCTACAGTTTTACGCGGAAATCGAACCACGGTCAGCCTCCAACGTTCGAACTGTCACGCGTCCAAGTACTGACCGCACCAATGAGCTACCGAGGCTGACAAAGGCTGTTTCTGCACAGCATTAAGTGGCGCGTGAGGAAATTAAAATTAAATTAGATACAAGAGGTTCTACGGACAACATCGAGTGTAGGAGGTTGAGTGGACATGCGTACCTACCTTGTCTGCTCCCGCAGTCAGGGCGGCGGCGCGCGGGGGTCGGGGCGGCGCGCGTCTCGACAGAATGTGCGTTAATATAGCATGCTGACGACATCGACGCTTTACGGACCGTGCAACCTACGCCCCCCTCGCGATCCGTCACTCACATCACACGCGCGCGGGAGCGTGCAGACACCAAAAGCAAAATGGACACATACCTGATCGCGGCGCGGCGGCGCGTCGCGTCCGCCGCTGAGCGCATACGCGATTTGAATGGGCCGGGTGCGATCGCGAGGGGTGGCTCGCCGCGCAGGCGCGGGCTCGGCCCCCGCGCGCCGCCGTCTCTCCCTCCTCGCCCCTCGCGGCGAGCGCCGAGCGTACTCGCGACCGCGCCCGGAGCGCCCTCGTGTCTGGCGCGCCCGGGCGCCCGGGCCACCCCTAGCGCCGCCCGCGCGCCGCGCCGCCCCGCGCGCGCCGCGCCGCCGCCCGCCCTGCTCGATTTATTGCAAGGGAAAGTAGCAGAGCTGCACCAACTCCGCCGTCAGCTGTGCGCCAGAACATCCGATGAGCCGGAATATTACATACATACCGCACACGCTGCATCCCCACAATCGGGGGAAGCAGAGTAATCGGTGTTGCGCGGCAATGACTCTGATAAATTACGGCACAACTCCGACCGCCGGTACCGACGGTAGAACGACCGTGCCAGGATGAGAGCTGGCTATCTTGTCGTTAGTTTCGCACGGGGAGGGATGCAGTGGGGCTATTCATTTTAAGTGGTGGCCCCACACTGTACAGCTTGAATATTTAGCTGACTATAAAAACTATATTATCTTATGTATCTCGGTAGGTTGCATCGGCTTCGCTCGCTTGAAATTTCGAGTCTAATTTCACACTAACTAATGCCACTCAAGTTCGTACTACACGGACTCTTTCACAGTACAAACAACTCACCTCTGGAATAATCTGCCCGTGCATTTACGCTCCACTACATCTATGAATGTATTTTTTTTATCCGGTTTGGGTGGCAGAGTCGGAGGGGCCAAAGCATATGCTCAGTACAGCCAATATCACCCCCGAGAAGGTAGGTGCCACACCGGAGCCTTCCCTGGATTGCTGGCTATACTGGACTAGAGGAGAAAACAACCGAGGCTGCTATGGGGCCATCTTACATCCAGTACTATGATACCAACCCAGTCGGCTACAATTTGAGCCTACCACCTAGTAAGGCGCAAGGGAAGGGACCCACAGTTTAACAATTGTACATTCCTATCCTATACAGAATATTTTCCTATCCTTACTGAAGTAAATACATTTATATTGCATACATATCTTAATTCCCCTCTTCTCTCTCTATCTTGTCATTCAGTTGATGGTGTTGAACAACAGTTCCACTGATTAATGTACGTCTACTATTATACATATACAGGGTGTATCAGGATAGGTTTTCGAAACTTCAGGGTTCGAAAGGGGCCCATATTTGAAGACGAAAAGCTCTGAAACTTTTTCCCAGATTCGATCATTTTACAGTACTTTTTGGTGAAAATCTATTCTTCAAGATTTGGTGGATGGTTAACGTCCGCCTTTATTAAATAAAAAAGAAATTCTAACTCATGAATAAAAATGGATAGGTTGCATACATAACTAGTACAATTGAACTGCGTGCAGGTAAATTCCAAACACTGAAAGTTCAATGACCTCAAAAGAAAAAGAGGACTGAATTAGTTCACTGCACTCTCCAGTCTCACTGTCCATCGAGTTTTTGTTACAATTTCCAACTTTTGTATGACAAAAAAAACAACGGAATTTCGATTTGAGTGATAAGGGTTTTTTTTCTTCTAATAATGAGTACTTTCTATTCCTGGAGTTTCTCAAACCTATCCTGATACACCCTGTATATGCGTATTAAAGTACTTATGTAGTATTAGTTTGTAGTTTATCATAATGCTTTACTGCTTAATACATTGCCACAAACTATTCTTGTTCGCCTGCATATACTTCTCCCACGACCCAAAAGTTTAGTTAGAATATAAGGCGTCACGGCATTAAGTTCCCCTATTTGGCCTAATTTACCGATGCACCTTTTAAAAGAATAACGGAAACACCATGCGCTAATAGGTTTACCCACAGCGTGTGGCCGAACTCCACAGGCTGAGCGGAGACGAGGAGGCTCGCCAAGTCACGCGCCGCGGAGCACTCCCCCGTGTTGTTAGAAGCCTGATATCGGGCCAACACAGCCTGCTGCACTTTAATTTGGTAAACAAGAGACGAGCCAAGTTATCCGAGTAGGCTTAAACTATGTTTAACAGCTTCATGTTCAACACCGTGTGGGGCCGGTACTTAAAAATAATAGCCCCACTGCATCTCTTCCCGTGCATGTCGTAAAAGGCAACTAGTGTGTAAGGACAAGATGCCGCGCTAAAGGGCGACAGATTAGCCCACCTTGCGGCGCGGTACTTCCACCGAGTCATGCAGCAGATGGGTCCGAAAAAAAAACAAAAAAGATTTTTTTATTTTTTGATGTCATGAAGTTTAAGCTTTATTAAGTCATCACTTTAGATATTCAAAAACTAAACTTCACTTTAATTTGGTAAACAAAAAAACGAGCCAAGTTATACGAATAGGCTTAAATTATGTTTAACAGCCTAATCTTCAACACCGTGTGGGGCCGGTACTTAAAAATAATAGCCCCACTGAATCTGTCCCCGTGCATGTCGTAAAAGGCAACTAGGGTGTAAGTAAGGAGAAGATGCCACGCTGAAGGGCGACAGATTAGCCCATCTCTCACCTTGGCGCGGTCCTACCACTGAGTCATGCGGCAGGTGGGTCTTAGTGCCTTACTTGCTGCTTGATAGTTATTTTGTCCTAATACTTTGCTAAACGTGGCGGTCGGTGTTGTGCTGCAATTTACAAGAGTCGTTGCAGCACAACACCGATTACTCTGCGTGACCCGATTGTCGGGAACCAGCGTGTGGTATGTAGGTAGCTTTAGGACTCGCCCTTCCGTTTTTTTTTATGTAAACAACTTGGCTGGCTGTGTCGAGGGACCAATTGTACAGTCGACAGAGCCGAAAACCCCTCTCCTCGCGAAACCACGCTCAGTGAGGCGCCATGCCAGCAGATTTTCGGACTGTTGCTAGGCTGTCTAGCCCGTTGATACGACGTTTGAAGACACCCAGGTGACCAAGGTTAAAGGATTCGTAAAACACACTCGCCGGAAGACAGTTCCACACCCTAGCGGCGCGACAAAGAAACGATTTTGAGAACCGATGGGTTCTCAAAAGCCCAATGTCAACAAAAAAAGGGTGCTCAGTTTCTCTGTGGCGAGTGCTGCGAAGATAGGTTGGTTGGATGGCAAGGAATAAGGGAAGCTAGTTCCTCCGAGCAGCGTCCATGATAGTTTACGATACGGACGGCATTCTGATGCTAAATAAAGTTGTTCTAGAAATGTCTTTCTTCAGTCCATCCTGCCTTCAGCGGTACGGAACCACTGCTGCCAACGCATTCGATGTCGCCGTCCCCACATTCAGCTTTCCAGTGCACGGCCGTCAGGGAATCTAAAAAAAATCTAAATGCTTCAGTGGAAGTAATGAATTAAACAAAATATTCTCATAAAACCCACAGCCTGCCGTAGCCGTTCAAGTCTATTCGCCGAGCGTCGCGTGCGCCGGCGCGGCGGCGGCGGCGCAGTCAAGACGTTCGATTCTAACTACTGCTAATGCATTGACTCAATCGGTTGAGTGGAACTGGTTTAAAATTCAGTTTTAAGATTGGACATACATACTAACAAGTGAAATTTATTTATTTATATAAAAACTCGTCGGTAACACCACATTACAAGGCATGACGATCCATTACAAGCAATCCTAAATAAAATGACATAATCTATATTCTAATTACTTAATTAATAAATAACAAACCTTAAAACATAATAACCCAAAAATACAATAAAATCAATGTTCAAAAAGCCAAATTCAATAAGAGATACATAAGAATAATATAAAACCTTAAAAATACATGCAATGTAAATATAAATACTATGAAACCTAGCATTATTATGGTACAAGAAACACATGCAATAGTCATTCAATAAAAATAAAAAAATTGTCATTCAATAAAAATTAAAAATTGTCATTCAATAAAAATAAAAAATTAATAAAAAATACCATTTAGCTGAAATTCTGTAAAAAATTCATTAAGTGCATAAAAAGGCCGTTCTATTAGGAATTTCCTGAGTTCATTTTTAAATCTAATTTTTGATTGACCATCCCTTATATAATTTGGTAATGCATTAAAGATTAGAATGGACATATATTCATTGCCCTTTTTCATTAAAGTTAAGCTTGCTTTTGGCAATGCAAGTTTTCTTCTATCTCTTAGTACATATCGATTTTGCTGATTGCCTTGCTTTTCAAAATTATTAATGTTATTGGTCTCTAGGCTCATAATGTAAATATATAAATTTATTAAATTTGAGCAAAAAGTAAATTTGCGCAACGCTTTAGGGCTTTTCTAGGACCACATCTGTACAACAAAGCTGCAAACGAATGCTGTATACATTCACTACATAGGACAGCCCTTTCACAATGGCTCTCTTTAAAAAATTACGATGACACTGAAAGTTTACTCGGTGTTTTAAGCTGATGTCAAACCATAAATCCCACACACCCACATACACCCTCACACACACACATACACCATCACACACACACACACACACCCTCACCCACCCACACACACACACCCTCACCCACCCACACACACAAACTCACACACTATCCCCCCCCCACCCCCCCCCCCCCCCCCAAACCAGTTATTATATTTTTATTTATTTTTTATTTTTATTTTATTCTTTCTATTCTTATTAATATAATTTGCAGTATACCCAAGCATGCACAAAAGGCGCGCTAAAACGCCACCTATAATACGGTCACAACGGCCAGTTTAGGTGGCAGGGTACTTTGAAAAACAAAACAAATTGTTCAAAATTTTAATAACTTTGTAAAAGTGTGACATTGTTTATAATTTTGCGTGTGCAATAAAAATTTTGAATTTGAATTTTTGAATTTGAATATTACAGTCAATATTTCCAATTGTTTAAAAAGAGGCCTACAAGTATCATCCCATTTTGATCCCGTAATAATACGAAAAAATAAAAGCTTGTAATAAAAATAACGGCCCAAGGTCGAACTCGCGCACCGAGGGTTCCGTATCGCCATCTCATAGCTAGTGCCACTCACGTCATCTAGATGGCGTGTTGCGCGCATACACTTTTTGGTTTCCTCTATGGGAAACCCCGTGAATTTTTTACTCTTCTTATTTTTATTATTTGTTGTTATATCGGCCATAATAACACATTTTTTGTGAAAATTTCAACGGGCTACCTATTACGGTTCAAGAGATACAGCCCTCGGACAGACGGACGGACAGACAGACAGACGGACGGACGGACATATAGACAGACGGACGGACGGACAGACAGACAGACAGACGGCGTAGGCTTAGTAATAGGGTCCCGTACCTGATACGGAACGCTAAAAACCATGGATTGTACCACCGCATTGGATGTAATATAGCCGCATAGCCTGGACTGTATTCTGCTCTAGTCCAGTCTCCAGTATGGCACCTACCTCTCGGAGGGGATATTGGCTGGTCGGAGCATGTGCTTTGGCCCGTCTGACTCAGCCACCCATACCGAATCATATAAAAAATGGGTCAAGTGCAAGTTTTACTCGCGCACGGAGGGTTCCGTAGACCCGCTATAATACCTGTCAAAAAACCATATCCGTCTATCTTTTGTTTTTCTACAATGCACAATATAAAAACTTGTAGCGCCATCTATTATTCATAACGTGTCTAATCGATTCTTAGCACGTTTCTTGCATGGGGACCCTCTTAATTTTTTACTTTTAGATGCTTTTTAAATTATTTATTGGCACATCCGCCATAATAACACATATTCTGTGAAAATTTCAACGGGCTACCTATTACGGTTCAACAGATACAGCACTCTGACCGACAGACAGACAAACATATGACGTAGGCTTAGTAATCCGCTTCCGTATGGATACGGAAGCCTAAAAAAACTGGCCAAGTGCGAGTCGGACTCGCGCACCGAGGTTTCCGTATCGTGAAAAAAAGTTGAAACAACACGTTTATTATATGGGGACCCCCCCTAATTGATCACTTTTTCTATTTTTTATTATTTTTTGTTATATCCGCCAAAATAACAGATATTCTGTGAAAATTTCAAACGCCTTGCTATTACGGTTCCAACGATACAAGCACTCGGACGGACGGACAGACAGATGACGTAGGCTTAGTATATCTACGGAACCCTAAAAAACAACAAACGACAAACTACCGTTGCGTACAGTCTGCCCAACAACCGCGCATACAACCGTCGTAAACTGTGTAAGCGTCCCTTAACATACCCCTATCTAGGCTGAAAGAGGTGTCCTAGCGATAAAACGAAATGAAACTTCCATACGAACTAGTCCGTCGCATAAAATTACTCGTAAAATAAGATGAAGTAAGTATGTAGGAAGTTATTTGCTGACGGTATTTGCATAATCTGGTCTATTTAAGTACTTAAGGCGCAAATAAAATAAAACTGCTGTAAATTGTTGAACCGTGTGGGGCCGGTACTTTAAAAGAATAGCCCCACTGCATCTCTCCCCGTGTATTTAGTAAAAGGCGACTAAGGGATATGACTCCCTTCTTATGTTACTAGGTGGTAGGGTTTAACCCGCCCGGGTTGGTACCACCGCACTGAATGAAAGGTCGGTCGAAACGGCTATGTAAATAGTTTGTGTTTTCCGTCCAGTTCAGTGTAGCCGGCACGACCGAAGGGAAGCACTTACGTGGCACCAAGTCCACCCGGTGTTATGGGCTGACATCACGGATGTTGTAGGTGATGTAGCCAACCGTGTCAGTTTCCATAAAACAAATTATTGGTCTTTAATTAACAAACATAGCTAAAAAAATTATATTTTACTACTTTGGAAAGGTGTTAAATAAATCTCCAAAAAATAACGAAAAGTACGGAATTTTTTTTTAACTTTTTAAGGGTCGCGGATTTTTTAAATTTAATTTTTTTTTTATTTGAAGCTTTTAAAAAAAACCGCATGGAATCCGCCCACTTTTTAAGATAATTGGTTGATTACTTAATTATTTAATTACTTGATTACAAACATAGCTAACAACCATCCCGATTAAACAAGTTTTCTAATAAAAAAACCGCATCCAAATCGGTCCATCCGTTTGGGAGCTACGATGCCACAGACAGACACCCATACACACATACACCCATAGACACATACACACTCTTAACTCTTAAACCGATTATCCGAATTCGATTAAACTTGGTACTATACGCGATACAGGATAGGCTTATTAAAATTCAATTCCGGTTACGCTAAAATATGGCTCTCATACAGACCGAATTGTTCCGCGCGCCGAAATAAAGGTACGGTAGCGGGCTTACTTTCTTACTTCTTTTTAAATACGAATTTCACGCGAGCGAAGCCGCGCGCAAAGGCTAGTTATTCATGTAAAAAACCTAACTCATGTGAATTTCAGTACAGAACGCAACCACGCAACTGACGCAACCCTCTGAGTGAGCTTTAAGACCCAAAAGGATAGAATGTTGCTATTCCTACACATCTGGCGGACAGGAAGCGGCGGTACACGCCCAGGCCGCTTCCGGTGGGCGGCGAGAGTCGTATTATTTTGATAGTTGCCATAAAAGAGCGTAGCGGGAAAACTGCCCCCCCCCCCCCCCCCCCCCTCCGCCCCCTCCTTACACAACTTACTTGAGCGCGATGTCAATCCTTATTCGTATAGCGAAGATACGGGTATGTCTGTTTACAGTAGTTAAGTACAAATAGTCCGTTCAATCGTTGAGGCTGGCCGCCGTTCGGTTTCCACGTGAAACGCTATATTTACCTAGTATCTATGCGTACCTATATTTGTATATGTGTATATGTCATCGGTCTGTATAATCCGTTATTCTATTCTATAGAATACTTAGGCATTCTATAGAATATCGGATAATGGCTTCAACGTTTAGGAAATGTATAAAATATCATTTATTTCATACTTTACCTAGGCAATCTATAGAATGCCGAATGAAAAGCCGGCAAAGTGTTTTAAACGAGTTTTAAATTTGGTTTAACCTAACCTAACCTGAATACGACACCGAAAGACAAGGCGGCTGACTGGTAAAGTGGCTACATAGCTTAGCCTCGGCTCTGTTCTTCTCTAGTCCAGCATAGCAAGCAATTCGACGATAAGGAGTCTTCTCGCTGGTGATATAGGCTGGTCGGATCGTGTGCTCTGGCCCATGTGACTCAGCCAACTATATCGAATGACATAAAAACCTTACTCCATCCATAATTATCTATGTAGGCCAGCGGTATTCAACCGGTAGGATGCGACCTTATTTTAGGGGCCCGCACACAGACGTTTCAATAAACATAAACATTGAAATAACACCGCGAAAAACTCCAGAACATGCTAAAAGTTACCTAATGCTGTTATCTGGTCATATGAATTACTAGCTTTTGCCCGCGGCTTCGCTCGCGTGGAATTCGTATTTAAAAAAGAAATTAAGTAAGCCCGCTACCGTACCTTTATTTCGGCGCGCGGTACATTTCGGTTTGTATGAGAGCTACATCTTAGCGTAACCGGAACTGAATTGTATTTAGTCTGTCCTGTGTCACGTATAGTTAAATCTACACTGTACGTAGTTTCATCGAATTCAGAAGATCGGTTTAAGAGTTATGGTGGAACATACATACATGCCAGTTGTCATGTATACAGAAAGATCATACATACAGAAAATATTTCTAAAAATCGTCAATTTTGCTTTAGTACCATACATAGAGTCTACAAACTCGGTATTTCATAAAACATGACCTCCATGACCATCCCTCACAGATTTATTATTAGTATTGATTGATTATGATATAGCAGAATTTCTCTGAAAATCAAAATAGCCAGGTATGGCATTAAAATATATAGGTAAACGTCATATATGGGTACTGTCACTACTTGAAGATGCCCGCTGGGCTTGACAAAAATATGGAAGTAGCTCTTAAGGCGAATCCAATTGGACACCACTGATCTAGGCTTTTACGAAAGTGACAAACTCAAATGACTGCACCATATACACGCTCATAGTCATAATACGTAGGTACATACACTGTTCGACATTTCCTCTATCTCAAATGTGCCCTCTGAAATTTTTCTCTCTACAAACGTTAGGTACACGTGTGCGGGCAGTAGAGTATCAATTGGTGGGCGAAGGGGGCCAGTCAAAGCGGATTTTTTGCGGGGGGGCCTAAAATTGTATCGATAAGTGGAGAGTAATGAGAGTAATGTCTATTTACAGGCGAAACTACGCATGTAGGGTCTTGCCAACTTGAAGACCTAACTAGATCAAAAAGGGCTCCAACTTTTTTCATTCTTGGTAGCTCAGTGGTATGTATCATGTATGTATGTTCACTTGATAAACAATTAATGGCACATAATAAAAAAAACTCTGGTTGTCATGGTTACTACTCTTGAAACGTCTTACTTTAATGACTCACTGTGCCTGCAAATAATAATAACAATAATTTATTGTATTGTTGTTGTATTGGCGCCACCTTTCTCATTTTGCTGATATAGTTGTTTTGTACGTGCGTTACTTAGAAACTGAGCATTAAACATTTTTCCGGTACATGTTTCATGTCGGTGACGTCGTGTTTTAGCTTACGTGCATCCCACCTTGTACCATATTAGTAAGAAAGACGTAATTCCACGTCAAAACTTATATTGCAATGTGATTGTAAGTCGACAATGAGGGTAACCATGTGGGGCCGGTACTTTAAAAGAATAGCCCCATTGCATCTCTCCCCGTGTATGTCGTAAAAGGCAACTAAGGGATATGACTCCCATAATATATTACTAGGTGGTAGGGTTTAGCCCGGCCGGGTTGGTACCACCGCACTGAATGAAAGGTCAGTCGAAACCGCTATGTAAATAGTTTGTGTTTTCTGTCCAGTTCAGTGTAGCCGGCACGACCGAAGGGAAGCATTGACGTGGCACCAAGTTCACCCGGTTTTATGGGCTGACATCACGGATGTTGTAGGTGATGTAGCCAACCGTGTCATTTTCCATAAAAAAAATAAAAATTAATGAAATTTTTACCAGCCTCCTTCGTACGAATTGCTGACTACGCCCCTGCGTATAAGCACTCCGAGGGTTTTTGCCGCTTGGCAAGGTTTCACGTCACGTAGCGGCTCGCTCCGCGCCGCTCAATATGTAAAGCGGGCCCGGCGAGCGCGCCGCGTAATGTCTGGGGGCTCCACGGCCGATGTGCAGAGCTGAACATGCCGTCAGGATCGGTTGATGCGTGTGAGCCCGGCCAATTTTCTGGGTAGGTGCGTTTTTTGGGGTAGGCGGAGGGAGTGTAGGGTATGAATTTCACTGCCGTGCTGTGCATTTTTGAAATAAGTTGTAATTTTTTGTAAGTTATTTTGGGTTTGAAAATGTTTTTATTGATCATGTTATTTCAAAATAAAACGGTTTTCATTATTATTGTTTGTTTGTGTTCAAGAAAAAGTCTTCCTCATCTTTTATTGAATTAAACTATTAGAATTTGTTATTGTGCCGTGTGATGTCGGTACTTAAAAATAATAGCCCCACTGCATCTCTCCCCGTGCATGTCGTAAAAGGCGACTAAGGGATAAGGACAAGATATCGTGCTAAAGGGCGACGGGCTCGCCTCCTCTCACCTTGGCACGGTACTTCCACCGAGTCATGCAGCAGGTGGGTCTTCATGCCTTACTTGCTGCTTGATCGATTTAATCTTGTTCGAATACTTTGCGAAACGTGGCAGTCGGTGTTGTGCTGTAATTTACTAGAGTACTTGCAGCACAACACCGATTACTCTGCTTACCCCGATTGTCGGGATTCAGCGTGTGTGATATGATATGATGATGAATTTGTTATTAAAAAATTAAACCACTTAAAACATTAGTTAGAATCGAATATGCAACATCAAATAAATATAAAGATATAAATAATTAAAGATTTTAATTGAAGATTTCAAAACTAAAATTTACTGAAATCTGAAGTACTCTAAGGGAAACGATTTGGGCACCCTACCGAGTCAGCCGAAGAGACGACGACCGTTGGAGTAACCGTGTCCTACACTGGCGGCCATGGACAGGAAAACGGAGTGTGGGAAGACCACCAGCCAGGTGGGACGACGACATCAAGTACGTCGCCGGAAAGCAGTGGTTCCGTATCGCTGAAGGCCGGGAGGACTGGAGGAAAATTGGAGAGGCGTATGTCCAGCAGTGGACGCTTACACGCTGACTGACTGACTGACTGACCCTACCGAGTACGCTGGCGGCGTTTTCTCGCTGGATGGCCAAACTGATGCCCTGGCACTCTGACGCTCCTGAAGCAGCGCACAGGCCACTATTCAAATAAATGTATGAATGTAACAATAAATAAAATAAGGAAATACTGCATATAGTGAAATATTAATTACATAGTTATATCATTAAATTATATCCTGTCGTACCATTCGTTCCTGAAGCACCCCGTAACCGAAAACGATATAATATTTATATTTTTGTTCCTGTTACTACTTTCTTTTGATATAAAATATCTTTATAAAATATTTGGAACATTTTGTACCGTGTGGGGCCGGTACTTTAAAAGAATAGCCCCACTGCATCTCTTCCCGTGTATGTCGTAAAAGGCGACTAAGGGATATGACTCCCTTCTTATATTACTAGGTGGTAGGGATTAACCCGTCCGGGTTAGTACCACCGCACTGAATGAAAGGTCGGTCGAAACGGCGCTATGTAAATAGTTTGTGTTTTCCGTCCAGTTCAGTGTAGCCGGCACGACCGAAGGGAAGCACTGACGTGGCAACAAGTTCACCCGGTGTTATGGGCTGACATCACGGATGTTGTAGGTGATCGTTGTCAGTTGGCATAAAAAAAAAAAATAGGAATAATCTCCTTTGCTACATCCGTCTATGTAGCACACTTCTTACGTGTAACATTGATTTCACACTGTGTAACATTTGTTTCACACTGTGTTTATAAAAGCACGGTTGACAGCTTTTGACATGCGCCAACTGCAGGCTGCACCAAAAAATCATAATATACTTCACTCACAACATTACGTCACTTCCTTAACGCATTTCCGCTTCATACACGCAATTACTGCCCAAACCTTCGGCCCAAACCGAGAGCTAAGATGTTACACATCAAAATGATTTAAAAGAAAAAATGTCAATTTCTCTTGTAATAAAATTATTTGCATGGGTGCGGGGCATGGAGTGCCACACTTAATGTATATAATTATATATGTATATATTCGGAGTGTTTTTCTATGTGTTTCGCATTCATGCTGTTGATAATTTATTTAGTTCACCTTATGATAAATGTTAAAAGGGGCCAACTGAAAAACAGCGCTGTAGGGCACGTTCCTACAGCAAAAAAGCTGAGTTGGTTCCTCTTTCTCCTTCAGGTTTCTTTCTGTTATCGTTTCTCTTGTTTTCGTTTTATATGTGCCTATAGGAGAAATCAATATTTTCATTTCATTTCATTTCATTTCAATTTTGAAATGACTTTTTTTTTTTATGGAAAGTGACACGGTTGGCTACATCACCTACAACATCCGTGATGCCAGCCCATAACACCGGGTGAACTAGGTGCCATGTCATGTCATGTCATCAACTTAAAAAATAATTCCTTCTTCACGGCGCGGTTCATTATTCTTCAGTGATTGTAATTTTTTTTTATAGACAGCCGGCGCGGGTTTCTGTGCCCAATACTTCAACGGAAGACCAGACACAGCCAATAACACCACTCCTCGCAAAACCACGCTCAGAGATGCGCCGTGCCGGCTATGAGGCGGACAAAAAGTGCTTCGTCTAATTTATTGTAACATTTGTATATTAAAATTTCAATTTTATAAATCCGCGTACCAAGAACCCTCGCACCGAAAATTTACCTAACGGGATTAAACTTTACCTACCCTTTGTGCCGGCCGAGCCGTCGCCCCGCCGCCGGCTGCCGGCCGGTTGCTGGCCGGTTGCATTGTTCCCGGTAGATCTACGCTTCGTTGCCTCCATCGAATGCCGGACCGTAAACGGAAAGAAACAATGTAACAGCTCTCGCCGATTGCGTTATATAGTCCGCCCTCCGCCGCAGCCACCCAAGCGGTGCGGGCGGGAGCACGGAGGAAATAGCAGAGAGGAGACGCTCCAAGCGAACTGGGTACTCACGAACTGGGGAGATACGTAATCGCAGTGATTGCAGCATTACATCCGTCACGTCGACGGAGTAGGTTGGAGTTAAATGGTTCATAATTGATTGATAGTATAGTAATTCTAGATATTTTAAAATGCCCCAGCCATGATCAGACTCATACCCTAGCTATGACTAAATGTGTGTACAATATATATATGTATAGTTATAGTTTTAAAGTATAGTTCTTATAAATTCGTTTAATTGTGAATGTAATGATAAAGAAACCATGACGAATTAAAATGTACTATTGGAAAGTACAAGTTTCGTCAATGGGGTGAGTAATCGGTGTTGTGCTGCAAGAACTCTGGTAAATTGCAGCACAACACCGACCACCACGTTTAGCAAAGGTTTGGGACAAGATAACTACCAATCAGCAAGCAAGTAAAGCACGAAGATCAACCTGCTGCATGACTCAGTGGAAGGACCGCTATCCCTTAGTCGCCTTTTATGACATGTACGGAGAGAGATGCACACGTTATCTAAGGTATATTTAAAGAAATATATATCGACTCACGGAAAAAAACGGCAAATAGAATAAAATAATGGTGCATTATTAAGTTGCGCCTCCCCACCCCATCCCCCTCCCCAGGTCCACCGCGCACCGGCAACACATGTTTTACTAGAAATGAGAGCTATGAACAACTCCTCTGCATACGTGTACTCCGTGGGCGGGAGTCGGCCTGGGGCGGACGGCGCGGGGCGGAGGCCGGGGGACGGCCGCGCGCGACGACGAACGCTTCAAAGACACGCCTGGCGGCTCAAATTAACTCGGCTACTCTAGAGCAGGATATTAAATTGACATATATGCATTTATGTATCTATCCGTTCGTGTTGAGTTGTACATTTCGCAACAAAGATCATTGACAGCTACTGGAAGACGCATTGCTGTTTATTGTATTGTATTTGTATATTTGTATATACTATAATAAAATCCAACGTCTGCTTTCTGTCTGTCTGTCCGCTTATAACTCGAGAACCACTAAACCGATTTTAATAAAACAAAATTCTACGGATAGCTTCATTCTTCCCATCAACTATAGGCTACTTACTATCACGCTAAATGGCTTATGAGGTTAGCAGTGAAGTGAAATATGAGAGCGGGCGGAGCCGCGGGCACAGCTTGTTGTATATATAATATCATCCATAGGTAGTTAATCTACGCTTGGACATGTCCAAAATTCCGCCAGTTCTAAATTCAATGCGAAGAAGAACTGACAAACTTCGCAAGTCACAATGTTTTGTTAGTACCTTATAAGTATTATATTATAATAACTTACAAATAATTGACCCATACTACCGCTCACAAGAGCATTAATATTGCTTTTTAAGGATTCCGTATCCATACGGGAGCCTATTACTAAGCCTACGCTGTCTGTCTGTCTGTAGTCCGTCTCTCCTAGGGCTGTGTCGTTTGAACCGTAATAGGTAACCGGTTGAAATTTTCACACAATATGTGTTATTATGGCGGATGTGCCAACAAATAATAATAAAAAAAGGAAAAAGTAAAAACTTAAGGTCCCCATACTAGAAACGTGCTAAGAATCAATAAGTTCGGCTGAGGGTTCGACCTCGAGCACGGCCACCCAGTTCGGAAGCAATAAAAAAATATGAAGTTACAATAATACCGCTATTACGAGTATAGTGTTGAAACAGTAATATTCCTACTAAAAAGCTCTCACTGCTGCTCGCTTCTCTTCTACCAAACGAACAGTTCGGAAAAGCTTCGCAGCAGAGTGTGCCCGAACAAAACGAACAGAAAACATAAAATCTGAAGCTCGTTCAAACCAGCTGGCTGTACAACAAGACGAAGTTGCTCGCTGCACGCGGCGCTAAATCCAAACAGAATTCGGAAACATGCAATTTTCCCACCGGCGCGAAGCCGAATTTGCAGAAACTTTTTAACAAGCATTTTTACACCTAGCGAGATATCTGGCGAGATGGGGCCGAGGCATAGATCAGAGATATTATGGCTAGATGAGCGAAATAATGAAATATTTTTATGGCACCTGAGATGGTTGGCTAGACCGGTGATATCAAACTATCATAGAATGATATTACAGTGATTCCCTTTAGTCGTGCCGGCTACACTGAACTGAACGGAAAACATGACCTATTTTTTATATTTTGCATTTCTACCGACCTTCATTCAGTGCGGTGGTACTAATCCGGACAGATTTAACCCTGCCAACAATAAATACGTTTTACTTGGAATTCGAAGCACGGCCAGCCTCGGTGGTCGACCCACCCTTTCAACAATGAAATGTATAAAAACCTGTGGCGCCATCTATTATTCAGTAGCGTGACTAATAGATTTTTCGCACGTTTGTTGTATGGCCCCCCTTAATTTTTAACATTTTCTTTTTTTTCTTATTTGTTATATCCGCCATAGTGACACATATTCTGTGAAAATTTCAACGGGCTACCTATTACGCTTCAAGAGATACAGCCATCGGACAGACGGACGGACAGACAGACGGCGGAGGCTTAGTAATAGGCTTCCGTACGGGATACGGAAACCTAAAAACATAATCCTCCTTTTAGAAGTTATGCTTATTTTGCGTGGCCCTCAATGTCCCCATCCCCCTCCACTGCCATTCCCCGCCCCCTGTTCCCCCGTCCCTCTTCCTCCCTCCTCACTCGCCCGCTCCCTCTCTGCGCTTATGTATCAGGCAGCACGGCACAATACCTAAATACATATAATTGTTTATGCGGTGACGGTGACGATGACGTTTTTTGTGAGTTAACTCCCAGTTTTCATAACGCGCCTAAACAATAATTATAATACTATGTATCTTATCTTTAAGCTGGCTCGTGTAAGAGAAATAGGCACGTAATATACATTATATGTAATTTTAATTTTAGAAGTAAAGCAGTAATAATAGCCTGGTTTATAAAAGTTTTTTTTTTTATGGAAACTTCCCCCTTTGATCGTGCCGCCTACACTGAACTGGTCGGAAAACACAAACTATTTACATAGCAGTTTCAACCGACGTTTCATTCAGTGCGGTGGTACCAACCCGGGCGGGTTAAACCCTACCACCAAGTAAGATTAGGAGGGAAGGGACCTACAGTTTTACGAGGAATCCAAACCTCGGTCAGCCTCCAACGGTCAGCGGTCACCCATCCAATAACTGACCGCACTCAGCGTTGCTTAACATTCAATAGCGACAGTTGACTGTCTGCACCACTGAGCTATCGAGGCTGACAAAGTGTTCTTCAGTAGTAGTTAGATAGATAGATAGATAGATAGAAATACTTTATTGCTCCAAAAACACATTTTACAGAAACAAACGGAAGTAATTTACATGAGGGGCAAAGGCGGACTTATCCCTTACAGGGATTTCTCCCAGTCAACCTTTGGATGTTTGAGAGTCGTATGTTGTGAGATATAAGTAGGTAGCAGCAAAAGACTTGATTGTGGGAATTTAAAATATACTATTTTAGGAAAATAACTATGATAAACTATAATTATACACTACATATAAGTACGTAATAGTTATCTAGCTAGACGTATGAATTAATATTTATAATTTAAATTAAATACATATGAATTACAGTTTATATAATACATAATACCTAAATATATACATACATACTTGTCTATTCAGAATTAGAGGATTTTTTAGCTTTTGACTTCACACTTAGGGAGATAGTGCAGCTTTAAGTGTTTTTTGAATAACGGAAGCGACTTGCATTGCCGTATACAGTGAGGTAGTAGATTCCACAGCCTGCTGCGTGCACAGAAAATGAGTTTGTGTTAAATCCAGTTTTATGAGTGGAAATGGCTAAGATATTATCATCACTCACTTGAGCGAAGCGTTACACCGTGGGAAGATAAGTACTGAAAACGCGAAGATAGGTACTCGGGAGCAGAAGGTTTGTTTATACAAGAATACTTAAAGGAGGCCAAGGATGTTGGAATTTCTGCGAAGACGGATTGGGAGCCACTTGAGACGTCTGCGATATTCTGAAACATGTTCGTACTTACGTAGACCGAAAATGAAGCGTATACACATGTTTACGAAGCAACTGAAGACATCCTAGACATATTACGATAATGATACAGGTGACACCAAGGTATGCAAGCAGACACCAAACATACACATACACACCCTCAAACACACCCTCTCCCATTCATATACACACACACACACACACAGATATATACATTATTAACGACGAGTAACCCTCTATAAATAATTAACTATATACATACTGTCTACCTATGATACAGCCTTCGGGCTAGTTTAGGTGATAGGACCAAGAAAATGCAGGGTTAGGTCTGTATTGTTTTTTTTATTGTTTTTATTTAAGTCTTACATGTTTGTTTGGAATAATTTTATTCGTGTACTGTTGTAACCTAGTTTTGTGTTTTTTCTTTGTGTGTTTTTTGATAATAAAGAATTTTGAATTTGAATTTTGCAGACGCTCAAGCTTGTCCAGGAGTTTCTCAGTAGTCAGTCAGGCAAGGTAGTTCTGTAGTTCTTAAGTTTAACTTTAATTAATTTGAAATTGTGCTAGTTAATATGTTATGGTCAGTATTATCCACTTGTCTGAATCATAATATTTGAACTGGCTAGGCTTGAATTCAGCGACAACTGGCGCAAGCTAGCTGTCAGACGCTGCGCCTAGGCCGTTTTCTTATAAAGCTTATGTAAATTTATGTTAATATTAATATTTCTATCATTTTTTAGATTTTAAGAAATAAAGAATTATTATAATTATTACATTGCCATACTGAATACTACCATGAGAAGGTTTAGGGATGGCGTCATAGCTGTCATAACTTCAATATCAACTTCTTCCGATATATATATATTTTTTTTTTATTAATGCTGACACGGTTGGCTTCATCACCTACAACATCCGTGATGTCAGCCCATAACACCGGATGAACTTGGTGCCACGTCAGTGATTCCCTTCGGTCGTGCCGGCTACACTGAACTGGACGGAAAACACAAACTATTTGCATAGCCGTTTCGACCGACCTTTCATTCAGTGCGGTGGTACCAACCCGGGCGGGTTGAACCCTACCACCTAGTAATATAAGAAGGGAGTCATATCCCTTAGTCGCCTTTTACGACATACACGGGGAGAGATGCAGTGGGGCTATTCTTTTAAAGTACCGGCCCCACACGGTACATAATTACCGCCCACTGATCATTGTACTTATTATAATAAAACAATTTTCTATTCTTATTCTGTGTATGTGATAAGTAGGTATCTTGTTTTATTTTTATTTATAACCTACTCTCTTACCTGTGTGTGTGTGGTGTGTTCTTGCTGCTCCTCATTATAATTGTAATTTGTGGTTTTGTATGCTGTGTACTTGCCTTTTTTTTCATGATTTCTTTTCTTTAGGTAGGTTTATTATTAACTAGTTTTTGAATAAGTCAAATTGTAACGTCCCTCTGTAATTTTCATTGTGAAACACGCTGCTGGATATGTATTTATTCTGTGTTATTATGTTTGCTATTGTTTTTTATTTTATGTACATGTCTGTTTGTTTTTCCATAATTAATAAATAAAAAATGAAAAAAAATCACACGTTTCGTGCCTCACACGACTATCGAGCACATTGGAATTGGAAATGAATCTACGGAATTCGAAAAAATTCACAGATTTTTTCAAAAAGGTTAGGCTACAGGGCAAACCCTTAACCCGATCGTCTTTTTTTAGGCTCAAATTGTAGCTGACTAAATTGTCTAGAAGACTTTTCTCAAATTTTTGATATCATTCTTCGTTTCCAAAATATCGAGCGCCAAAATAAAAAATTCGGTTTATTTTTTTTTCCACTATTTCGGCCATAACTTTTTTAATTTTTGACTTTCTCGAATAATTCTTTTTGCACCTTACAGCTCTCATGAATACGCGTCTTTTGAGCGCGTTTTTTAAATATCATATCTTCAGAACTCTCCGAGATATAAGGGGGATCGCACTTTTTCGTGAAATCGGAGCCTACACTGGAGCGAACGAAAAGACATTTCCAATGTCAAAATCATTAAATAAAGTCACCTTCGTGTGCTCTCAATGGCTGTGGACATGCCGAGCGAGCGGCTGCGTCGCATTGTTACCATACAGAGCACGTTTGAAGGCTGTAGGTCCCTTCCCTTCCTACCTTACTCGGTGGTAGGGTTCAACCCGCCCGGGTTGAACCCTACCACCGCACTGAATGAAACGTCGTCGGTCGAAACGGCTGTGTAAATAGTTTGTGTTTTCCGTCCAGTTCAGTGTAGCCGGCACGACCGAAGGGAAGCACTGACATGACACCTAATTCACCCGGTGTTATGAGCTGACATCACAGATGTTGTAGGTGATGTAGCCAACCGTTCAAGTTTGCATTAAAAAAAAATTAAAAAAAGGCCCATCCGGCCTCTCTTCTCTCTCATCTTTGGATGAATGCGAGAAGGGGTGAAGGCGGGGAGAGATGAACGGGTGAGTTTTGCGGACGTGATCGGAGGGTACGCCTCGCTCGGGACTCCGTAGGGCTGATTCGACGCACACGCTTTCGAGTGGAGAAAATAATTTTCATTTTGAGATGTAAGATAATAAATGAGGAATTACTCTCTTTTCAGCACCATTGCCCAGGCAGTAGCCAGGGAGTGATGCCGAGTTACAGGCGCTTGGACGTCCGAGGTCCGAGGAAGAAAGAAAGAAAGAAAATAAGAAAGAAAGATATAATAATTCCATAGAAAAAAAAAGAAGGAAAAAACGGGCTACCTATTACGGTACAAGAGATACAGCCCTCGGACAGACGGATGACGACGGAGTCTCAGTAATAGGCTTCCGATACGGAAACCTTAAAATGAAATGAAATTTACTTTATTACACAAAAAGTGACAAAAGGCGGACTTAAAGCCTAAGGGCATTATCTGCCAGTCATACCTGGGATTGTGAGTAGGGTAGATAGATGGGTAGTGCGGAAAATTAAATGAGAGATTTTTTAAAGAGTATAAAAATAAACAATAACACATAATAAATACTTACAACTAAATACATTCGAAAGAAAGGTAGGAAAAGAAAGAAAGAAAAAAAAAGAAAGAAAGAAAGAAAGAAAGAAAGAAAGAAAAAAAGAAAGAAAGAAATTTATTCAACATCAGTTGACAATACAACACAATAAATTTACAGAATTACACACGAGGACGATGAAACGGAAACCGCTCAGCTGAGACGCAGTTAGACTGATTTTCAGAGGCTCCCGTCTTACAATATTAAATATTACCTAATATTATATAATATTACTGTGTTAGAACATAAAATTAAAAATTAAAAACTGTACAAAATAAAAAAAAAACATTAACAATATTTCAATCAATCAATCAACATATTCAACGTGTTCAAAACACTTAACAACCCGCTTAAATAATTAGAACATTATTGAAAATAATACCATACATAAAATTCGAACCACGGCCAGCCTCAGCGGTTGAACGATCGCCCATCCAAGCTCTGACTATACCCAGATGTGCTTCTCTGACAAAAAATTGTGGCAGTCATTGTTGTAATACCATAACTTTAACTTGAGTGAGCTATTGTTCCCATCTAATCAATTTAATCTAAATTTAAATAAATAAAATGAATAATTGAAAAAAAAAACATTTGTATTAAGAAAATACATACCTACTTAGTACACGATGTCCCGACAATCGGGGTAAGCAGATTAATCGGCGTTGTACTGCAAGAACGGTAAATTACAGCACAACACCGACCACCACGTTTAGCAAAGTATTAGGACAAGATAGCTATCAAGCAGTAAGTAAGGACCGCACCAAGGTCATCCTATAGCAATTTAGCACGGCATCTTGTCCGTATCCCTTAGACGCCTTTTACGATATGCACGGAGAGAGATGCAGTGGGGCTATTCTTTTCAAGTACCGGCCCCACACGATTTTAACCCATTAAGTACCAAATTTTATCTAAACTTGCAACTTACATTTTCTGAAACCTTACCTTACCTATTACGAGAAAAATATTAAAAAAAATATTTTGAAATAAAACAAATCATTTATAAGCAAGTTTTTATGTGTTCCCAAATGGGAACATTGGTACTTACATAATATGAAAATTACAAACGAGTACTATGGTATTCTATGAAACAAATGACACGTATTCCCTTGTTTCAGGCAATACTCTGCTTTCTGGATTTTTTTTTACATACGAAACACCTTCTTTTTAACTGACTTAAAAAAAAGGAGGAGGTTCTAAATTCGACTGTATTTTTTTATGTTTGTTATTTCAGAACTTTCGACTGGGTGAACCGATTTTGGAAATTATTTTTTTATTTGGAAGCTGGTGCTTCCCGTGTGGTCCCATTTTAATTTGGTCAAGATCGGATTGGAAAGCGAGGCGGAATCGCGAGGCCGAAGGCCGAGCGATTCCGCCGAGTACATTAATAGCAAAACATTTACTAAAAAAAACTGTTAAATAAAAAACTATTTAAAAAAATATAAAAACCGCCTTAAAAAATGTATGAAATAAAAATAAATCGAACCCTAGAGTTGAAGGCGGTGCGGTGCTAAAGCAAGCAAAAATTATGCATGAAAGAAAGCCTTCTTTAGCACCGCCTTCATTTTTTTTATTTCATAAATTTTTTAAGGCGGTTTTTATATTTTTTTAAATAGTTTTTTTTTTACCGTCGGGAGTTCTCTCTAGCACATGACGGGGAATAAGTAACTCTACTGCTGTTGGTTTTCGTAATGCGCCGCGGCATTTTACGGCATAGCATAGCCAAGTTTACAGCAAATTTACAGGCTGAGACGGCGGCGGCGGCGAAGGGTGATCGCGACTCACTTTATAAACTTAACTTTACGTCCAATTTGTCACTCCGCAGTTTACCGCCTTACATTTTATTAAATTACATTTTGTTAACTTACATTTTGTTAATTTACATTTTGTTAACTTACATTTTGTTAAGTTACATTTTGTTCGTCGTTAACGCTACACATAAGCTTAACGGGTCGCTACCTTGTTAGTCGTGATTTTTAGAGTTCCGTACTCATACGGAAGCCTATTTATAAATTATTATTGAAGTGATTAATTGAGTGATACCTTATTAAACCATAATTAAGAACGTAATTATTTTTTCAGCATAAAGTTAAGAATCTGACCGCCCTGCCTTACATCTGGTGTACAGTGGAGTGGAATCTTAAATTTTTGTACTTATAAGTCAACAACAATTCGTACGATGCGAAACGCTCACCTTCAGTCGCTACGTAACTTAACTTTAGTCGCTACCTAACTTACCTTTAGTTGCTACCTAACTTACCTTCAGTCGCTACGTAACTTAACTTTAGTCGCTACCTAACTTACCTTTAGTCGCTACCTAACTTACCTTTAGTCGTTACCTAACTTACCTTTAGTCGCTACGTAGCTTAACTTTAGTCGCTACCTAACTTATCTTTAGTCGCTACCTAACTTACCTTTAGTCTCTACCTAACTTACCTTCAGTCGCTACGTAACCTACCTTTAGTCGCTACCTAACTTACCTTTAGTCGCTACGTAACTTATCTTTAGTGGCTACGTAACATAAATTTAGTCGCTAACTAACTTACCCTTAATCGCTACCTAAATTACCTTTAGTCGCTACCTAACTTATTTAGTCGCCACCTAACTTACCTTTATTCGCTACGTAACCTACCTTTAGTCGTTACCTAACCTACCTTTAGTCGCTACCTGACTTACCTTTAGTCGCTACCTAACTTATTTAGTCGCCACCTAGCTTACCTTTAGTCGCTACCTTACTTACCTTTAGTCGCTACCTAACTTACCTTTAGTCGCCACCTAACTGAAGACATACATCGATACCCTTGCCATATTACGTAGCTTGCTGTTCTTACGCTGCTGTACATGCACTGAAGATAAACTTAAGTGGATCTATGTTTTATTGCGGACGTAAGTTGCCTCGCAGGACACTCCGTCTGCATTTTGTAATTAAACTACAATGTGAGAAGGCTCTGGCGCACTCAATCGCTACTCTCAAGACACAAGATGTAACGATCGTTTAATATACCTTCCCAGTAATGTTAGATAGATAGAAAGAAGCATTTTCTTTCTCCATTCGCATTTTATTGCTCCAATAAACATTCAACAGTAATAAGTAAATTAAAAAATTTACATAAGGTGCAAAGCCGGACTTATCCCTTACGGAGATTTCTTACAGTCAACCTTTGGGTGTTTGAGATTCGATGAGTATACATATTACAAGCCATCTCATTTCTATGAATGCGCTAATGCTCCTCGCTCGCGTATTTGCGGACATAAGGCGATAAGGTGAGTGCCATATAACACAAACATCAGTAATTTTGAAAGGAGCTTAAAAGCTACTTTGCTCGATGACATATTTTTTTCGGGAGTGTTGTATGAGAAAAGCTCGTATAAATACTATAAGCGATGCTTACGCGCTGGACTTACCGCGAATGCGTAACAATCATAGAGCACGGAATACCCCCGCCCGCGCCCCCTCCTAGAGGCGCCCTAAGCGATAATATTTGAAACCCAATAACTGGACGCAGTGCTACTAGCGTTTCGTATGTGTGTGTGTGTGTGTTAGTATCGACACTACACACAAAGAGAGCAAGTTAGGCACACGCACAAAACAAATGCACACGCACAACACACATATGAAAGTCATAGGCCACGCCTACAGGCTTCAACGCCGTTGCAGGGAAATCGCGCTCAGGGCGCCTCTAGTAGGGGGCGCGGGCGGGGGGCGTACCGTGCTCTGTGGTAACAATCAATGTCATATTTCGCGCGCCATACTATATGTCGCGCTTTCTATAAAAAAAAAGATGAAACTACAGTTTAAATAAATTAGGTATGTATGTATGTATGTTTTTGTTTTTTTTTTTTATGGAAACTGACACGGTTGGCTACATCACCTACAACATCCGTGATGTCAGCCCATAACACAGGGTGAACTAGGTGCCATTTCAGTGCTTCCCTTCATTTCATGTCGGCTTCACTAAACTGGACGGAAAACACGAACTATTTACATAGCCGTTTCGACCGACGTTTCGCTCAGTGCGGTGGTATCAACCCGGCCGGGATAAACCCTACCACCTAGTAAGGTAAGAAGGGAAGGGACCTACAGTTTAACGTGGAATCCGAACCACGGTCAGCCTCCAACGGTCGAGCGGTCACCCATCCAATCACTGACCGCGCTCAGCGTTGCTTAATAATAACAGTTGACTAACCAACCGCGCCACTGAGCTACCGAGGCTGACGAATTTTCTTATCCCTTAGTCGACTTTTACGACATGCGACGGGGAGAGATGCAGTGGGCTATTCTTTTTAAGTACCGACCCCACACGGTACAATGTGTATTTGTATTTGGTATGTATTTTTGGTATTAGGTATGTATGTATTTGTATTTATTTATATTGCGTATATGTATGTACTTTTGAACTTGTATGTATGTATGTCACAAATGTATTTAGTTGTATGTTATTACTATTATCTATGCTTTATTGTTTATTTTTAACCTCTTAAAAAAAAATCTCTCATTCAATTTTCCGCACTACCCATCTACCCTACTCACAATCCCAGGTATGACTGGCAGATAATGCCCTTAGGCTTTAAGTACCGTGTGGGGCCGGTACTTAAAAATAATAGCCCCACTGCATCTCTCCCCGTGTATGTCGTAAAAGGCGACTAAGGCATATGACTCCCTTCTTATATTACTAGGTGGTAGGGTTTATCCCGTCCGGGTTGGTACCACCGCACTGAATGAAAGGTCGGTCGAAACGGCTATGTAAATAGTTTGTGTTTTCCGTCCAGTTCAGTGTAGCCGGCACGACCGAAGGGAAACACTGACGTGGCACCAAGTTCACCCGGTGTTATGGGCTGACATCACGGATGTTGTAGGTGATGTAGCCAACCGTGTCAGTTAACATAAAAAAAAAATTAAAAAAAAAGTCCGCCTTTTGTAACTTTTTGTGCAATAAAGTATATTTTCATTTCATTTCATTTCATATTCAATGAATGTACTCAATGAACACTAACGAACGCCCACGCGGACACTCGCTGAAACTGAACTGTATCAGACAGGACCAACACAAATCCCAGGAAGCATTTCTTGACACATAGGGTGGTACACGCATGAAGTAAACTCCCGGAAGAAGCTATCAGCTCTCCATCAATAAATAGTTTCAAAAATCATATCGACAAAATAAATAAATCTAAATAAGAAAATAAATAAAAAAAACCAAACTAAATAAATAACACAAGTCTACAAAAAAAAAAAAAAAAAATTTGTGCTCTCAATTTAAGACCTGAATCTGATAAGTTTTATTTTTTATTTTTTTATGTAATCCAACATGTGTGGCTGTTTCGAGAGACCAATGGTACAGTCGACTGAGCCAAAAACCCCTCTCCTCGCGAAACCACGCTCAGTGAGGCGCCATGCCAGCACTTGGCTGTTCAATTCCAGGATGCCCTCGAACGTCATGACCACTGGTGTCATCCACCTGCACCATAAATCTGGTAGCACTTCGGAACCCAAAAATTACAGCCCTATGTCTATGCTTGTCTACCATCTACAAGCTCCTGACATCCATTCTAACACATAAAATATCAACTCTTATAACATCTTGTCCGTTACTCAGAATGGATGTCGGGCTGGGTTCCGCGGTACCAAGGTGCTGCTCCTCATAGACATGACCGTTTGCCAGTTCGACGAAATCGAAAGAACCTGTCTGCTGCCTGGAAAGACTACAGGAAGGCGTTTGACTCCGTGCCCCATACATGTTTGCTAAGGATACTAGATTTATATAAAACTGACATGAACATCTGCCAGATCCTTGGCGCATGTATGGGACAGTGGAGCACTATCCTTCATGTTCCAGGTGGTGGGCGGATTCCGGTTGCAGAAGACCGGATTCCCATACGGCGGGGGATCTTCTAGGAAGACAGTCTGAGTCCGCTTCGATTTTGTCTGGCTCTGAACCGTCTTAGCACTCTGCTGGAGGACTCAGGGCTGGGCTAATGTCTTCGAAAATTAGGTTCTCGAATATCGCACCTATTTTATATGGATGACCTCAAACTATTTTCCAGGTCGGACACCGAACTAATATCGATGATGAAGATAACACAGAAGGCTTCAGCAACGACATTGAAATGGAGTTCGGCTTGGAGAATTGTGGGGTCATCCATGTGGAACGTTGTGTGGTCGTGAGCTCCGGCGGCATACAGTTGTCGGAGTCCGTGAATGTTTAGGCTCTCTGTTCAGGCTCGAGTGCTCGTGATACTCGTAGTGCACCTAACTGCATCGCCCACGCCTCGCTAATAGCGTGCGGTGTACTACGAGCTCTACTGGCGTTCGTCTGGCTACACCGTACAGCGCACGAAGAAGCGGTTTTACCGGTATTTTTATAATATTTTTTCACCATGTGTTCCTCCAACCTCGTGCACTCTCTGCCACTACCGCAGGCCATACGCGCCTTCAGCGCAGCGCCCCTAGTACGAGAGCGCGCTGCAAAAAACCAACGTCATCGAGTACCAAGATGGGACCAGTTTGTGGTGGTCTAGAATAGGATAGGCATCTTAAATATACAGGGTTGCCTGAGCAAAACCTGGCACGTTTTGTGTAGAATGTAATTAAACATGTCATTTTTTTGGTGCAATTTACGTCATCGAGTACCAACTGAAGACCTAGTACATTCGATAAAGCTCATCAAGAAGAGCACAAAAATACTAGGTTGCCTCGTCCTACCTTGGCAGTTTTTGCAGTCGGGCAAATTTAAGAGTGCTCAAAAATTGTGAAATTTACGTCATCGAGTACCAAGATGAAAATCACACCATTCGATAGTTCTGATAACCTACTTCATAAAAAACCTTGGTTGCCTGCCCTCACCTTGGAGCATTTCCTAGTCGGCCAAGTTTTATGTCGGATAGACGCCGTGTTACTAAGTCCTAAAATCGTTCATTTATAATCATAGGACCGTTTAACGATAGATTTATCTTAAAACTGAGAACACTTTATTAATCCAGCTATACCAGTGGTCATTAAACCGCGGCCCGCGGACCGCATGCGGCCCGCGGGCGATATTTGTGCGCATTGTCACAAACAGCGCAGATAATAAGTTTTTTTTATTGTTAGCGCGACATATGGCGCCGAGACCCCCATAAGGTGTCTAACGACGCCCATGTACATCCGGTCCCGAGAGATACCGGAAGTAGCTACCGTGCAGCTCCTTGTATTTCCATACTTCCTCCTCCTTCCTCAGTGCTAAGTACAACCGGCTTCCGCCAGTTCTCTTTTCCCATGCCCAGCCCAGCAGGGTAAGACCTTTAAAGCTGGTGGCGACATCGCTGTGCATCTCATAAACATCATTCTTTTACAAAAAGTACTGACGGAGATTGCATACCTCGCGGTTGTGAATGTTCTTGGCATTTAACATACCTCGACCAACCACACTTCCGCGGGATATACAACCTCATGACCGATGATCGTGGGTAATATATATTTTAGCTTTTACTCACTATGAAAATATTATCTGCGCTGTGAGTGTGTGTGCGCGCTTGACGACAAAAACTGATGCGGGAATATGCAGAGCAACTGAGCGGGTCTGCACTGCACACTATTTTGACGACATTTCTTTCGACGTACCTCTGAGAAGGTTCATTTTCGAAAATGAACTTCTTAAAAAACAAATATTGCAATAACCTTTCCACTCATTTAGAAGACGCAATTAAGATTGCATGTAGTCCCAAAGAAGCCAACATAGAAGAATGTCCCCAAGACGTCAACATACATACTTAACGAAGTACACCTGTACTTCAAATTACTTTAAAGAACACAGTACACTTCGATAATTCTAATACACAGTCAATACTTCAATACACAGTCAATACTTTTAATTATGTTACATTGAATTAACTAAAACATGTTTGTCATTGTATTAAACATCTCGAAGACACATTTTTTTTGTTTACTATACAATACGTGGCAGTAAATAATGTACATCGGGATTTAGAAAAAGACAATCCGGTTGTGGAGCATATCTCTGTTGCTCTAACTCAACAACTGCAACAACAGCAACTTCGTCAGCCTCGATAGCTCAGTGGTGCAGACAGTCGACTGTCGCTATTGATGATTAAGCAACGCTGGGCCGGTCAGTTTTTGGATGGGTGACCGATCGACCGTTGGAGGCTGACCGTGGTTTGGATTCCACGTATAAAACTGTAGGTCCCTTCCCTTCTTACCTTACTATAGGTGGTAGGGTTCAACCCGCCCGGGTTGGTACCACCGCACTGAATGAAACGTCGGTCGAAACGATCATGTAAATAGTTCGTGTTTTCCGTCCAGTTCAGTGTAGCCGGTACGACCGAAGGGAAGCACTGACATGGCACCTAGTTCACCCGGTGTTATGGGCTGACATCACGGATGTTGTAGGTGATGTAGCCAACCGTGTCAATTTCAATAAAAAAAAACTCGCACGTCTCTGTGCCCGTATAAGCTTTCCGAGACAATAGTTTCGTCTTCAACCCTATGAACGATCCAAATCCAACGTCTCTGGACACATTCCCCACCCAGGACGCCCAAACAACCATCGTTGGAGACTTGGCTGTCCTGCAAAGTAGCTTGAAGATTAAATGGATCAACCTTAGTAGAGAAGGCGCAAGCTTGCGTTTTGGCTACGTTGAAGTTGACCAAGTTCTCCTTTCCCCAAGAGGATACTTTTTTGAGAACCAGGTCAACCTGAGCAACAGTTTCGCGCCTCGCATTTGCTGCTGAGGCCCCTCTACCCTTCCAGTTGTTGGTGAACCCTTGTTGATAAATAAAAGAAACAGCATTGGCGACAGCACGGACCCTTGTGAAACACAAGCATTGATTGATTAATCGGCCAAACAGGCACTATCTAGGGTGACAAAGATTAAGCGACCACTCAAAAACTGGAAATTTAAGTGCACAGTTTTGTAGGGACATCGTAGGCTGGAAGCTTGCTTAGTATTGCCCGGTGTCAGTTGCGATCGAATGCTTTGGATATATCCAGAGCGACCGCCAGCGATTCTCTAAAACCATCGAGCCTTTCAGCCTACAAATGTATGACGTACTACGCTAGAAAATACTAAGCGTAAGCCGTACTGCTTGTCGTCGAGGAGTTTAAAGTTTTCTAGGTACGTCGGGAGCGCTGAGTTGACCATATGCTCCATAACATTACTGAATGGTGATGTCATCGCATTAGGACGATAATTTGATGGGTTCGCTGGGTCTCCCTACTTGGGTGGGAGGGAACCAGCCGGACCGAAGCTCTCTTTCAGCAAGAAGGCATAGAACCGGAGGAATAGAAGCGTTTGAATAGGCGGGCGAGGAATGGCGCCAATTGCAGTGCACAACTTTTCAAGAGGATCGCTGGAACGCCGCCAGGCTAGCTCCTCTTCGAAATATTCAACCCACGTAGCGTTTTATAGACCACTCTGGGGTGGAACCTAATATTTGCCATCATACGCCCGCAATGGGGTAATGCAGGGAGGTTGGCGCCCAGGTCGTCCATGTTGGAGTTGGATGCGAAAAGGCGTGCAAAGACATTTACCTTTTCCTTCGCGAGTATAGCGAGCAAGCCATCCGACCGAACGCTGAACTTGTCGTGCCTGAACTTGGCCAAGTTTTGCGTTCGTTTGCAGGACCTAGGTACCAGCGACGACGTTGAGCTCTCGTCTATTCTCCACTTTTTTTTAATGGAAACTGATATGTTTGGCTACATCAGCTGCAACATCTGTGATGTTAGCCCATAATACCGGGTGAACTAGGTGCCATGTCAGTGCTTCCCTTTATTTAATGTCGGCTACACTGAACTGAACGAGAAACAAACTATTTACATAGCCATTTCTTCCTACGAAGTTTCGTTCAGTGCGGTGGTACTAACCCGGCCGGGATAAACCCTACCACCTAGTAAAGCAAGAAGGGAAGGCACCTACAGTTTAACGTAGAATCCGAACCACGGTCAGCCTCCAACGGTCGAGCGGTCACCCATCAATGTAGTGACCGCGCCCAGGATTGCTTAACAATAGTCGACCGATCGGGCCGGATCACTGAGCTACCTAGGCTGACTATTATGGCTGATATTTTGCAGCCATTTCCTATAGACCTGGTTCTTAGCGTCAATAACCAGCCTGCAATGACGATCGAACCAAGGCTTAAGGCGGCCGCCGATGGGAACGGTAGAAATAGGGATGGAGAGGGTGGCACACAGGAATGGGTGTGAAAAATAGAAGCAAACGTATACGTAAGAGTATTTTGTTTTTTTTTTTATGGAAACTGACACGTTTGGCTGCATCACCTACAACGTCCCGGGTGAACTAGGTGCCATGTCAGTGCTTCCCCGTTTGATCGTGCCGGCTACACTGAACTGGTCGGAAAACAAAAGTGCGGTGGTATCAACCCGGGCGGGTTAAATCCTACCACCAAGTAACATTAGGAGGGAAGGGACCTACAGTTTTACGAGGAATCCGAACCTCGGTCAGCCTCCAACGGTCAGCGGTCACCCATCCAAGTACTGACCGCACCCAGCGTTGCCTAACATTTAATAGACAGTTGACTGTCTGCACCACTGAGCTATCGAGGCTGACAGTATCGAGTATTCTCCAAGGAAGGAACGGAAGTTATCCCATTGTGCTAACCGATAGTGCCAAACTGTCCACGTACTACACGTACTACATTCACGTGCTTTCGCGAAGTGTACAGTTGGCACAGTTGAGCGTATAAGGCAATGGTCGGAGTTACCGAGGAGACCCTCAATCCTCACCCTGTAGCCATTTGGCTCAATAGTCAGGACAAGGTCCAATAAACTAGGTCGATGGGCAGAGTTATTCGGTATCCGAGTAGTTCCGTACACCAAGTGCGTCAACCCGTGTGCAATGGCCAAGCAGGCATAGTCAGTGACGGGGGAGTCCAACCAATCTTGTTGTTTATCGTTGAAATCACCCAGTTTCACTAACTCCGCCGCAGGGAAATAGCAGAACAGTTTGTCTGTCGTAATGCTGAGATGCTCGAAAAATGTCTCTGTCAATGACGCACTGAGGTTAGGGGATCTGTATGCACCCGCCGTGTATAAATCCTCACCACATGGAGAAGATTCACGCGGATACATACAGGGAAAAGAGGATCCGCAGACCGGGTGAGCTGGATATAGTAAACACCAGATCTGACGTACAAGCAGACACCACCCTTCGCCATGAAACGCCCGACCTGGGTCTCTGTTAGAAAAAGAAGGTGAGGCCTCGCCGTCTGCAGATAACAGGCGACAACGGAAGATTTAGTGTGTAGAACTCTTATATTGGCGAGGTCTACCTTAAATTTTGAGGGAGAACGGGCCTCTTGAGATTTACTACTAATTTAACTTCGCAGGTAACTTCGGAGCCACCTCGCCGCCCTACCGTCGACGACCAGGACACGATCCAGCGAAGTTTCTTGCCAGTTCTTCTTCACTGTGATAATCGAACTGGCGGAACTCCTACTAGCACTGTTGCCCCGGCGGGCGCTGGGGTCGATGTCGAGCAAGCAGGCGGTTCGACTGACATTCGTGTCTCATTCGCAGTTCTCTTCTTAGCCAGTAGTCGATCACTGCGACCGCCCTAACTTATGGTGGACAAAGTGACCGCTCCTACTCGCCAGCCAGCCAGCCACGGCGACTGCCCTATTTTAATATAGGGCGGACAAAGTGACGGCAGGCCTCGCGTGGTTACCGCGCAAAAAAAGACCGGTTAAGGTGTGATAGTCTTACGACTAATACCTTGTTTTCCTTCGCACATTCCAGATTCCAGCGACCCTTTAAACTTTTTTTTATTTCTGTCAAATATTCCTTCAAGTAGGATACTATATCTTGATAGATACTATATGAATAGATACGTCGAATTGCGGAGCAGCAACATTTGGGAAATTTGCCGAAACTCTTCTCCCGCCAGTCCCGCCACCCGCTAATTTGCTCTTCATATTTCCGCATCAGTTTTTTTCGTCAAGCGCGTACGTACACTCACAGCGCAGATAATAATTTTAGTGAGTAAAAGCTAAAATATATATTAATATCTGCGCTGTTTGTGACAATGCGCACAAATACCACCTACGGGCCGCATGCGGTTCGCGGGCCGCGGTTTGAGGACCACTGGTATAGCTGGATTAATAAAGTGTTCTCAGTTTTAAGATAAATCTATCGTTAAACGGTCCTATGATTATAAATGAACCATTTTAGGACTTAGTAACACGGCGTCTATCCGACATAAAACTTGGCCGACTAGGAAATGCTCCAAGTTGAGGGCAGGCAACCAAGGTTTTTTATGAAGTAGGTTATCAGAACTATCGAATGGTGTGATTTTCATCTTGGTACTCGATGACGTAAATTTAAAAAAATTTCAGCACTCTTAAATTTGCCCGACTGCAAAAACTGCCAAGGTAGGACGAGGCAACCTAGTATTTTTGTGCTCTTCTTGATGAGCTTTATCGAATGTACTAGGTCTCCAGTTGGTACTCGATGACGTAAATTGCACCAAAAAAATGACATGTTTAATTACCTTCTACACAAAACGTGCCAGGTTTTGCTCAGGCAACCCTGTATATTTACAAGATGCCTATCCTATTCTAGACCACCACAAACGGGTCCCATCTTGGTACTCGATGACGTTGGTTTTTTGCAGCGCGCTCTCGTACTACCCGTGTCCCGTGCGGTCAGCGTCACCCTTTCTCTCAACTTCACCGACGTAATTTTACTTAATCGGCCACTTGGCCGCATGCTAAAAGATGTGGGTACTTTACCTATATTAATTTTCTCCTTCTAATGTTCTTTAGGTAGCCTGGCTAGGCGCCGCTGTGTCCTCCAGCCAAGCCAGGCAGGGGCGCCGACTTTTAGAAATCCTCGTGGGTGCTCATGCAATTTTTTTTTATTGAACAATCATCATTATCGTCAACGTGTTGCCGTCCACTGTTGGACATATGCTTCTCCAATTTTTCATTAATCCTCCCGGCACCCGGCAGCATGGATTCGCAAAACGTTCGCACAATGTTTTGCATTTGCCGCATTGACACATTCGCACGATGTACCTACGCATGTAGTGCTCCTATATTCTATTGCATGGTATAGAATAATATAGGAGTAACTACTATAACGTTCGCTATTCGTCGCGCCGCTAGTGCGAATGTGTAAATGTGGCCGCTCAAAGGCTTGTAAGTAAATAAGGCACTTTTATCGTAGCCCAAATCCTATAACTGATCAGTTTTTATATCTATCGTCGTGGGTGCTCCGCACCCACTACTCACCCCTCGTGGGTGCTGGAGCCCCCGAGCACCCACGTAGTCGGCGCCTATGAAGCCAGGCACACTTTAATGCAATTACAACGCGCTAACATTGTAAATTTTGCATTTAGCTTCACCCTACGGAGTGGATCGGGGGGCTCTCCCCGTACTCAACCGCTCACCGCACACGGTCAGTTAACATCGTTGGGACTCGGCGGTGCTACTACTGCTGAGGCCTCCGCACCTTCCTGGCGTCGAGCCCGGAGGATCTACGACTCCGGACAACGCGCTCCGCATCTACTCGCATGCAAGACAAAAGGAATGTGACTCCGATTTTAATCTGAACGCGTTACCTTGCCGGGTGCGACCCTCACGTGTAATACCAGTTGATACTCGTAGCAAACTCAAAATAAATTGTTTTACACCAAAAACTTATTTTCTTGAAGAACTCATTACCCACTTAGTCCTGCGTGGCATACTCAATAACAATTCGCCCGCATATCCATTTCATCCCGATCAGTGGTGAACAGATGCCTCTGAGCGCTGCTGACCGGGGCCAGCACTCAGTCCTCCCCGGTCCAGTGTCCACCTACTCCCTATAGTGTACAAGTAACCTCGCCGAAAATGTGATATTATGATATTACATGGAATGGGTATTTTTTATTTTATTTATTTATTTAGAAAACACAAACAAAATAACAGAAAACTTAAACATTTGAACTTTTGAATTTTCGAATCCAATCGGCGGAAAAAAAAATTACTCGTGGACCCACCAGTGGGTCGAAGCAGTGGGACCAGGGGTAAACGCTCGTGACAATGAGTTTTTTCTGATTTGAAAATACAAATTACGTGCATAACTTCACCCAATGCTCCATGGTTAGGATTCCATGTAAGAATGTAGGTCCACCGGGTTGACTGGAGGAAATTGCCTAAGGCAATAAGCCCGCCCTTGCCACGCATTATTTTTTTTATGGAAACAGACACGGTTGCCTACATCACCTACAACATCCGTGATGTCAGCACATATCGTTTTCCGTCCAGTTCAGTGTAGCCGACATGAAATGAAGGGAAGCACTGACATGGCACCTAGTTCACCGAGGTGTTATGAGCTGACATCACGGATGTTGTAGGTGATGTAGCCAACCGTGTCAGTTTCCATAAAGAAAACGTTTTTTTTAGTCTTTATTGAGCATTCATATGGCGGTAAGACTTCACTCGAATTTGTCACAATTTGTTCACATTGTAGGTTATATTTTCAACTGAAACTTAGAATCAGAAGTGGTTATGAATGTGTTTTATATTTTCACATTCTTTTTAAGAAAGGGCACCATTTCTCTCTAAGAACTGTCTTTCCTTTAGAATTAATTAAATACCTATAAATGCTGTACCTTCCGCCAATATTAGCCCCCAATTTGTCTCCCAGGTTTCATCCCCTATTTTTTTCATCCATTTCCATTATATTAAGCGTCCTTAAAGGCATATCGACCCCCCCCCCCCCTCTTCCCCCCTCCCCGCTCCTGTGACTCTCCCCACACCAAGCTTATTACTCAAGTCTTTGGTGGATCTAGGACCTCCGCTTGGGGGGGCTAAGAAAAAAGGGGTAGAATGCATCGGATCCCTGCTATCCCGAAGTCATTGTAGGTAAACGACACGACCGAAGGGAAGCACTGACGTGGCACCAAGTTCACCCGGTATTATGGGCTGACATCACGGATGTTGTAGGTGATGTAGACAATCGTGTCAGTTTCCATAAAAAAATAAAAATGTTTATTACAAGCTTTTATTTAAATTCACTTGTTAGTGTGGGGTCAAATCTTGCAATTAAATTTTAAACCAGTTCCACTCAACCGATTGAGCTGAAATTTTGCACAGACTTTTGGTTCTGGCGACCATGTGATTTAGTATTTTAAAAATTGTAAAAAAGAGTAAGAAAAATGAATTACCTGAATAAATTATTACCTGACCATCATCAAAACAAAGCTAATAACTATCCCGGTTAACCCAACTTTCTAATAAAACAAAACCGCAACCAAATCGGCCCATCCGTTTGGGAGCTTCGATGCCACAAACGCACACACAGACAGGCGTCGAACTTATAACCCACCCTCCTTTTGCGTCAGTAGTTAAAAAATAGATTCCGTTTGGGGCTAGACAGATTCCCTCCTCCTTCCTTGCACGACGCCACCCCCCTAGATGCGCATTGAGCTGAGGTGGCGTCCTTTTTCAACGATAATACATCAAGAGGGCGTTTTCTGACGGAGAAAAAGCACCAAAGCTCGTTGTTTTGCAAAAAACGAGTTGACTCTCGACGGCTGCGCGCGCCTGTACCGCCGCCGCGCCGAGCCCGGCTCAATTATTCCTCTTTTTGCGAGACTGTACCTAAGGGCGTAATTGCCTATTTTTTAGGAACTTTTAGGAATGTTTAGGAATCTTATTACTTTGCTAGTATTCTGTTCGTCGATATGTCAGTTAAGACTGCACGTAAAATTACTAGAAATTGATACACATAAATTACTTGCAATAAAACGTTGAATTACTTTTTTATTTTGAAATTATAAATTATGTATGTATGTATGTATGTATGTATGTATGTATGTATGTATGTATGTATGTATGTATGTATGTATGTATGTATGTATGTATGTATGTATGTATGTATGTATGTATGTATGTATGTATGTATGTATGTATGTATGTATGTATGTATGTATTTATGTATGTATGTTCGATTATTATAAGTCAAGACGGCCCAACCTATTTATGTACTTACGGTATTGACATATATATGCGTATCGCATTACAAGAGTATAAGGTAGATAAATAGATAGAATGATATATATTTTTATTAGAAAAATGCAAAGCGAAAATCATTGGAAAAAATACATCCCGGCCAGGATTCGAACCTGGGTCTCTGGCTTGAGCCGCCAACGCGATAACCATGACATACTTTATTGCCATAAATTAAAATTTACAGAAACAAGCACAATTTATATGGTTTACATGATGGGCAAATAGTTACCTATATAGCATTACGCCATTAATGAGCTGAAAAGTGGGGCCGAAAGCGAACACTTTCGTAGAACGTTCTATGACTAGGTACCTATTGAAATCCGATTTGTCATAAAACCTACATTACCGCGAGCGGAGCCGCTGGCATATTATCCATATATTAATAAAACGGAAATAAGTTATAAGTACGTTGTCGCAGTTATAACATTTGTTTGACGCAACCCGACGAGCGCGCGGGGCGGCGCGGCGGGGCGGGTGCGGCGCGGGGGCGGCGGCGGCGACGACCGTCTCAAAGGAAATCTCATTATGGCACAGAGTGGAGGCTGCGGCGGACCCACCCGCCCCACCCCCGCCGCACCGCGCCCCGCCCCACACCCGGCGGCGCTCAGCGGAGCAAATGTCGACATCGTACAAGTGACGAATATTCGAAAGGTAGAACATTAGTTGAAATATTAAGATATTTGTACCTATGTGACCTATTTTTTATATAATCCGGTATGGGTGACTAAGTCAGAGGGGCCAAAGCACATGCTCCGCCCAGCCAATATCACCTCCGAGAAGGTAGGTGCCATATCGGAGACTTCCCTTTTTTAATATGTAATTTGACTTTTATTTCAAGCTTTCTTAAAAAACCGCATTCAAATCGGTCCTTAAGATAATTAATTTCTTGATTACATAATTACTTGATTACAAACGTAGCTATGAGCCATTCCGATTAAACCAGCTTTCTAATAAAAACATACACCCATACCTACACACACACGTTAAACTTACAACACCCCTCTTTTTGCATCGGGCGTTAAAAATCGGCTGCCCATGCTCATTGGCGTATCTAGGGTTATTTTCCAGGGTGGGCCTGGCCTGGAAAAGCGATGGTCGATGAAGCCGAAGCCCGATATACTTATCATCATCGGCCATCGCTTTTCCAGGCCAGGCCCACCCTGGAAAATAACCCTAGATACGCCAATGAGCATGGTCATTCGATTTTTAACGCCCGATGCAAAAAGAGGGGTGTTTTTTGCGGAGAATTTAACGGCTCAACAATACAAGTTTACACATTTTTATTGCGTAAGTATACGCAATAAAAATGTGTAAACTTGTATTGTTGAGCCGTTAAATTCTCCGCAAAAAATTCGACTTTTCTCGGCAAAAATATTTAAAAAAAAATCGGGTGTTTTATTTAACATATTTATTTTCTTGAACTCAATGGAACTCCGGCTTGTACTCAAGCCTGAGTTCCATGTTCGAATCCTGATCGGGATGTATTTTTTTTTTCTCTTAATTTTCGGCTTTGCATTTATCTAATAAATAACGAAATGTAAAAAGCTAAGTACTAATATATGAAAATAAAAACATATTATTGAAATAGCTCCTTCAGCCAATGACGTGCACGTGGCTCTTTACATTGTGGCTCTCTTGCATGTATATAATATGCAATGCATATAATAATATTGCGGATCTATTAATTTAGGGACTTAAAAATCAACCAGTTGGAATTAAATATTGATTCCTCAGCTGTAGATTATTTATTGAAGTGTTTTTTGTGAAATTATTAAGTGCCCACCCTAGAATTTTGGTGGGCACGAGACACTTCTGGGGTGGGCCGGCCCACCCGCCCCCCCCCCCCCCCCCCCCCCTCTACATACGCCAATGCCCATGCTCAACCAGAAGAATATTTTCTATGCAATATAAAACCGTTCCTTCCACACTGCACTGCCAAGCTGCACTGCACAACAATAATGCAATACTAATGTTTCAATTAGACCGCTAAGTCGCAAAGTCCACAAAAAGTTGTAATCTTTTTTAGTCGCACCCCCTTACTTACCCGAGCCACAGATTACTTAATAGTTACTTCGTAACAGATAAATAACTCCATAGAAAATGTTCCTACCTTCGGGCTTTAATAGCCTACTGTTTCACATCGCCAATCGCTGCGTGCGAAAATGTATCTTAACGATCGAGTGTAAAGTGGTTATTGCTTTGCAGCTGCGCGCAGTTGCGTGGGCGAGCGTCTATATATACTTCGCGCGGCTGACGAATGTCCACTGAAAAAGACCGCCGGCGGCCCGTCGCGCGGTAGGTAGTTAGCGCGCGCAAGTACATAGAGTGCGTGAGGCCTGCCCGAGCCCAAAGACGTTTCATCAAATTGACGCCAAAACTCAGAGCTGCGCGTATATTTACTTAGCGGTCCTCCGACTCCTTTAAGTAAGTAACTGGAAATAATTTTGAATTTTTAAGGGTCGGGGTTTCTTTTTAATTTGTAATTCTTTCGACGTTCTGCTCTGTCGATGCTGTACGCCCTTGTGATGCCTCATCCAGGCTTCACTAGCGTAGAGTCACTATAATAATGTAAACATCCCAAGGGTGATCCCAAGTCTCTGAAAACGTATTAAAAGATTTGACATTAAACTACTGCTGCACTTTGCCTCGACGGGAATTTCATCATCTTTCACCGCCAACCACCCCCGCCCACTCTGTACTTCATTATCCCTCCACCCAACCCGTCCGCGTCGGAAAGATTCAATTACTGGAGGAGGACGCATATTACAGGCAGTACATCCTTCTTCGGTCCGTTTGGTCGTTAGTTTGTCGTTGGTCCGGTCAAACGGGCCATCAGAACTCGTTACAGAAGTCCCGTGGCGCGTACGGGCTGAGTGAGTGCTCCATTTAATGTCTATGTACTTCATTTATTAAAAAACCAGTTGTTTATTATTTATAGGTAGAGTATAAATACCTAATGTCGCCGAGAAGACCACCTCCTTCGGGAATTCTGAAAAATTCTCGGGAATTCCGAGATGTGACAAATATTTCCTGGTAGTGATATATAGTTAGTAACTTTTGACACTTGCAACATGCTTATTGGTATGGAAACGTATTTGATTTGAAAATATTTTTTGGATTTTTAAATAGGGTATTCATACATTACAGCATGTTACAAAACGTGTCAAAAGTTACTAACTATATCACTACCAGGAAATATTTTTCAGATCCCGGAATTCCCGGTAGTCACTATAATGTAAACTTCCCACGTCTCTGAAAACGTAAGTATTAAAAGATTTGACATTAAACTACCGCTGCACTTCGCCTCTGCGGGAATTTCATCATCTTTCACCGCCTCCCCGCCCCCCTCCCCTCGCCCCCACTCTCTACTTCATTATCCTTCACCACCCAACCCGACCGCGGCGGAAAGATTATTGGAGGAGGACGCATATTACAGGCAGTACATCCTTCTTCGGTCCGTTTGGTCGTTAGTTTCTCGTTGGTTCGGTCAAACGGGCCATCAGAACTCGTTACAGAAGTCCCGTGGCGCGTAGGGGCTGAGTGAGTGCTCCATTTAATGTATACATACTTCATTTATTAAGAAACCAGTTGTTTATTATTTATAGGTAGAGTATAAATACCTAATGTCGCCGAGAAGACCACCTCCTTCGGGAATTCTGAAAAATTCCCGGGAATTCCGAGATGTGACAAATATTTCCTGGTAGTGATATGTAGTTAGTAACTTTTGACACTTGCAACACCTAAATATCTCATTTATTGAGAAACCAGTTGTTTATTATTTATAGTTAGAGCATAAATACCTAATGTCGGCGAGAAGACTAAACGTGGAGTTGTTAAAACCACCTTCTTCGGGAATTCTGAAAAATTCCCGGGAATTCCGATAAGTGACAAATATTTCCTGGTAGTGATATATAGTTAGTAACTTTTGACACTTGCAAAATGCTGTAATGTATGAATACCTTATTTAAAAACCTAAAAATTATTTTGAAAAAACTATTGGTATGGATCATTGATTTTATAGGGGGAGTTATAAAATCAATGGTATGGATGGAAGGGTGTTTGATTTGAAAAATAAAGTATTCATACATTACAGCATGTGACGTGTTAAAAGTTACTAACTATATCACTACCAGGAAATATTTTTCAAATCCCGGAATTCCCAGGAATTTTTCAGAATTCCCGAAAAAGGTGGTTTTAACCACTTCATGTTATTGTCTTCTCGCCGACCATTAGGTATTTATACTCTACCTGTTACCAGGCCTCACGCACTCTATGTACTTGCGCGCGCTAACTACCTACCGCCCGCCCGGTGGACCGCAGGCGGTCTAAATCAGTTTAAATTCGACAGCGAAACATACCTACACGCTCGCCTACGCAACTGCGCGCAGCTGCAAAGCAATAATCACTTTACACTCGATCGTTTAAGTACATTTTGTGTGGCGACGTGAAACATTAGGCTATTAAAGCATAGGTATGGAACTTATATTTATATTTATTTTATTACAACCACAACACCGACCTCCACGTTTCGCAAAGTATTCGGACAAGATAACTATCAAGCAGAAAGTAATGCACAAAGACCCATCTGCTGCATGGCTTGTTGGAAGGACCGTGCCAAAGTGAGCGGTGGCTACCTGTCGCTCTTTAGCACGAAATCTTGTCTTTATTGTTTAGTCGCCTTTTACGATATGCACGGACAGAGATGCAGTGGGGCTATTCTGTTCAATTACCGGCCCCACGCGGTACCTAAGATGTATGTGAAATAATTTTTTAGGAATAAATGAAATCAATAAAAATTATAAATAATCTTGTCCTTATAATTTTCCATGTTTAGTTGCCTTTTACGACATGCATGATACCTAACCCAGTAGCCGGAACTGAAGAGACCAACCGCGCAGGTTTTTTTTTATGTAATCCGATATGGGCGGCTGAGTCGGAGGGGCCAAAGCGCATGCTCCGACCAGCCAATGTTACCTCCGAGAAGGTAGGTGCCATACCGGAGACTTCCCTGGCTTGCTGGCTATACTGGACTAGAGGAGAACACAACCGAGGCTGCTATGCGGCCATCTTACATCCAGTACGGTGGTATAAACCCAGTCGGCTACAATTTGAGCCTACCACCTTGTAAGGGGCAAGGGAAGGGACCTACAGTTTTACACCGGTTCCGAACGGTGAAGCAGCAGGTGTAGATCAATACAACTGCTGCTTCACCCCAGAACCCAGTAGCCAGAACTGAAGAGACCAACATGGCGCACATACCCATGTCCCAGCCTCCCTGCGATCTCCGAACCACGTCCCGCCCAGTCATTGATCTAGCTAAACCACGTGACCCGCCTACGCCAAAAGTCCTCCGTCGCCGGCGCGGCACATCCCCGCACAAACCCAACCCCCGCACCCCGCCGCGCCCAAGTCCCCAGATAAGTGTAACCCGCACCCCGGGGACCGGCCCAAAATAATACAACCCCATTAGGCGGGGTATGCTTTTTGAGATATAAACTTAATCTCGACCCGCGTGTGAGGGGGATTCACCTAGGCACCCGCTTGCGTCTCACGCGCGATTAATAGACAAAGGTTATATTTTCTACCAGTTGAGAAACAAATGATTACAGGATGTCAGATGAGTGATGGGCGCGGGGGTGCGGCAGCTGCGGACGGCGCGGGAAGAGGCCGCCGCCCTCCCGCCCCCCGCCCCGCGCGCCCGCACGCACCCCTCCAGCGTGGGGCGGGAGGTTGGGCGGTCGTCGTCATGGCTACACGCGAGAGGCGATCGATTCGCCCTCCCCGCGCCCCGCCGCGTTACCGCCCTGTCGCACCGGCCGGAGCGAGCGGCGCGAATGAAACAATAATTTCGTGGAAACGTGTATACATACATATTAAGTAATTTGTCGCTAATTCTAAGCAAGGCTATTGAACGCGCTTCTGTGACGGCGGCGGTACGGGTACCTGTGTTACCTTTCGCCGTGTTGTGCAAATCGAATTTTTAGGGTTCCGTATCCGGTACGGGACCCTATTACTAAGCCTACGCCCCGTCTGACTGTCTGTCTGTCCGAGGTCTGTATCTCTTGAACCGTAATAGGTAGCCCGTTGAGTGCATGCGCGCCATCTACCGAAAAGAGTATGAAGAGTATGAACTAGGTAATCGTGAATTTTAACTATTATGAAGCATTTCATAATTAAACACGCCATAGATGGCGTGAGTGGTGCTGACCATGACATGGCGATACGGAACCCTCGGTGCGCGAGTTCGACTCGCACTTGGCCTGTTTTTTCATTTATGTAAATTTTTTTATAGTGTATTTAAGTGAGATAGATAAATCCTTACCTATAATAAAATCCAACGTCTGCTTTCTGTCTGTCTGTCTTCCCATCAACTATAGGTTACTTACTATCACGCTAAATCGTTTATGAGGTTAGCAGAGAAGACAAATATGAGAGCGGGCGGAGCCGCGGGCACAGCTAGTAGAATATAAAATGCTTTATTGCTCCAAGAAACATTTAACTGTAACGAGCACATTAGAACATTTACATAAGGTTGTACTGTGTGGGGCCGGTACTTTAAAAGGATAGCCCCACTGCATCTCTCCCCGTGTATGTCGTAAAAGGCGACTAAGGGATATGACTCCCTTCTTATATTACTAGGTGGTAGGGTTTAACCCGCCCGGGTTGGTACCACCGCACTGAATGAAAGGTCGGTCGAAACGGCTATGTAAATAGTTTGTGTCTCCCGTCCAGTTCAGTGTAGCCGGCACGACCGAAGGGAAGCACTGACGTGGCACCAAGTTCACCCGGTGTTATGGGCTGACATCGCGGATGTTGTAGGTGATGTAGCCAAACGTGTCAGTTCCCATAAAAAAAAAAAAAAAGGTGCAAAGTCGGACTTATCCCTTACAGGGATTTCTTACGGTAAACCGTGTGGGGTCGATATTTTTCATAGTTTTTAAGTATTTAGCATTTAACTAGTTATATGTAGGTAAAATTTTATTTACCGTGTGGGGCCGGTACTTGAAAAGAATAACCCCACTGCATCTCTCCCCGTGCATCTCGTAAAAGGCGACTAAGGGATAAGGACAAGATGCCGTGCTAAAGGGCGACAGGCTCGCCACCTCTCACCTTGGCGCGGTACTTCCACCGAGTCATGCAGCAGGTGGGTCTTCGTGCATTACTTGCTGCTTGGTCGACTGAATCTTGTTAGAATACTTTGCGAAACGTGGTGGTCGGTGTTGTGCTGTAATTTACCAGAGTCCTTGCAGCACAACATCGATTACTCTGCGTACCCCGATTGTCGGGATTCAGCGTGTGTGATATGTATGTATGTATGTAAATTTTATTTAATTATTTTTATTTCTTTCTAACTAAATTTGTTATTAGATTAAACATTGTGTAAATTGTTATAGGTGGGAATACTGTATAAAATTCTTTCTGCCCGAGGTGATAATCACAAAGTCGAACAATAAAAAAATATTTACATAAATTGTATCTTGATGAAGGCTTCAGACGCGGCCTTAGCCCTTGCGGGACCCTGGGCGAAAGTATTCATAATACAATTTGTAAAGACAGTGTATTATATTAAGTTACCTATAAGGGTTGTACAGCAACCAAGTTCACAATAATTGATTGTAGTACAGAGTTCTGAGTTTAAATTAGTGATGCTAGCCATAACAACTTGGTGAACTAGGTGCCATGTCAGTGCTTTCATTCTGTCGTGCCGGCTACACTGAACTAGTGAGGCAAGGAAAACACGAACTATTTACATAGCCGTTTCAACCGACCTTTCATTCAGTACGGTGGTATCAACCCGGGCGGGTTAAACCCTACCACCTAGTAAGTTAAGAAGGGAAGGGACCTACAGTTTTACGTGGAATCCGAACCGCGGTCAGCCTCCAATGATCGAGCGGTCACCCATCCAAGTATACTGACCGCGCGCAGGTGTGCTTACGATCAAGGCCGACAGTCGACCGACCGCACCACTGAGCTACCGAGGCTGGCCTATAATGAAGGGGTACACATGACACCCATTATATTGAACGACTAAAGGTGTTTCGACCAAAAGTGTATGTATATACCCTCAACCACATAGAGACCTAGCGAAACGCGTGGTATGCGCAGGGGCGCGCGCGGTGGGAGGTTATGTCAAGTATTACGTATAATGGGGTGCCTGCCTGTACTTGAGATGATTGAATTCTCTAGAACACCGACTCTAACGGTACAGTCGAGTCTCAAAGTGGAACCAAATCTGCGCAACTTTGCCACTTATTAACAATAGCCAGTTATGTATGTATTAAGTCATATTTATTTCTCTTTTTTTTATACAAAGCGCGACATGTGGCGCCGAGCCACCCATAAGGTGTCTAACGACGCCCATGGACATTCGGTCGTACGCGGTGGTTACGAATGCCATGCCGGCCTCACAGGTGCCTAATCAATGCCTATTCAAACAAGAAGAATTTGCCTACCATACTATAATATTGTACCGACACCGCTTTCAGCATTTTCCGTGTCTGAAGCATCGCGGATCCGGACGTATGTATGTTCATGCAAATTCAAATAAAATATTCCATTTAAAATTCCACATTAGCTCCATGCAGAAATGCTCCAAAACTTCAGACGAGGACATCTACATAACGTCGGACAGCCCGCCGAAGTCCACGGAAACAGATTTTCCTCTGTAGTTTATTGCTAATAATGCCCCGGGGCGCGGCGGGGGTGCGGTGTCGGGGCGCGAGGGAGGGCCGCTGCATTATGCATGAGGAATATTTCACAGTGACAAGAATCTGTTATCTATTGCGCGCCGGCCGCGAGCTTCGGGATGCAAAGCGGAGACATTTTTCGCCCGTCTGTCGTTACGCTACCTTGTAATATATTTTTTTATATTCTCTTTATGGCGCTCATCTGTCAGGTTCTTTCTTTTTTTTATGTAATCTGGTCTGGGTGGCTGAGTCGGAGGGGCCAAAGCGCGTGCTCCGACCAGCCACTATCACCTCCGGGAAGGTAGGTGCCATACCGGAGACTTCCCTGGATTGCTGACCATACTGGACTAGAGAACACAGGCGACGAGGCTGCTATGCTATCATATCTATCCAGTACGGTGGTACCAACGCAGTCGGCTATAGCCGACTGAGTTGAGCCTACCACCTAGTAAGGGGCAAGGGAAGGGACCTACAGTTTTACACCGGTTCCGAACGGTGAAGCAGCAAAAATGTAGAGAAAAGGACCACGGGCAAATGTATGAAGACTGGGCTCACCCACCAACCGGGATAAGATAACTGCTAATATATTTGTTCTACCATAAATATAAAGATACCAATTCATTTTTAACCTCCGACGCAAAAAGAGGGGTGTTATAAGTTTAACGTATACGTTAAAGCGGGTTTAATCGGGATGGTTCTTAGGCCCACTTGCACCAACACAAATTTAACGATATAAACCACATTAACTCGTTAAGCTAGCACCCGTTGACTGTGGGAACCGCGTTTAAATCCATAACTCGCTACTTAACTCTAAACTCGTGTTGGTGCAAGTGGGCCTTAGGTATGTTTGTAATCAAGTAATCAAGTAATGAAGTAATCAAAAAATTTATAATTATCTTAAAAAGTGGAGCGTTTTGCATACTTTTTTTTTTGTTAAAAGCTCGAAATAAAAGTTAAATTACAAATAAAAGAAACCCCCCGACCGTTAAAAAGCCCGTTACTTAAAGGAGTCTGGGAGCCGCTAAGTAAATAAAATATAAAAACTCAGAGCTGCCGTTACATCTAATCAAAAAAATTCTCGGAACGTAGATTCTACTTGCCTTATTGCAACAAAAAATATTTAAAAAATCGGATAAGTTTTAGGGGGGTAAAAAACATAAATGCCGAAAGACGATTTTGTATGGAGAAAGTCAACGTCCGTCTCCTCTTAAATAATATATATTTTTTTTTTTTTATGGAAACTTGACACGATTGGCTACATCACCTACAACATCCGTGATGTCAGCCCATAACACCGGGTGAACTAGGTGCCATGTCAGTGCTTCCCTTCATTTCGCGCCGGCTACACTGAACTGGACGGAAAACACGAACTATTTACATAGCCGTTTCGACCGACGTTTCGCTCAGTGCGGTGGTACCAACCCGGCCGGGATAAACCCTACCACCTAGTAAGGTAAGAAGGGAAGGGACCTACAGTTTAACGTAGAATCCGAACCACGGTCAGCCTCCAACAGTCGGGCGGTCATCCATCCAATAACTGACCGCACCATTAAGCTGCCGAGGCTGACGATCCCTTAGTCGACTTTTACGACATGCGACGGGGAGAGATGCAGTGGGGCTATTCTTTTTAAGTACCGACCCCACACGGTACAATGTGTAATGTTTGGCAGTGACTGATATGTATTGATATAGATATGTATTGTAGAATGATACTGAGCATTACAAACAATGCCCTGAAACGAACAAAACATATGGAAATAGGAATGGAACTTGTGTCAAACTGGGCTCAGTCACAAATTATGTGATATTAGGCTCAGTGTCCAAGAGAAATAAATGTCATTGTAAAGGGCTCTGTTCGCAATTTATAAAAAACCGACCACGTGCGAGTCGGACTCGCGTAGCGAGGGTTAAGTTCGGTCCTACTTAATTTTTCATTTAATTTCATTTCGTTTATTGTCGATATAAACCATGCACAGGTATGGCAAATATTTTACATTTCCACACATTTAGACACACAAATTATCGTCATAAGCAAGTCAAATTTTCAATTTATATGTACTTTCCACAATTTCTTACCGAAAATAATTTAAATTCTATTAAAATGGGTTATATTCCTAAATATAATCAAGTAGATAATAATAAATTATACTTAGTAATTATCTACACATTTTTTTTTTTTATGGAAACTGGCACGGTTGGCTACATCATCCACTACATCCGTGATGTCAGCCCATAACACCGGGTGAACTTGGTGCCACGTCAGTGCTTCCCTTCGGTCGTGCCGGCTACACATGAACTGGACGGAAAACACAAACTATTTACATAGCCGTTTCGACCGACCTTTCATTCAGTGCTGTGGTATCAACCCGGGCGGGTTAAACCCTACCACCTAGTAATATAAGGGAGTCATATCCCTTAGTCGCCTTTTACGACATATACGGGGAGATACATAATATGAATTTGTATAAAAATGTGAAATAAAGAAAATTATAGAAACAATTATTATATTTTATACATAATAAGAACATTAAGAGGTTAATAAGTTAGTTAGTATTACTGGTTTATCCTTAAGGAACATCGATGTTAAGGAATTCATTAGTTGAGTAATACGGCTTCGAGATATTGCTTTAGTTTTCTGTCAAATATTTTAATATTATCACTTTTTTTAATTTCCTTACTTATGTGATTGTACATTTTGATACTTGTGTATAGGCGACTGTTACGTACGATACACCCCATAATTTAAATCAAATCAAATCAAATCAAATCATTTATTGTGCACAAAAGAACAGTCACGTTAAGATACATAAAGAAAAAACAAGTTTCACATAAATTTACATTTTTGAGATGCTTCGAGAGTATCTTAACCTATTTTAGCGACATTCGAGACAAAACACTAGACTTGCGTCTGTTTTGTTTTGTTCGGTTTGAAGTTTGGCATGAGTTTTATGCGCCTGTTTATTAACTAATCGTTTTATGCGCTGTGTATATGTGTGTGAAGGATATACTTATGTATGTAATTTTTTTTTTAATGTTCATATTGTGTTTAAATGATAAATAACAAAAAGTATAATGTAATTAAGATCTCGTAGATTTATAGTGTCACTATTTCTAAGGGGATATTTGTTTGTGTCCTTAATTTTTATATGAGCATATACTTTACTTTACTTTTACCCTAGATATGGGTAGCATATCCTCACTTTTCTATATCACTGGTTGTGTCAGGCAGGTAAGCACGAAGCGCGAGCATTTTTGTAGCAGATCGTGTTTCACGGCCGCCCGTGAGGCTGTTTTAATTAAATCGCAGCAGCGTGAGGATCGAGATAAAAGGGAAATGGTTTTTGCGGCGTCCGCCTCCCCCTCCCCCCCCCCCTCCCCCTCTCTACTCAGCTTCCCCCTTCCCCACTCCTCCACTCTCTCCCCCCGCCGCCGCCCACGGAGATAGAGCGAGCTCTAGAAGCAATTTTAATTACAATCCGCATAATAGAGCATTCTGGTATGTGTGTGTACCGTGTCAGGCCGGCACTTAAAAAGAAAATCCCCCACTGCATCTCTCCACGTACATGTCGTAAAATGCGACTTTTGTCAGCCTCGATAGCTCAGCGGTGCAGACAGTCGACTTGCGCTATTGATTGTTAAGCAACCCTGGGCGCGGTCAGTGCTTGGATGGGTGAACGCTCGACCGTTGGAGGCTGACCGCGGTTCGGATTCACGTAAAACTGTAGGTCCCTTCCCTTCTTACCTTACAAGGTGGTAGGGTTCAACCCGCCCGGAATGATGCCACCGCTCACCGCACTGAATGAAACGTCGGTCGAAACGGCTATGTAAATAGTTCGTGTTCAGTGTAGCCGACATGAAATGAAGGGAAGCACTGACACGGCACCTAGTTCACCAAGGTGTTATTGGCTGAGATCACGGATGTAGTAGGTGATGTAGCCAACCGTGTCAGTTTCCAATAAAAAAAAATCCTTGCAGCACTCGTTTAAGAGAAACACTCTTTTGTTGTTGACATTAGGCTTTTCAGGATCCATTGTTTCTCAAAAGCGTCCGTCTATCGCACCGCCAGTGTGTGGAATTGTCTACCGGCGTGTGTGTTTATAGGTTCCGTATCCGGTACTGGACTCTAGTCCGTCCGTCCGTCCGTCTGTCCGAGGGCTGTTTCTCTTGAACCGTAATAGTTACACCGTACCGTACCGTACCGTACAGAATATGTGTTATTATGGCCGATATACATAACAACAAATAATAAAAATAAGAAAAAGTAAAAAATTCACAGGGGTTCCCATAAAAGAAACCAAAAAGTGTATGCGCGCGCGCCATTTATCTAATAGATTATGAAGCATTATATTAGAACTAATCATGACATTTAACTAATATGAAGCATTGCATAACATAGCGCCATAGATGGCGTTAGTGACGCTAGCCATGACATGGCGATACGGAACCCTCGGTGCGCGAGCTCGACTCGCACTTGCCCGGTGTCTATACTTTCAACCTGTTAGTCTTAAACGTCGTGTTAAACGTCGTAGGTATTAACAAGCTGGATAGTGCTTTTATAGTCCAGCAAATCTGCTGGTCCCGCAAGTCTGCATGGTGTCTCACTGAACGTGGTTTACGCGAAAATGATGTGGATTTTGGTGTTTCAGTGTACCTCTTTCATTAAAAAAAAAAACGGCCACGTGCGAGAGGGACGCGCACAACGAGGTTTCCGCACCAAAAACACGTTTCATGTATGGGGACTCACCTTCATTTTTTGTATTTTTTTAAATTTATTTTTTGTTATGTCCGCCATAATAACATATTGTCTGTGAAAATTTCAACCGGCTAGCTATTACGGTTCCAAAGATACTGCAGTAGAACAGACGGCGTAGGCTTAGTAATAGGCTTCCGTGCGAGATTACGGAAACCTAAAAATAAATAAATACAAATTTACGGGGCCGTCACAATCAGAACCCTCGTATCGAACAAAAATATATAATTTATTACCCTCTGACAGTGAAAATAGTAAATACGAGTACAATGAATTTGGAATTTAAAACATATTTCGAGTTTACTGGATTTGGACCTTACTGGATTTGTATTTACAAAATCCTTATTTTCTATTAATTATTAGTCTTTTATTTCAGAAATTCTTCGGATCGTCGTAGCAGGAATTCGCGTCCTCTAGGAAAATATCCGGCGGCGTTTATCGCCAGCGCACTCACAGGCTTCAAATTCTGGAATAACTTGCCGCCGGGGCGGCTAGGGGAGGGGCGCGAGGGGTCGGGGGCGGGGGGAGCGCTTCAGTAGTGTGCCTCCTTTACATACCCTTCTTCAGGTGGAAGACTCTACCGGCGGCAACGGTAGCCAGTGGTCTGTCGTTTGAAGACCAGCGGCGTAGTACCGATAAAACAGGCTCAATGACCCAACGATACGGCTGTGCTTTAGAGGTTGAAGGTTGAAGGTCCTTTGTGAGTACAGAGTCACCAATGAGGCGAATGTTCTAACCAATAAGCGCTCAAAATTATGCCTCCTGGGAGCTCGCTATTTTTTTTATGGACTCTGACACGGTTGGCGACATCACCTACAACATCCGTGAAGTCAGCCCATAACACCGGGTGAACTGGGTGGCTTCCCTTCATTTCATGTCGGCTACACTCAACTGGACGGAAAACACGAACTATTTACATAGCCGTTTCGACCGACGTTTCATTCCGTGCGGTGGTAGGTACCAACCAGGTGGTACCAACCTAGTAAGGTAAGAAGGGAAGGGTAGGTCCCTTTTTAGTTTAACGTGGAATCCGAACCACGGTCTGCTTCCAATGGTCGAGCGGTCACCCATCCAAGAACTGACCGCGCTCAGCATTGCTCAACAACAGTCGACTGACCGCACCACTGAGCTACCAAGGCTGACGAATTTCCTTATCCCCTTTTACGACATGCGACGGGGAGAGATGCAGTGGGGCTATTCTTTTTAAGTACCGGCCCCACACGGTACAAACGTATTTGGAACGAACTACTGTTAGCGCGCACGTTCGTGGCCTCTGCAGGCGGAGGCCGATAGATCTTTCAACTATTATCACTGTTTCGTCTTCGTACTTAAACCGCGCAATAAAACCTTATTAGATAAATAATTTAATGTCATAAATAAAAAAGAGGTTTCGTAAACGTCGTTACTTTCAGAGATTGATTCACAACACAACACTATTCTTTATTCTTTATTCTTTATTCATCATTCGTATGGTAGTACACTACGCTTGAATTTGTCCTGTTTAGTTTTTACAATCCGGTTCCAATCCACAAAGAAGAGCCGGCAAGAAACTTCGCTTCTATACATTGCATTCTCTCATTCCTGCGGGAGGCCACGAACGTACGCGCTGACTGTAGGTGGACTGGAAGCGTGTAAAGAGGGCCCAAGGAGGCGAAGCAGCCGTCACGCCCGCTATGAGGCCGTCGTCGTCTCCGAAATGAGGTCAACCAAGTCCCTCTACGCCCCGGGGGAGCCGCCCCGCCGCGGTCCGCCGCCACCGGGGTTCCGGAAGGGCGTCGCGGAAGCTGGACGGACACACTTGCAACTAATTGTAACGTAACGGCGGGTGGCTGTGTGCGGTTTGGGCATCGACTTCTCATGCGAGAGGTCCGAGGTTCGATTCCGACCGACATGCAGCAATGAGTTTTTTCTGATGAAAAAAATTACGTGCATACCTACACCTGCTGCTTCACCGTTCGGAACCGGTGTGGAACTGTAGTTCCCTTCCCTTGCCCCTCATTAGGTGGTAGGTTCAAATTGTAGCCGACTGGGTTGACACCACCATACTGGTTGTAAGATGGCCGCACAGCAGCCTCGGTTGTGTTCTCCTCTAGTACAGTATAGCCAGCAGTCCAAGGGAAGTCTCCGGTATGGCACCTACCTTCTCGGAGGTGATATTGGCTCGTCGGAGCACGTGCTTTGTCACCCGACACAGGCACCCATATCAGATTACATAAAAGAAAACGTGTGTCTATCTACAATTCTGCCAGTGTATAGTGTGTAGGTAACTTCTCCGTGCATTACTTGCTGGATTGACAGCTATCGATATTGTGTGTCAATGATATTACAGTAATGTACTGTGTGGGGTCGGTACTTAATAAGAATAGCCCCACTGCGTCTCTCCCCGTGCATGTCGTAAAAGTCGACTAAGGGATAAGGACGAGATGCCGTGCTTAAGGGCGACAGGCTTGCCCCCTCTCACCTTGGCACGATCCTTCCACCGAGTCGTGCAGCAGGTGAGTATTTGTGCCTTACTCGATGCTTGATCGATTGGATCCTGTTCGAATACTTTGCGCAATGTGGTAGTCAGTGTTGTGCTATGATTTGCCAGAGTTCTTGCAGCACAACACTGATTACTCTACTTACCCCAATTGTCGGGATTCAGCGTGTGTGATATGAATAATTTCTGTTGAATGTAAGCTGTTTAAGAACATCTTATTACAATATTCAATATACGTGTATATTTTACAAGTTTGATGTGTCAAATGATGATGACGAATGATAGATGGCGTTATCATGGGTTTGAATTTATTAAGGCGCCTATGCCAACGGCGTAGCGCGTTATAGTTTTCATAAGGGGTTTTTTCATAAATTGCGACCCTTCGCATTAGAACTTTAAAAAGCGCGTGATCGATAGATATAAGTAGGATAAATATACGGGTTCTAGCTCACTCATCAAACACAGTGACAAGGTTCCATCTCCCATACGACTACTATGAAAGTTGGAACCCCGTCACATTAAAAAACGCGAAAGATGGGACCAAAAAATCCATTGCGGATTCTGGCGCACCCACCCCCGCCCAACGATTCCGCCCACGACCGACCGCCCGCCCTCGTTCGCTTCCATAGCGGTTAGCTAGCCTAACAATCGAGCCGTCTGAGGCGCCCACCCCCGCCCGCGACTGGCCGCCCGCCCTCGTTCGCTTCCGGCCGCCCCCGCCACGCTGCCGTTGCGCCTGCGCAGGCGCCTGCGCCGGCGAGGATAGGGGTGGGTTGGAATCGTCCACGACTGGCCGCCCGCCCGCGCTGCGCAGGCGCCAGCGCACCGCCACTGCCGCTCACTTCCGCCCTCGTCCATCCGCCCTCGCCCCGCTGCCGTCCTCTAACGCGGCCGTTGCGCAGACGCCCCCGCAGGCGCAGGCGCCAGCGGTTCTACCGCCGCGCTGTTAACGCGAGTGCGTTGTAAGGGTTCCGCAGCTATCGCACAATATATTAGCGCTATGTATGGAAATTGTATTAGGAAAAGCCACCTAGTGCGAGATGAATTTGCGTTGTGAGGGTTCCGTAGCTATCACACAATATATTAGCGCTATGTATGGATAGAAAAAGCCGCCAAGTGCGAGATGAATTTGCGTTGTAAGGGTTCCGGTATGGAAATTTTATTAGACACCAAGTGCGAGATGTATTTGCGTTGTAAGGGTTCCGCAGCTATCGCACAATATATTAGCGCTATGTATGGAAATTGTATTAGAAAAAGCCGCCAAGTGCGAGATGAATTTGTGTTGAAAGGGTTCCGCAGCTATAGTGCTATGTATGGAAAGAAAAAGCCACCAAGTGCGAGATGAATTTGCGTTGTAAGGGTTCCACAGCTATAGTGCTATGTATGGGAACTGTATTAGAAAAAGCCGCCAAGTGCGAGATGAATTTGCGTTGTAAGGGTTCCGCAGCTATAGCGCTATGTATGGAAATTGTATTAGAAAAAGCCACCAAGTGCGAGATGAACGAGGGTTCCGCAGCTATAGTGCTATGTATGGAAAGAAAAAGCCGCCAAGTGCGAGATGAATTTGCGTTGAAAGGGTTCCGCAGCTATCGCACAATATATATTAGTGCTATGTATGGAAATTGTATTAGCCGCCAAGTGCGAGATGAATTTGCGTTGAAAGGGTTCCGCAGCTATAGTGCTATGTATGGAAAGAAAAAGCCGCCAAGTGCGAGATGAATTTGCGTTGAAAGGGTTCCGCAGCTATCGCACAATATATTAGTGCTATGTATGGAAATTGTATTAGCCACCAAGTGCGAGATGAACTTGCGTTGTAAGGGTTCCGCAGCTTTCGCACAATTTATTAGCGCTATGTATGGAAATTGTATTAGAAAAAGCCGTCAAGTGCGAGATGAATTTACGTTGAAAGGGTTCTGCAGCTATAGTGCTATGTATGGAAATTGTATTAGAAAAAACCACCAAGTGCGTGATGAATTTGCGTTGTAAGGGTTCCGCAGCTATAGTGCTATGTATGGAAAGAAAAAGCCGCCAAGTGCGAGATGAATTTGCGTTGAAAGGGTTCCGCAGCTATCGCATAATATATTAGTGCTATGTATGGAAATTGTATTAGCCGCCAAGTGCGAGATGAATTTGCGTTGTAAGGGTTCCGCAGCTATCGCATAATATATTAGCGCTATGTATGGAAATTGTATTAGAAAAAGCCGCCAAGTGCGAGATGAATTTGCGTTGTAAGGGTTCCGCAGTTATAGCGCTATGTATGGAAAGAAAAAGCTGCCAAGTGCGAGATGAATTTGCGTTGAAAGGGTTCCGCAGCTATCGTATAATATATTAGCGCTATGTATGGAAATTGTATTAGCCGCAAAGCCGCCAAGTGCGAGATGAATTTGCGTTGAAAGGGTTCCGCAGCTATCGCACAATATATTAGTGCTATGTATGGAAATTGTATTAGCCACCAAGCGCGAGATAAATTTGCGTTGAAAGGGTTCCGCAGCTATCGCACAATATATTAGTGCTATGTATGGAAATTGTATTAGCCACCAAGTGCGAGATGAACTTGCGTTGTAAGGGTTCCGCAGCTTTCGCACAATTTATTAGCGCTATGTATGGAAATTGTATTAGAAAAAGCCGCCAAGTGCGAGATGAATTTACGTTGAAAGGGTTCTGCAGCTATAGTGCTATGTATGGAAATTGTATTAGAAAAAACCACCAAGTGCGTGATGAATTTGCGTTGTAAGGGTTCCGCAGCTATAGTGCTATGTATGGAAAGAAAAAGCCGCCAAGTGCGAGATGAATTTGCGTTGAAAGGGTTCCGCAGCTATCGCATAATATATTAGTGCTATGTATGGAAATTGTATTAGCCGCCAAGTGCGAGATGAATTTGCGTTGTAAGGGTTCCGCAGCTATCGCACAATATATTAGCGCTATGTATGGAAATTGTATTAGCCGCCAAGTGCGAGATGAATTTGCGTTGAAAGGGTTCCGCAGCTATAGTGCTATGTATGGAAATTGTATTAGAAAAAACCGCCAAGTGCGAGATGAATTTGCGTTGTAAGGGTTCCGCAGCTATAGCACAATATATTAGTGCTATGTATGGAAATTGTATTAGCCACCAAGCGCGAGATGAATTTGCGTTGAAAGGGTTCCGCAGCTATCCCACAATATATTAGTGCTATGTATGGAAATTGTATTAGCCACCAAGTGCGAGATGAATTTGCATTGTAAGGGTTCCGCAGCTATAGCGCTATGTATGGAAAGAAAAAGCCATGAATTTGCGTTGTAAGGGCCCCGCAGCTATTGCACAATATATTAGCGCTATGTATGGAAAGTGTATTAGAAAAGGCCGCCAAGTGCGAGATGAATTTGCGTTGTAAGGGTTCCGCAGCTATAGTGCTATGTATGGAAAGTGTATTAGCAACCAAGTGCGAGATTAATTTGCGTTGAAAGGGTTCCGCGGCTATCGCACAATATATTACCCAAGCAGCGCTATGTAAGGAAATCCAGTGCGAGATATATTGATGTGGTGATGCCAAACCACGTGGTCAGAGCGAATCGACCTTGGCTATGCGCGCGCGTGTGACCGGATGGGGGAGCCGATAACGCCACTACTTATTATAAGAGTGGAAAGGGACGTTTGTATGTCTAAGAGGTATGACATCGCACACACTTCCACATTAAAAACATTAAATAAAAAAAATATAAATAAAAAAAAAATATGTAAAATAAAAGAAAATATAAATACATAAAATTTCGACGATGAACTTTCTCGCGAGCGGAGCTGTGATGGGTATAGCACGTGAGCAGGAGCCGCTACACCTCAATTGCTTCGTAGACATGTTCAAGAATGTAATGTAAATCCCAACTTTGACGCGAGCGAAGCCGGAGAGGTTTAACGCGGTCGACCTCGCTCGATAGATAAGTGACGTAGGCACGGTGAGATAACGCAGACAACAGCACCACCGCTGCACCGCTATTATATGTTATATTTATTATAAAAGGTAAGCATCGTCTAAGTTCGTATGTCATAATTTGCGTTGTAAGGGTTCCGCAGCTATCGCACAATATATTAGCGCTATGTATGGAAATTGTATTAGAAAAAGCCATCAATTGCGAGATGAATTTACGTTGTGAGGGTTCCGCAGCTATCGCACAATTTATGAGCGCTATGTATAGAAATTGTAATAGAAAAAGCCACCAAGTACGAGATGAATTTGTGTTGTAAGGGGTTTCTGCGCATTACGTGGTCTAGAGAAACGAGCGCCATGAGAGTGTTCCAGACTGGAGAGCCCGAAGCCGCTTCCGCCCCCCACCCCGGCCACGGTGCCGTTACGTCCCCGCCTGCGCAGGCGCCCCCGCTATCTCGCCGTGGAGGCTCTCCCGCTGTATCTGATAGACGCCTCTAACAGTTGGTTTATCATGAGGCTGTATTCCGCGGGAGCTCCCATCAGGACGTAAGCTATTGTGATATCTGATAGGTGTCTCTAACAGCTGTTGTATCATGAGACCGTATTCCGCAAGAGTTTCCATCAGGCTGTAACCTGGTGCGATATCTGATAGACGTCTCTAACAGCTGTTGAATCATCAGGCTCTATTAACTCTCGATGTATGAGGGACAGCCTTGACAACAGGAGCGCAGCGCTCCCGCTGTATCTGATAGACGCCTCTAACAGTTGGTTTATCATGAGGCTGTATTCCGCGGGAGCTCCCATCAGGACGTAAGCTATTGTGATATCTGATAGGTGTCTCTAACAGCTGTTGTATCATGAGACCGTATTCCGCAAGAGTTTCCATCAGGCTGTAACCTGGTGCGATATCTGATAGACGTCTCTAACAGCTGTTGAATCATCAGGCTCTATTAACTCTCGATGTATGAGGGACAGCCTTGACAACAGGAGCGCAGCGGGGAGAGCCTCCACGGCGAGATAGCGGGGGCGCCTGCGCAGGCGGGGACGTAACGGCACCGTGGCCGGGGTGGGGGGCGGAAGCGGCTTCGGGCTCTCCAGTCTGGAACACTCTCATGGCGCTCGTTTCTCTAGACCACGTAATGCGCAGAAACCCCTTACAACGCAAATTCATCTCGCACTTGGCGGCTTTGCGGCTAATACAATTTCCATACATAGCGCTAATATATTATACGATAGCTGCGGAACCCTTTCAACGCAAATTCATCTCGCACTTGGCAGCTTTTTCTTTCCATACATAGCGCTATAACTGCGGAACCCTTACAACGCAAATTCATCTCGCACTTGGCGGCTTTTTCTAATACAATTTCCATACATAGCGCTAATATATTATGCGATAGCTGCGGAACCCTTACAACGCAAATTCATCTCGCACTTGGCGGCTAATACAATTTCCATACATAGCACTAATATATTATGCGATAGCTGCGGAACCCTTTCAACGCAAATTCATCTCGCACTTGGCGGCTTTTTCTTTCCATACATAGCACTATAGCTGCGGAACCCTTACAACGCAAATTCATCACGCACTTGGTGGTTTTTTCTAATACAATTTCCATACATAGCACTATAGCTGCAGAACCCTTTCAACGTAAATTCATCTCGCACTTGACGGCTTTTTCTAATACAATTTCCATACATAGCGCTAATAAATTGTGCGAAAGCTGCGGAACCCTTACAACGCAAGTTCATCTCGCACTTGGTGGCTAATACAATTTCCATACATAGCACTAATATATTGTGCGATAGCTGCGGAACCCTTTCAACGCAAATTCATCTCGCACTTGGCGGCTTTTTCTTTCCATACATAGCACTATAGCTGCGGAACCCTTTCAACGCAAATTCATCTCGCACTTGGCGGCTAATACAATTTCCATACATAGCACTAATATATATTGTGCGATAGCTGCGGAACCCTTTCAACGCAAATTCATCTCGCACTTGGCGGCTTTTTCTTTCCATACATAGCACTATAGCTGCGGAACCCTCGTTCATCTCGCACTTGGTGGCTTTTTCTAATACAATTTCCATACATAGCGCTATAGCTGCGGAACCCTTACAACGCAAATTCATCTCGCACTTGGCGGCTTTTTCTAATACAGTTCCCATACATAGCACTATAGCTGTGGAACCCTTACAACGCAAATTCATCTCGCACTTGGTGGCTTTTTCTTTCCATACATAGCACTATAGCTGCGGAACCCTTTCAACACAAATTCATCTCGCACTTGGCGGCTTTTTCTAATACAATTTCCATACATAGCGCTAATATATTGTGCGATAGCTGCGGAACCCTTACAACGCAAATACATCTCGCACTTGGTGTCTAATAAAATTTCCATACCGGAACCCTTACAACGCAAATTCATCTCGCACTTGGCGGCTTTTTCTATCCATACATAGCGCTAATATATTGTGTGATAGCTACGGAACCCTCACAACGCAAATTCATCTCGCACTAGGTGGCTTTTCCTAATACAATTTCCATACATAGCGCTAATATATTGTGCGATAGCTGCGGAACCCTTACAACGCACTCGCGTTAACAGCGCGGCGGTAGAACCGCTGGCGCCTGCGCCTGCGGGGGCGTCTGCGCAACGGCCGCGTTAGAGGACGGCAGCGGGGCGAGGGCGGATGGACGAGGGCGGAAGTGAGCGGCAGTGGCGGTGCGCTGGCGCCTGCGCAGCGCGGGCGGGCGGCCAGTCGTGGACGATTCCAACCCACCCCTATCCTCGCCGGCGCAGGCGCCTGCGCAGGCGCAACGGCAGCGTGGCGGGGGCGGCCGGAAGCGAACGAGGGCGGGCGGCCAGTCGCGGGCGGGTGTGGGCGCCTCAGACGGCTCGATTGTTAGGCTAGCTAACCGCTATGGAAGCGAACGAGGGCGGGCGGTCGGTCGTGGGCGGAATCGTTGGGCGGGGGTGGGTGCGCCAGAATCCGCAATGGATTTTTTGGTCCCATCTTTCGCATTTTTTAATGTGACGGGGTTCCAACTTTCATAGTAGTCGTATGGGAGATGGAACCTTGTCACTGTGTTTGATGAGTGAGCTAGAACCCGTATATTTATCCTACTGATATAACAAATGGAGTCATTTTGCTATAAAAAATCCATTCAAATTCTTTTTAGTTTCTGAGATCAAGTCTTCAAAGTTCACGCGGAGGGAAAAATCGACATTTGGTTACTGTATATTTTGTATAGAAAAACATAAAATTTTACAACCAAAAACGTGTAATCGATAGACAAAGAATTGTTCTATATTTTGCAGTAGATTTTAGCCTTTAGATTGGTCTAGTTATCACGGCCTACTTCTTCAAAAATCCACATGTGGCGTTACTAGGCGGCTTAAGACTCATGTAGTCATAATATTACGAAACATCAGCATAATATGTGTATTTTTTAACCCCCGACGAAAAAAACGGAGGGGTGTTATAAGTTTGACGTGTGTGTGTGTGTGTCTATCTGTCTGTGGCATCGTAGCTCCCAAACGGATGGACCGATTTGGATGCGTTTTTTTTATTAGGAAGCTTGTTTAATCGGGATTGTCCTTAGGTATGTTTGTAATCAAGTAATCAAGTAATTAAGTAATACAAAAAATTATTATCTTAAAAAGTTGACCGATTTTCATGCGGTTTTTTAGAAAAAGCTTGAAATAAAAGTTAAATTACAAATTAAAAAAAACCCGAAGCTTAAAAAGTTAAAAATAATTTCCGTTTACTTAATAAAAGGAGTCGGGGGACCGCTAAGTAAATAAAATATAAAAACTCAGAGCTGCGCGGGAATTTGCTTAGCGGTCCACCGACTCCTTTTATTAAGTAAACGGAAATTATTTTTGACTTTTTAAGCGTCGGGGGTTTTTTAAATTTGTAATTTATGTATTTGTTAAAATATATATAAAAATCTGAAACCAAATATTGGTATGAATAAAAATATTTAATTTTCATAATATAAAACTAACATTTTCGCGTCATAATTTTAGCTAATATGAAAGAAACTATAATACTTATAATGTACTAACAAAACATTGTGACTTGCGAAGTTCGTCAGTTCTTCTTCGCATTGAATTTAGAACTGGCGGAATTTTCGACATGTCCAAGCGTAGATTACCTACCTATGGATGAAATTATACAATAAACAATATACCTATTCACGCAAACTACGGTTTTACATCCAAAAACACTCGTTTTTTTCACCGAATCTCCCCTAGATGCATGTCCGCTCCCCCCGCGCCGCGACCCCTCCGCCGCGCGTCGGTCTATTGTGCTAGTTTTTAAATAATATAAAAAAAAAGCTTTGGAGAGCTTCCTATTCGGAGGAGAACCCTTACTGCTGACTGGAGAGTGGACGTAGGAACTTTGGAGAAGTGAACTAGGCTTAGCGAAAATAAAACACCCGCTCAGGCGTCGTCGGTATCCACAGTGTGGATACTCAACCGCACAGTCAGGCCTCACGCACTCTATGTACTTGCGCGCGCTAACTACCTACCGCCCGACGGGCCGCCGCGCCGGCGGTCTATTTCAGTGGAATTCGTCAGCCGCGCGAAGTATATATAGACACTCGCCCACGCAAGTGCGCGCAGCTGCAAAACAATAACCACTTTACACTCGATCGTTAAGGTACATTTTCGCACGCAGCGATTGGCGACGTGAAACAGTAGGCTATTAAAACCGGAAGGTAGGAACATTTTCTATGGAGTGATTTATCTGTTACGAAGTAACTATTAAGTAATCTGTGGCACAGTGTCCAAAACGTCAGTATCTACAATGAGGATATTGGCGCGACGCGACGGCATGCAAGACTCAGCGTCAGCCTCGGTACCTTAGTGGTACGGTCGGTCGACTGTTGTTAAGCACACCTGGGCGCGGTCAGTACTTGGATGGGTGACCACTCTGGAGGTTGACCGTGGTTCGGATTCCACGTAAAACTATAGGTCCCTTTCTTCCCTTCTTACATTACTAGGTGGTAGGGTTTATCCCGCCAGGGTTGGTAGCACCGCACTGAATGAAACGTCGTCGGTCGAAACGGCTATGTAAATAGTTCGTGTTGTCCGTCCAGTTCAGTGTAGCCGACACGAAATGAAGGGAAGCACTGACATGGCACCTAGTTCACCCGGTGTTATGGGCTGACATCACGGACGTTGTAGGTGATGTAGCCAACCATGTCAATTTTGATTAAAAAAAAATGTTTTTAGTCAGGCGTCCGACGCCTGAGCGGTTAAGTGCGAACCTTGTTCACTCATAGTGTTAGCTACTTCCATAGAGTAACTTATGCTATTTCCTTCGGAGAGTGCGGGCAGCGACCACGGGGTCGCACCGTGCGCTCGCGCCGCGACTTCTAGTCCACTAGAACGCTATTTTCTCAATAACCGCATGTTATAAAACCAGATTTGTATTTCTTTGGAAGGCACAATTAATTGGTACAACAACACAAAGCTAATTACAAAATAAAATATAAGCCTATTATAACCTACAAGCTGTGCCCGCGGCTCCGCCCGCTCTCATATTTCACTTCACTGCTAACCTCATAAGCCATTTAGCGTGATAGTAAGTAGCCTATAGTTGATGGCAAGAATCAAGCTATCCGTAGAATTTTGTTTTATTAAAATCGGTTCAGTGATTCTCGAGTTATAAGCGGACAGACAGACATACACTCAGACACTCAGACACTCAGACAGAAAGCAGACGTTGGATTTTATTATAGGTAAGGATTCAAAACCTAATAACCCTCCTCCAGGTGTGACGATGTGGGCAGGGCACTATTCCGAGGAATCTAACGGCGTTGTCTCGCTGGATGGCCACGCTGATACGCTCCCTCAGGAACTGCGAGCGAACGTACGGCGCTTCGCCAACTTATCCTCAGCCCTCGCAGCCACCATGAGGTCCTCAAAGAGCAGAAATCTTGCCATTTCTTTCCACTCGAATCACTTTTCGGTTACTCCTTTGCTAGCGAATTAAAACTCACAAACAAACTCATTATTAGCTGTCAATAAATTACGTTATGAATTTGCATTTGCATTGAAGTTAGCATAGTGCGAATCTACGTTTTCGTGCGTGTTTTTGATCGAAATCATTGTTTGCGAGTTTGTATAGTAGCGCTGCTGAAGCAGCGTACAGGGACATCCCGATGTCTTTCGCGAGCCGCTTTGCCTCCTCAGACCATGCCCCCATCGTCTCCACCGAAAATGCGGCGAAGATCACACATACCGTATGTTATAGAAATAAAAGTTAAATCACAAATTTAAAATACAAAATCCCCGACCCTTACATAGTCAATAATAATTTCCGTTTACTTACTTAAAGGTACTCATACATACATACATACATATCACACACGCTGAATCCCGACAATCGGGGTAAGCAGAGTAATCGGTGTTGTGCTGCAAGAACTCCTATAGGAGTACTTATACTTAAAGGTACTCCTTTAAGTATAAGTACTCCTATAAGTAAATTTCCGCGATGATCTGAGCTTTTATATTTTATAAGGGTCGGGGTTTTTTTTTAATTTGTACTATAACTTTTATTTCAAGATTAAAAAAAAAAAACGGCATGCAAATCGGTCCACTTTTTAAGATAATACATTTTTTGATTACTTATTTAGGTAATTAATTGATTACAAACATAGCTAACAAGCATCCCGATTAAATCAAATTTCTAATAAAAAAAACCCGTGTGGGGTCTGTTTGTACCGTGTGGGGTCGGTACTTAAAAAGAATAGCCCCACTGCATCTCTCCCCGTCGCATGTCGTAAAAGTCGACTAAGGGATAAGAAAATTCGTCAGCCTCGTTAGCTCAGTGGCGCGGTTGGTTAGTCAACTGTTATTAAGCAACGCTGAGCGCGGTCAGTGATTGGATGGGTGACCGCTCGACCGTTGGAGGCTGACCGTGGTTCGGATTCCACGTTAAACTGTAGGTCCCTTCCCTTCTTACCTTACTAGGTGGTAGGGTTTATCCCGGCCGGGTTGGTACCACCGCACTGAACGAAACGTCGGTCGAAACGGCTATGTAAATAGTTCGTGTTTTCCGTCCAGTTTAGTTTAGCCGACATGAAATGAAGGGAAGCACTGACATGGCACCTAGTTCACCCTGTGTTATGGGCTGACATCACGGATGTTGTAGGTGATGTAGCCAACCGTGTCAGGTTCCAAAAAAAAAACCGCATCTAAATCGGTCCATCCGTTTGGGAGCTACGATGCCACAGACAGACACACCCATACAAACACACGATAAACTTATAACACCCCTCTTTTTTTTTGTCGGTGTTAAAAATAGTTCGCGCCGTAAAGTCCCGGTCGTCTCAGCTATACTAAGATCGAAGTTGAGTTCACTCGTCATTCGACCTTATCAAGTGCGCCTCCCAATCTCGCAATAGCTCCAGGGTAGTGACGCGTTTACTCTTTACACCCCGCACAATGCCACCCTCCTGTCATTCCTCTGCCGTACACCGCCGCCCCACCCAGGGGTAGTAAGTATGTAGGTACATTTTACGTAACTTTAGGGAGCAGTACCGGAAGTTTTTGGTAGAAAGCAAGTGTGCAGGCGAGTTTAAAACTCTTTATTTATTCGATACTATAGGTTTTGCCCGCGACTTCGTCCGCGTGGATTTAAAAAAAAGAACAGAATTCGAAATTGAAGTTTTTATGTGACGTTGATAGGCTTTTGTTTTTCTTGTCTTTTATATTCTCTCTCTCCCGTCCATACTATACTATATTTGATACTGCTGAGCCCTAAGGCTATTTAGCGTGATGGTATAAAGCCTATATGTTATTCTGATGTATAAGCTATAGTACTGTAAAGTCTCATGAAAATCCGTTTAGTAATTTTTGCGTGAAAGAGGAACAAAGATCCATACATCCATCAATCCTCACAAACTTTCGCGTGTATAATATTAGTAGGAAGTATGGGTACCGGGTGGGGTCGGTAGTTAAAATATGTTTCATTTTATTTTTAACATTTATCTAATTCAAATAATTTCCAGAGTAAATTACGTCATTTTCAATTTTGCATCTGGTAACCCTAATTTAAACTCAGGTAGTTATAAACTTACGTAAAATATAATCAGGTCCCTACAGCGCAGCCCCTCTCGCCGAATCCAGCGTGCGACACTCGACTAGGCGGCAAACTCAATTAATTATAACGATACAAAACCGGGGCGATATTGAGCGCCAGATTTCTGCTATAAAAACTTGGACCAATCCACACAAACACGAATTTTTTTTAAATGTAAACCAACATGGGTGGCTGTGCCGAGAGACCGATGGTACATTCGGCAGAGCCAAAAACACCTCTCCACGCGAAACCACGCTCAGTTAGGCGCCATGCCGGCAGATTTGCGGACTGTTGCTAGGCTGTCAAGCCCGTTAATACGACGTTTGAAGACACCCAGGTTAAAGGATTCGGTAAACACACTCGCCGGAAGACAGTTCCACAACCTAGCGGTGCGACAAAGAAACGATTTAGAAACCCGATGGGTTCTCAAAAGCCCAATGTCAACAACTAAAGGGTGCTGAGTCTCTCTGCGACGAGTCATGTGGAGATAGGACGGGTGGCAAGGAATAAGGGATGCCAGTTCCACAGAGCAGCGCCCGTGATAGTATGAACTATGGGAACATTGAACACTAACTCAATTAATTACAACGATACAAAACCGCGGAGCTATATTGAGCGCCAGATTTCTGCTATAAAAACTTGGACCAATGCTCCCAACTACCAATGCACGTAATGAACATTGGACACTAAATTAATTATAATTATTTTTCTATGATTATAACGATACAAAACCGGGGCGATATTGAGCGGCAGATTTCTCCTATAAAAACTTGGACCAATCCACCCAACTACCAATGGACGTAATGAACATTTGAAACTAACAAAAGCAATATCACAGGTTGGAGAGGACCTTGTCAGCCTCGGTAGCTCGCTAGATCGACGTGCGATCGTGAATTTAAGCACACCTGGGCGCGGTCAGAACTCGGATGGGTGACCGTCGGAGACGACGATTCCACTTAAAACTGTAGGTCCCTTCCATTGACTTAATAGGCTATTTCTATGGTCCCTTCCATTGACTTAATAGGTTATTTCTATGGTCGACTTAATAGGTTATTTCTATGGTCCCTTCCATTGACTTAATAGCAGTGGCGGCTGGCCCTTAAGTGCACTCGTGCGCCGCACTACCACAAAACAGCGCCTTCACCCGAAAGAAATAAATAAATAAAAATATTAAACATTTCCATGATTATCACCGATCGAAGTAAAAATATCAAACTGAATTCGTTCCTATTTCCTAGACAACAAGGCACGATTTTGCTGTACGTAATGTACTACTTACTACGTATCGCCGCGCCGCCGAGCTCGCCGCCGTGTGCATGACAAAACACCGCGAACGTGACTATGAGAAAATGTCAAACGCCGCTGCCCCGCCGTGTGAAACAAAACACTCTTCATACGATTATGTGTGGAACAAGGTTGCATTCTGCGTGTGACACACGACGGAAAAAGAAGGACAGTATATTGTGGATAGACGCGCGTGCGACACGTCGCGACCGAGCCAGCCGACGATGAGCCGAAGTAAGCCGAGATCGTGAACCCGACCGCGGGCGGGCACGTGCGGGCGGGAGAGCGCGGGAGCGGCGGGGGCGATCCAAACTCTGGGTCGAAGCACGGAGTACTCTTTTCTATTCTGTGGTCGAAGTCACACACACACAAGCGCTAAGTACCTACATGTATGTACGCTGTTGCACGACTTGCATTTTTGGAATATGGGTGTTTCCCATTTATCAGATGTTGTGGATGGTGTTTTATATATAACAGATCGAGTTTGCAATTGAATATTTGAAATATTCGAATATCGATTTGATACATATTCGAATGGTAATTTATAAAATATTCGAATGTTACGACAAACATTAATGCGTTACGACAATATTTCGCTATTTTAGTTAAAGTAAAAAAAAAATGGAATCACCCAAAGAGCTAGGCAGGTGTTGTTTGGCGCGCCGCGCCTTCTCAGTTCGGGGCGAGACCCGTCGTCGCGTGACGCGTCGACCGACAATCGCCGCGCCGGGATGTTTTGCAAATCCGTTTTTTAGCAGTTTGAACGACTTTTCGTCAGTTAACATGTACATTGTGAAGTTTTCTCCATTGCCCGGCGCGGCAAGGACGCGACACCGACACAAACATTAATATAACAGTACCGCACGCTGTCTGGCCGGGCGGGCGCTGGCGCGCGCGCCGGGCACGCCTCGCGCGCGGGTGCGCGCGAGGCGCGGCTCGCTCGTGGCCACTGCGCGCGCAGTGAAGTGTCGCTTTGGTTCTTCGAGCAATAAGAACGCTGGGTGGGTACATAATTTTAGCAAATAATTCAAGACCGCGGTATCCATTAGATTCACGTTTGGGTATAGTACTAAGTAGGTACCTAGCGCACACCCAGTCCCTTACGTCACCAGCCGCTACTGCTTAATAGGTTATTTCTATGGTCGACTTAATAGGTTATTTCTATGGTCGACTTAATAGGTTATTTCTATGGTCCCTTCCATTGACTTAATAGGTTATTTCTATGGTCCCTCCCTTCCCTTCTTACCTTACTAGGTGGTAGGGTTTAACTCGCCCGGGTTGTTACCACCGAGCTGAATGCAATGCTGAAGCTGAAGGTCGGTCGAAGTGGTTATATGAATAGTTCGTGTTTTCAGACCAGTTCAGTGTAGCCGACACTTCCTAAGTTGAGCACTGACATGACACCTAATTCACCAAGGTGTGATGGGCAGACATCATGGATGTAATAGGTGATGATAGCCAACCGTGTCAGTATATACATAAACAAAATTTAAACAAGTGGACATAATCTACATTATACATATTATGGGTTTTTGAATTACCGTGGTTGTTAGACATTATTTTAAATCAAACAGCTTTACTCACGGTTCCACTCCGAGCTATGTGACTAGACGTTTCGGGCCGAACGTATGGCCCATCTTCATGAGCACTCTGCCTTGTGCGACAGTTGGCAGAGCCAGATAGCTCGGAGTGGAACCGTGAGTAAAGCTGATTGATTTAAAATAATATCTTCATTACAGTTCAGAAATACCTAGTCCATAATATAGTGTTTGCCTGCTGCTTCGTATCGATTGACTTTTTGCTCACAGCTCAGGCCGCCGATGACGTAGCGTTATGATTTATAGCCTAAAACCATCTTAAGAAGTGACAAAATGTAACAACAGCAATGTATGTTTAGCAAAGTACAGACAAGATAACTTTCAAGCAGCAGGTAAAAAGTAACGAAGACTCACCTGCTACAAAACTCGGTGGAAGGACAGCGCCAAGGTGAGAGGTGACTCACTGTGACTAGCCTGTCGACCTTTAGCACGACATCTTGACATTATCCCTTAGTGACCTTTTACGACATGCACCGGGAGATATGGAGTGGGGCTATTCTTTTTAAGTAGTGTGTGACTCGTGGACCCTCTGAATTTGTACCACCATGACTCATGGTCCCACTAGAATCCGTGGACTCGTGGTCCCACTTCTTGGTTATAGCTTAAGTATGACTCTTCTCTTAGTCCCACTGGCCATGTTCCACAGCAACGCTTTACAGAAAATCGAAAGAATTGAGCCTGAAATAAAAAATTAATAAGATAATTCTTTTGTTCAAATGCTAAGGTTTCTCCTTCTTGGTCGTACCTACACTGTGTAACATTTTTTGGTGTGCAATAAAGTCTATTTCATTTCATTACATTGTAGACACGCAGTAGCACATCACCCACCTCGCGGTCGTGTTCTATGGACTGTGAGAGCTATCGAGGGGCTCCCCTCAATTTCCTACTCTCCCTCCCCCTTCCGCCCCTTCCTCCCTGAAGCTGATAGGCGAGGGGGAGAGGAGGGGTCGAAGGGAACGTGACCACCTAGCGCCATTTATCTTGCAGCAGGTACTAAATTGAACACATCCCTATGGAACTTTACCACAGTCTCACTTACTAAAAGTCGTGCAGTATTCAGAGGGCAAAATGGTGAGCGGTTGCATTTGAAAAGGTTCTACACTAGTGTTTTCCGTTTGTACATAAGATGGTCGTACATACATCATCCAGCGTCCTGGAGGGACAGATAGCCCTCGCGTGGATTATCGGGCGGTAGAGAGCTATGTCCCGTAATGTCCGGATGAAAGGTTCGACAGATCGGAGACAATACTTCCTAGCTATAGGTGCTTAAGTGTATCGGAGATAATACTTCCTAACTCTATGTGCTTGAGTGTACCGGAGACAATGCTTCCTAGCTATAGGTGCTCAAGTGTATCGGAGACAATACTTCTTAGTTATAAGTAGGTGCTCAAAGTGTATCGGAGACAATACTTCCTAGCTATAGGTGCTGAGACAATACTTCTTAGTAGGTGCTTAAGTGTATCGGAGACAATACTTCCCAGCTATAGGTGCTTTAGTGTATCGGAGACAATACTTCCTAGCAATAGATGCGTAAGTGTATCGGAGACAATACTTCCTAGTTATAGGTAGGAAGGTAGGAAAAAAAAATTGGTGCTCAAAGTGTATCGGAGACAATACTTCCTAGCTATAGTTGCTTAACACCCTCAGCGCCAAGCCTTTGGAAGGTGACCTTTCAATTAAAAAAAAAATGATCCGATTGACTTTTAAAATGCCAATTTATTTATTTTTATTTATTTTATTTATTTATCTCTTTATTTCAGCCAAATAGGGCCATATTGAAAATACATATTAAATGTCTTAATCTTAACCTAAGAACTAAAATTACTTTTTCTCCACTTGTGTCTGTACGGGTCCCAATAGAGACCCGTATGCGTCATATTAGTCTGCTGGTGACGCGGTGGATCAGGTGCGCGTAGAGTGGGCGCAGATTGCGTCCGCGGCACGGGCGTCGTCGGCAGCGGCGCGGGCGTCGGCAGCGGCGCGGGCGTCGTCGGCGGCGGCGCGGGCGTCGTCGGCGGCGGCGCGGGTTGCGTATCCTGAATCCTGAATCCTGAATAACACCTATATATGATTTTTTTACTTATCCCCCATGCCCCCTGCCCCCTTTTTTAATGTGTATCTTTTTTGATAAACGCGGCCTGGGAAAATGGTTTTGGGTTATACCTTTTTCCTGGGCCACGTGTATCGAAAATGATACACAACTATTTTTTTTTCTTTCTTTTCATATCGGAGAAACGAGATGAAAATCAGAAAAATGGAGAAGAAAATGAGAAGACAATTTAGGAAAACTATGCTTAGTTGTGGTTTTTATAGTTTTCCTAAATTTTTTATGCATTTGTTTCATATAAGCTAACATATTTAAAAAGCAAAAATAAAAATGGACTACGGTAGTGATGACTCTGTGCATGAACCCGACTTCAAGTTCCCGACTTCAAGAAAGTGTTCCATATGCGACGTATTTTTTTTTGTCGAAAAGGCTTCAATGATACAGATATAGAAAGATGTTTTCCTAATTAGATAAGAGCTTATGTCGTCTGAAAATGTCCAAAAATATTACAGATTTTTCAATAAACCAAGAAGTAAATTGATGCATTTATCCGTAATTTTATTTTTCAATAATTCAAGAAGCATTTATCCAATCCCAAACCCAAATGCACGATGGAAATCGCCTGGGCCGGAGGAATTTTCTTGTTATACAGAAAGTATAGAAAGCGTGTGCATTAGCGATACACAGCGCAAAGAAAGAAAAATAAAACACGAGTGCGGTGTATCAAAAAAGATACACAAGTGGTCTGACAGTGTGTATCGAAAATGATACACATGGCGCTGAGGGTGTTAAGTGTATCGGAGACAATACTTCCTATAGGTGATCAAGTGTATCGGAGACAATACTTCCTATAGGTGATCAAGTGTATCGGAGACAATACTTCCTATAGGTGATCAAGTGTATCGGAAACAATACTTCCTATAGGTGATCAAGTGTATCGGAGACAATACTTCCTATAGGTGATCAAGTGTATCGGAGACAATACTTCCTATAGGTGATCAAGTGTATCGGAGACAATACTGCCTAACTATAGGTTGCTTTAAGTGTTAGCCCTTGCCGATTTACACCGTTTGTCCACTACGTCCGTCGCATTACGAATGAACACTCGTTCGTCATAAAGCAGGGTTCGGAATAGGAATCGGAGTATACAATACCTAATGTTGGCGAGAAGACATAACATGGAGTGATTAAAACCACCTCTTTCGGGAATTCTGAAAAACTCCCGGGAATTTTGGGATTAGACAAATATATCCTGGTAGTGATATAGTCAGTAACTTTTGACACTTGTAACGTGCTGTATATCTTATGTAAAAACCCAAAAATGATTTAAAAAAAAACTATTGGTATGGAAGTGATTTGTATATTATTGTATCTAACTATCCTTGTATATACAGTTTTAAGGGTCAATTGGCTGTCAAGTGTTCGCCATGTAAACCCAGCGAAAAACCATAAATGCATTTCAAACGTAATATTAGCCTTTATTTCTACTGCTTCAACGTTCAGTTTAGCATAATCGAAAAATATCACACTTCAATTCAAATTGAATACATTACCAGCCTACAAAATAAGACAGCTCATCTTTTCATGGCTTTTTGCTCGATTTACATGGCGAAGACTATATAAAAGGTATTTTATAAAAAAAAAACAACGAGATATCTGAAAGAACAATCGAGAACAAAATTACCATTAATTTGGTAAAGAAATCAAGAACCATTTAACACTCTGTTCTCAAACTGTAATCAAGAATGCATTACCATCAGTGTTCTCTCTCACGCTGTATTCAAGAAGAAACTACAAGTCTTAGCTTTTCTTATTCTAAAATCGAAAATGAAGTACGACCAGTGTTCTAACGCTGCATTCAAGTAAGAAATTAATACTAGGTTACGCTTTTCTTACTATAAAATCAAGAATGCAAGTTGCTCATATGCTGCGAATCAAGAACGGCAACAAATTAAGTGTAAGAGAAATTATTGTCTCGCTGTAATCAAGAAAAAAGTACAAGATGAAGCCATTTCTTACGCTGTAATCAAGCATGAACTTCCAACGCCATGATGGACAACAAATTGCGGCGACTTAAGTGAAGCTTTTTTAATCCAGTTACCAACTGAAGTCACATGCTGTAATCAAGAAGGAATTACCAGCGAAAGCCATTTCTTACGCTCTAATTAAGAATATACTACCAACCGTGGACGAGAAATGCTACTAACTGCTACAACGATGTAAGCAAGTTACAAACGGACGTCTCATGCTGTAATCAAGAAGGAATTATCAGCGGAAGCCATTTCTTACGCTCTAATCAAGAATATACTACCGACCGTGGACGAGAAATGCTACTAACTGCTACAACGATGTAAGCAATTTACAAACGGACGTCTCATACTGTATCAAGAAGGAATTATTAGCGGAAGCCATTTCTTACGCTCTAATCAAGAATGTACTACCGACCGTGGACGAGAAATGCTACTAACTGCTACAACGATGTAAGCAAGTTACGAACGGAAGTCTCGTGCTGTAATCAAGGAGGAATTATCAGCGGAAGCCATTTCTTACGCTCTAATCAAGAATATACTACCGACCGTGGACGAGAAATGCTACTAACTGCTACAACGATGTAAATGAGTTACAAACGGACGTCTCATACTGTATCAAGAAGGAATTATCAGCGGAAGCCATTTCTTACGCTCTAATTAAGAATATACTACCAACAGTGGACGAGAAATGCTACTAACTGCTACAACGATGTAAGCAAGTTACAAACGGACGTCTCATACTGTATCAATAAGGAATTATCAGCGGAAGCCATTTCTTACGCTCTAATTAAGAATATACTACCAGCAGTGGACGAGAAATGCTACTAACTGCTACAACGATGTAAGCAAGTTACAAACGGACGTCTCATACTGTATCAAGAAGGAATTATTAGCGGAAGCCATTTCTTACGCTCTAATCAAGAATGTACTACCGACCGTGGACGAGAAATGCTACTAACTGCTACAACGATGTAAGCAAGTTACGAACGGAAGTCTCGTGCTGTAATCAAGAAGGAATTATCAGCGGAAGCCATTTCTTACGCTCTAATCAAGAATATACTACCGACCGTGGACAAAAAATGCTACTAACTGCTACAACGATGTAAACAAGTTACAAACGGACGTCTCATACTGTATCAAGAAGGAAGTATCAGCGGAAGCCATTTCTTACGCTCTAATCAAGAATATACTACCGACCGTGGACGAGAAATGCTGCTAACTGCTACAACGATGTAAGCAAGTTACAAACGGAAGTCTCATGCTGTAATCAAGAAGGAATTATCAGCGGAAGCCATTTCTTACGCTCTAATCAAGAATATACTACCAAGAGTAGACGAGAAATGCTACTAACTGCTACAACGATGTAAGCAAGTTACAAACGGAAGTCTCATGCTGTAATCAAGAAGGAATTATCAGCGGAAGCCATTTCTTACGCTCTAATCAAGAATATACTACCAAGAGTAGACGAGAAATGCTACTAACTGCTACAACGATGTAAGCAAGTTACAAACGGAAGTCTCATGCTGTAATCAAAAAGGAATTATCAGCGGAAGCCATTTCTTACGCTCTAATCAAGAATATACTACCAAGAGTAGACGAGAAATGCTACTAACTGCTACAACGATGTAAGCAAGTTACAAACGGAAGTCTCATGCTGTAATCAAGAAGGAATTATCAGCGGAAGCCATTTCTTACGCTCTAATCAAGAATATACTACCAAGAGTAGACGAGAAATGCTACTAACTGCTACAACGATGTAAGCAAGTTACAAACGGAAGTCTCATGCTGTAATCAAGAAGGAATTATCAGCGGAAGCCATTCTCACGCTGCAATCAATGAAACATTAGCAGTATGTGAGCCGTTATTCTCACGCTGTAATCAAAATCAAAGTGCCAGCATAAACTGCTGTCACGCTGGAATCAAGGACGAATTATTGCCGCGCCACGGCCTCCGGACCGCGGTCACAAACCACGCAAGTTTACGCCCGGATTCGTCGTTCAGAGCGCGAGATGAAACTTCCCATGTCGGCGGGAGGGGCTGGTGGCGGAGGTCGCTCGGGGCGTAGGACGCGGTGGGAGGAGGAACGGTGTAGTGCGCACTTTATGCGAAGTAGGTCTTCGGCGAAAAGCCGTACTGTGATTAATTCAGTATTATCAAAAAAATTAAATATGTTTATAGCTCTTAAAATGTTTGCAAAAGGTACAGCTTAAGGCGCAAATAAGACTCAAAAGGTCAACTTTAAACGAAAATTGTTGAGCTATTGGTATATACAAAATCTGCAAAAAAATATATGTTATGTACTGGCCTTTAATTAACAAACATAGCAAAAAAAAATATTTCACTACTTTGGAAAGGTGTTAAATAAATCTCTAAAAAATTACGAAAAGTACGAAAATTGTACTTTCAGTTAGTTTCTCTTGAGAAACATAAATTGTTTCAATACAAGACCCTCATATAAATATAGATAATATTTTTCCCTACAATCGTATCTAAAAAAAAATATTTTTCCATCTTTCCAACACGTGAAATTTAATATATACAGGGTGTTATGTGTTGATGACTATAGGTCAAGCAAGAAGCAAACCAGGTACTCCTGAGCCTATTTGGAGGAAAAAAGTTAGATGACATTTTGCTCTACGGTGAACTTTTTTTTTCCATACAAAACTAAATCAATTTACTTAGTTTTGTATGGAAAAACAAAAAAAAAGTTTACTGTAGAGCAAAATGTCATCTAACTTTTTTCCTCCAAATAGGCTCAGGAGTATCTGGTTTTCTTCTTGACCTATAGTCATCAAACACCCTGTATAGTGTGATTTTCGCGCAAACGTTCATCGTCGGCGCGACGTATCAGCCACCGGACGAGTAGAATGAATCTCGCACCTATTTACATCTTCATACGGTTCGTGTTTCAATCATCAGTACTCGGGTAGAACGGTTTGTGTCTTGTTTCCGCCATAACACCGTTCTCCGTCAGCCAAGCTTTGGATTATTATGAAAGAGTGTGGAGTTGGCTACATCACCTACAATACAACATCCGTCATGTCAGCGCATAACACCGGTTGAACTAGGTGCCATGTCAGTGCTTCACTTCATTTCATGTCGGCTTCACGAACTATTTACATAACCGCTTCGACCGACGACGTTTCATTCAGTGCGGTGGTAGCAACCCGGGCGGGATAAACCCTACCACCTAGTAAGGTAAGATGGGAAGGCACCTACAGTTTTACGTGGAATCCGAACCACGGTCAGCCTCTAACGGTCGAGGGGTCACCCATCAAAGTACTGACCGCGCCCAGGTGTGCTTAACAACAGTCGACCGACCGCACCACTGAGCTACCGAGGCTCACAATATTTCTACAAGTATAGACGTAAAACTGTAGGTCCCTTCCCTTCCTACCTTACTCGGTGGTAGGGTTTAACCCGCCCGGGCTGGTGCCACCGCACTGAATGAAACGTCGGTCGAAACGGCTATGTAAATAGTTTGTGTTTTCCGTCCAGTTCAGTGTAGCCGGCACGATCGAAGGGAAGCACTGACATGGCACCTAGTTCACCCGGTGTTACGGGCTGACATTACGGATGTTGTAGTTGATGTAGCCAACCGTGTCAGTTTCCATAAAAAAAAAAAGACGACACAGAACGATTTGAACCTAATTCCCCGAATGCCTCGAAACAGGGGTTGGAAGCAAGGGGAGCGGGACGGAGGCGCGGGGCGCGGGAGGGGGAATCTGCGGGGAGTTCAGGGTTACGGGCGGGGGCGGGGCGGGGCGAGGGGGGGGGGCGGTGTCGGGAGCAGATCAATATCTACGACTGGTTGCCATGGCGACCGCAGCCGGGGCTGCTGCGCTCAGCGCCCCCAGACCGAGTGCCTCCACGCCACAGCCCCCTTCCCCGCGCCCTCCCGCCCCTTACGCTCTCGCCTCTACAGCCTACAGAGCAGAGCAAATGTTTAAATAGCATAGAAGTGGCAAGTAAGCGTCAAACTTTTGTTTTTAGGTTTCCGTATCCCGTGCGGAAGCCTATTAATAAGCCTCCGCTGTCTGTCTGTTCGTCCGTCCGTCCGTCCGTCCGTCTGTCTGTCCGAGGGCTGTATCTCTTGAACTGTAATAGGTAGCCCGTTGAAATTTTCACAGAATATGTGTTACTATGGCGGATATAACAACAAATAATAAAAAAAAGAAAATGTTAAAAATTAAGGGGGCTCCCATACAAAAAACGTGCGAAAAATCGATTAGTCACGCTACTGAATAATAGATGGCGCCACAGGCTTTTATACATTGCATTGCTGGAAGACAAAAGATAGGCGGAAATTATTGATAGCGGATAGATACGGAAACCTCCGTGCGCGAGTAAAACTCGCACTTGACAGATTTTTTCATTTAGGTAAACCAAAGGAAAGCTCTGGCGTGACGCATGTTAGGTACGGTGTGGGGCAAGTACTTGAAAATAATCGCCCCACTGCATCTCTCCACGTGCATGTCGTGCCGTGTGAGTGCTTCCCTTTGGCCGCGGCGGCTACACTGAACTGTACGGAAAACGCGGATTATTTTTCAAATGGTTATTACAAATTTAAAAAACCCCCGACCCTTAAAAAGTCAAAAATAATTTTCGTTTACTCACTTAAAGGAGTCGGTAGACCGCTAAGTAAATTCCCGCGCAGCTCGGAGTTATTATATTTTATTTACTTAGCGGTCCCCCGACTCCTTTAAGTGAGTAAACGAAAATTATTTTTGACTTTTTAAGGGTCGGGGGTTTTTTAAATTTGTAATTTAACTTTTATTTAAAGCTTTTTTAAAAAAACCGCATGAAAATCGGTCCACTTTTTAACATAATTAATTTTTTTATTACTTAATTACTTGATTACTTGATTACAAACATAGCTAAGAACCATCCCGATTAAACAAGCTTCCTAATAAAAAAAACCGCATCCAAATCGGTCCGTCCGTTTGGGAGCTACGATGCCACAGACAGACACACACACACACACACACACACACACACACACACGTCAAACTTATAACACCCCTCCGTTTTTTTCGTCGGGGGTTAAAAAGAATGTACCGTGTGGGGCCGGTACTTTAAAAGAATAGTCCCACTGCATCTCTCCCCGTGTATGTCGTAAAAGGCGACTAAGGGATATGACTCCCCTCTTATATTACTAGGTGGTAGGGTTTAACCCGCCCGGGTTGGTACCACCGCACTGAATGAAAGGTCGGTCGAAACGGCTATGTAAATAGTTTGTGTTTTCCGTCCAGTTCAGTGTAGCCGGCACGACCGAAGGGAAGCACTGACGTGGCACCAATTTCATCCAGTGTTATGGGCTGACATCACGGATGTTGTAGGTGATGTAGCCAACCGTGTCAGTTTCCATAAAAAAAAAAAAAAAAAACCAACCATACCATAGGTTCGAAAAACAATTATTTGGTTTGTTATAGGTAGGTGATAGCGAGCATTTATTTTGAACCAAATTTATTAAAATATAATAATTACTTAGTCATAAAAGGCGACTAAGGGACTAGATGCGGCGCTAAAGAGCAACAGGTTAGCCACCTCTCGCTTGGTACTGTGCTTCCACCGAGTCATGCAGCAGGTGGGACTTCGTGCCTTACTTGCTGCTTGATAGACAAGAAAGAAAAAGAAGTTTCGACAGGACAGCATGGTGCAGGCTCATCGTGCAACATACTGACAGTTTGATTGCAACAAGTGTTGCCAAACACAAAGCTTACAACACTACATTTTAGGGTCCCGTCGCGAAAATTGCGAATTTTTTTTATATGTAATCCGGTATGGGTGGCTGAGTCGGAGGGGCCAAAATGCTCCGACCAGCCAATATCACCTCCGAGAAGGTAGGTGCCATACCATGCCACACAGAAGTAGTTCCGTTTTATGCGGTCTAGAACATTCCATCTTAAAACGTACATTTTTCTCTGTTCCGCGCTTCTCTTTCCCCGCTCACGCGACCACCTCGTGTCATCATACGCCTGGCTGGTGATATACATACAGCATCAAACTGTGACATGAAACGGTATCAGTGCGGTGTCCTACACATTCTCGCATTTTTCCTGAATAAAGTGGAAGCAGAATGACGTGATATGAATGCGCTGTAGGTTGTAGTGTAGCCATAGAGTTACAATATACAATATAGAGTTTATAGAGGTAACGAAACCCTCAAAATGGTCTAAAAATAAGTGTGTCCATCTTTGCGGGGTGTGGGAGGTATACGTCGCAGTGAGCAGCGACCAGACATAAAAATCTGATGTGCGAGTTTTACTCGCGCACGGAGGTTTCCGTATCTATCCGCTATTATCCGCCTATCTTTTGTCTTTCAACAATGCAATGTATAAAAGCCTATGGCGCCATCTATTATTCAATAGTGTGACTAATCGATTTTTCGGACGTTTGTTGTATAGGAGCCCCCCTTAATTTTTAACATTTTCTTATTTTTCTTAATTGTTGTTATATCCGCCATAGAAAGACACATATTCTGTGAAAATTTCAACGGGCTACCTATTACGGTTCAAGAGATACAGCCCTCGGACAGACAGACGTCGGACGGACGGACGGACGGACAGACGGCGGAGGCTTAGCAATAGGCTTCCGTACGGGATACGGAAACCTAAAACGTTAAACCCCTTGTCAGTCGGTCAGTCAGCGTGTAAGCGTCCACTGCTGGACATACGTCTCTCCAATTTTCCTCCAGTCAAAAATAATTTACGTTTAGTTAGGTACCTAAAGGAGTCGGGCTACTGCTAAGTAAATAAATACCCGTGCAACTCTGAGTTTAATATTTTTTTTACATAACGGTCCCCCGATTACTGTAACTGAATGGAAATTGTGTTGTGCTTTTTAAGGGGTCGGCCGTTTTTTAAATTTTTAATTTAACTTGTATGTCAAGCTTTTTTTTTTAAAACCGCATCCAAGTAGACCCATCCGTGGGTAATGTTTTGATTACCTACTTCATAATTACCTACTTGATTACTTGATTACTAACACAGCTAACTAAGAACCATCCCGGCTAAAACAGCTTTCTAATTAAAAAAACGCATCCAAATCGGCCCATCCGTTTAGGAGCTACGATGCCACAAACAGACACAGACACAGAGACAGACGAAGGCGTCAAACTTGTACCATTCCTCTTTTTCGTCGGGGGTCAAAAATATATATATATAATGGAAACTGACACGATTGGCTACATCACCTACTACATCCGTGATATCAGCCCATAACACCTTGGTGAACTAGGTGCCGTGTCAGTGCTTCCCTTCGGTCGTGCCGGCTACACTGAACTGGACAGAAAACACGAACTATTTTCATGTTTACCACATCCCAAAGGTTAGTTCGTAAAGAATGCCGCAAGGCATTGAACTCGCCTTTTGTAACCCTCAAGGGCGTAGCCAGGATTTTGTTAAGAGAGGGGCAGACAAGAGAAAACTAATAGGTAAATATGATGAATTTGAATGATCGGTTTATGAGTTATTGAGGAACATGCATACAGAAAATATTTCTTAAAATCGTCAATTTAGTTTTAGTATCATACATAGAGTCTACAGACGCAGTATCTCATAAAACAAAGTAACTTACTCCATGACCATCCCTTACAGATTTAATTGATTGATTGATTGATTCAGACCCATAAAACACGCAAATAGTGCGTGTCAAGCTTTAGAGAGAGAGAGACCATCCGGTTGTAGAGCGTCGTCGCTGTCGCGCGAACTCCCACGTCTCTGTTCTTAGAAATTTTGTTTTTTGTATTTAGGTACAAACATATTTCCACTCCATACACATCCATCACATGCTATATCCCGACAATCAGGGGCAAGCAGAGTAGTCGGTGTTGTGCCGCAAGTAATCTTGTCAATTACAGCACAAAACCGATCACCACATTTGGCAAAGTATTAGGACAAGATAACTATCAAGCAGTAAGGCACGAAGACCCACCTGTTGCATGACTCGGTGGAATAACCGTGCCAAGGTGAGAGGTGGCTATCTTGTCGCCTTTAGGCACGGCATCTTGTCCTTAGTCGCCTTTATACGACATGCACGGAGAGAGATGCAGTATTAAGATGATTCCTATTGATGATTTTCATCAGGGTAATGCCTACTGGGAAACTTAACAATCGAATTTGCACCTTACGGCGCGCATCGTAAGACACAATTTCCTTTAGCAAGAAGGAAATCTTGTAGGACACTCCACCGCCCTCTACCGATGTAGCTTCAGGTGTCAACAGCTCGGCGGCACGGCGCCGCCGGTGCGGAGGCGGTGATCATTGCAATAGCTTCACAAGATATACCCTCCCGTTAGGGTTGGCAACTTTTTTTGTTTAAGAAATACCTAACGTAAGTATTTCTGATTTCAGGGATGGTAAATAAAAAGTAGTGTCATATAAAACCGGCCAAGTGAGGGTTCCGTACCACCGCGTAAGCGAGCTAGTTTAAAAGAATAAGAAAATTAAAAAGCGTTTGCACAAGTGGGAATCGAACCCGCGACCGTCGGAACAAAACTCCATACATGTACCGCTAGACTAACAGAGCTTATGGGATGGGCGATAAGACGAATATGAGATTCAAGCTAGAAACTCATTGGGCCCACGTACGCCACACACGTGAATCTGGGCGCGTCGGTCTCCATACATTTTATATGGAAGAGTGCAGCACGCAGTTTCATTGCGCCCACGCCACCCTACGCTACGCGACACACTGCGTGCTGCACTCTTCCATATAAAATGTATGGAGACCGACGCGCCCACGTACGCGTGCGTAGCGTACGTGGGCCCAATGAGTTTCTAGCTTAAGTTTCGTCCCGGTAAATATGCAAACAAAAACAACGTATCTTTGCTGTGGCGCCATTTAGTAGCGTAAATATGGCGCTGAACAGCGGACGCTGCTCTGTGGGACTAGCATTTTATTATTTTTTTATAGACAGCCGGCGCGGGTGTCTGTGCCCAATACTTCAACGGAAGATCAGACACAGCCAATAACACCATTCCTCGCGAAACCACGCTCAGAGAGGCGCCATGCCTGCATGTGATAGTCGAACCATTGCTACATGCTACAGTTTTTATTTAGGCATTTTCGCAAACGCAATTATTTCGGTAAACACTTAACACAAATACGGAACCCTCGGTGCGCGAGTCCGACTCACACTTGGCCGTTTTTAGGGTTCCGTATCCATCGTACGGGACCCTATTACTAAGCCTACGCCGTCTCTGTCCGACGGCTGTATCTCTTGAACCGTAATAGGTAGCCCGTTTAAATTTTCACAGAATATGTGTTATTATGGCCGTTATAACAACAAAATTAAATAATAAAAATAAGAAAAAGTAAAAAATTCACGGTGGTCCCCATGCAAGAAACTAAAAAGTGTATAATAATGTCTAGTACCACCACCTATCGCTCGTAGCTTGCCTCGCGTCGTCTCGGAGAGCTCCGTAGCCACGGCCTGCACCCGCCGGCGCGCTTGGAGGCTTGTCTCCCGCCGCCGGCGGTATTACCGTTTTTTATTTTTGTATTAATTTTGTGTATTTTTATTACTTTTGTATAAATATGTAAAATTTATATGAATTTTTAAAATGTGAAATAAAGAACATGAATACCTATAATAAATGTAATATATCGATGGCTTAATCTGCAAATCGGACAACTCCATTTTTGGGAGGTATGGACATTTTGTTGTCGTTTTATTAGTCTAAATATTATCTATATTCTTGTAAAGCTATCAACTCCGAAAATCATAAGTTTTAGAAAATACAGACTGCACAAATATATTGCAACTCCATCCCATATTGGTTGCAACACCGAAATTGTGACAACTCCGCTGTTGGTGACAGAGCTGTGCGTTTGTATAGCATAGAAAAATATTCTTAAAAATTCTAATATTACTGTGTAAGACATTGTTGTGTGTGCATTGAGTGCTCGGTAAGTAGATCTATCACTATAAAGTATTATTTTTGACCGTGCTTACGATTGTAAGCAATATAACCTTCACATAATTTGGTATTGGAGTTGGACGATTTTCCGAAAGTGTAAAATGGTGAATTTGAATTTCATCTGGGAGTTGTCTCATTTTTCATCAATCAGTTTTTTCGCTCTCCTGTAAAATTACCCAAAAGTGAGATGTCCGATTTGCAGATTAAGCCATCGATATGTAAAATTAATGTAAAATTTTAAGAATGTGAAATAAAGGATATAATATAATAATAATAATATAACTTTATTTCAGAATATATTATTTCCTTAATATAGTATGCGGCGCGTATACACCCGAAAACAGTATGAAGCATTTTAACTAATCCGTAGATGGCGCGAGTGGCGCTGACGATGACATGACGATACGGAACCTCGGTGCTCCAGTTCGACTCGCGCTTGGCCGTTTTTTTCTCCTAGCTAGACCTTCACAGTACTGTATCGTGGTAGTCCCGTCCCGCGGGGTCACGGGAGCCGCGAGGGCGCGGCGCAGGTAGCGCCCTCTGTCGGCGCGCGTTGACTCGTCAATATTTACGCAAGCACTTTATCTCGCGCCGCCAGCCGCCCCCGCTTCGAGCGCTGTGCCGGCCCTGAGTAGCGGTAAAGCGAAAACAAAACCATCTGTGCATAGTAAAAGGATAGAGTAGGATAACTGGAGCCTTTTTTCTTAATAATTACCTACGCTGCGCCGAGCCACCAGCGCATCCAGGGGGGTCTACCGCCGTTAACTCCATGGGTGATTATGACTTATTCATCCATGGTCTTATACATCCATGGTTAACTGACTCGCTGACTACTCGCATATTTCAACCAATAGCCAGGCTGGATGCCTCACCGAACGCCTTCTGATTGGTTGAGTGAGATCGTTTCTCATACTCACATCGGCGAGTGAGTAACGAGTGAGTGAGAGAGAGAAAGAGGTAGTCAATCGTGTCAGTTTCCATAAAAAATAAACAAAACAAAACAAAAAACCCGAGTGCGGGGCGGCCATCACTGACTGCAAGTGAGGGAAGTGAGAATGTAAGTAGTGGTTGTGTACAGACAGCGTGCGCTGGCGTATGCGCTTGTGTGAGTGCGAAATCGGCGCGCTTGTATGAAGACGGCTAACTAGTCTGTTTAAACTATGCCTGAGCTGCGTTAAAGCGAAAACAAAACCACCTGTGCGGTACTTAACATGTTGATGAGGAGGGCAAACGAATGAAAATTGAGAGAAAAGAAAAATATTGCATTAAAATTTATCGAGTTTTGTTTGGAATATGAAAAAATGTGGTCAAGTGCGAGTTTTACTCGCGCACGGAGGGTTCTGTCTACCTTCTTCTGGCTTCTGGCTACGCCATACCTGTCAAAAACCCCTATCCGTCCTATCTTTTGTCTTTCTACAATGCAAAATTTAAAAACCTGTGGCGCCATCTATTATTCAGTAGCGTGACTAATCGATTCTTGGGACGTTTCTTGTATGGGGAACCCTTAATTTTTTTACTTGTTTTATTATCTGTTGGCACATCCACCATAAACACATTTCTGTGAAAATTTCAACTGGGTACCTATCACGGTTCAAAAGATACAGCACTCGAACGGACAGACAAACAGACGACGTAGACTTAGGGCTGCCATCTCTAAAATCATTAAACTAGGACGAAAAGAAGTAAAACCCAGGATTTTCATATAAAAACCCGGACATTGTTTTTTTCTTATTAAGACAATTATTTTATTTTAAACTTTTTGACAAAATTAAATTTTCATATTATTAAAATATTTAGCGGCATTACTCACGGTCGTCTCCAAGCTATCGCTCGACTTTTAGCGTCTATCATAGAGTTATGCAGCGGGCGGGATTTTTGAATTTTGTGTAACCCGGACTACTTTAAAAAATCCCCCCGGACGCCTTCAAAAAGCGGACAAATCCGGGGAAACCCGGACGGATGGCAGCCCTACGTAGACTTAGTAATAGGCTTCCGTATGGATGTTGTCGTTTGCTGCCCAGCCTCTCGGGAAGGCGGGTGGGCCATTCTCCGTACTAAGACCTCAAGACGGTCCGTTGTACGTTGGCGCCCGGGTAGTGCGGTGCGGTGGTTCAGTGCGGTGGTATCAACCCGGGCGGGATAAACCCTACCACCTAGTGAGGTAAGAAGGGAAGGGACCCTACAGTTTAACGTAGAATCCGAACCACGGTCAGCCTCCAACGGTCGAGCGGGCACCCATCTAAGTACTGACCGCGCCCAGGTGTGCCGGACTAAGCCAGCGCGAGGCCTGCAGCAAATTCCCTTCTTACCTTACTAGGTGGTAGGGTTTATCCCGCCCGGGTTGATACCACCGCACTGAATGAAACGTCTGTCGAAACGGCTATGTAAATAGTTCGTGTTTTCCATCCAGTTCAGTGTAGCCGACATGAAATGAAGGGAAGCACTGACATGGAACCTAGTTAACCCGGCTGACATCACGGATGTTGTAGGTGATGTAGCCAAACGTCAGTTTCCATAAAAAAAAAAGTGTATCAAACGTGATAAATATGAAGAAGTTTGTAGTTAGGAGAAAATAAAACCACAATTTACATTAAAGATGTGTGTATTCACATAATATTCAATACATAACTAGAAAATACAATGTTCTTGGTTGGAATTTTCATTTTCCAATAGCATGTAAGCACCTAAGCATAACTTATCAGTTATCACCAACCACCAAACCGTAGGAATTTTGACAATAATTAAAACAAATATTACTTGGGTACCACAATCAAAATGAGATCAATCAATAAAAAAAATATGACTAGAGTTTCATGGCCTACATATCACTTGTATTTTGAAAAAGTTTTCTTACTGAAAATTCTCTGAAAATGTATTCATATGTGGGTCGTTCTTCTTTTTTACCTACAATGAATCGAAGTTTTTCCGTTTTTTTTCAACTATCGATAATTGTGGTTTCAGGGTACGATTTAAAAAAAATTGCACTAATTAGAGTTTCCTTTACGGCCAACACTGTTTTTTTTTTAAATTGTGTTTTTTTTTAAATAATGTGACAGAGTGGTCTTTTTCAGCGGAGACCACATTTTGGCTTACCACTCTGTCACGGCATTCTACGAAAAACAAAGGTTTGAAAAAAAAATGCTGGTTAGAGAAACTGAAAGATTACATAATATATCTATGGATGGTGGTACAAAGAACATAAGTCAAAAAAGGTCGTTTTTGACTTAACTATACAGCAAAATCTGAAAACAAAAAACTATCGAACGGTATTACAGACATAAGTCTACTGCATCAGAATAGGAAGCTATGAATGTGGCTGCCGCGGTACAAAGAGCCTATCTAAACTTATGCTTTTTGTACCAGCCACTATTGTATTTGAATTTAATACTTTCGCTGGCTCTAAAGACTTATCTGTATTTATGCTCTTACTACCGCCACAATAAATAAATATATAATCATATTTTGTGGAGAAAAGCATGTGGTCAAAAAAGCATAAGTCACGGAAAACCAGGAAAAACAGACAATAACCAAATTTGTACTAATGTATTATAAAATTATATTCATATAAATATTTTGAGCTTAAAACAGTAAAGGTCTGAATTTTAAAACGAAATAAACGCTCTCCTGTAAAATCACTTTTTTTGACTTATGTCCCTTGTACCACCGTCCACCACCCATAGATATAAAACCGAAAATATCAATACTCCAATGATATGCCATAATAAGACGAAGGACAGGCTATTGTAGGTAAAAAAGAAGAACGACCCATGTACATTAATATTAGTATTATAATGAGAAATATTAATTATAAAATAAACTTGACGCATACAACCTCCAAATAAACATCATTCAAAAACCCATCTTAAAACAAAATTATACAAAAGGTTTTCCAGTTGTTCTAAAGTTAAGTTCTAGCCTTCTCTTAATTTTTCCAGAGACTAAACTGCCAAGTTGAAATTGTTTTAGCTACTAAAAAATAATTTAATTATTCAAGTTACTAGACTGCCATCTTCAAATTGTTCTATAGTGCTAAGCTGCAATCTTGAAATGGTTCCAGTGACTAAACCGCCATCTTGAAATTGTTTTGGTCACAGAAAAATTATTTAATTATACAAGTGACTAGATTACCATCTTCATATTGTTCTATAGGCCAAGCCGTTATGTTAAAATGGTTCCAGAGACTAAGCTGCAATCTTGAAATTGTTTTAGCCACTAAAACAGCATTTAATATACATACAAGTGACTAGATTGCCATCTTCAAATTGTTCTATAAGCTAAGCCGCAATCTTGAAATGGTTCCAGTGACTAAGCCGCCATGATGAAATTGTTTTGATCACAAAAAAAATATTTAACAAGTGAATAGATTGACATCTTCATATTGTTATATAGGCTAAGTCGCTATGTTAAAATGGTTCCAGTGACTAAACCGCCATCTTGAAATGGTTCCAGTGACTAAGCCGCCATCTTGAAATGGTTCCAGAGACTAAACCGCCATGATGAAATTGTTTTGATCACAAAAAAATTATTTAACAAGTGAATAGATTGACATCTTCATATTGTTATATAGGCTAAGTCGCTATGTTAAAATGGTTCCAGTGACTAAACCGCCATCTTGAAATGGTTCCAGTGACTAAGCCGCCATCTTGAAATGGTTCCAGAGACTAAACCGCCATCTTGAAATGGTTCCAGTGACTAAACCGCCATCTTGAAATGGTTCCAGTGACTAAACCGCCATCTTGAAATGGTTCCAGTGACTAAGCCGCCATCTTGAAATGGTTCCAGAGACTAAGCCGCCATGTTGAAATTGTTTTGATCACAAAAAAATTATTTAACAAGTGAATAGATTGACATCTTCATATTGTTATATAGGCTAAGTCGCTATGTTAAAATGGTTCCAGAAACTAAGCTGCAATCTTGAAATTGTTTCAGCCACTAAAACAGCATTTAAATATACAAGTGACTAGATTGCCATCTTCATATTGTTATATAGGCTAAGCCGCTATGTTAAAATGGTTCCAGAGACTAAGCCGCCATGTTGAATTGGTTCCAGAGACTAAACCGCCATCTTGAAATGGTTCCAGTGACTAAACCGCCATCTTGAAATGGTTCCAGTGACTAAGCCGCCATCTTGAAATGGTTCCAGTGACTAAGCCGCCATCTTGAAATGGTTCCAGAGACTAAACCGCCATCTTGAAATGGTTCCAGTGACTAAACCGCCATCTTGAAATGGTTCCAGTGACTAAGCCGCCATCTTGAAATGGTTCCAGAGACTAAGCCGCCATGTTGAAATTGTTTTGATCACAAAAAAATTATTTAACAAGTGAATAGATTGACATCTTCATATTGTTATATAGGCTAAGTCGCTATGTTAAAATGGTTCCAGTGACTAAACCGCCATCTTGAAATTGTTTTGATCACAAAAAAATTATTTAACAAGTGAATAGATTGACATCTTCATATTGTTATATAGGCTAAGCCGCTATGTTAAAATGGTTCCAGAGACTAAGCCGCCATGTTGAATTGGTTCCAGAGACTAAACCGCCATCTTGAAATGGTTCCAGTGACTAAGCCGCCATCTTGAAATGGTTCCAGTGACTAAACCGCCATCTTGAAATTGTTTTGATCACAAAAAAATTATTTAACAAGTGAATAGATTGACATCTTCATATTGTTATATAGGCTAAGCCGCTATGTTAAAATGGTTCCAGAGACTAAGCCGCCATGTTGAATTGGTTCCAGAGACTAAACCGCCATCTTGAAATGGTTCCAGTGACTAAGCCGCCATCTTGAAATGGTTCCAGAGACTAAGCCGCCATGTTGAAATTGTTTTGATCACAAAAAAATTATTTAACAAGTGAATAGATTGACATCTTCATATTGTTATATAGGCTAAGCCGCTATGTTAAAATGGTTCCAGTGACTAAACCGCCATCTTGAAATGGTTCCAGTGACTAAGCCGCCATCTTGAAATGGTTCCAGAGACTAAGCCGCCATGTTGAAATTGTTTTGATCACAAAAAAATTATTTAACAAGTGAATAGATTGACATCTTCATATTGTTATATAGGCTAAGCCGCTATGTTAAAATGGTTCCAGTGACTAAACCGCCATCTTGAAATGGTTCCAGAGACTAAGCCGCCATGTTGAAATTGTTTTGATCACAAAAAAATTATTATACAAGTGACTAGATTGCCATCTTCATATTGTTCTATAGGCTAAGCCGCTATGTTAAAATGGTTCCAGAGACTAAACCGCCATCTTGAAATGGTTCTAACAATCAGACCGCCATTTTCAAATTGTTCTACAGACTAGACCGCCATCCTGTCATTCTAGAGACTAACTGAGCTGCGTGAGGAGCGCCACGCCCCTCATGATCCAGTGTTGCGGGTCGCGCAAGGTCGGCAGTCGCATGAAGAGGACGTAGTTGGTGGAGTGGCCCGTTGTGGACAGCACGCCGCGTCTGTCCCCAGTCTTGTACAGCGGGCAGTTGTAGAACATGCCAGTAGGGATATCCTCACGCTTCATCGGTATCAGCCATACCTGTTGACGTAAACATCAGTTAATCACACTATAGCGCGAGCAACACTGGAGCGGGGAGGCTGAGTTAGGGAGCGGGTGGGGTGCGTAGGAATGCGGCGTGAACCAATCACAGCCGACGTGGGTTGTTGCCGCTTCAAAGTCAAGAATGTAAAGGCATGCTTGTTTTTAGGTTTCCGTATTCCGTACGGACGTACAGTGGAAACCAAACTTAAATGCGTATTGGCCTGAAGTTCGGCCGCTTGACTGCGCATGTACAGTCGAATAAAATATAGTTACAATCGAATATTTTGGCAGAAAATTTATAAAATTATTACATTATCATTTGTAGGTAAAAAGAGAGTCTCCCGCATGCTTGCTGCATTATATTATGTTTGTGCACACCGATGTATCGATCATGGTTAAAACCGGCTTGAACTGACGGACGACAAGGTGTTGGTGCCGTTCGGGTGACCCCGGTAAACGCACTTCGCCAATAAACATTTCTCATGCTAGCACCACACATGGCTGTATGTACACAAATATTTGGCAAACATTTCCGTTTCGTCTCCCTTTAATGGCTTGGTTAGACCGAGATAAAACTAAAATGTTTGCAACAATCACGAATACCTACGAATAACCACCATTAACAAAAAATCTATCGCGACAACTACAGAAGACACAAATAAATAGTGAGTGACTGTACAATGGCGCACGCACAGACGAGAGCGGGGCGTGCGCGGGCGACAGGACGCGGGCGGCGACGGCGCGCGGTCGTATCCTAGCAACGCGGGGGAGCTCGGTAGGGTGCGCCGATACCCCCTTTGCACACCTACCGCCCTCCCCCCCTCTGCCCTAATAATCGTCTTTTGCGCAGACACACGGGCGCATCTCACAGCCGCATTTAAGTTTGGTTTCTACTGTAAGCCTCCGCTGTCTGTCTGTCCGAGGGCTGTGTCTCTTGAACCGTAATAGGTAGCCTGTTGAAATTTTCACAGAATATGTGTTACTATGGCGTATATAACAACAAATAAGAAAAATAAGAAAATGTCAAAAATTAAGGGCGGCTCACATACAACAAACGTGCGAAAAATCGATTAGTCACGCTACTGAATAAAAGATGGCGCCACAGGCTTTTATACATTGCATTGTTGAAAGACAAAAGATAGCCGCTCAATTGCCAACGACCTAATTGAGATGCTGTCATTTTCCCACCCTAAATTGCCGTCGACCTCATTGAGGCTTCTCTCCGATCGTCCTACATATCTTCGAAATTAAAATTCAAAGACCATGCCACCTGAGCGGATAGACGGATATTATTGATAGCGGATAGATACGGAAACCTCCGCGCGCGAGTAAAACTCGCACTTGACAGATTTTTTAGTAGGTATGCATAAACTAAGCTCCTGTTGGCGAGTCCGAGTGGGAGGGATTTAATAATTGTGTTGGATTTCGTGGAGCGTTCTCTATCCCTTAGGGTATGTGCGCCTTAAGGGATGAAGAAGATGTGTACTATGGGGCTGATATTAAAAAAATATTGTTAAAAGACCTAAAAAAAAAAAATACATGTCAAAACTTCCCCTGCATTTGCTGATACCCAAATTTAGGACTTGAAAGCCAACACTGACGAATTAGTGAGGTAAAACCTCAATTTATGCGTAAATGTGATTGAAAATGTTGACAAAACAATCAATGTAGGTGTGATCGTGGTGGGTATTTAAATAATATTATTTTGACTCTCCTTGCCAGGTGGTAGGCTCAAATTGTGGCCGACTGGGTCGGTAACACCGTACTGGATGTAAGCCTCGGCTGTGTTGTGCTCTAGTCCAGTATAGCCTGCAATTCAAAGGGAAAGTCTCCGGTATGGCACCTACCTGCTCGGAGGTGATATTGGCAGCTCTGACTGCGCCACCCACACCCGATAGCATAAAAAAAAATGTAATACCCGTAAATGTACCGTGTGGGGCCGGTACTTTAAAAGAATAGCCCCACTTCATCTCTCCCCGTGTATGTCGTAAAAGGCGACTAAGGGATGTGACTCCCTTCTTATATTACTAGGTGGTAGGGTTTAACCCGCCCGGGATGGTACCACCGCACTGAATGAAAGGTCGGTCGAAACGGCTATGTAAATAGTTTGTGTTTTTCGTCCCATTCAGTGTAGCCGGCACGAAGGGAAGCACTAACGTGGCACCAAGTTCACCCGGTGTTATTGACATCACGGATGTTGTAGGTGATGTAGCCAACCGTGTCAGTTTCCATAAAAAAAAAAAAAAAAAAAGGGCTTTAGCCAGTTAATTTACATACATACATAGCGTCACGCCACGATCCGGACACACATCTGCCGCCTCTTCCACTCTCCTAATGTTCTTCATGCATGCTCGTCGGTTACGGGTACTACGCACTTGACCCTTTTTGTGCACAAGCCCTATCTGGCCGGGTACGTGCGTCTAGGGCGACCCTTCCCGACTCTTCCACCCAATTGGCTCCATATATGTCTTTCGTTAGTCTCCTATCATCCATTCTTCCAACATGACCGTACCACCGTAGCATGTCTTTCTCAATTCTTATCACTATATTATGCGGCGGGTGGCCGAGTGGTTTGGGCATCGGCTTCTCATGCGTGAGGTCCTCGGTTCGAATCCGGTCGGCGTGCACCAATGAGTTTTTTCTGACGAAAAAATTTACGTGCATACCTACACCAGCTGCTTCGCCGTTCGGAACCGGTGTAAAACTGTAGGTCCCTTCCCTTGCCCCTTACTAGGTTGTAGCCTCAAATTGTAGCCGACTGGGTTGGTACCACCGTACTGGATGTAAGATGGCCGCATAGCAGCCTCGGCTGTGTTCTCCTCTAGTCCAGTATAGCCAGCAATCCAGGGAAGTCTCCGGTATGGCACCTACCTTCTCGGAGGTGATATTGACTGGTCGGAGCATGCGCTTTGGCCCCTCCGACTCAGCCACCCATTACGGATTACATAAAAAAAAATCTTCTTTCATTAAATTTATTTAACATTTAAAAAGAACAAGCAAATATATAGCTTACCGGTGGAAACACATCGTAAAGGATTTTAGGGTATGATTCCTTGATCATTTGGGCTTCGAGGTCCCAACGAGAACCTTCCATAAACAGCCCCTTGATGTAGACACCCTCGTCCGGCGGAACCGGCAGGTCGAACGTTTTCTGAACCTGATTACAAAATAAATGCAATGCTATCAAAAATATATACAACAGAAATACCACAAATGAGCTAACGATCTACGAAAGAGTATGTAAAATAATGTCCAAGAAAGGGTGTGTAAAATAAGGTCCACGAAAGAGTATGTAACATAATGTCCAAGAAATGGTGTGTAAAATAAGGTCCACGAAAGAGTATGTAACATAATGCTCAAGAAAGGGTGTGTAAAATAAGGTCCACAAAAGAGTATGTAACATAAACGAAAGAGTATGAACATAATGTCCAAGAAAGGGTGTGTAAAATAAAGTCCACTAAAGAGTATGTAATAATAATGTCCAAGAAAGGGTGTGTAAAATAAGGTCCACGAAAGAGTATGTAACATAATGTCCAAGAAATGGTGTGTAAAATAAGGTCCACGAAAGAGTATGTAACATAATGCCCAAGAAAGGGTGTGTAAAATAAGGTCCACAAAAGAGTATGTAACATAAACGAAAGAGTATGAACATAATGTCCAAGAAAGGGTGTGTAAAATAAAGTCCACTAAAGAGTATGTAATAATAATGTCCAAGAAAGTGTGTGTAAAATAAGGTCCACGTACGAGTATGTAACATAATGTCCAAAAAATGGTGTGTAAAATAAGGTAGACCAAAAAGTGTGTAACATAAGGTACAGCAACATAATGCTAATAAATAAAGCAGAGTTCCTACGGGAGATATATATTAATTATTTTCTTTATAGGAAAAAATTCGGCGACAAAACTGCAGTTTTATATCAACTTTCTAACCAAATTTTTGTTAAAGCAAACGTAGTAGCACAGATTACTTAATAGTTACTTCGTAACAGATAAATCACTCCATAGAAAATGTTCCTACCTTCGGGCTTTAATAGCCTACTGTTTCACGTCGCCAATCGCTGCGTGCGAAAATGTACCTTAACGATCGAGTGTAAAGTGGTTATTGCTTTGCAGCTGCGCGCAGTTGCGTGGGCGAGCGTCTATGTATACTTCGCGCGGCTGACGAATTTCCACTGAAATAGACCGCCGGCGGCCCGTCGGGCGGTAGGTAGTTAGCGCGCGCAAGTACATAGAGTGCGTGAGGCCTGGTAGTAGTTACAGATGTGTTGTATAGTTTAGAAATTGCCTTACAAATACCTATAGAATGACACCATACTTGATTTATTTAAAAAAAACAAAACACAATTTTTCTTTACATTTTGGGGTATCCAGTACCTTCCACCAAACTATTTATCTATGGTCTGTCTGCATTGTATTGTATTGTTGTATTGTTTATTGATCATTCATATGGCAGTTAGACTGCTCTCGAACTTGTCACAATTTGTTCTATCCGGTTCGATTACACCCACGAAGAAGAACCGACAAGAAACTTCGCAGGGTATTTTTTAAACATATTTTTACAAGAATTTAGTGACTAGCCACATAATAACACCGCCCATAGTCTATCTAAAACACAGCTTGAGAGCAAGATTAACAATTTTGCTGAGAGTTCTGACTACAAAGACTTATTAATCAAGTGAATCAGGTGTAAAGAGCCTTTGTCAAACTTTGATACGTAATTTGTATCAACATAACTATGCAGCAGGCAAAAAATATGCGTATTTTGGCGTAAGTTTAATCAAAATCGACTCAGTAGATCCGCAGAGATATGCGCGTGACCGACAGACAGACAGGCAGACAGGCTGACACCAGAGTCACCCCGTAAGGGTATATTTTTTCTCATTTTGCGACGGTACCCGAGTGGTTTAGCATCGGCTTCTCATGCGAGAGGTCCGAGGTTCGAATCCGGTCGGCGCGTACCAATGAGTTTTTTCTGAGGAAACAATTTACGTGCATACCTACACCTGCTGCTTCACCGTTCGGAACCGGTGTAAAACTGTAGGTCCCTTCCCTTGCCCCTTACTAGGTGGTAGGCTAAAATTGTAGCCGACCGGGTTGATACCACCGTACTGGATGTAAGATGGCCGCATAGCAGCCTCGGTTGTGTTCTCCTCTAGTCCAGTATAGCCACCAATCCAGGGAAGTTTCCGGTATGGCACCTACCTTCTCGGAGGTGATATTGGCTGGTCGGAGCATGTGCTTAGGCCCCTCCGACTCAGCCACCCATACCGGATTACATAAAAAAAACCCTAAAAATAAATAAATACCTCATAGTGAAAGGCGAGCTGGTCGATGGGTATCTTGTACTTGCGCGCGTAGCTCTGCTGCGCCGCGGTGAGGAACGCCTGGGGGAAGTAGAACCCCGACAGCCAGAACACAACCGGCGGCCCGCCAGCGTGCCAGTCCTGCCCCAACAACCGTCGTCAAGTTCAAATGTAACAGAAAGAAAGAAAGAAAAGAAATATATTATTTATTGTCATACGAGTACCTATACAGCGTGTCCCAAAACTCAAAGTCAAGCGGGAACCAGGGAGTAGGCCAGTTTATGACTAGCCAGAGAGAAATAAGCAAATATAATATAATAAATTTGCAAATATAATTGTAATTTTTCTTTTATTGGTAGCCTAAATAACTCTGCTATTGATCTGTATCCCAAATAAAACCAGAATGCCTGTAGTTTTTCCAAAAATAAATATTCAGTTCAATTTTTTTCTAAAAAAATAAATGCAAGTAAAAAAAATTATATAAGAAAACATTACAAAAAACACCAAATAAATAAAACACATGCACATAAAACATAAGCACGATACCTTTTTTTTCTATCTATAAACAAAAAAAAAATTATCTATTAAATAACAACTTAAACAATACCTTATAATATAACACAAATAATAGGACAAAGAGAACAGGAAAAAATATATATACACAACAAAATAATATAACTAAATCAACCAACAACATTCAACATTTAAATGTAATGAGAGCATAGTTAATGTTTTTAAGTTTACTCTGTTACAGTGCGACAAGGCTTGAAATGAACGTGGCTGACAGCGGAACTAACGCCGCCACAGTGTTGCCAGATGACCGTCTCGCGTTTCACCCGTTCACGCGTACGTTAGTATCACTTCTTAGTCTGTGGTGTTGTTAGCAGAAATCGAAGTCTATCTGTTATTTTATTAGTGAGCAGGTCTTCCTAAAATTCAATACATAAAATTAAAAATAAGTAAGTACCTACCTTATAGGTACTATACATACATTTTCTTTTGCAGCGGTATTTTCCCTAGTGTAAGGAAATTTTCAAAATTGACAACCCTAATGCTGCAGCAGCCCCCTCGCACAAACGTCATCCACGTTCATTTGAAGCCTTGTCGCACTATAAATACTCATTTTTAATTTTCCGGATTAACAGTATAGGTACTAAGAGTGACATTCATAGTCGCAACGAGCGTGCTTAATTCGTCTCTGAGTTCAAACTTTGACGTTTACCACTCTCATAGACAATCCGTGCGCGCCCTAAGCATCCATCTTTGAGTTCGAAAACTAAGTCAAGTCCAAGTCTAGTCCCACGACGACTTTAGCCTCGAAAGCGAACTTACGAGTTTTCTGTCTCTTTCATTTTAGTACAAAGTAGCGCAGAATAGAATACACAGAGCATTGACACACTGACTGTCCTGTCACCTCACGACAGGTTATTTCTTTTTTTTAAACAGTGGCAACCAAACGAATAGGAAATTCATTTATTACTGCCAGTGTCCAGTGACGGCTGTTTGACTGACAGCATGCGTGAGTGCGACAGTCAACTTTGATGAATTGGGGGTTCTCTACGAAAAACACCCTATATTTCAGTATGAGCAATGGTGCGAATCCTACCAGAAAAAGAAAAAAAAGTGACGTTTAACTTGGACTATTACTTGGCTTAGCATAGTTCCGTTCTAAGCGTTAATCTCGACTATGAGAGTCTTGTACAAAATGTTAATGAACTTTAATCGGACTCGTGCTTATCGTAGACAGTGCTAAGCTTCGAACTTTGGAACGACCATGAATGTCAGCCTAAAAGACTTAGATAAGTGGACGTTTTGAGGTGTAGTAAAAGCGGTGTATAGGACCTGCAGGAAGTTGAGCCTGGCGAGTAGATCGTCAACGTACGAGGCGCAGGACTTGAGCGAGGGGTAACTCCTGGCGGCCCACAGGCCGGGGATCTTGCCGCGCACCATGCTGCTGAGCACCTCCTCAGTCACGTCGCTCAGCACGCTCACACCTGCGACACAGATTAATTAAGGGTCTACCTCCCTAAATTGTGCCTCTCCCTCTAACAATGCGCGTTTTATTTTATTATGAAGAAATTATACAACTTATAAAAAAGTCCACTGGGAGAAACATGCATGATAAAATTATTAATGCTTTTCAATAAAAATATTTGGTACTCCACATATAATAATTAAAAAAAAAACAAAAACTTAATAAACTTTTAGTTTTTTTTTTTCAATTATTATATGAGGAATACCAAATTTTTTTAATGAAAAACATGAATAATTTTATCATGCATGTTTCTCCCAGAGGATTTTTTTATAAGTTGTATAATTTCTTCATAATAAAATAAAATGTATGAAAAACGGTCAATGTTAGAAAGAGAGGGTAGATTTAGGGAGGTAGACCCTTAATAGTTACATACATACATACATATCACACACGCTGAATCCCGACAATCGGGGTAAGCAGAGTAATCGGTGTTGTGCTGCAAGAACTCTGGTAAATTGCAGCACAACACCAACCACCACGTTTCGCAAAGTATTCGAACAAGATTCAATCGATCAAGCAGCAAGTAAGGCACGAAGACCCACCTGCTGCATGACTCGGTGGAAGTACCGTGCCAAGGTGAGAGGTGGCGAACCTGTCGCCCTTTAGCACGGCATCTTAATAGTTACTTCGCAACATATAATCACTCCATAGAAAACGTTCCATACCTTCGGTTATAATAGCCTACTGTTTTACGTCGCCAATCGCTGCGTGCGAAAATGTACCTAAACGATCGAGTGTAAAGTGATTATTGCTTTGCACCTGCGCGCAGTTGTGTGGGCGAGCGTGTTGGTATGCTTCGCGCGGCTGACGAATTTCCACTGAATTAGACCGCCGGCGGTCGACCGGGCCGTAGGTAGTTAGCGCGCGCAAGTACATAGAGTGCGTGAGGCCTGCCTGTGACGACATGCAGTTGCCTAATAGCAGCGGAGCCCAATCGGTCGGTCGCGATCGACCGCTCAATCCCAAGAGGCTTGTCAGCCTCCGGTAGCTCAGTGTTGCGGTCGGTCGACTGTTGTTAGGCAACCCTGAGCGCGGTCAGTACTTGGATGGGTGAGACCGCTCGAACGTTTGAGGCTCACTGCGGTTCAGATTCCACGTTAAACTGTAGGTCCCTTCCCTTCTTACCTTACTACGTGGTAGGGTTCATCCCGCCGGTATTGGTACCACCGCACCGAATGAAACGTCGGTCGAAACGGCTATGTAAAATAGTTCGTGTTTTCCGTCCTTCAGTGTAGCCGACATGAAATGATGGAAAGCACTGACACGGCACCTAGTTCGCCAAGGTGTTATGGGCTGACGTCACGGATGTTGTATGCGAGGTGTGGCAATTAAGTTTTTTTTTTTTTTACGGAAACTTACACGGTCGGCTACATCACCTACAACATCCGTGATGTCAGCCCATAACACCGGGTGAACTTGGTGCCACGTCAGTGCTTCCCTTCGCTCGTGCCGGCTACACTGAACTGGACGGAAAACACAAACTATTTACATAGCCGTTTGGACCGACCTTTCATTCAGTGCGGTCATACCAACCCGGGCGGGTTAAACCCTTACCACCTAGTAATATAAGAAGGGAGTTATATCCCTTAGTCGCTTTTTACGACATACACGGGGAGAGATGCAGTGGGGCTATTCTTTTAAAGTACCGGCCCCACACGGTACAAAAGTAAGTTCCGGGAAGTTTTCGATAAAACACAAACAAATTAAGTTAGGAACAAAATTGTATTAACGACCTTCACAACAGTCTCCCATCTAACTCTACACAACGATTCAAACGTCGCTCCCACGATTGGAAGCACCCTTGGTAATCTTCCGAAGTTAACTCGTTCAGCACCGCGGTTACAGCTTCCTTGACTTCCTGTGCGCGGCCATGATGAGTTCCCTTCAGGTACAACTTCATCTTGGGGAATAAGAATAAGTCGCAGGGGGCTATATCGGGGCTATAGGCACAGATTACTTAATAGTTACTTCGTAACAGATAAATCACTCCATAGAAAATGTTCCTACCTTCGGGCTTTAATAGCCTACTGGTTCACGTCACCAATCGCTGCGTGCGAAAATGTACCTTAACGATCGAGTGTAAAGTGGTTATTGCTTTGCAGCTGCGCGCAGTTGCGTGGGCGAGCGTCTATGTATACTTCGCGCGGCTGACTAATTTCCATTGAAATAGACCGCCGGCGGCCCGTCGGGCGGTAGGTAGTTAGCGCGCGCAAGTACATAGAGTGCGTGAGGCCTGCTATAGGGTAGGTGCGGCAACGTTGGAATGCCCTTTTTCGCCAAAAACTCTTGCACAATGAACGAGGAATGGGCCGGCGCGTTGTGGTGCAAGATCCAGGCTTCTCGGTGAGTTCACTCATTTTCACGACGACACCACTAAAAAAGTTACTTTAGCAAAATACACATAAAAAACAAACGAAGCGAGCCATTAATTTCAAATTTCGAATGGAACGAAAGGAGGGTCCCTTCTTTCCATCCATATGGTTATGAACGACGAAATGTTGCCAGTTCCCGAGTTATAGCCAAATTCCCGGAACTTAATTGCCAAACTACGTACGTGTTGTAGGCGACCGTGTCAGTATCCATAAAAAAATAATCTCCACTGACCCTGCACGGCGCCGATGACGGCGCGACAGCTGGAACGCACGACGCCCAGCAGCCGCTCGTAGCGCGCGGCCTCCTGCACGACCACGATGGACATGGGCGTCATGTCGGCCGGCTTCACGTCGCCCTCGTGCGACATGCCGTGCAGCACAGTCAGCGGCAGCTGCTTCAGGATATCCTCGCAGAGAGCCATCGCCAGCTCCTCGGGCGTCGCGCCCGTCGCGCCCGAGCCCAGCGTGTCCTGCGAGCAGATGTGGCGACTTTTATTGATCCATATCCCGCCCGGGTTGGTACCACCGCACCTAATGAAACGTCCTAGAACGATAAAAAAGGTATGGACGCCGGACTGTCAAATGCTTGTATGAGAACTAGCGTCTCCGAGTTGCGGGGAGCGGAGTGTACTTACTTACCGATGATAAGATATTCCACTATTGTGCACACTAAACTTGGCTGTAGTGTTTTTACACGTAAACACAGCATGCGGGCATTTTAAACAGGTTTTTGCGAACGCAGCCGATGAGACTGACGGGCCAGCGCGCGACCGTCCAATGAAACAAGTATACTTTTACTTATATCGTGTTACGCTGGCGAGGATAGGTTTCGGGGTCCATACCTTTTTTATCGTTCTAGGAAACGTCGGTCGAAACGGCTATGTTAAATAGTTCGCGTTTTCCGTCCAGTTCAAGTGTGGCCGGCACAAAATAAAGGGAAGCACCGACTAGTTTCATTCACCAAGGCGTCGGGCTGACATCACGGATGTTGTAGGTGATGTAGCCAAACTTGTCAGTTACCATGTTAAAAAAAAAATCCTAAAACTAGCTTTTGCCGGAGGCTTTGCTCGCATAGCCTATGTAAATCTAAATATTGGTCAAAGATTTTTTTTTTATCGGATGAGTATTTTCGGAGATTACCCCCTACATCCAAACTTACAAACTTTAGCTCTAAGTCCACCCTTGGCACAAATCAAGGCATTTAAGTGCAACATTATATCTTCGCAAGCTGCCGCCACGTAGCGCCAGGAGTTTCGACGCCATAGGTTCGATTTTTTTTTTTAAACTAAGTATGAATACTGACAACAATTTTTTAAACTAAGTATGAATACTGACAACAATTTACCATGGAGGCAATCGTGAACTCACAGTGCACAAGGGTGCACTGATCTTTGTTTTGATTCCAGATTGTGACACAAATAAAGTGAGGTTATGTTATGTGCTTCACAAATAAAGTGAGGTTATGTTATGTGCATCACAAATAAAGTGAGGTTATGTAATGGCTTCACAAATAAAGTAAGGTTATGTTATGTGCTTCACAAATAAAGTGAGGTTATGTAATGGCTTCACAAATAAAGTAAGGTTATGTTATGTGCTTCACAAATAAAGTGAGGTTATGTTATGTGCTTCACAAATAAAGCGAGGTTATGTAATGGCTTCACAAATAAAGTGAGGTTATGTTATGTGCTTCACAAATAAAGCGAGGTTATGTAATGGCTTCACAAATAAAGTAAGGTTATGTTATGTGCTTCACAAATAAAGTAACGTTTTGTTATGGCTTCACAAATAAAGTGAGATTATGTTATGGCTTTACAAATAAAGTGAGGTTATGTTATGTGCTTCACAAATAAAGTGAGTTATGTTTTGTTTCGATGCCCGACACATACGCGAATAGATAAAAACCGCCAACAGTAACACATTCACTTCAGAAATGTTGTATTCTTTCGAATTTTATACACAACAAGCTGTGCCCGCGGCTCCGCCCGCTCTCATATTTCACTTCACTGCTAACCTCATAAGCCATTTAGCGTGATAGTAAGTAGCCTATAGTTGATGGGAAGAATCAAGCTATCCGTAGAATTTTGTTTTATTAAAATCGGTTCAGTGGTTCTCGAGTTATAAGCGGACAGACAGACAGACAGACAGAAAGCAAACGTTGGATTTTATTATAGGTAAAGGATCACAACAAACTAATGACTAAAAACGTCAAAAGTAATTTGTATTTGCTGCGGCGGCGGCAAAAGAATGTATCTTTTTTTTTTTTTTTTTTATTGATAGCGCGACATGTGGCATCGTTTCACCTACAAGTAGGTGTCTAACGATGCCCATGGACATTCTGTGATGCACGGGGATTGCGAATGCCATGCCGGCCTGACAGGAGCCTTTTCACGCCCCTTTTGAAGAACCCCATCTACCATACTAAGTGCGTTTATTCCTTACTCTGAATGGTGGGTTCAGTCGTCCACCACTATGTTTGTTTATTTTTATGTTTATATTTGCGAGTAATGAATATTGTATATTAATCACACATTTAGACAAATTTTAATTAGCTGATTTGTGCGTCTTTGTAGTATGTTGTTGTAGATTTATTTTATTTAATTATATTTATTTTAGACAGGCAGCCTTGGCTGATACGTCTAAATCCAGTTCAATTTGTTGTTTTTGTCATTAACTTGAATAATATTGTTTTTTTTACTTACCAAATATTTCTGCGCCAGATCCTACATGATGGCATGAAACAACAATACTATGTTACGAACTGAACATGAATGAATAGCACAATACATTCTAATTATTGTAAAGCCGGGCCCAAACATTGCGATGCTGTTCGAGAGTTGCGCCAATCGAAATGTGGACGAGATCGTATGGCGTTGAGTGCGCGTGGCGGCGGCGCGCGCGCGCGGACTCACGCGCGGCTGTCGCGGGTCGATAAATTTTTTGTAAATTGCGTGGAGCCGGGCGCTCGGTTTGGATGCTTCCGTGTGCGCTGCCCCGCCACAGATTACTTAATAGTTACTTCGTAACAGATAAATCACTCCATAGAAAAAGTTCCATACCTTCGGCTTTAATAGCCTACTGCTTCACGTCGCCAATTGCTGCGTGCGAAAATGTACCTAAACGATCGAGTGTAAAGTGCACTATTGCTTTGCAGCTGCGCGCAGTTGCGTGGGCGAGCGTGTTTCGTTCGGCTGACGAATTTCTACTGAATTACACCGCCGCGCCGGCGGTGCACCGGGCGGTAGATAGTTAGCGCGCGCAAGTATATAGAGTGCGTGACGCCTGGCCCCGCCTCGCCCGCTCGGCCGCACAATGGACAGAGAAATGTGCCGTCCATTAGTCGAAAACTACGAACGACAACGCATTTTGTGGGATGCGAAGAACCCACAGTACCGTAGCAAAAATTTAGATAGATAGATAGATAGAAATACTTTATTGCTCCAAAACATTTAACAGTAACAAACGATAAGTAATTTACATGAGGGGCAAAGGCGGACTTATCCCTTACAGGGATTTCTCCCAGTCAACCTTTGGATGTTTGAGAGTCGTATGTTGTGAGATATAAGTAGGTAGTAGCAAAAGACTTGAGTGTGTTCTTGAATTTGACTTGAGTGACTTGAATTTATTCTTCTTTAAAATGTGGTTTTTCTGACAGTAGTTGTTATATGCTGACAACTGCTGTCATCTTGCTGACGACAGTTGCTATATGCTGACAACTGTCGATACCTTGCTGACGGCAATTGTTATATGCTGACACCTGTCAACACCTTGCTGACGACAGCTGTTATATGCTGACAACTGTCGACACCTTGCTGACGGCGGTTGTTAATATGCTGACAAGTATCGACATGCTGACGGCAGTTGTTATATGCTGACAACTGTCGACCCGTTGCTGACGGCAGTTGTTAATATGCTGACAAGTATCGACATGCTGACGGCAGTTGTTATATGCTGACAACTGTCGACCCCTTGCTGACGGCAGTTGTTAATATGCTGACAAGTATCGACATGCTGACGGCAGTTGTTATATGCTGACAACTGTCGACCCCTTGCTGACGGCAGTTGTTATGCTCTGACAACATGTTGATGTGCGCTGACAGCAGCTGTCATAATGCTGACAACTGCAGCAGCGGCATTGTCTGTGCGGATTTACGCGAATATACCCGCTGCTCTCATTGCGATGCTGCTCGGGGAGACCGCCGCGCGAGCGCCCTAGCAATGCTCGGGGACCCGACTTAATAAGAATGACACTTACCGTTCGATCCTGGAAGCCGGCAGAATGAAACAAAATTAATACAAAGTTACTACATGATATCAAATTGTATGAAATGAAATATGAAGTAATCTATAATAATAAAATGTTTGCGATCAGCGTGAGTCCTACATACCAATTCTAACCTAATGGCCGCGTTCACCACCTCCCGTCAAAAACTGTATTTCAATTCGAGAGACCACTTTGACAGGTACAAATGTCAAACTTAAAACATAATGGTGACATGTTTAGGTTATTTTGAATCGAAAAATTATAATTATGTTTTGTGTTTATTTTATCGTTTCATAGTAATATATATATATAAGAATATTATAACTTCAAAGTTTATACATTTATTCATACACACAACTATTAGCAAAATAGGTTTAAAAACAGTTTTTCAAATATTAGGAGTCGCACAAAACACTGTGAACATGATTTAAATTCCGCTTTACATTCCTTTAAAATTAATCTTCATATTAATATTCAAACCATATATTTCACTAACAATCACCACGTCTAGAAACATATTGAACTGATATAGTTAAGAAGAAAAGGACTAATAAAGACAAATTACTGTTGCTGAAAAGTAAGAATACGTTGTAAGACAATAAATCAAATCAGCTATTTTTAATATTTTATTCAATAATGTGTTTTTTTTATTATTATTTTAAGTTTTTTTTTTAACTAATGTGCATGTGTTAAATTACCAATTTCATTAAAATATTTTGTACATTATGCCACTTTGTATATTATAAAAATCTTTCTGCAAGACAGAAACTTTCTCGTGCAGGAGACTAGTTTATAATACACAACTAAGTAGTTAATAGTACAGTTAATATAATTTTTCATTATATAATATCATTTTCATTTCATATTACTGTTTCGATTGTGGTAATTATGCAAAAAATATTTCCCATATTTTTTTTTTTCATTTACAATATCACTCTACTGGCCAGAAAAGTCGGAAACAGGCAACGCAAGAAACGTCAATTTGGTATCTCTGATAAAAAAAAAACTAAGTTTAGCTGCCCGTTAACTGTTTAATGTCACTATAAGCGAAAATTAACTGATGGACTTGACTTAACAGGAGATGGTGATAATGGGGGCGAGTCAAATGCAACAATTTTATGTTCAATTGCGAGTACCAGGATTATTTGAAAGGAAAATGAGCGTTTTGGTCTACCCATCCTCTAACTGTGAGTGTTATATCAATGGAAAGGTTGATTTATATAGAATTTTTTTTAGTACAGCAGCCAACGTCAATTATTAGTACTTTAGGAGTTATATCACTTTTCAATTCCGCTCGGTCATTTTGGTACTGTTCCGCTCTAAGTACTTACCCTTCCTAGAACGATGATAATCGTACAGAGGTAAGCATATTACTATGATAAGGTTCTATGTTTATAGAACTTAAAGTTATATAACTCGTAAAGTACTATCAATAGATGTTAGGTATGTTTTGACAAAATGGTTTTCTTGGAAAGACCTTTCGATTGATATATCATTTATTGTTAGAGGAGGGGTAGACAAACTCCCATATACATTTTTGCCCATCCTCCTTTATAATCTCCTCTTCTGTATCCGTGAGATAATCCTAAGATTATTGGAATCATAGACAACCAGAGGGTAATCCTCTTTTACGCAATTGAGCCGTATACAAGGTGTAACAAAAATGACGGTAATTATTTTCGGCGAGGTACAGCGCAGCCGACACGATCGCGCAGAGCGGCGCAAAGGTGCGACGTAGCCAACCGTGCCTATTATAAAATGGCTGTAGTTCGTTTCGAATATGTACCTGCGTGAGGAGGGCTGTGTTCAGCAGCATCTCCGCTTCGCGGAAGTGCTTGGTGATGTCGGCGTTGTCGTGGAAGCCGAACACGCTCGGCGGCGTGGACACGGGCAGCGATCGCGTGAAGTTCATGAAGTCATTGTGCTCCTTCAGGGTCGGTATCAAATACACGCCTGCGCCGAAATTAATATCATGCTGTAATTAATACCATGCATTAAGGACAGCTGCTATTTCAAAGTAAAGGAAGGTGTGGAACTATGGCGATGGTTTCACCGAACATATCCGGGCCCATCGGCAGTAGAGGAGGGTGTTAATCGAGGTCGGGACTAGCGAATGGCCGCTCAAAATTTCCCGCGCATGCTTCACGTTTCGGCTCGCATCAAGCCCTCGTCAGCTAGTCTGCGTTGACTAGGACGCGGGGAAACACCAGTCCCGCTCTCGAGCTCCCTCTCTCTACCTATCCATATTCTGTAGGATGCCTCCAGTGACACTAAACGTAACACATGCTGGAGAACTACACAGAGCGGCCGCTCGCTAGTCCCGACCTCGATTGGCTCTACTGCCAATGGGCCTGGATATATTCGGTGAAGCCAAAGATTTTGGAAGGAGAGTAGATACTTGTATACGAAGGAGGCGTGTCCGGGCCACCATAATATGGTGCGGTTTGCCCATATTAACTATCGATGTGTGCGTGAGCGCTCGTGGATGCAACACTTTGGATTAGCCAAAAATCGCTGGTGCGAATGTGTACGTACGTTCGTATGTATAAATTGTGATTGTGTGCGTTGGGAAACTGGCAACAGCGGTTCCGATGCGAAGGATGGCCCATCTTCTATCATTACAAAATCTTTGGGTGAAGCCATCGCAAGCTCAGTTGGACACCTTACTATGTCGGTGTGTAAATGTCAAACTCACCCGTATCATCAAGCGGGTACTTCTCCAAAGTGACGCACTCCTCGTTGTAAAACTTGTGCAGGATCGTGTTGAGGGTCCTCCGGTCCCAATCGTCGGTGACGCGGCCTCCGTAGTTACACTCGCCGGTCAGGTAACGCAGCGCCACAAACTGCACGTCCTGTGTACAAGAACCGCAATCTTAGATCTCTTGCGAGAGGTCCGACGTTGAAATCCGTTCGGCGTGTAACAACTTTCTGCTGCTTCACCGTTCGGAGCCGGTGTAAAACTATAAAGTGTAAAGTGTGTGTGTAAAACGGTGTAAACTGTTTTTTTTTTTTGCGAGCCGAAACGCTACGGCCACTCACTAGTCCCGACCTCGATTAACACCCTCCTCTACTGCCGATGGGCCCGGATATGTTCGGTGAAGCCATCGCAAGCTTAGTTCCACACCTTCCTTCCTTACCTTGACCCTTACTAGGTGGTAGGCTCAAATTGCAGCGAACTGGCTCGGTACCAATGTACTGGATGTAAGATGGCCGCATAGCAGCCTCGGCTGTGTTCTCCTCTAGTAGAGTATGGCCAGCAATCCAAAAGGAAAAGTCTCCCGTGTGGCACTTACCTTCTGGGAGGTGATATTGGCATAGTCACCTAGGTCACCCCTCCAAGTACTGACCGCGCTCAGCGTTGCTTAACCATCAATAGCGACAGTCGACTGTCTGCACCACTGAGCTATCGAGGCTGACATAAGGTAAAAAGGGAAGGGACCTACAGTTTTACGAGGAATTAAAAAAAAAACAATAATGGTGCGTGTAGTAAAGTGACAAAGTGACAGAAAACAACAGGAGCAATACTCACATCGTACTCATTGAGGAACATGTTGAGCTGCGTGATGCTGATCCTCAGATCGGTCTCGTTGAACTCATACCGGATATTCCAGCCGAGCGGTCCAAACTGTCTGCGCTCCTGGTGAAAAAAAATTTAAATGAAAGAGAAAAATATTATGTAAAAAGTTTCAATTTTAACATCTCTATACAAAACTTTTGGACAATTTTCTTTTCTCAGCGAGAAAGTTACTGGACAGTGGACATACTTTGTGGCGCTCGCTTTTATTCTCCATCTTCGAAGCCATGCATCTATTTTGTCGAGTCCATGCTGTAATGAAGCAGATGCTTTTTCTGGATCTTTGTTGGATGCCATGGCTGCTGTGTCATCTGCATATGTTGCAATTGTTACCTCGGTGGGAGGTATCAATTGCAGGGAGATATCACTGTGGGAGGTCAGACGTGAAAATTGTGTACAAGACAGGTCCCAAAACCGATCCATGGGGGACTCCTGCTTGTATATTGTGAAAGTGCGAGGTACAATCTCCTTCTTTAACCTGAAACAATCACGCCGACAGGTATGATTCTAGTATTCCATAGAATGAGTGTGGCAGAGGTGTTTTTATTTTATACAGCAGGCCTTTGTGCCAGACCCTATCAAAAGCCTGCTGCACGTCTAGGAAGGCTGATAAGCTCTAACAAAAGAGTCAAGCAATTTCGTCCTCCAATTTTAACCATTAAACTGATGACACTTATTTGACAATATAGATTAAGAATTTCAAACAGCTGATAGATTTGTGAAAATGGTTTCAGAGACAGACCTGCACGACCGCATGGAAGAAGCACAAGGCGTAGAGCAGCTTCTTGAAGTTCTCCGGCTGCTTGTTGCCCTCGAACCACTCCGGATCGTTGATCGGGTCGCTCTGATATGAACGCATGATGTTCGCACGCAGACCTGCGGTTTGAATTTAAAACTGTTTTTAACATGTTTGCCACTCTCGTTACTTTCAATCCGTCTTTCATTCTATCTCACTCTATAGTAGAAGTCTAGTAGAAGCCTTCAATCGAATTTACTCTCCGTCTCCATATCTATCTCTCCCTCTCTCTGTTATCAATCACCCTCACCCTCTCCTTCGATATCCTTCTCTCGCTATCCCTCTTATCTCTCTCACTCTATTCCTCGATTTTTTTTTTATTTTTTTTTTTTATGGAAACTTGACACGGTTGGCTACATCACCTACAACATCCGTGATGTCAGCCCATAACACCGGGTGAACTAGGTGCCATGTCAGTACTTCCCTTCATTTTATCAATATCCTATCCCGCTGTCAATATCCCTATCACCTTATCGCTTTCCTCGATATCCCTCTGTCCCTATCCTGCTCATCTCCCATTCCCTCTCCATCTCACTCTGAAATTAAGTTAAATGAAAAAAAAAAAACTATTGAACAATTTGTACGGTGTGGGGCCGGTACTATAAAAGAATAGCCCCACTGCATCTCTCCCCGTGTATGTCGTAAAAGGCGACTAAGGGATACGACTCCCTTCTTATATTACTAGGTGGTAGGGTTTAACCAGTCCTGGTTGTTACCACCACACTGAATGATAGGTCGGTCGAAACGGCTATGTAAATAGTTTGTGTTCTCCGTCCAGTTCAGTGTAGCCGGCACGACCGAAGGGAAGCGCTGACGTGGCACCAAGTTCACCCAGTGTTATGGGCTGACATCACGGATGTTGTAGGTGGTGTAGCCAACCGTGTCAGTTTCCATAAAAAAAAAAGAACAAATACCTTGAGGCGGCTCATTTGTCATTTTGATGCCGTTCTGCAACACGTACACCGGGAAGTGGTCGGCCGGGTACGACGTCAGCCACAGACGGAAGTCGGGGTGCGTGCTGTCCGGCGTTAGACCCTCGCAGATCTAGGAGCAGCCACACACCACAGTTACCATCAGCTTGCCGCCAATACAATACAATACAAGACATGCTATATACCGACAATCGGAGTAAGAGAGTGTGTGTCTTCCCTTGCCCCTCACTAGGTGGTAGGCTCAAATTGTAGCCAACTGGGTTGGTACCACCGTACTGGATGTAAGATGGCCGCATAGCAGCCTCGGTTGTGTTCTACTCTAGTCCAGTATAGCCAGCAATCCAAAAAGGGAAGTCCCCGGTATGGCACCTACCTTCTCGGAGGTGATATTGGCTGGTCGGAGCATGTGCTTTGGCCCCTCCGACTCAGCCACCCATACCGGATTACACATTAAAAAAAAAACAGAGTTAATGCGTGTTGTGCTGCAAGAACTCTCGTTACTTTCAGCCACTGGCGGCCGGTCCTAAAGTGCGCCCGTGCGCCGCACTACCATACCACGAGAAGTCTTCACTTCACTCAAAATAAATAATATCCTACAATATAACATACCTACATTAAAACCATAAAGATCGTACTCCAAATAAATACGAATGTGAATTCGACCTTATTTTATAGATCACAAAGCACGTTTTTACGAGTAAACCCGCGCCCCGTACGGAATCGAAAAACGCACGCGAGTCTCCCATCTGAATGTATGGGGATCGGCAAAACACCGCTGACGCGTGAGACAAAAGATACTTCATAGAAATAGTATGGGCCGAAATAGAGTTCTGCGTGCGGCGCACGAGCGCCAAACAAGGACGCTATATCGTGAATAGCCGCGCGTGCGACACGTCGCGAGCGACTCCTTTTGCACGAGTCCGTCTACCTAGAGTCAGCGCGCTGTCATGTGATGTCACATACCCGTTGGCGCGCGAATATTTAAAATGGGATATGGTGAGGTTTTGTGCTTTCTGTCACGTAATACTGTGAATTAAGTGGTGCCGATATTTGCCTAAGAGTTGGTTAAAGGTAAGGCGATAAGGTGATCCTGGGTTCAATTTCTACTTTTCAAATGTTTTTTTTTATACATTTTTTAAGTATTTTTGGGAGATTGCTATTGTTTTCTTTTTGAAAGCTGCAGTAGTGTTGTGGTCTATGGGTGTGTTCATAAAGGTGCTATAAATGAGTTAAAAAACTTGTTTGGATTAATTTTCTTGGTTTTTGCAACTCATTGAGTGTCTTGAAAATATTCATACTAGGTACGTACATAATACAACGCAGGCGTTTAAAAAATTCGGAGGTCGCGATCTTAAAATAACATTAGGAATGTGTTGGAAAATTTGGTAGCTATTTAAGGAGGTAGGTACTTAGCGCACTACCGGTCACTGAAGTCACCAGCCGCCACTGCTTTCAGCACAACACCGACCACCACCTTCAGCGAGGTATTAGAACAAGATAGCAGGTGACGATCACAGCACTGCCTGGACGTTTCGGTTCGATTTAAACCTCTTCAAGCGGAGCAGAACAACAGTTCTCGACTGTATGTTGTTGTAGGTGACGTAGCCAACTGCCAGTTAGAAAAAAAATCTTTTTTTCCAAATTAAAAAAAAATTGTATCATAGATTCAGATTGAGATGTTTTATTAATAATCATTTTTCATATTACAAGTACTAATAACTAAAGAAATAAACCTACCTAACAAACATTAAAATAACTATCAAAAGGGGCATTTTCAAATGTTCCTAGAACACTTGCTGCATTACCCCGCTGGATGGCAAGGCTTACCCTTTGAATGAAGTAGGCCCTTGATTGCGGGACGCCAGTTGCGTCCACAATAATAAATTTATATTACAAGTCAATAATAAATTCACAGTATATGTCTTTATTTAAATTAAACAAAATAACCTAATACAATAAAATTAAACTAAAATTAAGAAATATGATAAAACTAAACTAAAATAACTTATAAACTAAACCTAAAAAATAAAAAAAAAATAAAAATTAAAACTACCTATAAATAATATATTTCATTTAAATTTGACAGAGTCGCTGCACCGGTGCAAGTGCCAAGTACGCACGCCGCGTTACACCTCTGAATCTCAATGGCGATTCGCCGAACAAAGAAAGCTTTGGCACGGCGGTCACCAGATAATAAATTCATAATTATTTATACGCATAAAATTATTAATAATATAGAATTTCAGTGTAAGTATACAAAAGAATATAAAATTTAACAATATTAAATACTACAAATTACATGGCCTTTTATTTATTATCCATTTGAGAAATCATCACGGTCTAAGAACTTCTCTGCGGAGTAGTATGCTTTGGTGACCAGAAACTCCTTGAGCTTAGATGAGAAGATACCGTCCGAAGGAGCATTTCGAATAGATTCACTCGGCCTATTCCAGATCGTGGGCCCAATCACAGCTACAGACCTTTCCGCTTTTGTAAGACGATGCTTTACACTACGTAATTTGTCGCGAGATCGAGCTACCTGAAGCTGTGACTGACTCCGTTGATTTTTTTTTTTTTTTTATGGAAACTGGCACGATTGGCTACATCACCTACAACGTCCGTGATGTCAGCCCATAACACCGGGTGAACTAGGTGCCACGTCAGTGCTTCCCCCTTTGATCGTGCCGGCTACACTGAACTGGTCGGAAAACGCAAACTATTTACATAGCCGTTTAGACCGACGTTTCATTCAGTGCGGTGGTACCAACCCGGGCGGGTTAAACCCTACCACCAAGTAAGATTAGAAGGGAAGGGACCTACAGTTTTACGACGAATCCGAACCTCGGTCAGCCTCCAACGGTCAGCGGTCACCCATCCAAGTACTGACCGCACCCAGCGTTGCTTAACATTCAATAGCGACAGTTGAATGTCTGCACCACTGAGCTAACGAGGCTGACTTGAAACAGGCAGAGGCATATAAGATGCTATTACTGTGCAGATGCTAGCTAGTACGAACCTTCTCCAGCATAGGCATCCAGCTCTTGGCGAGATGGCAGTTCTGCAGGACAACCCAGGTGCCGCTGCGCACTCCCTCATCGATCAGCTTCACCGCAATTGGCCCCTGACCTTGCCCCAGCGACAGGGAGAACAGTCGAGATGCTCCGAAACCCTAACAAGTCAATTTATTTAGTAAATCGTCGAGCATCGTATGAACAGTCTGAACAGTTTGTTTTTTGTTTCTATGCAAACCGGTATGCCCACACCACGATGTAGGAAAGGAACGGTGGCCGAACTCTATGCGGTTTGCTAGCGACAGACTGAAGCAAAAAATGGATGCGAGGCATTGATTTTATAACCCTGTCGGGACAGATAGACCACTCCATATAACAAATTTGGTAACGTTGTAAATCGTAAAACCAACAGAGGGCGTTAATAATTTTTCTTGATGTTGTCGTAAAACAAACAGGTGGCGTTAATGTTTGTTAATACTTCTATACTAAGGGCGCTATCTAGTTGAAATACAACATGTATCTAGGTACCTTTAATTGTCACTAGGCTGTAGAATTACTGCTACTAGACAAAAGATGGCGCTTTCATTTATATTTATAAAGAACATTATTTATGTAAATTCCAAAATTTTTAATTATATTTGAATAATAAAATTATGACAATTTACAATTAAACTAACACAAGAAGTGTTAGTTTAATTGTCATAATCAAATTAAATAAAATAAAAAAATGTTTTGAAAATTATTTGGTATACGGAACAAAATATTATTATGATTGTAATTTCCTGTTTGTGCGCTTTTAATAGATAGATCCACACAGAGCACGGAATACCCCCGCGCGCGCGCGCGCGGTATTCCGTGCTCTGTGGATAGAACGTATTTATTTAGTTGAACAGTTAAACAAATACTCGTCACTCTTCATTCTAATAATGTCAGCATTGTATGTAAAAAAAAAATATGAAAACTGCCTTAAAAAATTTATGAAATTAAAAAAATCGAACCCTAGAGTTGAAGGCGGTGCTAAAGAAGGCTACACAAATCACAAAGGATATCATCCACGCATGTTTTCTTTCATGTATCATTTTTGCTTGCTTTAGCACCGCCTTCAACTCTAGGGTTCGATTTTTTTTATTTCATACATTTTTGAAGGCGGTTTTTATATATATTTTTAAATAGTTTTTTATTTCACAGTTTTTTTTGGAATTTTTTGCTATTAATGTACTCGGCGGAATCGCTCGACCTTCGGCCTCGCGATTCCGCCTCGCTTTCCAATCTGATCTCGACCAAATTAAAATGGAACCACGTCATGGTTATCCCCTTTCAAACAAAAAAAAAGAATTTTCAAAATCGGCCCACAATAATTGACGGAGTAATCGCGTAACAAACATCCAAAAAAAGAAAACATACCGTCGAATTGAGAATCTCCTAGGTCTAAAGTAAATTGCTCGTGATGACAAATTCAACGAGCCCAAACACGATGGGTTTATCATGTGTAGTTTAGGAGTTCCTATGGCCACCTTCCGTCTCCATCATCAGACCAGCTCGATGGTACTCGTACTCGTATTATGATATATTAAACGCATCTGGCCGGTCGGAAAAGATTTCAAATTTAGAATATTCATGAAACAAGGGTCCGAATATGAATGACAATATCGATTCATGTATTTCAATACAATGACAGAGAAAATTTCAAAATATTAGGTACCTATTCTACCTATTTAATACTTTTTAGTTCTAGTTTATTTTTTTTAAGTCGGTTTTATATTTTTAAAACAATATTACATAAAAAACAATAATCGAAATCGAATAATCGAAATCGGTTGAAGTGGTACAGAATTATTCGCCATGTGTCAAACTGCAAATTGCTGAAAAAGCCCACATCACAAAAGTTTTGCTGAAGGTAACCACACACCAATAGTATTTTGTTGCTTTTTCATAAACCGCTCAATCAATTTCAATAAAATTTCAATGGGAGCACCTCTGAAGTATGACCTACCAAACAAAAAAAGAATTTTCAAAATCAGCCCACAATTAACACGTTGAACGCCATACGACCCACCGGTGGGCCTAGCGTACTTTTCGGTTCGGGCCAAGCCAAACTCATTATATCCGTAATTTTCATCAACTTGAGATTTTCATCACAAAGTTTATAAAATGCGGTAATTTGTAAGGAAAATAAAAATTTGCGACTTTTACCGTCTAATTTTCGAGATATAGCAGAAGGCTCACGGGTGGATCGTGTGGCCTCCTATGAAGGATTTGTATTTTTCTGTTGGCTGGGGCCGCGGGGTCACGCCGCGGCCCACCCGTTGCGCGCGCGCCGCGGACGCAGCGATCAATCCCGGTCCGGCTGCGTCGACAATTGAGGATGTTTTACGCTTTTCTCGCCAAAAATGATTATTTTGAAGATTTCGAGTTAACACAAGAAGCGCTAACGCAGTTAGAAAACATCGAGATAGATCTGCTGAACCGTAGTTTCGGAATAGATTCTATGAAGACGTAGTTCAACCAACGAAAAGAAGATGCTGTCGAATTCTTTTGTCGGAGAGTGAGGATAGCGACTATGAAATGCATATAGAAAGACGGAAGAGAATGAAACACACTCTGGAAAGGAAAGAGGGATTGGCCAGAAAAGTGAGAAGAACATGTCACCAATGTTATGCAAAGAACGTAACCAATAATGGGTAGCAAACAGGCTAAAACCAAGTCGAAAAAAGTATCCACTTATTGCCAAAGCAGCCCAACTAAACCATTCCTTTGTTTGCCTTGTTTTAACATGACTCACGGATAATTCTTTATTGTTTATGGTTAAACCCTTTGAAGAAGTGTGATAATGTTGTGATTGTTCAATTTCATAAATATTTTGTTTTGTTCAATTTCATAAATTATTTTCGTAATAAATAATGTTTTCTTATTTGGCAATGAAGAAAATTTTATGTTCATTTTTATTTTGACGAATATTTTCTTATTATTTTCTGGTTTTATTAATTCTATTAATACAAATATTATTTTCTACCTTATCGTTAAGAGCAGCCCTAGCATCGTTACAATTAACTTAATAAAAAACTACAAGTTTCTATTGGATTTGAAAACCACGCCGTCCGCTTCGACTACAAGGCCATGCGGCTCACTTCCATATTGGCTTTGTAGCTGCGCTCTGTGGCTTGTAGGAAGCGTTTACGTAGGCCCTCTCACGCGGCTCACCGGTGACCCCCATGCCCTGAATGGTTCAGTAAGGAAAGGCTCACCGGTGAGCGGTGAGCCCCGTGGCCCAAACGGAAATACTGGATTTTTCATGTGGCGTTGAACGTGTAAGATTGTAATTTCCTGTTTGCGGTTTTACTCCGGTCCAAAGAATTTACAAACTCTTTGGTTGTACTTGGGTTGTACCTAGCTCCGCTTATTTGTTGTTATATCCGCTATAGTAACACATATTCTGTGAAAATTTCAACGGGCTTCCTATTACGGTTCAAGAGATACAGCCCTCGGATAGACAAACGGACGGACGGACAGACAGACTGCGGAGGCTTAGTAATAGGCTTCCGTACAGGGATACGGAAACCTAAAAATAAGGGGTGAAATAGGGGTGAAAGTTTTTGTATGGGGAATCCATGATTTCTCTAGGTAAGGATATGAAAATTTATTATCTAGGCTTTTGGCACAGATTACTCAATAGTTACTGCTTTTGGTAAGAAATAATGAATAATGGTCAGGAAGAGGAAGGGGGAGAGAAAAGAAGGGGGAGTGGGTGGGAGGTACGTTTGTCAGCCTGGGTAGCTCAGTGGTGCAGGCAACCCTGGGCGCGGTCAACACTTGGATGGGTGACCGCTCGACCATTTGAGGCTGACCGTGGTTCGGATTCCACGTAAAACTGTAGCACCCTTCCCTTCTTACCTTACTAGGGTTGGTACCACCGCACTGAATAAAACGTATGTCGAAACGGCTATGTAAATCAAAGAGATTTGATGTAAATAGTTTTTTCGTTTTTTTTCGTCCAGTTCAGTATAGCCGGCACGACATGTCCGACATCACGGATGTTGTAGGTGATGTATCCAACCATGTCAGTTTCCATAAAAAAAAGAAGAAGAGGAGGAGAGGTATGGAGGGAGGAAGGGTTAGTGAATGAGGGTAGGTGTGGGGGAGGGAGGTAGTAGAGGGAACGAGGAGGAATGGATATCGAGGGAGTGAGAGGTTGAAAGGGGGAAGAGGCGGGGTAAGAGGGGGTTGCGGACAGGATGAGGGGTAGTAGGGGAGGAATGGAATGCGAGGGTGATGGGAAGGAGGGGCGACATGAGGGGAGGAAGGGAAGTAGGGAGAGAGGGAGGGAATGGGCGAAAGGGAAGGTGGCAAAGAGGGGGTCCGTGAAGGGTGAGGGGAAGGAGGGGAGGAAGGCGGGATCGAGGAGAGAAGACCGGGAGAGAGGTGAGTGAGAGATGGGCGAGGAAGGAATCCCTTCCTTCCTCCCGAAAAAGATAGAGAATATAAGAGAAGCGATGGTTTATTATCAATTTTGCATTTAAATCAGATTTACTATTTTTTTATTTTATTCGTTGTCGTGTCGTCGTCGGTAAAATCTACAATTTTACAATTTTATATAAAATATCATTGACTTATATATTCTGTAAAGCTTATCACAAATACATTAAACCCACCCTCTTTTAATCTCTTTGGTATAACACCACCAGCAGCATCGTAGATGGAAAAAATAGCCCTGGACTCAACTTTTTTTAATTCGGTGCCTGGACTCCCTACTTCATACTCAAAGACATTTTGTTCATACTTCAACTATTACTAAAACGAGACACCGCGATTATGGTAGTGTGCGTATCGCGTGAATACAGAACCGACCGTCTCAAGAGATCGCATCGATATTGTGTCATCCTTTTTCCACGCGCAGTAACCCGTATCGCTTGCCTGCACGCTCCACGCAAACATTTGCGTGTTCCAAAACAAGCGAACGTCGCGCGTCGATCGATAAATTACCGCAACGGCTAAAAACTATGGAGGTGGCTTTTTACTTTCGAGCGACTGTAAGGAGAAAGGAAGTATTGTGATCGTAAAATGTCGAAGTTGAGAATGCGACTGATTTTTTTTTTTTTATTGAAACTGACACGGTTGGCTACATCACCTACAACATCCGTGATGTCAGCCCATAACACCGGGTGAACTTGGTGCCACGTCAGTGCTTCCCTTCGGTCGTGCCGACTACACTGAACTGGACGGAAAACACAAACTATTTACATAGCCGTTTGGACCGACCTTTCATTCAGTGCGGTGGTACCAACCCGGGCGGGTTAAACCCTACCACCTAGTAATATAAGAAGGGGGTCATATCCCTTAGTCGCCTTTTACGACATACACGGGGAGAGATGCAGTGGGGCTATTCTTTTAAAGTACCGGCCCCACACAGTACAGATTTGGGCTATATATCTGTCAACGATCCCAAAAAAGTGGTTTTGAGAAACATGTATGTGTGTGTGTGTGTGTGTGTGTGTGTGTCCGTCCAGCGACCTTGTGCCTAAACTGCTCAACCGATTTCGTTCAAAATTCGTATTTAGTAGTTTGAAATGATAATCTAGGGGTACCTTTTTTAGTTTTTTTTAATTAAAAAAAATAAGGGTAGCTGTCATACAAATTATTTCGTTGAGGTCGATTTTCTTATAAATGGCTAACGATTTTTATTATTATTATTATATTTAATCCATCGTGTTTGTTTCCGTTTTCAAAGGTGGTGAGGTAAAAAAATATAATTTTAAAGAAGGTATCTCCACTTTATCCTAACCGCACGCGCGTATTTGAATTGCACGCAGGTTTGGTTGGTGGGTATTTGGCAAAGACATTAAACTCACCCTCTTGGTATTTGGCAACTAAAAATATAATAAGAAATAGGCATGCCATCTATAGACAAATAGGACAACTTAACTTTGGTCTGACATCTATGATGCAGAAGCGGCGAAATTATACATTTTATCCGCCAAGCTCACGGACTGACAAAACATGAAAATATTTATTGGAAAAATTATGAAAACCTTAAAATACACTATTTTGAAATTTCTACTTAATATAAAATAATCTATAAATTTAACTATGCTGTTCCCACTTAGCATCGTTCTATAATTAGCAGATTTAAAAATATAATAATTATTTAATTCAAATTCGATACTCCTGGCGCCATCTTAGGACATAATTGAAGACTAATTTCATGTTACCTTTAAAACATCGCTGACGGTACATCTGACTCCCCCTATAAAATCAATGATGCGAGGTCACTAAAAATCATCGTACGCGAAGTTGAAAATGATGGTATTTAGGGCAAAATTATCGGACGCTTTACGATTTTAATTTGGAAGCATTACGAACGTACATCATACGATATCGTTATAATTATCGTACAAGTACGATAATAATCGTACGAATTCCAAGCCTGGTCGGCAACAGGCGATTGCAGCGCGCGCGTGGTAGCCGCTGTAGCTACAAGGTGCTGTCAGTTTTTGCTTCACGTATTCTACTTAGTTCGGCCACCGTCCTTTCCTACATCGTGCCCACACCGTCCTGGACATAAGATGGCAACATAGCAGGTATAGCCAACAATCCAAAGGGAAATCTCTCGGAGGTGATATTGGCTGGTCGGAGCATGATTATGATTGAAAGTGTGAGAGTTAGGGCCCCCGAGGCAAGTTGTCACTGCGACCTTTTTTTTTTTTTTTTTTTATGGAACCTGACACGGTTGGCTACATCACCTACAACATCCATGATGTCAGCCCATAACACAGGGTGAACTAGGTGCCATGTCAGTGCTTCCCTTCATTTCATGTCGGCTACACTAAACTGGACGGAAAACACGAACTATTTACATAGCCGTTTCGACCGACGTTTCGTTCAGTGCGGTGGTACCAACCCGGCCGGGATAAACCCTACCACCTTGTAAGGTAAGAAGGGAAGGGACCTACAGTTTAACGTGAAATCCGAACCACGGTCAGCCTCCAACGGTCGAGCGGTCACCCATCCAATCACTGACCGCGCTCAGCGTTGCTTAATAACAGTTGACTAACCAACCGCGCCACTGAGCTACCGAGGCTGACGAATTTTCTTATCCCTTAGTCGACTTTTACGACATGCGACGGGGAGAGATGCAGTGGGGCTATTCTTTTTAAGTACCGACCCCACACGGTACAAATCGACCTAGTAAATCTATTGTGATCTCTCAAAAGTTTACAGTTCACCCCAAGTCCGATTTCCGCTATGAACCGAGTTATATTCTCGAGGTTGACTGCTTGAATTTCGTCATGGGTTAACAATGTAACCCCCACGACCACGACGCTTCTACTGTTAATGAGCACTTCACATTCACAAATGATGCGTATGGGCGTTCGTACTCTTTTGGTCGGCGCATGCTCTCTGGACCCTCTGATTCAGCTGCTTATACCGGAATACATAAAAAACATACATACATACCACACACGCTGTATCCCGACAATCGGGGTAAGCAGCGTAATCGGTGTTGTGCTGCAAGAACTCTGGTAAATTGTAACACAACATCGACCACCGCGTTTAGCAAAGTATTCGAACAAGATAACTTATCAAGCAGCAAGTAAGGCACAAAGACCCACCTGCTGCACGACTCGGTGGAAGGGCCGCGCCAAGGTGAGAGGTGGCAAGCCTGTCGCCCTTTAGCACAGCATCTCGTCCTTATCCCTTAGTCCTAATATAGTGATAGGTATGCTTACTGGTCTCTGTACACTTAACAGACACCTCTATGTAATTGGAGTAACGGACAGTGCACTGTGCAGAGCATGCCTGCAGGCGGACGAGACACCCACCCACGTGCTGCTGGAGTGCGAAGAGGTGGCAGACCTAAGGGCGAAGGAGCTGGGAGGCCCTACTACACTTCGAGAGGCGTGCCAGGACCCAAAGAGAGTGTGCCGCCTACTGGAAGAACTCGGCTGGTTGGAGTAAGGCCGTAGGACGCGCAAAAGGCCCCGCAATGGAGCGAGCTTAAGCGCGGAGAACGAGTCCGAACAACAACTTATCCCTTAGTCGCCTAAAAACTATAAGTAAATAAGTGTACCGTGTGGGGCCGGTACTTTAAAAGAATAGCCCCACTGCATCTCTCCCCGTGTTTGTCGTAAAAGGCGACTAAGGGATATGACTCCCGTGTTATATTACTAGGGTTTAACCCGCCCGGGTTGGTACCACCGCACTGAATGAAAGGTCGGTCGAAACGGCTACGTAAATAGTTTCTGTTTTCCTTCCAATTCAGTGTAGCCGACACGACCGAAGGGAAGCACTGACGCGGCACCAATTTCACCCGGTGTTATGGGCTGACATCACGGATGTTGTAGGTGATGCAGCCAATCGTGTCAGTTTCCATAAAAAAAAACAATATATAAATGCGTACGAGACCTGATCGTCGGCAAACTTGAGGAGGGTGCCCATGGGGTCAGAGCCCGGTGTGAGCACGAACAGCAGCGGGATGCAGCAGTGCGAGTCCGAGTAGGAGGACACCAGGTCGAACAGCGGCGGCTCCACAAACTCACGCCCCATGCGGTCTGCGCTCAACATTATTCATTTTATAGCAAACTTGAGGAGGGTGCCCATGGGGTCGGAGCCCGGTGTGAGCACGAACAGCAGCGGGATGCAGCAGTGCGAGTCCGAGTAGGAGGACACCAGGTCGAACAGCGGCGGCTCCACAAACTCACGCCCCATGCGGTCTGCGCTCAACATTATTCATTTTATAGCAAACTTGAGGAAGGTGTCCATGGGGTCGGAGCCCGGTGTGAGCACGAACAGCAGCGGGATGCAGCAGTGCGAGTCCGAGTAGGAGGACACCAGGTCGAACAGCGGCGGCTCCACAAACTCACGCCCCATGCGGTCTGCGCTCAACATTATTCATTTTATAGCAAACTTGAGGAGGGTGCCCATGGGGTCGGAGCCCGGTGTGAGCACGAACAGCAGCGGGATGCAGCAGTGCGAGTCCGAGTAGGAGGACACCAGGTCGAACAGCGGCGGCTCCACAAACTCACGCCCCATGCGGTCTGCGCTCAACATTATTCATTTTATAGCAAACTTGAGGAGGGTGCCCATGGGGTCGGAGCCCGGTGTGAGCACGAACAGCAGCGGGATGCAGCAGTGCGAGTCCGAGTAGGAGGACACCAGGTCGAACAGCGGCAGCTCCACAAACTCACGCCCCATGCGGTCTGCGCTCAACATTATTCATTTTATAGCAAACTTGAGGAGGGTGCCCATGGGGTCGGAGCCCGGTGTGAGCACGAACAGCAGCGGGATGCAGCAGTGCGAGTCCGAGTAGGAGGACACCAGGTCGAACAGCGGCGGCTCCACAAACTCACGCCCCATGCGGTCTGCGCTCAACATTATTCATTTTATAGCAAACTTGAGGAGGGTGCCCATGGGGTCGGAGCCCGGTGTGAGCACGAACAGCAGCGGGATGCAGCAGTGCGAGTCCGAGTAGGAGGATACCAGGTCGAACAGCGGCGGCTCCACAAACTCACGCCCCATGCGGTCTGCGCTCAACATTATTCATTTTATAGCAAACTTCAGGAGGGTGCCCATGGGGTCGGAGCCCGGTGTGAGCACGAACAGCAGCGGGATGCAGCAGTGCGAGTCCGAGTAGGAGGATACCAGGTCGAACAGCGGCGGCTCCACAAACTCACGCCCCATGCGGTCTGTGATCAACATTATTCATTTTATAGCAAACTTGAGGAGGGTGCCCATGGGGTCGGAGCCCGGTGTGAGCACGAACAGCAGCGGGATGCAGCAGTGCGAGTCCGAGTAGGAGGATACCAGGTCGAACAGCGGCGGCTCCACAAACTCACGCCCCATGCGGTCTGCGCTCAACATTATTCATTTTATACCAAATACGTAGCATAACGTCTTTAGAACATATGTTAGATAGATAGATAGATAGAAAATGCTTTATGCGGTAAAGTATCTGGATCTGCAACACGAGGTTACCAAAACGTGGCCTTCGTGCCTTACTTGCTGCTTGATAATTATCTTATACTAATGCTTTGCTGGAAATGGTGGTCGGTGTTGTGCTGTATCTGCCAGAGTCGTTGCAGCACAACACCGATTACTCTGCATATCCCCATTGTCATCGAATCGATAAATCGGCGTAAGCATTTATAATATTATAGTGATATTATACAAGACTGATATCTTACTTTCGACAAATCTTTGTACCGCAGGCACCATCATGTCGAGGCGTAGACACCTCAGTACCATGAGGAACTGAAAAAATAATAATTATACACAGTGTTGCAGTTGCCCCAGTAATATTTTTAACTGACATAAGGAGGTTATTCTATATGTGAAACTAAACAACTTCTGTGGCGAAAAAAAAATTTTTGAAACAAAAAAATATATATTTTTTCCATACAACTTTTAAATACCTATTCTCGAAATGTATGGAGAAAAGAAATTTTTTTTCTTCAAATTAAAAAGTCGTAGAACAAAAGTTGTTATACATATTTCACGTACAGAATCACCCCCTTTCAGGTTTTACGGTTGGGGTTGCAACACCGTGTATAAATATAAATTTTATTTCAATATAAAAGTTTTAGACCGCTTAGCGATTACGTAAGAATTAAACATGAATATCAACAACGCCCTTCACCCAAAAATTTCCACAGTTCGGACTATATGTAAAACTGGAAAAGCTATGAAAATCGTTCGAGCTCTCCGTCCAGTTCAGTGTGGCCGGTACATCCAAAGGATGCATCGACATGGCACCTAGTTCACCAAGGCGTTATGGATCGACATCACGGATCTAGTAAACGACACTACTCTTCGCTGTGGAAGTCGGAGCAAGGGGACTACCAGCGAAGTCGCTCTACAGTCTCTTCAAGAATCTAGGGCTCCCAAGATCGACGCTAAGCTCATATATGGAGAGAGCTTCGAAAACGTCACTGGAAGCATCCTACAGAATATGGATAGGTAGAGAGAGGGAGGTCGAGAGCGGGACTGGTGGTTTCCCCGCGTCCTAGTCAACGCAGACTAGCTGACGAGGGCTTGAAGCGAGCCGAAACGTGAAGCATGCGCGGGAAATTTAGAGTGGCCACTCGCTAGTCCCGGCCTCGATTAATACCCTCCTCTACTGCCGATGGGCCCGGATATGTTCGGTGAAGCCATCGTAAGCTTAGATCCACACCTTCCTTCCTTCTAGTAAGTAGGTGATGTAGCCAACCGTGTCCGTTTCCATTTAAAAAAACCTAATATACAGTCCCAATCATATTAAGCGGCGGGTGGCCGAGTGGTTTGGGCATCAGCTTCTCATGCGAGAGGTCCAAGATTCGAATCCGGTCGGCGTGTACCAATGGGTTTTTTCTAACGAAAAAATTTACGTGCATACCAAGACCTGCTGCTTCACCGTTCGGAACCGGTGTAAAACTGTAGGTCCCTTCCCTTGCCACTTACTAGGTGGTAGGCTCAAATTATAGCCGACTGGGTTGGTACCACCGTACTGGATGTAAGATGGCCGCATAGCAGCCTCCATTGTGTTCTCCTCTAGTCCAGTATAGCCAGCAATCCAGGGAAGTCTCCGGTATGGCACCTACCTTCTCAGAGGTGACATTGGCTAGTCGGAGCATGTGCTTTGGTCCCTCCGACTCAGCCGCCCATACCGGATTAAAAATAAAAAAAAAAACAAAAACTAAATCTGTCCAGATAAACGAAATTCTACTGTATGTCACAATAATTAAACATGAACTGAACCGCACTGAATGAAACGTCGGTCGAAGCGGCTATGTAAATAGTTTGTGTTTTCCGTCCAGTTCAGTGTAGCCGGCACGATCGAAGGGGGAAGCACTGACATGGCACCTAGTTCACCCGGTATTATGGGCTGACATCACGGATGTTCTAGGTGATGTAGCCAACCGTGTCAGTTTCCATAAAAAAACAAAAAAATTAAGATCAACCAAAGCACGACAAAGGGTTAATTACCTCAAAACTGTCAAGTTTCGTGTTCCACGGCGAAGGCAATGGATGGTTGTGAGGGTCTGGCAGGTCAGAGAACGCCTCCCACGGCTTCAGGTTCTTCGCCACGTGATCATTCAGGCCCAAAAACTTGGGGAACTCGTTCAGCCTGTGCAAATATAAAAATTATGGTTGGTTCCAAACACGGGGTCATTAAAGCATAAGTCATATGGGTGATTCAAGATAGGGTTTCGTAACTTCAGGGTTCGAAAGGGGTCCATATTTGAAGACGAAAGAAACTTTTTCCCAAATTCGGTCATTTTATAGTACTTTTTGGTGAAAATAGTTTCATCGAGCTTTGGTGGACGGTTAACGTTCACCTTTATTAAATAAACATAAAATGACTACTTACATGCTTAACTAGTGGAATATAACTTCAGGTAGGTAAATTCCAAACACTTAAATTTGAATGACATCAAAAGAAAAAGGGGCCTGGACTAGGTCATTACACTCCCTAGACCTAGACAGCATTTTTGCCAAATCTCACTGTCCATCGAGTTTTTATTATAATTTTAAATTTTTGTATGAAAAAAAAAAATACGGAATTTCGATTTGAGCAACAGCCGACGCGGGTTTCTGTGCCCAATACTTCAACGGAAGATCAGACACAGCCAATAACACCACTCCTCGCGAAACCACGCTCTATTATATTTTATTTTTCGAATTTGGAAAAGGAATTTACATCTAGAACAACAATGGCATATGAATAAAATTGAATATGCACAGTTTTTTTTATTGGTATCAAACTGCCCCACCCCCAATATTAAGGGGGGGTACTAGGCAAAACATCACATCATATTATCCTAACTATAGCCATAATGTGTGATAGATAATTTTAATATAATCTTGGTAATTCTCTGAAAAAAAAGTGGGTGAAAAGTGGTAAAAACGTTCGAAAATGCATTTGCTAGATTCTTTACAAATACGTCCATACAAAAAACGCTCGCGCACGGCAATGAATTAAAATTTTGAATGTTCAAAGATAGTTCAGTGGAAAACCATTTATTCTGTAAGCGTTTGAGTTTATTTAGATGATTCTTAGTCTTATTGACTCTAAGCTCAATGAAGCATTTTTCGTATTAGATGCATTTGTAAAATATGGCGAGGGAAATAGCAAAAAATAATGTATTCACATTATACCTTGAATCTTTACCTAACTATTAGGCATATAAATTATAGTTAAATCACTTGAAATATGGGTATGGTTAGGGAAATAAGAAGTGCTTTTGCCTAGTACCCCCCCCCCCCCCCCCCCTTAATGCAAAATTATGTTTTATCTAGGTTTTGACTCACTTGATAATTTCACCCCAGCCCTGCGCGGAGATGAAGGGTGCCGGGTTGGGTGGCACCGCCCGGGGCTGACCTCCCGCCAGCAGGAAGTTCACCTGAGCCTGCTCCAACTCACCCGCCGCGATCATTATCGTGATAGTCAGCAGCAGCGAAAACACCATCTTGTCCTGAACACATTCACATATTTATTTATTCACATAAATATAAAAACCGCCTTCAAAAATGTATGAAATAAAAAAATATCTAACCCTAGAGTTGAAGGCGGTACCAAAGAAGGCTACACAAATCACAAAGGATATCATCCACTTATTTTTCTTTCGTGCATCATTTTTGCTTGCTTTAGCACCGCCTTCAACTCTAGGGTTAGATTTTTTTTTATTTCATACATTTTTGAAGGCGGTTTTTATATTTGTTTAAATGGTTTTTTATTTCACAGTTTTTTTTAATAATTTTTTGCTATTAATGTACTCGGCGGAATCGCTCGGCCTTCGACCTCGCTATTCCGCCTCGCTTTCCAATCCGATCTTGACCAAATTGAAATGGGACCACACGGGAAGCACCAGCTTTCAAATAAAAAAAGAATCATCAAAATCGGTTCACCCAGTCGAAAGTTCTGAGGTAACAAACATAAAAAAAAAATTTAGAACCTCCTCCTTTTTTTGAAGTCGGTTAAAAAGGCTCCTGACACAATTAATAAGTCTTTGTAGTCAGTCTGACTGCATATGAATTTGGAATTTTGACAGGGCACAAAACCTGTACATTAATTTATACTGCTGACGTATGCTAAATAAATTTGACTAATTGATAGGTACATTAAGTATCAAATTGATTCACCACACATACTAAAATGTTAATTTTACTAATTTATAATTTTTATTTTAAATTTTTTTGACATTGTTCCTGAAGATGTGGTATGAAAATGACTAATTGACATGACTTAATACGATATGTATCAACAATTTCTAACAAAGACTCCTAATTTTATTTATACTTTTACTTTTGATTTTATGTGGTCAGAATTTATCAAGCTTAAATTATAGTTATTATATACATAATATACATAATCACACACGCTGAATCCCGATAATCGGGGTAAGCAGAGTAATCGGTGTTGTGCTGCAAGTACTCTGGTCAATTACAGCACAACACCGACGACCACGTTTCGCAATATTCGAACAAGATTAAATCGATCAAGCAGCAAGTAAGGCACGAAGACCCACCTGCTGCACGACTCGGTGGAAGTACCGTGCCAAGGTGAGAGGTGGCGAGCCTGTCGCCCTTTAGCACGGCATCTTGTCCTTATCCCTTAGTCGCCTTTTACGACATGCATGGGGAGAGATGCAGTGAGGATATTCTTTTTAAGTACCGGCCCCACACGGTTATTATACCTATTATAGTTATTCTACCTCTAAAACTGTATCTTAACACTGTAAGCGTGTGCGTGTAGCTAGTCACAGTGTATTGTAATCGAAGACGTTAAAAAAACCCTGCAAAGTTCGAGAAAAACCTCTGTGACAAACAGGCGGACACCGGAGTGATCTTATAATGGTTCCGTTCTTTCTTTTTACAGAACCATAATTTTCTTATTTATTGATGATCGAATTTTAACTTTTAACTTTTGACTTGATACTTTTTGTATATATTCTTTATTGAACACCAATTTATAAAAATTAGGTACAACAGGCGGGCTTAATGCCGCGAGGCATTTTATTCTAACTAACCTTTGGGATGTGGGAGAAGTACATGCAGGCGAACAAGAATAGTTAAGACTTTTAATTTTGTATTTAATTTCAATTTTATTTTTTTTTTACTTCAAATTTATTTAATCTTTTAATTTTGTAATTTTCTATCGTTCTCATTTACCGTGTATTATCAAAATGTAAGCCGGAGGAGTTCTATTCTTGGCTATTAAGTTTTTATATTGTTGATTTTTAAATTTGTTATTAAAATAAGCTGTGGAATTCTCTAATATACAAGGTGTTTCGTTATTCATGTCGTTTCTTTCAGGGGGTTGTTCTGTATCCTAAACTGAGTAACTTTTGTTCTACATCTTTTGGAAATTGGAACAAAAAATTCACTTTCTCCATACATGACCTAACCTCCAAATGTATGGGTCAAGTGAATTTTTTTTCCAATTTCCAAAAGCTATAGAACAAAAGTTACTCAGTTTAGGATACAGAACAAGCCCCTGAAAGAAACGACATGAATAACTAAACACCTTGTATAAATAAATAAATAAATAAAAACTAACCTGCTCGAAGAGACTGCGACAGATGTTGGAGTAGAGGGAGTACGTGAAGTACTTCCTCAGTATGCCGAGCCGCTCCGGGATCTCTTCCACCTTTTCCGTGTTGTCGATGGCCGCAGTGAACAGCGACTCGAACCAGCCCAGCGAGTACTGGTACATCGGGTCGATGTTCGCCAGCTCCGCTGCGCAAGTTTTTTTTTTTTAAGGAAACTGACACTGTCGGCTTCATCACCTACAACATCTGCGATATCAGCCCACAACACCGGATGAACTAGGTGCCACGTCAGTGCTTCCCTTTATTTCATGTCGGCTACACTGAACTGGGCGGAAAACACGAACTATTTACATAGCCGTTTCGACCGACCTTTCATTCAGTGCGGCGGTACCAACTCGGGCGGGTTAAACCCTAACACCTAGTAATATAAGAAGGGAGTCATATCCCTTAGTCGCCTTTTACGACATACACGGGGAGGGATACGCTGGGGCTATTCTTTTAAAGCACCGGCCCCACACACACGGTACACACCCCAAACGTTTGGCGGTCATTACTTCTGCCCGTCCGTATTGGTACCACTGCACCAGATGAGATCGGTCCGGACGGCTATGAAAAATAAATTGGCGTTTTTCAGCCAGTTTAGTACCGTGGAATGGGGTTATTTGCAACTTACGTCCGAATAGAAACAAGGTTGAGTTGAGACATAAAATCAAGTACCCCTTGAAATTTAAACTGGTTACGTGTTTCCACTTTATGGTAACAGTTAGCCAAATCCTGATTTGCTACCTGCTATCACTAAAATAAAAATAAAGAATTTGGAAATTTAAAAAAAAAATTCAAAATAAAAAAAAAATTATTCATGTTGACCTTCGGATTTCACCGATTTCTGTAAAGGAAAGGTATATTAAACTTTACTATTTCTAAAAATATGTTTATTTACTAGTATACTTATATAAATATTGTAAAACAGACAAACAAACCTTCTGTTTGAATTTATATGAATGATGAATTTAAAAAAAAAAATTGTGATTTTTTTTTTCTAACTAAAGTATAAACAAGGTAAGCCTCACTGTATTGGGTTTGTTTTTAGGAAATTTTCTAGGCTTTCTAGGCCAGAAGAGTTTATAGATCTAACTTAATTAGTTTCCAAAATATCTGGGTTTAAGTCGAGGTCGGCGCTCAGGTTCGCGCGCGCCGTGGCCCGCGCCGAACCACGCGGAAGCGAGGGGGAGTAAACATATTTATGAACGCGGAAGCGAACAGGTTAACGATACTATTAACATTTGTAAGGTAATTTGGCTGTATTTCTAATAAATTATGTGTCTAAACAATAATGTTTCTATTCACCCTCTATGTCGTTTCTAATGACCCCACTCTTATTCTGACTTAAAACATGGTACTAATTCTATATTTTCTCAAGATTGGCAGTGAATTCTCTATACAGGAAATTAGAAACAGAAAGAGCAACCACAGAAAGATATTTCTCAGGCTTTTCAAAGTACTTTGAACTTTAAGTATATGAGGTATAAGAGCAAAAATGTGCTGAAGTGTTTCTAATCACCCCATTCTACGGTACTGTTGATGCTGCTAACATGCAAGCCAAATAAGGGATATGAATCCCTTCGCCGATGTCGTCGTCCCACCGAGAGAGATGTGACGATGTGAGATGCGACGAGATGGGGTGTGGCGTCAAAAAAGAGCGAAAATAGTGCGATATATTAAATAAACGACCGCTTTATGGTGTAAGGTACCCTTGACGCTGGACAACTGCCAGGTTTTTTTTTTATGTAAGCCAACATGGGTGGCTGTGTCGAGGGACCAATGGTACATTCGATAGAGCCAAAAACCCCTCTCTTCGCGAAACCACGCTAGGCGCCATGCCAGTAGATTTTGTTGCCAAGCTGTTTAGCCCGTTGATACGACGTTTAAAGACACCCAGGTTAAAGGATTCGGGAAACACGCTCGCTGGGAGACAGTTCCACACCAAAGAAACGATTGTGAGAACCGATGGTTTCTCAAAAGCCCAATGTCAACAACAAAGGGGTGCTCAGTTTCTCTGCGGCGAGTGGTTGTTCGCATATTTATTATCACCGTACAGATGCACGACTGAGGTACAGCACGGATTACGGGGTGTTAGACGGCGGATGGCGCGTCTCGTCCCATTGGCCAAACTGGCGCACCAACACAAACACTCAGACTTCCTTATCCTAGATCAAGGGAAGGTGTCGAACGGCGCTTGCGATGGCTTCACCGAACATATCCAGGGCCATCGGCAGTAGAGGACGGTGTCAATCGAGGTCGGGACTAGCGAGTGGCCACTCTATGTAGTTCTCCAGCGTGCGTCACGTTTCGGCTCGCACCGAGCCCTCTCCAGCTAGTCTGCGTTGACTAGGACGCGGGGAACCACCAGTCCCGCTCTCGACCTCCCTCTCTCTACCTATCCATATTCTGTGGGATGCCTCCAGTGACACTTTCGAAGCTCTCTCAATATATGAGCTCAGCGTCGATCTTGGCAGGCCTAGATTCTCGAAGAAACTGTAGCTGCTCTGTGGAACTAGCATCCCTTATTCCCTGCCACCCGTCCTATCTCCGCATGACTCGTCGCAGAGACTCAACACCCTTTTGTTGTTGACACTGGGCTTTTGAGTACCCATCGGTTTTCTAAATCGTTTCTTTGCCGCACCGCTAGAGTGTGGAACTGTCTTCTGGCGAGTGTATTTCCTGAATCCTTTAACCTGGGTGTCTTCAAGCGTCGTATTAACGGACTAGACAGCCTAGCAACAGTCCGCAAATCTGCTGGCATGGCACCTAACTGAGCGTGGTTTCGCGAGGAGAGGTGATTTTGGCTCTGTCGACTGCACCATTGGTCCCTCGGCACAGCCACCCATGCTGGTTTACATAAAAAAAAGGCTACTTCATGGAAAGGACGAGAATGTAAACGTAAAAGATATTTGCCCACCGATGAGGAAGAAGAGATTGGTGCAGTACACCGCTATCGGCACGTACTCCAGCCGTGCGGTGTCGATCTGTTTCTCGGTCACTACGGCGACCTCCTGCTTCTCGCTTATCTCGTTGGACATCGCCTTCGCCGAGTTCAGGATCTGCAAGATCGAGCATGTCAATTTCGACCGTCAGTTAGCAGAATCTTGTTAATAATGTTTTCTTTTTATGTAAACTGACACCGTTGGCTATTATACTACAACATCCGTGATGTCAGCCCATAACACTGGGTGAATTTGGTGCCACGTCAGTGCTTCCCTTCGGTCGTGCCGGCTACACTGAACTGGACGGAAAACACAAACTATTTACATTTAGCCGTTTCGACCGACGTTTCATTCAGTGCGGTGGTACCAACCCGGGCGGGATAAACCCTACCACCTAGTAACCTTCCCTTCTTGGAAGGGACTTACAGTTTAACGTGGAATCCGAACCACGGTCAGTCTCTAACGGTCGAGCGGTCGCCTATCCAAGTACTGACCGCGCTCAGGGTTGCTTAACAACAGTCGACCGACGAGTCGGATCAGGCAGTGTGTTTCTAAAGGGTCAAGTGCGCAGTACCCAAAGCGTTTAATCAGTTGAGTATGTTGTACACCAGTCCCACTGATTAATGTACATAATATGTTCGTCTATTAAATAATTCAACGCATATTAAAGAAGAATTAATTTTCCCTGAGTGTGTTCTAACGCCTATTCAATGGGGAGTGCTCGGAGGAGCTGTTTAACGCGATCCCGCCGTCCCCTTGCGATCATCCAGTGCGCGTGGTGCGGAGGCACCAAGCGCACTGGACAGGGATTGCTTGCATCCCTACACGCTGGACTTACCGCGGATGCGTACCAATCGATTCTGCAGATCTTTCCAGTACAGAACCGGTAAACTCTGGAACGCTCTCCCTGCTCACATGTCCCCCCCCCCCCCCCCCCCCCCCCCCCGCCCAAGTACAGTCTCGGGTCCTTCAAGAGAGGCGTGAATGGGCACCTGTCAGGCTGGCATGGCATTCGCAACCTCCGCATACGACCGAATGTCCATGGGCGCCGTTAGACACCTCATGGGTGCTTCAGCGCCATTGTCAGAATTATAGGTCCCTTCCCTTCTTATCTTACTAGGTGGTAGGATTTGACCCGCCCCGGTTACTACCACCGCACCGAATGAAAGGTTGGTCGAAGCAGCTCTGTGAATAGATTGTTTTCCGTTCGCAGTCGGTACGACCAAAGAAAAGCACTGACATGGCACCTAATACACCGAGGTGCTATGGGGTGACATAACGGATGTTGTAGTGACGGTGAAGAAGACAACTGCGTCAGTTTCCTTAAAAAAAAAAATTTTAAAAAAACTTGCAAAATTTCGCTGCACAATAAAATTGGAATATGTTTTGTATGAAGGCAAGGTGACAGATGACAGGTGACAAGTAAATACCTGAACTGCCTCTTCGTCCTCCAGAAGATGTTCAGAAGTTGACAAAACCTGGAAATATCAAATCAAATCAAAAAACGTTTATTGCACATAAAAGCGTACAGAAGGTAGTACTTAATGCCTATGGCATTTTCCGCCAGCCTACCCTTTTTAAAATATAAAAACCAGGGTAGGTGCAACAAAACATAGTCCTAGCTTAGATTTTTTTTTTTTTTTTTTTTTATTGTTTCCGAACTAGCTGGCTGTGTCCGAGGTCGAAGCCTCAGGCGCAGCGCAGTTAAGAAAAATAGAAAACAAAGATTTATATATATATATATACATACATATAATAACCATAAAGTAACCATAGTAAATAGTAAATACATATAAGCATAAAAAAATAAAACTCAGGCAATACATGTTATTAAATTACACAGAAACCGATGAACTCCGAAACAGAAGAAGATGAGGTTTAGGGTTAAAATAAGCACAGCTCCTTGGTAAAATTGCATAAAATGCTTGCTAGGATTATGATTTATGATTTGAAGTTGAGAGTTAGGGCCCCTGAGGCCCTATTATCACTGCCACCTAGATAAATCTAATTGTGGTCTCTCAATAGTTCGGACAAGATAACTATCAAACAGCAAGTGAGGGACGCAGACCCACCTGCTGCGTCATTACGTGGAAGGGCTTGCCAAAGTGAGAGGTGGCTAGCCTGTCGCCCTTTAGCACGGCATCTTGCCCTTATACCTTAGTCGCCTTTAACGACATTTTATTTTTATTTATTTTAATGTTGCGAAATTTGGAAAATTGTGTTTACTATGCGGTAAGTTTGGTATGATATTTGGGATTTATTGAATTTTTATAAACTTTTATTGTTTAATCCTATCACGATCAGACATGCACGGGGAGAGACGCAGTGTGGCTATTCTCTTTAAGTAACGGCCCCACACGGTTCTCACCGGCCTTTTCAGAATACTACCTAGTATAACAGAGTTGAGTGAGACGTAAGCGTACATTTCAGCGTACTAGTATAACAGAGTTGAGTGAGACATAAGCATAAATTTCAGCATACGAGTATAACAGTCAGTGATTCTAAGCTGCAATGGGGTGCACACTTGGATTATCTCGCTCCTAAACTTAGTTCTGCGACATACGCCATTAAAAAAATCAGAGAGTTATGTGGATACAAAGCGGCCAAAACTGTGTACCATGCATACTTTGAAAGCCTGTTTAATTATGGCATAAAGTTTTGGGGAAATGCAGCTAATTCTCAGAGAATATTTGTATTGCAAAAACGAGCGATGAGAATGTTACTTAATATGAAATGCAGGGCTTCTTGCCGAAGTAAATTTAAGGACAATAATATTATAACTATGTCTAGCCTATCCACAACATCCTATACGCAAGAAAAAACATTAGCGATACACCCCATAATTCAGACATACACAATTACAACACTAGAAATAAGGACAAGATAGCAATCGCACACAGCAATTTAGCAAAAAAGCAGAAGAGCTTTATATGTAACAGTATAAAAATGTACAATAAATTGCCGGATAATATAAAATTGCTCACAGATAAACATTTTAAATCGGAATTAAAGAAATTACTTACATGTCAAGAATACTACAACATAAACGAGTACTACTCGACTGATCTGTGATTTAGGATAGCAATATTGACAAATTATATTGATGCCATTGTATTTTTTTAATTTAATTTAATTAATTGTAATTTTTTAATAATTCATTGACAAGTCTTTTGACGCTACTTTAATTAGGGACAAATCTATTGATGCTAAATTTATTATTATTATATTCCTTGATTATTATTAATTTTTGACTAAATTTATTGTATCAAATTATTTTATTTTTACGTAGCTGATCTGTGATTTAGGATAGGGATATTGACAATTCTTTTGATGCTATTGTACCTTGTAAATTGTACATTTATTTTATTTATTATATTGTACCTTATATTACTTGTATATTTCATTGACAAGTTTATTGACGCTACCTTAAAATAAATTAACGCTAAATTAAGTAGATAGTAGTAGTATTAGGTAAGTGTAAATAGTAGTAGTCTATAAGCAAATGATAGCTTAAATTGTTTTTGTCTTTTATCTGGTTCTGTACAGCCCTTTTCATTGTTTGTCATTGTTTTTCATTTAATTGTTACAATGTTAATTGTTACATTTCACACTATAGTTGCCATTCGAAAGAACGAACTCAAGTGCAAAATTTATTTGCCTACAAACGATAATAAAAACATCAAACATCAACATCAACAGAGTTGAGTGAGACGTAAGCGTACATTTCAGCGTACTAGTATAACAGAGTTGAGTGAGACGTAAGTGTACATTTCAGCGTACTAGTATAACAGAGTTGAGTGAGACGTAAGCGTACATTTCAGCGTACTAGTATAACAGAGTTGAGTGAGACGTAAGCGTACATTTCAGCGTACTAGTATAAAAGAGTTGAGTGAGATGTAAGTATAAATTTCAGCGTACGAGTATAACAGAGTTGAGTGAGACGTAAGCATACATTTCAGTATAGGTACTAGTATAACAGAGTTGAGTGAGACGTAAGCATACATTTCAGTATAGGTACTAGTATAACAGAGTTGAGTGAGACGTAAGCATACATTTCAGCGTACTAGTATAACAGAGTTGAGTGAGATGTAAGTATAAATTTCAGCGTACGAGTATAACAGAGTTGAGTGAGACGTAAGCATACATTTCAGCATAGGTACTAGTATAACAGAGTTGAGTGAGACGTAAGCATACATTTCAGCGTACTGGTATAACAGAGTTAAGTGAGAGGTAAGCATAAATTTTAGCGCACTAGTATAACAGAGCTGAGTGAGACGTAAGCATAAATTTCAGCATACTAGTATAAAAGAGTGTAAGCATAAATTTCAGCGTACTAGTATAACAGAGTTGAGTGAGACTTAAGCATAAATTTCAGCATACTAGTATAACACAGTTGAGATGTAAGCATAAATTTCAGCAAACGAGTATAACAGAGTTGAGTGAGACGTAAGCATAAATTTCCGCATACTATTATAACAGAGTTGAGTGAGACGTAAGCATACATTTCAGCATAGGTACTAGTATATCAGAGTTGAGTGTGACGTAAGCATAAATTTCAGCATACTAGTATAACACAGTTGAGATGTAAGCATAAATTTTAGCATACTAGTATAACAGAGTTGAGTGAGACATATGCATAAATTTCAGCATACTAGTATAACAAAGTTGAGTGAGACGTTAGCATACATTTCAGGGTACTGGTATAACAGAGTTGTGTGAGACGTAAGCATACATTTCAGCGAACAAGTAAAAAAGAGTTGAGTGCGACAAGTGAGAGATACTCGTAACCTAGAACGATAAAAAAGGTATGGACGCCGGACTGTCAAAAGCTTGTATGAGAACTAGCGTCGCCGAGTTGCGGGGAGCGGAGTGTACTTACCGATGATAAGATATTTCACTATTATTGTGCACACTAAACTTGGCTGTAGTGTTTTTACACGTAAACACAGAGCATGCGGGCATTCTAAACAGGTTTTTGCGAACGCAGCCGATAACAGACTGACGGGCCAGCGCGCGACCGTCCAATGAAACAAGTATGCTTTTATTTATATCGTGTTACGCTGGCGAGGATAGGGTTCGGGGTCCATACCTTTTTTATCGTTCTAGCTCGTATTTCGTCGTCTACTGGCGGAATTTTCGACATGTCCAAGAGTAGGCTAGCTACCTATGGATGAAATTATACAATAAACAATAAACTGACATTCAGGATCTTCCTCTCGATCTCCTGCAGCATGCGCCTGTGCTCGGCGCCCTGCGTCGTCAGCTCCGTCTTCGCCTGCTGCAGGTCGGGCCGCTCGCGCGCCACCACCCGCGCCAGCAGCTGGCTCTGCAGACCCTCGCGCGCCAGCATGAAGTTCACCAGCGTCACGCGCACACCCACCTCGGGCAGGTAGTGCGGGTTCGCCAGCTTTGTACTGATGTAGAACCTGTGTGAGAGTGGTGGGTTATTCGACGGTGCGAGTTTATACGGAGTTTAAACGGATACGGATGAGTGATCTCTTCGCTGTGGAAGTCGGAGCAAGAGGACTACCAGCGAAGTCGCTCTACAGTCTCTTCAAGAATCTAGGGCTGCCAAGATCGACGCTAAGCTCATACATGGAGAGAGCCTCGAAAACGTCACTGGAAGCATCCTACAGAATATGGATAGGTAAAGAGATGTAGGTCGAGAGCGGGGCTGGTGGTTCCCCGCGTCCTAGTCAACGCAGACTAGCTGACGAGGGCTTGATGCGAGCCGAAACGTGAAGCATGCGCGGGAAATTTAGAGTGGCCACTCGCTAGTCCCGACCTCGATTAACACCCTCGTCTACTGCCGATGGGCCCGGATATGTTCGGTGCAGCCATCGCAAGCTTAGCTCCACACCTTCCTTAAATGTATCACTCCGTAATACACTCAGTAATACAGCCACCGATGCAAGGAGAAAGGACGACGCCACCACCGATTGCGGCTGCGGCCGAACCGGTGGCAGACAGACGGGACAGTCGTGACGAGACGTGGACTCAAGTAAAGAGGGGTAAGAATGCAAGACACCGCCTTAACAAGCGGCGTCGCGCACATTTTAACCGCATGCTTGAGTCCACGGGGCAGTACCAACCCACGGGCGCAGCCGGGGAAACGGGTCGTGAGGACCCCTTCACCAACACCCGTGGGAGAGGAGCCATTGGGCCATTCAGAGCCGGGCATCGTGGACGAGGGGGTGGGGCACGCGGGACCATGCCGGTCAGACCCCCCCTAAGGGGATCTGGGCACGGCCACCGCGGGCCATCGCGATCATCAGCAGCGGCCCCGTCCACATGTTTGCCCGACTCTGGGAAGGACCAGGCCGACGCACCGACCTGCTCGCATCAGAAGAGGGGCCGACCAGGGGTGTCAGGCATGACCCCACCTGAGAAAAGGCCGAAGGTAGAGGGCCTCACGTACGCTGCTGCAGCAACAGCTAAATATACGGAGATGGCCATCGTAAAGGCTGACAGAGCCCCCCTGACCAAGGACGAAGCAGAGTCGATCCGCGAGACGCTGGAGAACGTCCTGTGGAAGATGGTGACGGATGCACCTCTTCCGGATGATGAGGACGACGACGACGACAGCACACCGACCGGACCCAATTTCCAGGGATTCCCTACTTTTAAAGTAGGGGCCCTGAATCTTAGGTGTTCCAACGACTTCACTAGAAACTGGCTGGAACAGAAGGTGGCAGAGCTATCCCTTACAGGGATTAAACTCGCCGTGATTCCAGCCAGCGAGGTGCAAAAATTGGTACGGTGTTTCTGTAAGGTGCCCGGGGTCCCAGCCGACATCAGCGTCAAGGCTGTTATGGACCGCTTTAGGGTGCAGAACAGACACCTAAAAATAGGCAGGTGGACAGTGCTGAACTCAACACGAGATCAAGGTGGCCTGCTCATCACTCTCGGCATACCCGAGACAGAGATGGGCACGCTACTGAGCCACCACCGCCGGATTGGACACGGGCTGTCCAATGTGTACGTCCACGTACCCGACGCAGGTATACCAAAGCCGAAACCTGCACTACCTCCAGCAGCAGCTACTGCAGCAGCTGAGGGAACAAAAGCGGTCGGGACGGTTCAACCGACGACAGAGACTCCGACACCGTCACCGCCATCATATGTGGTGCCGGTACTGACGCCAGGACCTATGGTGACTACACCACCCCATGGTAAGTCACCACTTACAAATCCTTTCTCGTGCTTCACGAGGAAGGATGACGCGACGGACCACGGTGTCAAAGTGAAGCGCCAGTGGTACAGGGACGGCGGGCATCTGCCCTTGGGAGCGGGGGAGTGCTCCATCGCGTCAAGTGAAGAAGCGGCCCCAGTCTACGGACTGGAACCGCTTCCGAGCATGCCGGGGACCCTCTCGCTAGACTCTGCCTACGCAGACCTGGCGTTAAGGGGCCCACACGGCCTGGGCATGGAGGGATCGCTTGACCCACTACAGGTAATGGCAGAATCCCTGTGCCTAGATATTGACGAGGAGCAACTCCTCGCTGCCTCGGGTGAGGAGTCCGCGTGATCCTTGGGAATGGCAGTCTCACACAGTCCGAGCATCAAAGTTATTCAGGCCAATCTCCAGCACTCACAAATGGCTTCTGCAACCTTACACGGTAAGCTTGAGACATGTTGTGAAACCGTAGCTCTGCTGCAGGAGCCATGGGTTCGTGGTGGCAGGGTCTGTGGCCTGGGTAACCTACGCGGTAAACTCTATCTTGACACCGCATCTAACAGGAACAGAACTTGTATATTTGTTCCGAGTCTTTTTACAGCAACGCTACTCAACCAGTTTACTGACTGTGACCACACCGTCATCCGGCTCCTTGGAGTCGAGGGGGCGGGCACGAAGGGCATCATCCTGGCGTCCTGCTACCTGGACTTTAGAGAGCCGGCTCCATCGAGCAAGATGGAAGAACTGACGCGCTTCTGCGAGGACAACGACGAGCACCTCATCATAGGGTGCGATTCCAACGCACACCACCAGGTTTGGGGGAACGCACGTAACAATGACAGAGGTAACTCACTATACGAATACCTACTAACCACTAAAATGCAAATTCTTAACAAGGGGTCGGAGCCCACTTTTGTAACAACCAGGTTTGAGACAGTCATTGACATAACACTGGCGACAGACAAAACTGTCAACATGGTGCGCGGGTGGTATGTCTCTCGAGAAATGTCATGCTCCGATCACAGGTGGCTTTGTTTTGAAATTACAGCAAACATCACGAAGAGGGAGATACGAAGAAACCCAAGGAAAGCCAACAAGGCCCATTACAGGAGCCTGGTTGAGGGTAAGCTTGGGTGCTTCGACATCCCCGAAGTCGTACACACAATCAACGATCTCGAGTTATCTGTGGAAAAGTTAACTTCAGAACTAACCCAAAGTTTCGAGGAAGCCTGTCCGCTTGCAGAAGCAAATGATGGCCCCGGAAAGGGAGGGAAACAATGGTGCCCAGTACTGGAGAATCTCCGAAGGAAACTAAGACGACTCCAGAACAGGGCGCGTTATACTAAAGAAAACTCGGACCTAGCGAATTACAAAGAGGCCCTGAACCACTTCAAGAAAAGGGTAAGGGCCAAAAGAAGGGATGCCTGGAGGAGGTTCTGCAGCAGTATAGAGACCACCACACAGGCAGCCAGAATCAAGAAACTACTCTCAGGAGAGCCAGATCAGCAGATGGGAAGCCTGAGGAAACCAGATGGTACATACACCAACACCGTACCGGAAATGTGTAAAGTCCTGCTCGACACACACTTCCCCGAGTGCAGTATAGCCGACCAGATCAACTGGGTTGAAACCACAGGGAGTCAACCGACCAACGTAGACTGGGACACGGCTCAACGCGTAGTAACGCATGAAAAGGTAGTTTGGGCTATAGAGAGCTTTCTCCCTTATAAATCACCTGGGCTAGATGGCATTTATCCGGCGCAATTGCAGTGGTGCTCAAAGATCCTGGTCCCAATACTGGTGAGGATCTTCAGAGCCTGCATTGCCCATAAGTACGTCCCCAGGGGATGGCGTGAGGTTAAAGTAATCTTTATCCCAAAACCTGGCAGGAGCGAGTACTCACTTGCCAAGTCGTACCGGCCGATTAGCCTGACCTCGTTTTTACTTAAAACACTGGAAAGGCTTTGTGACCGTGAAATTAGGGATGTGACGCTAAAACATCATCCATTACACAAGCAGCAACATGCATACATGCCAGGCCGCTCAACAGAATCTGCACTACATGCAGTAGTGCACAAAATTGAGCAGGCTCTAGAAAACAAAATGTCAACCCTAGGCGTCTTCATCGACATAGAGGGCGCGTTCGATAAAACGACCTTCGGAAGTATTGGGCAGGCTCTGACACAGTATGGTGTTGATTCCACAATCAGTGGCTGGATAGAAAACATGCTGAAGCTCAGAGCGGTTCAAGTGACGGTGGCAGACACAACGAGGGCTCTAGTCGCTAGAGGCTGCCCACAGGGAGGGGTGTTGTCACCGCTGTTGTGGGACTTTGTGGTGGACGGCCTCTTAAGGCGCCTAAACGAGGCCGGGTACTACACGGTCGGCTATGCGGATGACATTGCCATCCTCATAAATGGGAGCTTCGAAACGATACTGTGTGAAGTGATGCAAGGGGCTCTCAAGATCATTGAGGACTGGTGCAAGGAACAATCTCTGTCGGTGAACGCGAAGAAGACAGAGATGGTTCTCTTCACGAACAAAAGGAAGCTCGGGAACCTTAGATACCCGACGCTTAATGGGACAATGCTAACAATGTCAGAGCAAGTCAAGTATCTGGGCATTATTCTTGACAATAAACTCAACTGGAGTAGGCACTTGGACCAAAAAATACAAAAAGCAACCGTCTCATTCTGGCAGTGTCGCAGGCTGCTGGGAAAAACGTGGGGTGTAACCCCCAAAATTACTCAGTGGATGTACACTGCCATAGTGAGACCGATGCTATCTTACGGAGCCGTGGTCTGGTGGCCCAGATCCAAACTGCGGACCACAACGATGCAATTAGAGAAGCTGCAGAGGCTTGCCTGCATAGGCATTACGGGCTGTATGCGCACAACACCCACGGCCGCCATTGAAGCCATGCTCTGTCTGACGCCGCTGGACCTATTTGTCAGACAGGAGGCAGCGGCGTCCGCACTAAGGCTCAATGCGCTAGGACTATGGAAAGGGGACGAACCGGTAAAGCACACAAGTGTCCTGAACACTATGTGCAATGAACTACCCCTATTAAGGGCAGGTTCCGATCGGATACCCACCACCCACGTCTTCGAAAAACATTTCGAGGTCATAATAGGACCAAAAACCCCTGGCCCATCTAGTGAGACGGAACTCAGAATCTTCACAGACGGGTCACGGACAAGCAGCGGAACCGGTGCGGGCATTTTCTCACTGGAGCTGAACATCAACAGATCAGTACCACTTGGTGCACACTCAACCGTTTTCCAAACGGAAGTAATCGGGGTGCTTCAGGCGGCAACCGCTGTGACTGAGATGGGCGTATCAGGGTACATTATCAAGATACTCTCAGATAGCGCAGCGACTCTTATGGCACTGAAGAGCAAGAGGTGTACCTCAGGCCTAGTGCTACAATGTCGTGGAGCCCTGGAGAAGGTTGCAGGTAATAATAACAAGGTGATCCTCCAGTGGATAAAAGGCCACAACGAAGACGACGGAAATGACAGCGCTGATGACCTCGCCCGAAGAGGATCCAGAACTATACCTATAGGAGCGGAACCCGTGATAATGCCGTCAGCGAGCACACAGAGATCTTGGTTGCACGCGTCGACATCACGGAAACACAGGGACAGATGGAAGGGCCTCTCAGAGTGCAGACAGTCGAGAGCTGCCCTTCCTAAACCAGACCGAAGGCTGGCTCGGAAGCTTATCAACCTGGCCCGGGCTAAGCTAAGAATAGCCGTTGGTCTGATGAGCGGTCACTGCTCACTAAATAAACATCTACACACGATGGGTATTACGGATAGTCCACTATGCAGAGGATGCTTGGCGACGGATGAAACGGCCGAGCATGTTTTGTTGGAGTGCAGTGTGCTTGACAACCAACGAAGGGACATACTCCGCTCCCCATCTTCCGTTGCGGCGGTCTGCAGACACCCCGGTCGACTTGTGGCTTTCATGGAAGACATAGGCTGGCTGGGGTAGCTGGAGCCTGCGGGGTTTTGCACGAAGGTCCCCAACCAAGCGGGATTAGTTTGCAGGCCTAGAGCCAACCCCAAACCTAACAACAACAACAACATGTATCACTCCTCTCCGTTGCGAGGCGCCTGTAAAAGGCACTCCATTTTCGCTTACAAGATTGCGGGGCGCCTGGGAATGGCTCCCCTCCGATCGTGGTACAAAATAATTTATTCGAACGTCAAACATCCTTCTAATCTCTTCTAACTTATTTATATTATTCATGAGAGAATAGGCTAGCTAAAAATACACACTTCCCTATGCTTGCTACTTCAAAATTATTACTGGGAAGCGATTAGTCATGCCCTTGCATTGTGTTCGCGGACGGAGTGGTCATACATTTTTAAATAAAGTTTTTGTTGTGGAATTCTGGGAAATTTCATCCTTTTTTTTTTCTCAAAGACAATGGAAGGGTAAGTAATCTTCATTTTACAATAGTTTCTCGCAGTTCAGGAACGTTTTTTTCGTGAAATATCGTGATTTTTGCAAACCGCTAGAAAAAACCGTTACGAAAACGGTCGAAATCCTATTTATTTTCGCCAAAACCAGTGAAAGTTTATTGAAATAGTTGAATTATTTAATTGTAAATGTTGTAAAAACTTTAGATTTGGCCTAAAGAATACTAGTAATTCAAATTTTAGAAAAATACAAGCTAGGTCACTTCCGTGGCCTTTTCAAGGCGCCTCGCAACCGAATATGGCAATGCCCCAACACATTTCGTAAAATTTGTAAAATTTCGTAGTTTTTGGTAGTGATCTGCCGAATGTATATGTCTGAATCTGTGTGAATCTGTTAAGATTGCTGTATTTTGACAACCCTTAAACCCTCACTTCTCAACTGTCACTTCCGACAGACAACATTTCGGAATACCTTAATTCAATATTCAACTGTATCAACCTAAACTCCTTATTATATTCAACGATGCTGTCGCCGATCTTGATGCAGAGGGCGCCGCCCTGGCGGAAGGTCTGCTGCGCCAGCAGGGGCTCCAGCATCGGGTCCAGCTCCTCGCCCACATTCTCCAGCAGCACCTGCACACCGTACAGTCTGACATCATCTCGTAACGACCTGTAATGCTGAGAAAGAACTTCTGAAGTGGCTTTCTATCGTATTTCTATTCTCGTCGGTTATCAGTCCTACGCACTGGACCCTTTTTTGAGCACATGGCCGATCTGGTCCAGGTATGGACGTCTATTACCTATTATTCCCAAGGTGCTATTAATCTATAAAAATGGTATGTTTTCACTTCATAGACCAAGTCAATCGGACCAGTATTTTCGGTGATAGCTTGCAAAGTCAGTGTATGATGAATGGATAAAAAACTACTTGTTAGGCCTAACTTGCCAAAGTGAGAGTTGTTGGCGTCCTATCTGACGTGAGAGATATTCTCAGTGGAGTGCACCAAGGTTCAGCCGTTGCTCCAACACTCCTACTTTTCATCTCTGACAAATGCTCCAAAATTTTCTGCTGCTTGGCAAGGCAAAGCTGGCTTCTAAAAAGCTAGGCGTAAAAACAAACCGGTTGCCCAAACTGCACGGCATTCTCCAGAACGCGACCAAGATCCGCCTGCGCCATTCGCACAATGTTCATGTTGAACGGCTTCTCCATGTTCTTGATCCAGCGGTTGGCCTGTCCTTGCGGGTCAATCATGAGTGGCCAGCGTCGCGCCGATCTGCAAAAATCCATTCAATAGGTGTCAGACTCGGTAGTTCAACGCTGCGATGCTTCGGTGTCTGAACACCAAAGGTAGTTAGGTTAGGTTACCAAGGCAAGCTCACCAAGGGTATACTATAGCTAAGCAAAGGTAAAATCAGATTGGTGGTAGGAGCTTTGAGATAGCCCTCTATGCAGGGGTTGCATGGGGGCTGAAGAAATGCCATCCCACGTACTACTCCAGTGCGAGGGGGTGGCAAATGAGCAGATAAACATCCTATTTTTTTTTTTTTTGTGGAAACTGACACGGTTGGCTACATCACCTACAACGTCCGTGATGTCAGCCCATAACACCGGGTGAACTAGGTGCCATGTCAGTGCTTCCCCCTTTGATCGTGCCGGCTACACTGAACTGGTCGGAAAACACAAACTATTTACATAGCCGTTTAGACCGACGTTTCATTCATTAAAATTCCTAAAAACCCTAGGACATTGAGAGAGGCCTGCAAGGACGTCGACCGCCTGCAGAACTTCGGCCGCCTGCAGGAAAACTGGAAGGAGCTGGGCTGGATGGAGTAGCGGCCGGAGTGACAATGCCCAATGCGTCCAAACAGAGCTACCTACATGCTGAAATCGCCCACCAAGAAGAAGAAGGGGTTGCACGGGGCTGAAGAAACACCATCCCACGTACTACTACAGTGCGAGAGGGTGGCAAATGAGCGGGCGAACATCCTACAGTGCGAAAGGGTGGCAAATGAGCGGGCGAACGTCCACAGAAACCTGAGGACACTGCGAGGGGCCTGGAAGGACGTCGGCCGCCTGCAGAACTTCGGCCGCCTGCAGGACCACTGGAAGGAACTGGGCTGGATGGAGTAGCGACCGGGCTGACAATGCCCAATGCGTCCAAACAGAGCGACCTGCATGCTGAAACTGCCCACCAAGAAGAAGAAAAAGGGGTTGCATGGGGGCTGAAGAAACTCCATCCCACGTACTACTAGAGGCGAGAGGGTGGCAATGAGCGGGCGAACATCCTCAGAAACCTGAGGACACTGCGAGGGGCCTGCAAGGACGTCGGCCGCATGCAGAACTTCGGCCGCCTGCAGGACTGGATGGAGTAGCGACTAGCGACCGGGGTGACAATGCCCAATGCGACCAAACAGAGCGACCTGTATGCTGAAACTGCCCACCAAGAAGAAGAAGGGGTTGCATGAGGGCTGAAGAAACACCTTCCACCGTACTACTACAGTGCGAATCGGGGCAAATGAGCGGGTGAACATCCTCAGAAACCCGAGAACACTGCGAGATGCCTGCAAGTACGTCGACCGCCTGCAGAATTTGTGGAAGGAGCCGCGCTGGATGGAAGCGACCGGGGTGACAATGCCCAATGCGTCCAAACAGAGCGAACTGCATGAGCACTGTCTTCCGGCGAGTGTATTTCCTGAATCCTTTAACCTGGGTGTCTTCAAGCGTCGTATTAACGGGCTAGACAGCCTAGCAACAGTCCGCAAATCTGCTGGCATGGCACCTAACTGAGCGTGGTTTCGCGAGGAGAGGTGATTTTGGCTCTGTCGACTGCACCATTGGTCTCTCGACACAGCCACCCATGCCAGTTTACATAAAAAAATGCGGAAATTGCCTATGAAGAAGAAGCGCAATACTGACTTGATGATGATAGCGCTCTCGACGCTGAAATCGTCGGCGGGCAGTCCGTCGATGTTCCACTGCTGGATGGTGACCGGCTCGCCGAGGATCTTGACGAGGCTTTAGTCGAGCGTGCAGACTATGCCGCAGTCGTGGCACGCGCGCGCCCAACTATGTATCTGCAGACAATACACAAGCGCAATACTGACTTGATGATGATAGCGCTCTCGACGCTGAAGTCGTCGGCGGGCAATCCGTCGATGTTCCACTGCTGGATGGTGACCGGCTCGCCGAGGATCTTGATGAGGCTGTAGTCGAGCGTGCAGACTATGCCGCAGTCGTGGCACGCGCGCGCCCAACTATGTATCTGCAGACAATACATATACACAAATTTATTTAATAGATGTCGTGCTGAAGGTCGACAGACTGACCCACCTCGCACTTTCGAATGTTCTTCCACCGAGTCATGGTAACTCTTCATGCCCTATTTGCGGCTTTTCTTTCATGTAATTCGGTATGGGTAACTGAAGCAGAGCAGAAGCAAGCGAAGGCAGGTGTGAAACTAAGCTTGCGATGTCTTCACCGAACATATCCGGGCCCATCTGCAGTAGGGGAGGGTGTTAATCAAGGTCGGGACTAGCGAGTGGCCACTCTAAATTTCCCGCGCATGCTTTCACGTTTCGGCTCGCATCAAGCCCTCGTCAGCTAGTCTGCGTTGACTAGGACGCGGGGAAACACCATTCCCGCTCTCGACCTCCCTCTCTCTACCTATCAATATTCTGTGGGATGCTTCCAGTGACGTTTTCGAAGCTCTCTCCATGTATGAGCAAATGAACAAATGAACAAATTTCTGAGTACTCACGTAAATTCACTTCCGAGGTATTAAACCTAAAACGGAACGACATAGAGTGCTAATAAGGAACTTAACAGGACACTGCAGACTAAACAAACACCTACGCCGAATGGGCCTTAGCGACACACTGGTGCGCAGGTTCTGTATAAAAGAGGATGAAACGCCCGTACACAACCTTTGTGAATGTGAAGTGTTCATTCACAGTAGAAGCCGTATTGTTGTGGGAGTTGTTCTGGGGAGCCTGCACTGGACCAATTTTTTTTCTGTATACTCTTGTCATCTGCCTTCGGGAGCCTTTATCAGATGTGTTGTATGAATATTGATTTTTTGGATGCCGCTACATCAACTATTTCGCCGATTCAGTCGCGGCACAACATTCGTCCTGTTCAATAAGCCTCGGTGGCTCAATAGTGCGGTTGGTCGACTGTCGATCGTGATCATAAGCACACCTGGGTGCAGTCAGTGCATGGATGGGTGACCGTTCGACCGTTGGGAATCTGACCGCTGTTCGGATTCCATGTAAAACTGTAGGTCCCTTCGTTTCTTAGTTATTACCTTACTAGGCGGTAGAATTTAACCCATGAATGAAAAGTCGGTCGAAACGGCTATGCAAATAGGCCGTGTTTTCCGTCCAGTTCAGTGTAGCCGGCACGACCGAAGGAAAGCACTGAACATGACGCCTAGTTCACCAAGGTGTTATAGGCTGACATCACAGATGTTGTAGGCCACCTCCAGAGTAATTTTGATGCCTCTGGAGGAGGTCTAGTAATTAATTGACCGCTTCTGGATTTACACTGATGACGAAAATTCAAATTAAAAATACCTGATCGTTCCTGAAGAGCGCAGTGAAGGGCCCGAGGTACGCCACAATGCCGGCGGCGATCAGTATGTCGCCTGAAAACAAAATATTTGTATGAACATGACTGAAATCAAAACATTTGCTTGGTACAATGTTGGGGGTACTTAAAAAGAATAGCCCCACTGCATCCCCCTGTATGCGGTGATGTGGCGAAGACTACGTTTTATATGACTTTACTCCCCATTTTCATAACATATTTTTAGCGGTGGGTGGCCGAGTGGTTTCGGCATCGGCTTCTCATGCGAGAGGTCCGTGGTTCAAATACAGTCGGCGTGGACCAATGAGTTTTTTCTGACGAAAAAATTTACGTGCATACCTACACCTGATGCTTCTCCGTTCGGAACCGGTGTAAAACTGTAGGTCCCTTCCCTTGCCCCTTACTAGTTGGTCGGCTCAAATTGTAGCCGACTGAGTTGGTACCACCGTACTGGATGTAAGATGGCCGCTTAGCAGCCTCGGTTGTGTTCTCCTCTAGTCCAGTATAGCCAGCAATCCAGGGAAGTCTCCGGTTTGGCACCTACCTTCTCAGAGGTGATATTGGCTGGTCGGAGCATGTGCTTTGGCCCCTCCGACTCAGCCACCCATACCGGATAACATAAATAAAATCTTATTTTCATAACGCACTCCCTGCTCATCTATTTGCTCCCAAGCACAGCCTGCGATTTTTCAAAAGGGGCGTGAACAGGCTCCTGTCAGGCCGGCATGGCATTCGCAATCCCCGTGCATCACAGAATGTCCATGGGCATCGTAAGTCACCTACTGTCGCGCTTTCTATATTAAAAAAAATAAAATATTTTCATAACTATTTTCATATCATGTTTTCATAACATACATATTTTCATATCATGTTTTCATAACATACATATTTTCATATCATGTTTTCATAACATACATATTTTCATATCATGTTTTCATAACAAACATATTTTCATATCATGTTTTCATAACATACATATTTTCATATCGTGTTTTCATAACATACATATTTTCATATCATGTTTTCATAACATACATATTTTCATATCGTGTTTTCATAACATACATATTTTCATATCATGTTTTCAAAACATATTTTCAAATATTTTTTTTTTTATGGAAACTGACTCGGTTTGCTACACATCACCTACAACATCCGTGATGTCAGCCCATAACACCGGGTGAAATTGGTGCCACGTCAGTGCTTCCCTTCGGTCGTGCCGGCTACACTGAACTGGACGGAAAACACAAACTATTTACATAGCCGTTTCGACCGACCTTTCATTCAGTGCGGTGGTATCAACCCGGGCGGGTTACACCCTACCACCTAGTAATATAAGAAGGGAATCATATCCCTTAAGTCGCCTTTTACGACATACACGGGGAGAGATGCAGTGGGGCTATGCTTTTAAAGTACCGGCCCCACACAGTACATTCATGTTTTCATGTTTCATATCATGTTTTCAAAACATATTTTCAAACCATTGTTTTCATAACATATTATAAAATGCAAATAGTACCGGTGAGTAGAAAGTATGTCTCGTGCAGCGTGTTGGCAATGGAGGTCCAGCGTGTCTTCTCGCCGCCGAGGCCGGAGATGAGCATGTTGGCGCGCATCAGCTTGTTGCTGCAGTCGTCCACCTCGTCGTCGAGCATCTTCTGCTGGCGGTTCTGCTCCGCCAGGTTGTCCTCCAGCTTCGCCAGCTTCTCACGCACCTGCCGACAGCACCCGCACCGAACTATCGTGACGTGGCCGTTTCGTTTCTCCCACCCAATGATATTATAAGTTAAAAGGAGGTAGAAAAGTTATCTGAGCTTCCAAACGGCACATTAAATACAAAACCACAGTCCTGTCTGACTGAAGTTAGTCGCCCACCAACTACGCACGCGTTCGGACTGCTAACCACGAGCCGCTAACACATCGAAAATGCCGTCGTGTGTAATGAGATTCTGCACTAATTCTTATAATTGGAATAAGACTATTCGATTCGGCGCATCACTTTATAGTTCTTCCTCTCAACTTTTCAAGGATGTGCCATGTGTGAGCACTGAATCTCATATAGATAACCTATCTTTCCTAAAATATCATTGCTCACACCCGAGTTAAATTATCATTCGGTAGATGGCGCTGGCTATTCCAATTTTTTTTTAAATGGAAACTGACACTTTGACCCGGACCCCATGTTGCCCATTACTTGCCAATCCAAGAGAAGCTCAAATTCCGCAATCATTTCTCCCCGACACCCGTCAACATAATCTGTCTCCCACATATCCATTTACGCCATTTTCTTGTAAAATTTTCAATATGCGTAAAGGAGCTATAGTCTACCGTGTGGGCCGGTACTTAAAAATAATAGCCCCACTGCATCTCTCCCCGTGCATGTCGTAAAAGGCGACTAAGGGATAAGGACAAGGCTAGTCACCTCTCACCATGGAACGGTCCTCCCACCGAGTCATGCAGCGGGTGGGTCTTCGTGCCATACTTGCTGCTTGATAGTTTATCCTGTCGGAATACTTTGGTAAACACGGTTTACAAGAGCAACTGCAGCGCACAACTCCCGATTACTCTGCTTAACCAGAATTTCGGGATACAGCGTGTGGTATGTATGTATGAGCTATTGCTCACGCTCACAGAAATAGTTAATGGCAAGAAAGTAATTTAATAAATAGGTACGCAGATGTTATGTTCATACCAGTCTCAACTGCTCCTGTTTGACAGCGAGCTCCCCCATAGCCTTGTTGTAGACGGCCTGAGCAGCGGCCAGGCGCTGCTTCTTGGGCGCCACCACTTTGGCGACCTTGTCGTACTTGGAGATTGCGATAACCCACTTGCACATACCTGTCGAGTGTCGTCAGAGAGAAAAATCAGACCGCGCTCAAAGACACCTGTTTTGTTCGTGTCGGCTTTTTGTTTTTTATGTAATCCGGTATGCTAGAACGATAAAAAAGGTATGGACCCCGAACCCTATCCTCGCCAGAGTAACACGATATAAGTAAAAGCATACTTGTTTCATTGGACAGTCGCGCGCTGGCCCGTCAGTCTGTCATCGGCTGCGTTCGCAAAAACCTGTTTAAAATGCCCGCATGATCTGTGTTTACATGTAAAAACACTACAGCCAAGTTTATTGTGTACAATAGTGGAATATGTTATCATCGGTAAGTACACTCCGCTCCCCGCAACTCGGCGACGCTAGTGCTAGTTGACAAGCATTTGACAGTCCGGCGTCCAGACCTTTTTTATCGTTCTAGCCGGTATAGGTGGCTGAGTCGTAGGGTAAGCGCATGCTCCGACCAGCCAATATCACCTCCGAGAAGGTAGGTGCCATACCGGAGACTTCCCTGGATTGTTGGCTATACTGGACTAGAGAACACAAGAGGTCGCCATGCGGCCATCTTACATCAAATGCGGTGGTACCAACCCGATCGGCTACAATTTGAGCCTACCACCTGGTAAGGGGCAAGGGAAGGGATCTACAGATTAACACCGGCTCCGAACGGTGAAGCGGCAGGTGTAGGTATGCACGTAACGTAAATTTTTTCTGGTCAGAAAAAACTCATTGGTACACCTGACTGGACGGAAAACACAATGATTATGATTTAAAGTGTGAGAGTTAGGGCCATTAAGCCCTGTTGTCACTGTGACCTAGAATGATCCCTCAAAAGTTTACAGCAGCACCCCCAAGTCCGATTTCAGTATAGCATGGACGGCCTAACCTGATACAAATGCTTGACATTTACCTATACATGGCCTGAGCACTACTACACTCGCATAATTTTATGCTCACCGTCATGCGTGAATGTATTTGTACACCTCAGGTTAGAACGAACGACCCATAGAACAGAATTATATCCTTGGAGTTGAGTGCCGTGAGTGCCATTGAGATAAGCCCAAAGAACTTCTACTGTGAATGATGGCTGGCCCAGGTGTGGTGCTCGTGAACGGGCGCTGTTTGTGGAGACTGGCCCGCTTCATGAGGCAGTGTGGTGGGTATATAACTTCATACAATTTCATAGCAAAAATGTTTTCACTTTGTCATGAATTGCTGCATCTGTCACAAATCAGCACATGCGTGTCTAGGCAGTGGCAAACATTTTTGTAAATTAGACTAAATGCACATTGAAAAAATCTCCAGTGAAGTTTCTTGTCAGTTCTTCTTCGCTGTGATAATCGAACTGGCGGAATGTTACAATGTAAATATGACAAATCTGAGCGCAGTGTAAATAAACAATCAACAACAATAAACAATGAGTGGTGCACATACGGAAGACACAAACAAATTTTCATAGCTGCTTCGACCGACCTACACTATCAATCTGGATGGGTTAAACCCTATTTCTAGCAAGGGAAATGAAGGAACCTACAGTTTTACGTGCAGGCCGAACCACTGCCAGTTTCAAGGGTGAGACCGTCACCCGACAAAATTGCGACTGCTCGAACACCGTTGCATAGCACCACTGAGGTGTGGAAAATGACAAAAGACTTTATAAAAAAAATATTGAGAGGTTTTTATGGAAACTGACACGGTTGGCTACATCACCTTCTACATCCGTGATGCCAGCCAACAACACCCTGGTGAACTAGGTGCCATGTCAGGGCTTCCCTTCGGTCATGCCGGCTACACTTAACTGGACATAACACAGGAACTATTTAAATAGCCGTTTCAACCGACCTTTCCATTCAGTGCGGTGGTATCAACCCGGGCGGGTTAAATCCTACCAACTGTAGGGTAAGAAGGGAAGGGACCTTAAGTTTTACGTGGAATCCGAACCACGGTCAGCCTCCAACGGTCGAGCGGTCACCCATCCATCCACTGAACGCGCCCAGGTGTGCTTATAATCCGACCCGACAGTCGACCGACCTAACCGATCTGAGACTGACGACACTCACCTTCATTCAATAAATGAAAGCGGCACTCACCTTCAGCAGCCACTGACACGGCTCTGATCTTCTCCGGAACAAAGCCATCGTCCTGCAGGATGGTGGTCGTCAATTTCTTCATCACCGCCGGCGGGATGTTGTCCTTGTCGAAGGTCTGCAGCCCCTCGAGGAACTTGATGTCGTTGAGCAGTTTCTTCGAGGGGCCCCAGTAGTCTTCTATGGTCCCAACTCCGCTGGGATTCGGAAGTTTGTCTGGCTTTGCTTCCTGTTTAAAAAAAATACTGTGTGAGCGAATAGAATACTTTTCGTCAAAGAAAGAAGTTGTTCTGTGTGGAAGTCGGAGCAAGAGGACTACCAGCGAAGTCGCTGTACAGTCTCTTCAAGAACCTGGGGCTGCCAAGATCAACGCTAAGCTCATATATGGAGAGTTTCGAAAACGTCACTGGAAGCATCCTACAGAATATGGATAGGTAGAGAGAGGGCGGTCGAGAGCGGGACTGGTGGTTCCCCGCGTCCTAGTCAACGCAGACTAGCTGACGAGGGCTTGATTCGAGCCGAAACGTGAAGCATGCGCGGGAAATTCAGAGTGGCCACTCGCTAGTCCCGACCTCGATTAACACCCTCCTCTACTGCCGATGGGCCCGGATATGTTCGGTGAAGCCATCGCAAGCTTAGTTCAACACCTTTCCCTCAACAGACTTGTTATACTTACAGGGTCCTGTTTTGATTTGACAGACATGAAATTAAAACCATAGCATTTTAATGTGTTTTTTTTTATGGATACGCGAGACACTTGACGCCGTCAGCGCGGATTGTTGAGGACGACGCCCAAAGTATTCGGTTTAGAACGGGGGCTGTGAAGGCCGCACCGGCGTGACAGATGCATTTTTACGCTTCTCTTGAAAGATCCTAAGTCATACACTGAAGGAAACACATCGGGAGGAAGCGCATTCCAGAGTTTCGCAGCACGGAAGATAAAAGAAATACTGGAGCGCTTAGTCCGCACTTTAGGCAGCTCTACAGTATAGGGATGCATTCCCTGTCTGCTACGCGTGGACCTATGGTGAAATGGTGAAGTCGGAATCGTTTTGAACAGCTCCTCAGAGCACTCACCGTTGAACAGTCGATAGGACACACTTAGTGAACCTATGAACCTATGTGTCCTGAAAATATTCTGGTATCCGTAAGTGTCGGCCGCAAGAACGTTGTTGCCGCGCCGAAAACGGACCGAAATTTCGGTGGCAAGCACGTCCTTACCAGCGGCAGTGCCGATGTTCTGGATTGAAATACAAACTCTTTGACTATAGGCATAAGCCTCAATTTTAGTTCTAAAAAAAAGGTGAAGATATGCCCTACTTGATCTGATTCACTTTGATGCCAACTTTGAAGAAATAATAAAAGAACTTTCCAGTTCTTTTAGAGATGTCGTTATGCGCGCGCGTTTTTCGGGCAGTTGACCGACGTACGAACGTGAAAGGTAAGCACACCCGGACGCGGTCAGGACTGACTTGAGGCTGACCATGGTTCGGAATTCACGAAAAAACTGTAGCCCCCGTCCCTTACCTCATTTTCGGATCTGGATTTACATATACAAGGATAGTCCGGATTGATACAAGCACTATGACAATAACTCGTATTTTCAGTCCAGTTCCATGTAGCCGGCACGATCAAAGGGAAGCCCTGACATTTTTTTATGGAAAGTGCGACATGTGACCTCGTTACACCTACGAATAGGTGTTTATAACGACGCCCACGGACATTCTGTGATGCACGTGGGGATTGCGAAGGCCATGCCGGCCCCTTTTGAGAAATCTCAAGCTGTACTTGGTAGGAAATACACGGGCAGGGAGTGCGTTCCACATTTTCTCAGTCCTGTAAAAAAATCTGTCCACGTTAGGTTGTGTGAGGCCGGCCCTTAAAAAGAACAGCCAACTGCATCCCTCCCCGTGCATGTCGTAAAATGCGACTAAGGGATAAGGACGAGGTGCCGTGCTATAGGGCGACAGACTAGCCACCTCTCACCTTGGCACGGTCTTTCCACCGAGTCACACGGCAGGTGGGTCTGCGTGCCTTACTTGCTGCTTGATAGTTATCTTGTCCAAACTACTGAGAGACCACAATAGATCTGCATATCTAGGTCGCAGTGATAATAGGGGTCAGGGCCCTAACTCTCACACTACTTTAAATCATAAATCATAAGTCGATTGTACAGGGGTGCATGCATCCCCTGCCCAGTGCGCGTAGTGTGCAGATGGCAGTTTGCTGCCCAGCCTCTTGGGAAGGCGGGCGGGCTAGTGCTACTCCAGCCACCCGAGGAATGGGAAGGCGGATCGCGTTAAAGGGCTCTTCCGAACGATTCCCCATGAAATAGGCGACAGAACGCATCCTCGCCTTCAGTATGCAAATAGCCTCCATGACAATCTTGATTCCCCGCGGCGGACTCTTCATGGTCTTGATGAAGGTGATGTCCTGCGGCGTGAGGGTGTCGAGCGCCGCCAGCGCCGAGTTGAGGATCGGCATCGCCTCCGCAAGGTCCGCGTCGCACTCGTCCTTTATCGCTTGCGCCGCTTTCGCCTGCGCGTCGAAACACATTACGGTTTGACTTCAAGGTAACAATAGGGGCTCATTAGAGGGTTAGGGCAGCGGTGTCTAACTGGTTTCGCCTTAAGAGCTACTTCAAGATATTTCTGTCAAGTATAAATGAAGTAACTATGTATGTCGTGTACCTATAAATTTTAATGGGATACCTGGCTATTTAGATTTTCAGACAAATTTACAAAATCTGCTATATAATCCATATGACAGCATGACAGCGTTAGGCAATTTTTTACATCTTCTGGAGTCAACGTATTTCTAAATTGATTTCTTATAAAAAAAAATTGCCGCATTATTTCAATGTTTATGTTTGTTTGACCGTCAATGTGCGGGTGCATAAAAATAAGGCCGCGTGCTACCGGGGGCCCGCGTACTGCCGTATTGCACACAAAAAATCTTACAAAAGGCGGACTTTATTGCCTTAGGCATTTTCTTCCGGTCAACCCGCTGGCCACATAAAGTAAGGATATACAAATAATGACGCTGTCAAAGTATTTGAAAATGTAAAAAAAAAAAATTAAGAAAATAAAATTTTCACAATACGGCCGCCTCCGCCAGTTATGCTCACCTGCTCATCGGCCACGACCTGATCGGCGAGCACGTTCGCCTCGACCACGGCGACGCCCTCCTTCTCCTGGTTGACCTTGGCGGTGGTGGCGGCCACGACGGCCGCTCCGGCCGCCAGCTTGGGCTGCAGAACCTCCAGCGCTATCTGCAGCTGCGCCACGGACGTCGCCGCCACGCCCAGCTGGTCCAGGCCCGTTAGGTAGCGCTTCTCGCCGGTCGTTATTTCACTAGAAATTACATTACATTTTATTATTGTGTGGTATACATATTACAGTAGCGTAGGCGCTCGGTAATCCGGCGCTCGACAGTCCGGCACGCCCAGTAGTCCGGCATTTTTAGCCTCAGCTGACCCGCTCTATAATCCGGCACTACTGCCGGATTATAGAGCGGGGGATTCGGGTGAGAATAGCAAAATTTGCTCTCGCGCTCAGTTCGGTCCCGACCTTGACAGCGAAACTACGCGTCTTTTTTTTTTTTGTTGAATTATTTAGTGTGTGCGCGCAGTGTGCCACATACATAAATGCTTTATATTCCATACAAATCCAATAACCCGGCAGTTCCAGCAATCCGGCATTGGCGAAAAAATTTGGGTGCCGGATTACCGAGCGCTATATTTATATCTAACACTAACCATTTATTTATTTATTTTGGACAGGCAGCCTTGGCTGATACGACTAAATCCAGTGTAATAAAATAAAAAAATAATACAGATCCAGAGGTTTCTCTCTTTGGGACCCGACCATCAATAGCCTGGGTTCGCCCCGCCACCGGTGGTGGAAATTCCGTTAATTTTTAGGTTTCCGTATCCCAGACGGAAGCCTATTACTAAGACTCCATCGTCCGTCCATCCGTCCGTCTGTCCGAGGGCTCTATCTCTTGAACCGTAAAAGTTAGCCCATTGAAACTATCACAGAATATGCGTTACTATGGCAGATGAAACAACAAATAAGAAAAATAAGAAAAAGTAAAAAATTAAGGGGGGCCCCCATACAAGAAACATTTTATTAAAATGATTAGTCACACTTATACCCTTTGAGTCCCTTTGACTCAAAATAGTATCTACTCCCCTTGGCTCCCAGGCCCTTTTAGCGGCGCTCAAAAACGCAAAATTTTGGCGCGCGCGCTCCCACACAAATTCGAATATCCCGCCTCAATCGATCGATCCATCAATACTCGTTATTCAGTCTTGTTTGTACTCAAATTACGCGTTCAGTGATACCAAACTCTTCAGGATTCACTTATTTAGAAGTACAGACCGATTTTTTGAACTCCAGGCAAAACAAAACACACTCGACATTTTTTTTTTTATTTTTCTGACCAAAACTACAATTTCGTCTTACATATCGCATACCGAAATAAGCGCGTTGAAACGAACTATCGAATACCGAACTACGTTTACGGGTACAATCTTTGTCTATTCCAGGGTCAGTGGAAATGTCAGCTGCCAAAAGTGACATTTTATTTTCTGTCAACTTCATTATTTATTTTCTGTGTGAAGGTTATTGTGTGCCCAGTCGTGTCTGAGAATAGTTATTAGTAAGTTTAACCAAGAAATGATACCAGTATTGAGTGTTTTGGTAGAATTAGATAATGAATTAAAACTAGCGGCGCGCAAAAGGCGCGCAATAAGTGGAGCGCGCGCTCCACTTGGGAGCCATGGGTCGTCGACGAAAACTGGAGCGCGCGCTCCACTTGGGACTACAAGGGTTAATAACAGATGGCGCAAACGGCTTTTATACATTGCATGCATTGTTAGGTGCTGTCATTTTCCCACCGTAAGGTGCTATTGACCTCATTGAGGCGTCTCTAAAAGATAGCCGCTTCTTAATCTTTGGTCGTTCCAAAAAAAGAATTTTCAGAAGTTTCATGTTTGAGAGATCACTTTTAAAAAATAAAGTGACGTTACTATGGTAACAGCTGTCAGTGGGCAAACATGGAGACCTGCCATAACATAAACATAATAATATATCTGATAAATTCAAATTCGAAGACCATGCCACCTGAGCGGATAGGCGGATATTATTGATAGTGGATAGATACGGAAACCTTCGCGCGCGAGTAAAACTCGCACTTGGCAGATTTTTTTTATATTAATTTTACGTGTGTTTGTATTTCTATACTCTATATATTTAAAATTCATGTAAATATGTAAATGTGTAAATAAAGAGATAAAATAAAATCTAGATATATATATATAAATAAGATCTATCACAAAACAGTGCACTCCAACACGTGAAGTACACGCATCAGCTGCAAGCTGCTAGTGTATATAAATAAATAATAATAATAAATAATTACCGACCATCGGTAGCTTGGGATCGCCCCGCCGCCGGTGGTGGAAACTCCGTTTGTTTTTATTATAATTATAGGTTTTAATAAAAAAAAAAAAAATTTATTTATACACGGTGTTGCAGTTGCCCCCATAATATTTTTAACTAACATAAGGGGGTTATTCTGTATGTGAAACTAAACAACTTCTGTGAAGAAAAAAAATTTTTTGAAACAAAAAAAAAATATTTTTCCATACAAATTTTCAATAGGTACCTATTCTCAAAATGTATGGAGAAAAAATTTTTTTTACTTCAAATAAAAAAGTCGTAGAACAATAGTTGTTCTATTTCACGCACAGAATCACCCCCTTTCGGTTTTTACGGTTGGGGTTGCAACGACGTGTATAAAAAGAAATGTGTAAATAAATGAATGAAATAATTAACCTGTTACCTTCCTGGTCATCCACGCGGATGACCCAAAACAATAGATAATAGTTTAAGGTAGGAAGTGAAAGGGTTAAGAAATGTGCTAATACCAACGACATTCTACTTTCTGGACGGGCCCTCGTTATACATTTTACCGGTAGAAAGGTGCGATTGGAGTTCTTCTATATATTGCCAATATTTAAAACAGCGTAAGTGCGCGAGCGCCTCATACATCACGTTACGTTTCCGCTCTGTGAAAGTCGACAGAGGAAGACGGTTAAATGAAAATTTGATATGTATAAGGGAGACTACGATTGGAGAGTGTGCTGAATGCTCACAAATAGCGCGCCTCAATTCGGTGCGTTGTATGCCACTTCCCGATAATTTAATTCGTTGGCTAATATACTCACTCTCGCTTCTTCGTGAGCAGAGACTTGAACATGTTGATAAGCTCGAGGTAGGCGGTCGGCGTCACGTAGTTGATTCGCTTCAGTCTCAGTGCGAACAACTGCGACAGCACTTGCGTGTCCGTGTGGAACATCTGTACACACACACACACACATACACACCGGCACACATGCGTATAACCATTTATATTTTTTTTAAGCGATGATTTTTTACACATGTCTGCGATGGGGACCTAACTCAGAATTAGTGAAACGTCACAAAAGTCCGAACGGAAGTGCAAACCAAATCAAATCAAAATATGTTTATTGCACTTGAAAATTGCAATAAACATATCTATGGGTGGCTGCATAGATAGATAATGTAAGAATGAAAGAAGGAAAACTGATTTATTCAACACACGTCGCCCTTTAGCATGTCACCGTGCACATCGATAGGTAATATATATATATATATTTTTTTTTATGGAAACTGACACGGTTGGCTTACATCACCTACAACATCCATGATGTCAGCCCATAACACCGGGTGAACTTGGTGCCACGTCAGTGCCTCCCCTCGGTCGTGCCGGCTACACTGAACTGGACGGAAAACACAAACTATTTACATAGCCGTTTCGATCGACCTTTCATTCAGTGCAGTGGTACCAACCCGGGCGGGTTAAACCCTACCACCTAGTAATATAAGAAGGGAGTCATATCCCTTAGTCGCCTTTTACGACATACACGGGGATAGATGCAGTGGGGCTATTCTTTTAAAGTACCGGCCCCACACGGTACAATATAATATGGGGAAATCTCCCCATATTTTGGTAACTGGGTCCATACCTGGCACAGTTTGATGGCAGTGGTTCGCTCTAGGTCTGTTAGTTCTATGTCCTTGAGAAACCTCGTCGCCACTGCTAAAAGGGCATCCGGAGGCCATTCCTGCAAAAAAAAAACAAGTGCTGTCATTGGTAAATATTGACATTGAATGAAAGTTTCAATTGGCGTTGCAGGCACATTGATATGTCCGGGAAAAGACTTTGTGGATCGTATAATGAATAAATAATTTATACGAAAATGCCTTTTTGCTGTGCAAATCATAAGCACAATTTTATTCGGGTAATGTCTATAGTGGAAGCCATTTTCACTTTGTTTTTTTAATGTTCCAAGTTAGATGATTTTCAACCTTAACCCCTCACGTCAGACGCGCGCTGCACGACTTCCGACTCTGTGGAGCGTACGACATACTCGCGAGCGAAATTCGTTACGCAAAGAGAGAACATGGCGTCCGTCACCAAGTCTCGAAATCAACTGAGAAATCTGTTAATTTATTGCTCTAAGCTGGCGCCTAAGTGCATCAGATCAAGTAGGGCGTATATTCACCTTTATTTAGAAGTATAATGATCCTTATTCCAATAAGCAAAGAGCGCTTATTTCAATGCCGAAATTCGTCCGCACCGCTGTTCCATATGCGTGGAACGCGATGTTCCACAGTACTTTAGCGTGCAGTTCCAAACGGGGGGAACATCGACGCGTGAATGGTTAATACGACGCAACAAGGATCTGGAAAATCGCGCCGTCTACTATTGACAACAAAGAGTGTTGTTTTGTGTAGTGCTGTCATGCTCCCGTCCGTCTGGTAGCTACAGTATGTTCCTAGGAGTGGCGAAACAACTGACATTGACCCCTAAACTTTGTGACCTCTCATTTTTGTTGTTACTTTGGTTTGGGGTTAGCTCTGAACCTGTTTACTAGTCCCGCTCGGTCGGGGACCTTTGACCCCGCGATCTTCACCTACCCCAGCCAGCCTGTCCTCCGTGAAGGCCGCAAGACGACCGGGGTGTCTGCAGACCTCCTCAACAGAAGATGGGGAACGGAGCATGTCCCTACGTTGGTTGTCAAGCACACTGCACTCCGACAAAACATGCTCGGCCATTTCATCCTTCGCCAAGCGTCCCCTGCACAGTGGACTATCCGTAATACCTATGGCCTATGTGTAGATCTCCCTTGCACAAAGGTAGCACGCGACGCAAGCGCCATCTCTCTCTTGTGGCTTAGTTTGTGGCAGACACGTCGCAAGAGAGAGATGATGTTCGCGTGCTTCGCTAGCCCTCTAAGGTCAATGTTATATTTTCCGCGCGGTCTGGAAACAAAATAGAATACTAGTTGTAACCGATTTGTTTTTTCTTTTTATGTAATCCCGTATGGGTGGCTGAGTCGGAGGGGCCAAAGCACACGCTCCGACCAGCCAATATCACCTCCGAGAAGGTAGGTGCCATACCGGAGACTTCCCTAGATTGGTGGCTATACTGGACTGGAGGAGAACACAACCGAGGCTGCTATGCGGCCATCTTACATCCAGTACGGTGGCACCAACCCAGTCAGCTACAAATTGAGCCTACCACCTTGTAAGGGGCAAGGGACTCTTGCACAAAGGTAGCATGCGACGCAAGCGCCATCTCTCTCTTGCGGTGTAGTTTGCGGCAGACACGTCGCAAGAGAGAGGTGGTGATTCGCTAGCCCTCTAAGCTCAATGTTCTATTTTGGTCAATGGTCTGGAAACAGTATGGAATGCAGATGAGGAGCGTCAGAACAAAAACCCTTAAGTCCACTTTTGAATTTTTTTCAGAAATAACAAAAAACTTCGTATCTTATTTTAACCGTATATGTTAACGGTATACTTATTTTTTATAATAATAGAATTTCCAAAGACCGACAGGTAAGCATCAACAAATCAAGGTTATGTGTTCTATTAAGGCCGCCATGCTGAAAACATTACATTTTAAGAGAGATATTTAAGGTTTTTTTGTTGCGGACTAGTACATGACAAAATATTTTCTTGTGGTTCAATTCGGATTTAAGGGATTTAGAAGCGGACACCTATGTTTGATATTTTTTTTTTTGAAGGTTTCAACGCATTTTTTGCGGTCTGAGAGCATATTTATATGTAATGGTACCCATTCTATTAGAAAAAAATATAAAACAATTTTCGACCCAAAGTGGATTTAAGGGTGTTTGTTCTGACGCTGCTCCTCAGTTGTAGCACATGCGCCCACCTGGAACCAGTCGATGGTGCAGCAGTTGACAAGGGAGGGGAACTTGCGTATGCGCGTGCGCAGCGACGTGCCCGCCGGCGACATGGCCAGCACGATGTGCAGCTGGTCCCTCACGATCGACACGAAGTACGCGTACAGCGCCGTCGGGCTGCCGTCCGTCTGCATCGACTTGTCTCGCTGCCGGTCGATCTGTCGGGACACATTCAACCTTGCATCATTCTCCCGAAATGAGCAGATCCACCGCCACCACCAACAATACTGGGTTGTGCCAACTAGCAAGAAGGAAATTAACAAGTGATCGGAGTGGAGTAAACTAAAACGGAGGTGGAGTGTTAAACGAAAATGCTTAGAAACTTATTAAGTGTGAAAAGATTCTTCTTTTTTATGGCACATGGCACGGTTGGCTACATCACCTGTAACAACAAATAACACCTTGGTGCACTAGCTGCCATGTCAGTGCTTGCCTTTGATCACGCGGGCTACATTGAACTGGACGGAAAAAACCAACTATTTACATAGCCGCTTCGACCGACCTTTCATTCAGTCAGTGCCGGGTTAACCCTACCACCTAGTAAGGTAAGAAGGGAAGGGACCTACAGTTTTACGTGGAATCCGAACCAGGGTCAGCCTCCAACGGTCGAGCGGTCACCCATTCAAGTACTGACCGCGCACAGGATTGCTTAGTAACGGTCGACCGACCGCACCACTGAGCTACAAAGGCTGATGAAGTCGACTTTATAGGTCTCCTTTACATTAACCCTTCAATTATAAGATGTAAAAATCTTAAAAATTTGGGCTCACAAGCCCAACGCCGCCAACTGCTCGCCTAATTATTTCGTCCCACTCTTACTACAGTGAGACGATTTAATTAAATAAAAAAATCTGTCAAATGCTAGTTTTAATCGCGCACGGAGGTTTCCATATCTATCCGCTATCAATAATATCCGCCTATCCGCTTAGGTTGCATGGTCTTCGAATTTTAATTTCGAAGATATGTAGGACGATCGGAGAGAAGCCTCAATGAGGTCGATGGCAATTGACGGTGGGAAAATGACAGCACCTCAATGAGGTCGTTGGCAATTGAGCGGCTATTTTTCGTCTTTCAACAATGCAATGCATAAAAGCCTGTGGCGCCATCTATTATTCAGTAGTGTGACTAATCGATTTTTCGTATGTTTGTTGTATGGGAGCCCCCCTTAATTTTTAACATTTTATTTTTTTATATTGGTTGTTATATCCGCCATAGTAACACATATTCTGTGAAAATTTCAATGGGCTACCTATTACGGTTCAAGAGATACAGCCCTCGGACAGACGGACGGACAGACAGACGGCGGATGCTTAGTAATAGGCTTCCGTACGGGATACGGAAACCTAAAAAGGAGGTCTTTGAAAAATTAGCCGCGCCGGTCAACAAGTACTGCGTGTTCGATTAGAGGCTACATACAGTTTCATTTGTGATGAGAAACCCACCACACGCATCTTCTCGCACATCTCTGACTTTTCCTCGGCGGTGAAGATGTTGGGGACCTCGCCGGAGTTTAGCATGTTGTTCACGTCTTCGAGGAATCCTTCTTCTTTTATCTAGAAACATAAATATATATAAGATGTTTCGTTAGTCATGTAAAAAATTTCGGGAGGGTTACATACACACTCAAATAAACACTTTACGTTAAAAAAAACATATTTATTTATTTATTTATTTATTCTCTTTATTAACACCGTCAGGTTTAGAGTACATTTTATACATTTTTCACATTTTGACAATTGCATACACACACTAATCTTCAATCCTCACTATTAGTTGTTTATAGGAGCATTTTTTCTCCTAACAAAACAATAAAATCAAATAAGTAGCTGTAAAAACCAATCATAGTGACCTTGTGACTTACAACAAACAGCTGTTCTGCGTTTGAACATAGTATGGTCATTGACCCCGTACAATGCAAGTTACCTACTGTTACACACAGGTTAATGTTTAGGTAGCAAACATGTTTTGTTAAATTTCTCGAAAAGTAATGCTAAAAACATTTAATTTTTTTTTGCGTAACATGTTTATTTGAGTGTGTATGTAACGCTCCCGAAATTTTTGACATGACTAACGAAACACCTTATATAGTTAATCAAATATCCCCTTGAAAAAAAAAGTGGGTACCTACTTTTTTTTATTAAAAGCGCGACATGTGGCGCCGTGCCACCCATTAGGTGTCTAACGAGGTCAATGGACATTCGGCCGTATGCGGGGGTTTCGAATGACATGTTGGCCAGACAGGTGCCTATTCACGGCCCCCTTGAAGGACCTACTCGAAAAAAAATAACCCCTCGGCGTCCCTCCCCGTGTGTGTAAAAGCCGACTGGGGAATATGACACACAAAGGGCGAAGCGTCAGCCACCTATCTCTCACCTTGGCACGGTCGTTTCAGTATGCAATAGGTCTGTAAATGTCTTCGTGCCTTAAAAGCTGCTTGATTGCTATCTTGGCCTCATATTTTGCTAGACATGGTGATCGGTGTTGTGCTGTAATTTAATCACTCGCACCCCCTTTCACTGGCACTTCCCTTGCTCCTACAATTTGAGACCGTGTTAGTACCACCATACCGGATGTATGACGGCCACATAGCATCATCTTCTTTGTTCTCTAGTCCAGTACGAATGAAAATAGGTCCAGTAAGAAGTTTTATGATTACCTATGGTATTTTTATGTATCTTACTTAACCAACAAAAAATTAGTTTTCATTTCATTTCATATTTCATAATGTTATCTAAGTGCAGTCGTGCCTAAACGGTCAATCGCAAGAGGCTTTTAGGTTTAGTGACTCGTAGAAACATCGAAGAATTCATAATATTTGATGTGACTAACATTTTCCGGGTGGTGTTGTCTTCCGAAAGGACCGCAATAGTAACAAATATAAAGGATGTAATGAACATAGTATTCAATTCAAACAAAAAAAAAAATTACTACAAATTATTGAACAACGAAAACCTTTGGTGCAAGTGTCGATCTCGCAATCATTAATTTTTGTAGGTAGATCTTCATAGAAAAAAGTATGGGCACCACTGTCTTAGTGTATAACATGAAATGAAATGAAATTTTATTGTACAACAAAAACAAATGAATTATACATAGAACATACGACAAACATGTAACAAAGATATTTTTACCATATAAAATTATTAAACAAATTACGTAAACAGAAAGAATTAGACAAAAAAAATGCAAAATTACTTAGAATACATTCTACACTATAGAATCAATAAAATAAACTATTATTAGCTGATGTCCCCGTCTAAGGGTACGTCCTGGGTGCAGCGTTGCGTTCAGCGTTTTGCGGAGCAGAGCGTGCAGCGGGCAATTCAAACATGCGCGCGCGCTACTAGTGTCCTGAGTGCGCAGCGTTTTGAGAGGAGCGGGGAGCGGGCGCTCGAGCGGGCAGCGGAGCAACTCAAACCAGTTTGTCTTTTCGAGCGGTCTAGTCAGAGTGCAGTCATGTTGTTTCAAGATTTAATATGTGAAATTGAATCTAAACCCGAATTATGGAATTCAAGTAATGCCCTGTACAAAAATAAATTGGTGAGGGCCAAAATTTGGAGGAATATATCAATGAAACTCGGTCTGGAAGGTATGTAATTATTTTAATACCTATTTTATTTTCCTATAGTAGGTAGGTAGTTTACAAATTAGTTTATTTTATTTCAAGTTGCAATATTTCAATAATTAGTACCGTTTGGGGCCGGTACTTAAAAAGATGCAGTACGGACAAGATGCCGTGCTAAAGGGCGACAGGTTCGCCACCTATCACCTTGGCACGGTACTTCCACCGAGTCATGCAGCAGGTGGGTTTTCGTGCCTTACTAGCTGCTTGATCGATTACCATAATATCATGTGATTATTTATGTCACTACCTACGTAAAACGCTATCTTGCCCGCTGAACGCTTGCAGCGCACTGAGGCCAGCCAAAGAAAGCAGCGTTGACCGCTGGAGCGAACGCGCACGCCCCGCCCGACGCTCCGCGCACCCAGGACGTATACTAACCGTTTGCAAACACTGCCCCCTAAACTAGTCCGAAGACTGTATTATAGGTGGCAGTACTTCCACAGGAAACATACTGAGCGGTTAAAAAGTAAATATGAAAATCAAAATCAAAAGAAAAACAATACACTAACTAGAGATACAACATAACTACTGTCCGCGCGCGAGCTCCGAGGAATCGGGGGCTGGGGAAGCGGGCGGGTGTGCGCCCCTCCCTACCGTCGCTTCACACCCCGCGCGCTCCTAGTACGAGTGTTGGCCTTGACGCGAGAGCACGATTATCGATGCCGTATTCGTAATATGCGCGCATATTAGTCAATCGTGTGTTCATTCGTTACTCTTTAAGTTATTACCGGACTTCATTTTGTGTGTACAAATAGACATTTAATATGGATGAAGAAGAAATTGCGAACACGAGCAATGAGAACAGGGAGAAAATTAATATCGATAACGTAATATCGAATAAATCACTGCACTAGGTTATTACGTCAACATTCCTTAAACTTCCTCGGAGCTCGCGCGCGGTCTGTATACAAAGTATATCTAGGAGTGAGCGAGCGTGTGTCAGAGAGTGTGGTGTGTTCGTGTGTGATTTGTGTATGTGTTGTGTGCGTAAGCGAGAGGGTGTGTTGAGTGAGGGTGAGTTGTGTGTGTTCATTTGTGTGATTTTATAAGTTGCGTTTGCATAAAAACACCTCATAAATGTACTCATTTTAAGATTTTTAATATTTTCTCCGTTTCATTGTAGTCTTTTTTATTCAACCAGTTGTTTAGGGAAATTTTCTTAGAACGCCTCTAGTGTGAAGTGACAAGTGTAGGTCATTTTCCAATTTGCTTATAAGATAAGGTGCCAGAAAGTATGTGGATTTCTGTGCAAAGCTCGTCTTGTGTACATGTAAACATGAAAGGCCAGAGACTTAAAGGTGCGTACAGACATCGCGAGGCATGCGGCGCGAACGGTTCGTCACGCATGCTTCAACCTGAGGCATGCGCGCAACATTTATGCATAACTCCTGAACGGCACATGCTCAAGCTGAGCACGCAAACAACCACGCACGCACATGCTCAAGCTGACGCACTGACATGCGGCGCGAATGGTTCGTCACGCATGCCTCGGGCTGTGTGGACGTGAGTGCTCACTGTGAGCATTCGCCACATACGCTCGTTGCGAGGCAATTAACGCGCTGCCTCAGTCATTGCCTCAGTGCGAGCCTTGCATTCCGTGTGGACGGCTGCATTGTGTTGCGTGCGCCGTCCACACTTAACGCACGGCTCGCACTGAGGCAGCCTCGCAACGAGCGTACGCGGCGAATGCTCACAGTGAGCACTCACGTCCACACAGCCCGAGGCATGCGTGACGAACCATTCGCGCCGCATGCCTCGCGATGTCTGTACGCACCTTAACTATACGGGACATACCTGAGACTCCACGAAGAGGAACACCATGTGCTGCTCGGGGACGCTCGACTTCCTTAGCAGTGTCTTCAAATCTTCTCTCCATTCTGTTCTTCCATACGTTTTACTCATCTCCACCTGAAGCGGAAAATTTAAAATATGTAAGTATTTAAAATGTTATTTTTTTAGTTTTTTTTTTTATTGAAGACGCGACACAACTGCCATGGAAATTCGGCTGTATGCGGGGGTTGCGGATGCTATGCCGGCCCGACAGGTGGGCACCTGAGCCGCGGTGCGCACGCGCTCAAGGTTATTTAATAATTTTATCTAAGAATGTGACTACTGTTTTTCCCACTAAATACATAACTTGACAATTGGATACATTTTGTATCTTTATCAAAACATCCTATATCCCCTGGCGTGCGAACCGCCCCGCGGGGGCGGTGTCATTTGCTGTGTCGGTAGTGCGACCTGCCCCCGCGGGGCGGCTCGGACGACTTCATACAAATAATTTATTGTAACGTGCAACATCCTTCTTAACTCTTCTAACGAATGTCTAGTAATTGATGAAAGAGTAGGCTACCTAAAAATACACACTTCTATGTGCTTGTCCTGTCAAATAATTATTGACAAGCGATCTTCAGTCGGTTTCTTCGCGTTCGCGGACGGTGACGTGTGCGCCTCGTGTTTTTAGTCGGTTTTTGTGGATTTTGTGGTGTTTTCTTTGTGAAAAACGATGGAAGGGTAAGTAATCTTCATTTACAATAGTTTCTCGGCGCTGAGGAACGATTTATTCGTAAAGTATCGTAATTTTGGTAACCCCCTAGGCAAAAACCGTTCCGAAAATTCTTGATTTTTTTAAACCAGTTTAATAATGATAGTGTTAAACACATTACCAATGAAATTATAGAAAATTTTATGTACATTTGGAAAATAAAACCTTTTCATATACGTTTAAAAGAAAAAAGTCTAGAAATATCGCCAAAAACGCAGAGCGCACCCGATTTTGACCAAAATTTATTTTGGCCAAAATGGCGCCGCACCCAAGGGCTGACAGCTAATCGGGTCCGCTCGCACTCGAGGGGATATAAGGTCTTTCATTAGTAGGTAACTTTACGCTAAGGGGTGTATGTGTATGAGATACTGATCACAGTGTATGGGGAACACCAATTTTGTTTAGGATAAAAAAACCTACTCACTCCTCAAAATTAATGCGTGAAGTGCGCGTATTTCACCTTAATAAGTACCTAGGTTTATTATATCGAAAAAAAAATTGATTGTCTGTAAAGTCGGTTTACGGACGATAGTTTTACGTGATAACGTCATTCCGAAAATAATTCTTAGGTGGTTATAAAAAAAACTAAACACCCTAAAAAAATGTTAACACCGTAACATTGCTTAAAAAAGAAAAAAAAACAAAAAATATTTTGAGGGATTCGAACCCATGGTCAAAAAATACAAATCCTACACTCTTACCACTGAGCCACGAAATCACATAAACGACCAAACGAATATCGGATTCCCTTGGTTCGCTTTCGGCTTGGGACGATTGTGCCTCTCTATCGCTTGTTACGCGCTCTCGCTTGCACACACAGGCTCAGATGGAACGTGACACGTTTTCGTGCGTGCGGCCGGTGTTCATCAATTTACAAGACGTGACGTTATCACGTCAAAAAATTGGTATGGGAACATGATCAGCATCTGATGCACATACACCCCTTAGCGTAGCGTTACCTACTATTGAAAGACCTTATATACTGCTATCTGTTCATCGGCGAAACAACCCAAATTAATAAGAAGAAAAAAGAGAGCATTTAGACAAAGCAAAGTTCGACAGGTGAGAGTACCTGAAAGAGGTCGTACTCGTTGATGTGGGCCGCGAGACGCGTGAGGGACTGCCGCCCCGAGCCGCCGAGCCCGACGAGCAGAGCGTGCGAGCGCGGCTGCGTCAGCACGCGGCACACGCGCGACACGTGCTCGATCGCGAACCTGCCGCGACACGACAAACAAAATAAAAACCAGCCAAGTGCGAGTCGAACTCGCGCACCGAGGTTTCCGTATCGCCATGTCGTGGTCAGCGCCACTCACGCCATCTATGGCGTGTTTTATGAAATGCTTCATATTAGTTAAAATTCGTGATTAGTTAAAATGCTTCATACTCTTTTCGGTAGATGGCGCGCATACAATTTTTAGTTTCTTATATGGGGACCCCGTGAATTTTTTACTTAAGTTACTTTAAGTTACTTAAAATAAGAAATATTTTTATAATTTTTTTTTTATGGAAACTGACACGGTTGGCTACATCAACTACAACGTCCGTGATGTAAGTCCATAACACCGGGTGAACTAGGTGCCATGTCAGTGCTTCCCCCTTTGATCGTGCCGGCTACACTGGACTGGTCGGAAAACACAAACTATTTACATAGCTGTTTCGACCGACCTTTCATTCAGTGCGGTGGTACCAACCCGGGCGGGCTAAACCCTACCACGTAGTAATATAAGAAGGTAGTCATAGTCGCCTTTTACCGAAAAGAGTATGAAGCATTTTAACTAATCACGAATTTTAACTAATATGAAGCATTTCATAAAACACGCCATAGATGGCGTGAGTGGCGCTGACCATGACATGGCGAAACCCTCGGTGCGAGAGTTCGACTCGCACTTTTTTTTTATGTAATACTATAATATGGATCACGGATGTTGTAGGTGATGTAGCCAACCGTCAGTTCAAAAAAAAATGTATGTATGTGCCTCCTCAACTCTTAAACTATCAGCCGAATTCGATGAAACTTAGTTTTTTTTTTTATGGAAACTGACACTGTTGGCTACATCACTTACAACGTCCGTGATGTCAGCCCATAACACTGGGTGAACTAGGTGTCATGTCAGTGCTTCCCCCTTTGATCGCGCCGGCTACACTGAACTGGTCGGAAAACACAAACTATTTACATAGCCGTTTAGACCGACGTTTCATTCAGTGCGGTGGTACCAACCCGGGCGGGTTAAACCCTACCACCAAGTAAGATTAGGAGGGAAGGGACCTACAGTTTTACGAGGAATCCGAACCTCGGTCAGCGTCCAACGGTCAACGGTCACCCATCCAAGTACTGACCGCGTTGCTTAACATTCAATAGCGACAGTTGACTGTGTGCACCACTGAGCTATCGAGGCTGACAAAAGCACGAGGCTAGTACAAGCACATTTAATTATACGTGATACAGGATAAGCTAAATATAATTCAGTTCCAGTTACGAAACTGAATTACCGCCGCCGAAACAAAGGTACAGTAGCGGGCTTACTCACTTTCTTCATTTTAAATACGAATTTCACGCGAGCGAAGCCGCAGGCAAAATCTCGAATAATAAATAAAAATGGTAATACCAAAGTGTCTGCACAGAAACAACCTTGAAATAATACCCACCTAAAGAGCACCAGATTCATGGGTTTCTTGGACATGTTGTTAAACTCGACGAGGAAGGAGTCGACAGTGTTGGTCAGGTGCTCCATATTCGTCACCTCCATGTAGTGGCGCGTGTCCGCCTTGGGGTTCGCGAAGTCGCAGTAGATCAGGCTCCGAAGGTGTAGGTCCGTTATCTGCCAACAATATAGGCTCGTCCGGATTGCGATAGTCAAAAGCCGACGCCCATACCACACGGTTACCCGCCGGTTAAGTAGTTACTTTTTAGGAGGATTAGTTCAGTGTACACAATGAACACTAATACGAGACTTCGTGGTCATTCGCTGAAACTCAACGCTGTGACTGACTGACATAGCATACACAGAAGCAACGTCAGGCGATGTCGGACTTTGGATCGTCCGACCTTTGAGGCTGGCCGGTCGGCGGTTCGGGTCCGATGTGAGGACCCACAGGTTCTTACTACATAGGTGGTATAAGCTTTAAACCCACCAGATTGCATCGAATGCAGGTCGATCGAAGTGGATATGAAAATAGTTGTTTTTGTTTGTGTTCTTCGCCTTTTTCAGTGTAGTGGGCACGGTCATAGGCGGAAGCACTGATATGGCACCTGGTTCATTAACATGTGATGAGCTGGCCCACCCAACCATGTCCATAAAGAAAAAACCTTTCTGAGACGATCCTGAGATAACAAAAAGTTAAATTACAACTTTTAAAAAACCCATACACATGTTCTTGACTCCGGGTTGACTCTAGTGTTGTCCGGGTTGACTGGAGGAAATTGCTTAAGGCAATAAGCCCGCCCTTGCCCTTTATTATAAATGGCGCGCAATGATGCGTGCAACCGTTGCGCAACGTTGCACGCGGCACGTAGACTCTATGTTGTGCGAAATCTCGCGAGGCTATTCTCCCCGTATTGAAATCTAAGGTTTGAAAAATTTGTGATTTTCTCGACGATCTTATACAGCCAAATATTTCAAGACCTTTTTGCTCGGGCCCTCCAGCAAACGTGACAGCATGTTGTCGAAATCGTCGTTGAGGTTCTCTTTGGTCGACGCGCGGAGGCACTGCACCATCCACGCTCTGTCGGCGTCGTCCACCAGCCGGTCGGCGAACACTCGCAGGCACTCGTGCACCCATAGACGCTTCATCGACTGCAGATCCTCCGTCACCTCCGGCACGGATAGTAGCACACCCTGGAAACATTTGAGTTGAATAGTTCCAGAACCCGCCAAATCTATTTCTCTAAAAAGCTGTAGTTATAAACTGTTTCGAATAAAGTATTAAATTTGTCACTTATCTGTTAAGACATTATGTTACTAAAAATGTCCATTCCAGAGTGAATCGCAAAGAAAAATTAACATTCGTTCCAGCTCCCTCGTAGTTTGAATGGGCGGCTATTTATCGAGGTATCGTTTTTGACGTGATTGATGACGTCACGTCTTATAAATTGATGAGCACCGGCTGCACGCACGAAAGCGTGTCACGTTCCATCTGAACCTGTGTGTGCAAGCGAGAGCGCGTAACAAGCGATAGAGGCACCATCGGTATAGTCAAAGTTACCATGGAAACGTCTTAAGAAGTAAAACTGTCAAGATCAGACAACAGAAGTTTATTGATGGCCAGTCACAAGATGATTAATCTTTCTACTGGAAATATAAATTACTGATCTTTGATCTATGTTCTACGATTATTCCACGTCATCACGTAAAACTATCGTCCGTAAACCGACTTTACAGACAACCAATTTTTTTTCATCTTACTGTAAAATCGTTCTAAACGGAGTTGGCGGGTTCTGGAACTATACGACTCATTTATGTCATGTATGATTGGCTGAGTTAGGTCGAGGTTGGAGATTCTACCACAGACACTATCGCCCCAGTGGTAGTGCCAATCCCGTTGTAGGCGATTTGAAGATGCAAATAATATTTATTTTCCATAATACTGCACTCACACAGTGGGCAGGGATCGCATCCCTACACGCTGGACTTACCAATCGGTTCTGCAGATCTTTCCTCCATAGAACCGGTAAACTGTCCCTGCCTATATATTCCCCCATGGCGGCCTGACAGGTGCCAATCGTGAATAGGCACCTGTGAGGCCGTCATGGCATTCGCAACCCCCACATACGACCAAATTTCCAAAACTCATTCCATCTGAAATTTGAAACCTTACAACTTCATTTCATTACAGCTTGAAACATTGCCCCTGACTAGTGAGGTACGTAGTGGTAAGCTCAAATTGTAGCCTACTGGGTTGGTACCACCGCACTGGAAGCAAGATGGCCGCATAGCAGCCTCGGCTGTGTTCACCTCTAGTCCAGTACAGCCAGCAATCCAAAGGGTAGTCTCCAGTACAGCATCTAACTTCTCAGAGGTGATATTGGCTGGTCGCAGCATGTGCTTTGGCCCCTTTGACTCAGCCACTCATACCGGATAATTTTTTTTTAAACTTACGTGTATGCGTGAGACTACACTCAGAATCTTCCCTACCCGACTGAAAAATTTGTCTCACTCGCCTCTATAACCTCCCCAGAGATGTGCTAAAGTTCACCTGTATATAATAACCTCCCCAGAGATGTGCTAAAGTTCACCTGTATATAATAACCTCCCCAGAGATGTGCTAAAGTTCACCTGTATATAATAACCTCCACAGAGATGTGCTAAAGTTCACCTGTATAACTCGGGAGAAGTCCCTCAAGTTGAACATGTAGTGAGACTTGGCCGGCGTGGGCAGGAGGTTCGCTCGGCAAGCGTTGTACACTGACAGAGTTCCCGCTACTATCTCCTCGATGCAAGGGTCGAAGTCCTTGGAGAAACCCCTGCAATCAAAGCAATGTTCACCAGTCTGAGCCTTACCAATCAGTTCTGCAGATGTTTCCTCTATAGAACCGATAAACTCTGGAATGCCCTCCCCGCCCATTCATTTCCCCCCAAGTACAGTCTCGGGTCCTTCAAGTGTGTCGTGAATAGGCACCTGTCAGGCCACCATGGCATACGCAACCTCCACATATGAGGAACCAACCATCGTGGAATATCAAATCAAATCAAAAAACGTTTATTGCACATAACATCGTACAGAAGGTAGTACTTAATGCCTATGGCATTTTCCGCCAGCCTACCCTATTTACATATAAAAACCAGGGTAGGTGCAACAAAACATAGTCTTAGATAATAGAAGAATAGAAAAACAAAGGTATATATATATATATACATATAATACATACATATATATAAGCATATACAAAAATAAAACTCAGACAATGATGAAAGACAGACAAACATGTTATGAATTTACTCAGAAACCGATGAACTCCGAAACAGAAGGAGATGAGGTTTAGGGTTTGAGGAGATGGTATTTCAAGAGCACTCTGAATGTGTGGATCGATGCACACTGTCGTAAACGAAGAGGAAGTTCGTTCCACATGCGTGTAGCGTGCACTGTGAAAGAGTCAGTGTAAAAGACTGAGGAGTGGGACGGGATAGCAAGAACAAGGGTGTCAGAGGATCTTAATGATACTCCGTGGGAGCAAAGCATTTGGAAACGGTCGGATAGGTATTTAGGAGCAGCAGGGTCATTCAGTGTGCAGTACAAGAGAGAGAGGACATGGGAATTTCTGCGACGACGAATGTCGAGCCACTGAAGGCTAGATCGGAACTCAGAAATGTGATCATATTTCCGCAGACCGAAAATGTAGCGGATGCACATGTTTAGTAGCCGGTCCAGCTTATTCAGCAGCTCTTCATTGACGTCGAGGTAACAGATATCCGCGTAATCTAGAATACGGAGGAGAAGAGATTGTACCAACATAGTCTTTGTGCTGATAGGTAGGAAATTCTGCAGACGCTTGAGAGAATGCATGCTGGCGAACACTTTCCGGCTAACCTCACCGACTTGTACGTTCCATGATAACGTCTCATCAATGTATAGGCCAAGGTTTTTTACCACCTTAACCAGAGGGACCGCGACACCATTAAATAGAATATGTGGTAAAGATGTTTTGTCAAGTTTGCTTAGGAGTTTTGTAGAACCGATAACAATCGCCTGCGTTTTCTGTGGGTTTACCAGTAGACCATATCGCTCAGTCCACGAGAGTACTGAGTCAAGGTCGATGTTCATGAGAGCAAAAGCACTGCCAACATCCTCAACCCTAAAGTGCCTATAGAGCTGCAAGTCGTCAGCGTATAGGTGGTAGCGACACATAAGAAATGCAACGACAGTATTGATGAAAATAGAGAATAGAAGGGGAGAAAGTACGCCGCCTTGTGGTACGCCAGCCGTGGTACAACACCAGTCCGAGGAGATATTATCCAAGCGAACAGATTGGCAGCGACCGTACAGGTAGGAGGAGAACCATTCAATTACAGGTTGTGAAATGTTAAGGGTTCCAAGTATAGCCAGCATAATGTCAAAATCAACAGAGTTAAAGGCACTGCTGAAATCAAGCAGAACAAGAATTGTCAGTTTGCGATTATCCATGGCATGGCGTACATCGTCTGTGATTTTGACTAGTGCTGAGGTCGTGCTATGCGCTGGCCTAAAGCCAGATTGAAGCTGGTCGAGAAGTTGGTTTGAGGAGAGGTAGTTGGAAAGCTGATAGTGCACAACCCTCTCCAATACCTTTGATAGGAAAGGTAGAATCGAGATAGGGCGATAATTGCTGAAGAGGGAGGGGTTACTTATTTTAGGCAAGGGAATCCGTAGGCCTTCTTCCACGAGTCGGGAAAACATCCCGATACTAGAGAATGACTGATAATATATGTGATAACCGGTAGAATATTTTCCAGTATCGGGATGTACAAGTCCCGACTCATGTCGTCAGCACCCATGGCCTTGCTGTGAATAGAGAGCATTATCTTTTTGATTTCACAACCAAAAACAGGGGGGGATAGAGGGTGCTCAGAGAAAAATCCCCAAAATTTCAGAAAATTATATGGTACCCTTTGAACTAAAGACCCTAATTATTTCCAGGTTTATAGCGTGAACATTCTTGTACGACGTACATAACTAATTCCTTCACCTCTCAGAAATCGCCTCCACACACGTGTGTATCGTGTGGACGCTATAAAAATGCCCTCAATGTCGTCTCCACACATGTGTGTGAAACCGAGAGCGACATTAAAATGTTTGCTGTTCATCTAAGAACTAGGCATCGCAGACTAGCTGACGAGGGCTCGATGCGAGCCGAAACGTAACGCATGCTGGAGAACACACACAGAGTGGCCGCTCGCTAGTCCCGACCTCGATTGACACCCTCCTCCACTGCCAATTGGCCAGAATATGTTCGGTGAAGCCATCGCAAGCTCAGTTCGACAACTTGTTAATTTCATTTCTAAAATAAGCTGAGAATGGCCCTACTCGATCAGTACCCTTATCACGAGATTTAACCTATACCGTGTACTACGCTACGCCGGGTTCTCCGCATCATTTGTATGGAGAAACGGAGCAGCGCCTCTAGTGATAGATTTGCGAACTTCGTCTCTCCATACAAAATGATGCGGAGAACACGGTGCGGCGTAGCGTAGTATGCAGTGTAGGTTAAATCACGTGATCGAGCCTCTGATTAATTTTGCACCTTATCCATAATAAATTAAGCCTTCGTTGAAAGCTGTATACAGACAGACCTGGTATCGAGATGCCACAGCATAATCTTTCCAAAGATGACTTTGAGAGTTTCCTCGTCAAACTCGTCGATGCAGAAGAAGTTGAAATGGCGGGAGAACCGCGGCGTGATCAGCTTCATTCCCGGCGTCGGCTTGCCCATGGCACACATGAACTGAAATGCAGTTATTTTTTCACAGATTCCCCCAACATTTTATAATACCCTGTTTAAAGCGAGGGATGAACTCTGCGCTCCAGGAAAAAATGTGTTAAGACGAAATTCGTAAATATAGCAGTTTGATGACAGAACATAATACACCTGAGCGGTGGCTGGCCGAGTGGTTTGGGCATCGGCTTCTCATGCGAGAGGTCCGCGGTTCGAATCCGGTCGGCGTGTACCAATGAGTTTTTTCTGACGAAAAAATTTACGTGCATACCTGTGTGCTTCACCGTTCGGAACCGGTGTAAAACTGTAGGTCCCTTTTCCCTTGCTCCTTATTAGGTGGTAGGCTCAAATTGTAGCCGACTGGGTTGATACCACCGTACTGGATGTAAGATAGCATAGCAGGGAAGGCTCCGTTATAGCACCTACCTTCTCGGAGGTGATATTGACTGGTCGGAGCATGCGCTTTGGCCCCTCCGACCCAGCCACCCATACCGGATTACATAAAACATAAAAAAAATACATAATTATGTGCCGCGCACCATTCGGATTGAGAGTTATGGAGGAACATACATACATACAGAAAATAATTCTAAAAATCATCAATTTAGTTTTAGTATCATACATAGAGTCTACAAACGCAGTATCTCATCCATAAAACAAAGTAACTTACTCCATGACCATATATTATTAGTATTGATGGATAAGTACCTGTACATCGATGAGCCTCATGGCCAGATTGGACTTGCGCTCGTACCAGAGCATCTGGTCCATGCCCTGCCGGAGCACCTCGATCGGCGGCTGCGCGCCGTACGTCTCCGCCTGCGGCAGGCTCACGTCGTCCACGAACACCACACAGTGCGAGCCGACCGGCGGTATTGATATTATAAGTATTGATGGATGAGTACCTGTACATCGATGAGTCTCATGGCCAGGTTGGACTTGCGCTCGTACCAGAGCATCTGGTCCATGCCCTGCCGGAGCACCTCGATCGGCGGCTGCGCGCCGTACGTCTCCGCCTGCGGCAGGCTCACGTCGTCCACGAACACCACACAGTGCGGGCCGACCAGCGGTATTGATATTATAAGTATTGATGGATGAGTACCTGTACATCGATGAGTCTCATGGCCAGGTTGGACTTGCGCTCGTACCAGAGCATCTGGTCCATGCCCTGCCGGAGCACCTCGATCGGCGGCTGCGCGCCGTACGTCTCCGCCTGCGGCAGGCTCACGTCGTCCACGAACACCACACAGTGCGAGCCGACCGGCGGTATTGATATTATAAGTATTGATGGATGAGTACCTGTACATCGATGAGCCTCATGGCCAGGTTGGACTTGCGCTCGTACCAGAGCATCTGGTCCATGCCCTGCCGGAGCACCTCGATCGGCGGCTGCGCGCCGTACGTCTCCGCCTGCGGCAGGCTCACGTCGTCCACGAACACCACACAGTGCGAGCCGACCGGCGGACCGTACAGACCTTTGTTACAATCAAATATTCTTGTAAAGTGTGTATGCACAGCAGAGCCTTGATAATCCGAACTACCAAAAAAACTACCCCTGTTCGGACCCACGAAGCGTTCGGACTATAGTATGTTAGTTAGACAAATTCAATAAAATAGCTTTATAATTTGAAAAAATATATTGAGCGACCTTCTGAATAATAAAATACACAAAAAACAGTTACTTAGTTATAAACTGATCTATTTTAGTCTGGCGGGTTCTATTTATTAATCGGTACCACCGATTATATGTACATATAATCGGTACCACCGATTATATGTACATTAATCGGTACCACCGATTAATGTACATATAATATGTAAGTTTATTATATACATATATATTATGCTTATTAAAGTATCTATGTAGTATTCGTGCGTAGTTTATCATACACATTTCTTTAATCTAACACATTGTCACAAACTATTCTTGTTCGCCTGCATGTACTTCTCCCACATCCCAAAGGTTAGTTAGAATAGAATGCCTCGCGGCATTAAGCTCGCCTGTTGTACCTAATTTTGATAAATTGGTGTTCAATAAAGAATATATACATACATACATACATACATTTATTGACAAATAAAAAGCCTTGTCTCTCAAATTACGTAGCATGATGCCACGTAATTTGAGAGCTTGATGTTGTTCGAATTTGATGCTGCATCATCTCTTCGGATAACGAGATGTCGTTTTCGTCAGCCCATTTCAAGCAAGTGTTAAGTGCTGATATGGCTTGCGAGTGGGGTATTTTCTTGACATTTGGAGTAGGAGAATCGTCAATAAATAAAAGATTCGTCAGCGAGGGGGGGGAGGGGGGGGGGGGGGGGGCACTTGGCACTGTTCGGATTATTAAGGGACCTACAGTTTTACGAGGAATCCGAACCTCGGTCAGCCTCCAACGGTCAGCGGTCACCCATCCAAGTACTGACCGCACCCAGCGTTGCTTAACATTCAATAGCGACAGTTGACTGTCTGCACCACTGAGCTATCGAGGCTGACGAGAATTAATAATAAATAAATGTATTTGAAAAATAACTTATTTATGTAAAGACGGCTTACCTTTCCTTCTCTTGTCAAGCTTTCCCATAATGATATCTTGCGTTTGATTGGCCGACGTCTGCGCCGAGAACGCCATTATCATCGCTTTGTAAATCTTCGTGTCCACTTTCTTCACTAAGAATTCCTGAAAGCAAATTTAAAAGAATTCCTGAACGCATGCACTCGTTAATAATTATGAGATGGCGTCGGATCCGAGTGTAAGCAGTTATCTTTTGCTTGTAGAGATAACCTTTCCTCCTCTATTGTTTTTCTTGTGTTTTGTTTGTGGAACCAGAGGAAGAACTTTTGCTTGTAGAGATAACCTTGCTCCTCTATTGTTTTTCTTGTGTTTTGTTTGTGGAACCAGAGGAAGAACTTTTGCTTGTAGAGATAACCTTTCCTCCTCTATTGTTTTTCTTGTGTTTTGTTTGTGGAACCAGAGGAAGAACTTTTGCTTGTAGAGATAACCTTGCTCCTCTATTGTTTTTCTTGTGTTTTGTTTGTGGAACCAGAGGAAGAACTTTTGCTTGTAGAGATAACCTTGCTCCTCTATTGTTTTTCTTGTGTTTTGTTTGTGGAACCAGAGGAAGAACTTTTTTTTCCTTGTAGAGATAACCTTGCTCCTCTATTGTTTTTCTTGTGTTTTGTTTGTGGAACCAGAGGAACAACTTTTGGGGTAGGTATGTGTTAGATATTCGTTCTACGTATTTTTGGTCTTTCATTGAGTAGAATTTAGTTTCTTTTATTAGTAATAATCTTTTTTGTATAGGATGTGGCTTAAAACCAGCGACTCCATGTAGCTCGTTAGCTATATGCTTGTACTAAGTTTCGTCGAATCCGCATGATCAGGTTAAGATTTATGTAGGAACATACATACATACAGAAATATTTATAAAAATCGTCAATTTAGTTTTAGTATCATACACAGAGTCTACAAACGCAATACGTGATTTCATACATTTTATTTTATTATGAAGAAATTATACTACTTATAAAAAAATCCTATGGGAGAAACATTCATGATAAAATTATTAATGTTTTACAATAAAAAAATTTGGTCCTCCAGATAGAATAATAAAAAAAAACTAAAACTTAATAAACTTTTAGTTTTTTTTTTTCAATTATTATATGTGGAGTACCAAAATTTTTTATTGAAAAACATTACCTAATAATTTTATCATGTGTTTCACCCAGAGGATTTTTTTATAAGTTGCATAATTTTTTCATAATAAAATAAAATGTATGAAAAACGCTCATTGTTAGAGTGAGAGGCACAATTTAGGGAGGTAGACCCTTAAGGTGAGGAAAATACAAAAGAGAAGTCGCACAAACGGGCGGGCGGTTACTCACAATGATGTACGAGGACTTGCCGGTGCCGGTGGGGCCGACCATCATGACCGCCTTCTGGTGCGTGACGAGCAGCTTGAACAGCGCGAGGTAGCGCACGCTGTCGAGCGTCGTCACTATGATCTGATTGTTACTCACAATGATGTACGAGGACTTGCCGGTGCCGGTGGGGCCGACCATCATGACCGCCTTCTGGTGCGTGACGAGCAGCTTGAACAGCGCGAGGTAGCGCACGCTGTCGAGCGTCGTCACTATGATCTGATTGTTACTCACAATGATGTATAAGGACTTGCCGGTACCGGTGGGCCGACCATCATGACCGCCTTCTGGTGCGTGACGAGCAGCTTGAACAGCGCGAGGTAGCGCACGCTGTCGAGCGTCGTCACTATGATCTGATTGTTACTCACAATGATGTACGAGGACTTGCCGGTGCCGGTGGGGCCGACCATCATGACCGCCTTCTGGTGCGTGACGAGCAGCTTGAACAGCGCGAGTTAGCGCACGCTGTCGAGCGTCGTCACTATGATCTGATTGTTACTCACAATGATGTACGAGGACTTGCCGGTGCCGGTGGGGCCGACCATCATGACCGCCTTCTGGTGCGTGACGAGCAGCTTGAACAGCGCGAGGTAGCGCACGCTGTCGAGCGTCGTCACTATGATCTGATTGTTACTCACAATGATGTACGAGGACTTGCCGGTGCCGGTTGGGCCGACCATCATGACCGCCTTCTGGTGCGTGACGAGCAGCTTGAACAGCGCGAGGTAGCGCACGCTGTCGAGCGTCGTCACTATGATCTGATTGTTACTCACAATGATGTACGAGGACTTGCCGGTGCCGGTGGGGCCGACCATCATGACCGCCTTCTGGTGCGTGACGAGCAGCTTGAACAGCGCGAGGTAGCGCACGCTGTCGAGCGTCGTCACTATGATCTGATTGTTACTCACAATGATGTACGAGGACTTGCCGGTGCCGGTGGGGCCGACCATCATGACCGCCTTCTGGTGAGTGACGAGCAGCTTGAACAGCGCGAGGTAGCGCACGCTGTCGAGCGTCGTCACTATGATCTGATTGTTACTCACAATGATGTACGAGGACTTGCCGGTGCCGGTGGGGCCGACCATCATGACCGCCTTCTGGTGAGTGACGAGCAGCTTGAACAGCGCGAGGTAGCGCACGCTGTCGAGCGTCGTCACTATGATCTGATTGGCGGGCGTGTCGCGCGAGATCGGCGGCGCTGACGTCACGTCGTCCTGCCACGGCTTCCACTTGCCCTTACCCTGGTGGGCGAAAGCGAAAGCTCACATAGGCTGCTGGCACCACATTAAATTAAATCCATACATAACTTTTATTTACAAACTGTAATTCATATGTATTTAATTTATACTTTTAAGTAATTAACTAGTATGTATTGATATGTAGTACATTATAGTTCATCAAAGTTATATTCCTTGTATTATATTTTACATTCCCACACTCAATGATACCCCACACGATATGTTAGTTTAAACTTTTTTTTATTGGTATTAAATTGACCCCCCTTATTAATGTAAAATAAATTTTTATCTAGTTTTTGACGAGCGATATACATTCGCGTCATCAAGATCTATCATTATGCCAAATTTCAAGTTTCCACATTACTTAGTTTTCGAGAAAAACCTAGGTATGTCACAGACGGACGGGCACAGGAGTGATCTTATAATGATTCCGTTTTTCCTTATAAGGTACCATAAAAAAAACATATCCTATAGAACTCAAATTTTCAAACAAATAAGTGTGTTCTATCGCTTATTCCATGGGGAGTGCTCGGAGGAGCTGTTTAACGCGATCCCGCCGTCCCCTTTTCACCTCCGCACAACGCGCACCGGGCAGGGATTGCATCCCTACAAGCTGAACTTACCGCGGATGCGTACCAATCGATTCTGCAGATCTTTACCTCTACAGAACCGGTAAACTCTGGAACGCTCTCCCTGCTCATATATTTCCCCCCACAGTACAGTCTCGGTTCCTTCAAGAGGGGTGTGAATGGGCACCTGTCAGGCCGGCATTGCATTCGCAACACCCGCATACGACCGAATGTCCATGGACGCCGACACCTTATGGGTGGCTCGGCGCCATATGCAGCGCTTTCAATAAAAAAAAAACAAACAAACAAACAAACCTCCTTTATAAACCGGTAGTCGTAGACCAGCCCGTCCTTGGGCACCCCGAAGATATAGTTCTTCTCCGGCTTGGCTATGGCGCGCGGGTAGCGGAGCAACTCGAGCACGCTGTCGGGGAACTCCTTGTCCAGGAGGCCGCGGAACATCATGTCGAAGCGGTACCGGCTCGCCGCCTCCAGCGTCGCGCCGATAGACCAGATGCACGAGAAGAAGAATATGCCCTGCGTCAACATTCCAATTTCAAATTTTCTTTATTAACCACTGGAGCGTTGGTGTTCCAGCATATGGAACAGCGCAAATAGTACGTCCAGCGTCGCGTTCCATATGCTGGAACAGCAACTTTGGCATTGAAATATGCACTCTTATAACATGAGGACAAGGTTCAATTATACTTCTAAAAATAGGTGAAGATTTGTCCTCCTCGATATGATTCAATATTGCAAGCAATAGTGACGCCCCTCGGCGGAAAAAAATATATTTCAACGGTCGCGCTCGGTCAGTCGCCATTCTTGTTAGTGAAGTGTATTTCTGTGGACGTGTGACCATGAATCGCGGGCGCAAACGATAAGTAATTTTTTTCGTATTTTGATGCGCATATTACGTGCATTTGTGTATACCAATCGAAAGATGTTTTTTTATTTGAGGTTCTTGCCATAATAAATTATAGTGGGTCAAAATAAAACATCACCTCATCAAGTACCGCATTCAACCCAGAATTTTGAATAAAAATAAGGTCAGTACAAATCAAGTTATAGATAATTTTGTAGGAAATTTAGTAACGATTTCAACCATACGATTTGTACCGTGTGGGGCCGGTACTTTAAAAGAATAGCCCCACTGCATCTCTCCCCGTGTATGTCGTAAAAGGCGACAAAGGGATATGGCTCCCTTCTTATATTACTAGGTGGTAGGGTTTATCCCGCACGGGTTGGTACCACCGCACTGAATGAAAGGTCGGTCGAAACGGCGATGTAAATAGTTTGTGTTTTCCGTCCAGTTCAGTGTAGCCGGCACGACCGAAGGGAAGCACTGACGTGGCACCAAGTTCACCTGGTGTTATGGGCTGACATCACGGATGTTGTAGGTGATGTAGCCAACCGTGTCAGATTCCATAAAAAAAAAAAAAATATATTGTAGGAAATTTAGTAACGATTTCAACCATACAAACTCTGCTGTTCATATATTTTTTTCGAAAAAAGCGTATTCTCGTAACCTCTCCCTCGCGCGCCGAGCGCACGTGGCTGCGCGACGCGGTAGGCGTTATTTCGAGGCGCGCTTATTCGACGACGACGCTTATACGACGCTTGAGTGGTTAATATAACACATATGTCAGCTTCGGTAGCTCAGTGGTGCGGTCGGTCGACTGTTCTTAAGCACGCCTGGGTGCAGTGCACTTGGATGGGTGATCGCTCGAACGTTGGAGGATGACCGTGGTTCGGATTCCACGTAAAACTGTAGGTCCCTTCCCTTCTTACCTTACTAGGTGGTAGGGTTTAACCCGCCCGGGTTGGTACCGCCGCACTGAATGAAACGTCGGTCCAAACGGCTATGTACCCTAGTAGGTACCTAGTTCACCTGGTGTTATGGGCTGACATCGCGGATGTTGTAGGTGATGTAGCCAACAGTGTCAGTTTCTATAAAAAATAAAATTTATAATAATATCATACCTCCAACTGCGCCCGTATGTCCATATTGCTCTGGTTCTCCACGTACTTCTCATCTTGAAAGTCGTCCAGGAACGTATCATACAAGTTCATACAGGAATTAACCAGGTTGGAACGCGACGTCACGTACATTTGCTGAAATCATAGACATGAGAGAGGTTTAAGGGTCTACCTCCCTAAATGGTGCCTCTCACTCTAACAATGCGCGTTTTTCATACATTTTATTTCATTATGAAGCAATTATACAACTTATAAAAAAATCCTCTGGGAAAAACATGCATGATAAAATTATTAATGTTTTTCAATAAAAAAAAATTTGTACTCCCATATAATTATTATTGTGACAGTCCAGGGGTAAAGGTACCTTATGGTCGGTATTGAGTTATGCATATCCTCGTAATCTGTAAGCTTTTAGCTATCCATTAAAAAAAAATCAGGTCCCTAGGACTTATCGTTAACGAGTAAATTAATTTTAAAAATAATTTACCACAAAATACACTTTTGTGTGTTTGTAAACTCATTAAAGTATGTTATTCTCTGAAGTTACATAGATAGCAATTCGTAAGTACTCCTTGGGCTTTCTTCTAATGGTTCAATGTGTTATTTGTCCAGTTAGCAAAATTTTTGTCAGTTTTAGTGAATTTATACTAACCAACTATTGATTTCAATAAGTAGCTGACTTCTAATTATTGAGGGTTTTTTTTTTAAGAATTCAGGCATAAAAATCTAAGAATTATGTGCAATAAACGCTATTAGAAATGCACAAAGAAAAACAAGTTCATTAATATGTTCAAAATCGCTTTTATTAATTAACCAATCAAATTAAAAAAACCAACATTTTCCTCTATAATTAAAGCTTGATCAACTTTAAAAGTATTCTTCATATTCGAAAATCAGTCGCTACATAACCACAAGCCAAGGAGGATCCACAAGCCATAATTTTTTTTTATTTACTAATAATTATTGCTTTCATGAGCTATTGATCTTACGTAAACATTATGATCATCGTTTCATAGATTTACAAAAAGGTACCTTATGGAGGTTATGTAACGTTTTTAGTTTTATATTGTAAAAAAAAATATTATAGACTTAATAGGAACTAATCTCAATCACTTTAAAAATACAAGATAACAATTACCAAAATTAACATGAGGACGTAAATTACTTTACTATAATATATTATTATCTAATCCACGCATAAATAATACGCTGTATAAAAAATCAAGAAAAGGGCTCTTATGGCGGTCTTACATACTTCGATCATGTATTTTTATGGTAGACTAGCTGTTGCCCGCGACTTCTTTCGCGTGGAATTCGTATTTCAACGAAGAATGTAGGTAATACGGGCAAGGCTGAAGGCCGAGCTGAGTCCAGGTAAACAATAAACCTTCTCAAGGAAAGTAAGTATCAAACGGCGAGGCCGAAGGCCCAACTGCATCCTGGAAGAAAATATATGTACCTTCTCGATGAAAGTCAGTAACTAATGGCGAGGCCGAAGGCCGAGCTGCGTTCAAGAAGACGATAAACCATCTCGAAGAAAGGAATTAACTAAGTGTGAGGCCGAAGGCCGAGCTGCATTCAGGTAAACAATAAAACTTCCCAAAGAAAGGAAGTAACATAGTGCGAGGCCGAAGGCCGAGCTGCGTTCAGGTAAACAATAAACCCTCTTCCGTCCTCGGGTCTCGACCTTAATGACTTGCTTTCTTCGATATAATATAATATCATTTACGCGAACGAAGTTCGGCCTTTGGCCTCGCCCTTAGTCACTTAATTTCTTCGAGAAGCTTTATTGTTTACCTTAACGTAGTCCGGCCTTCGAGATCGTTCTTAGCTTCTTTGTTTGAGAAAGTATATTTGGTTTATCTATACGCATCCCCTGCATCGGCGGCGTCGCCATATTGGTTAAGTTTCTTCGTGAACATATTAAACACCTTTCTCTTGGACATATTAAACACCTTTAATATGTCCAGCAAGGCCGAATTCCTTTCCATTCCGAGACGGGGGGCGGGGCTGGAGGGTAATACCTATGCAATGTCCGCTCAGCTGATAGCGCGCACATCGTCACAGAGATATCGCCGCGCACGCCGCCGCCGCTCCGCGCCGCCTACACAAATTTGTGCCAAGGTCAAAGTTCAATAACCGTTTGCGCATTCCGAACTTTAATAAACTTTTACAAATTATTATCTCAGTAACTAATTGTTATAAATAGAAACATAGTTTCTTAGCAAAAGGTGTTTAATTGTCCAGGAGTCTGTTAGTATTTTTTTTATATTTAATAAAATATAAAATGTTACTCCCTTTTTTATTTTACAACACAACATATAGGTTGTGTTGTCTGTGTCCAACAAAGACTACATTTGCAGTAGGGATGAGTTGTCAGAAAAAATAGTCGACTTTCGACTTCGACTGCTTCTGCATAAGTAGACACTAGGCGATCGTTTCACGATTTGGCAGATGCAACGAAGACAAATATAAATTTATTGATAATTATTAAGTCAAATTATTGTGCTTTATAAATTTTGCAGATATTTCTATGGTTTCCAATATAAATCAAGCAATGGCACTTCACATTTGGCAGATTTTTCTATTAATCCACAATTGTACCGCCATTAGGTACCTTTTCTACTAAACTTTAAGTCCACTTTTCTCCTTGAAATATTAACCGTATGAAAAAGCAAATATATTGAAATGAAATTTTAGCTCTGGTGGATGAAGATTAGGTATAAATTGAAAAATCCATTTTTTGGGAGGCAGAGCTTAGGGCGTCACAGCCTTTCTAGTTTTAATGCAAGAGCTACTTCCATATTTCTGCCAAGCTCAACGGACACCTTAAGTTTTGAAAAGTAGGGACAGTCAGCAACATAAGTTATTAGACCAATTCCTTACAAATTTGTTTGAAAATAATAGTTTAATAACTCCTGTTGACTGTAAAGCATTTAATTGTCACTCATCTATGTTTCAATATTTCAAAGAAAATTTGTGCAATGTGAAATGTGGGAAAATAATAATAAAAGAATGGTTTTAGAAAAAAAAAAACAAAAAAGTAGGTAATAAAGTAAAAGATCTTATTTTTATTATATTTAATTCACTTATAAATTAAACATGTGTGACTATGAACGTTATCCATGCAGAAACATACAAAAAAAATATTGTTGAGCAGTAGGTAATATGTATGGATGACGTTTACCTATACATTTTAATGGGATACCTGGCTATTTTGATTTTCAGAAATTTTTATATGGTATATTATTCAATTGACAGCAATAATTGTTTTAAATATTTATGGATTCAACATATTTGTACATACATTTTTTATACATTATTTCTCGAGGTATTATTGCATGAGCATGTGCTTTGGCCCCTGCGACTCAGCCACCCATACCGGACTACATAAAAAAAGGGAAAGACATTCCTCGGAAGCCCCCGTTCCGCATAGTACTGTGTGGGGTCGGTACTTAATAAGAATAGTCCCACTGCATCTCTCCCTGTGCATGTCGTAAAAGGCGACTAAGGGATAAGCGGCCTGCAGACACCTGGGTCGACTTGTGGCTTTCATGGAAGACATAGGCTGGCTGGGGTAGCTGGAGATTGCGGGGTTTTACACGAAGGTCCCCAACCAAGCGGGATTAGTTTGCAGGCCTAGAGCCAACACCAAACCAAAACAACAACAACAACCACGTTCCGCATTGCCACAAGTTCACCTTGACAGTGGGTCCCTCGACGAGCCACAGCAGCGGTGACATGAACCGGTGGAACAGAGTGCGGATGAGGCTCCGGTTGAGGGTGTGAAGCGACGGCGGCAGAGTGTTTAGCCACGACTCCAGCAGCGCCTTCCAGCCGAGACCCTTCGGCTCCATGTAGATCATACCGCAACGCGACACCTGAGATCAAGACATCGCATTGTTTGCCTCATCTCGTCTCACACACATATATATAAGGTCTTTCAAAGCCCCGTCACACACATATATAGGTTGTTACGTTGACCATGTCATTAACTTCGGGAGGGTTACATAGACACTCAAATAAACATGTTACGCAAAAAAAAAATATATGTTTATAGTATTACTTTTCGAGAAATTTAACAAAACATGTTAGCTACCTAAACATTAACCTGTGTGTAACAGTAGGTAACTTGCATTGTACGGGGTCAATGACCGTACTATGTTCAAACGCAGAACAGCTGTTTGTTGTAAGTAAGTCACAAGGTCACTATGATTGGTTTTTACAGCTACTTATTTGATTAAATTTTTTTGTTAGGAGAAAAAATGCTCCTATAAACATATGTTTTTTTCTTACGTAAAGTGTTTATTTCAGTGTGTATGTAACCCTCCCGAAGTTAATGACATGGTCAGCGAAACACCTTATATACATATAGGTCTTTCATAATTAGTTAATAGTACGCTAAGGGGGGGTTCTGTATCATATAGGGAGTAAAACCTATATAAAATTTTTGGACCTTGGGCTTTTTTTTAATGTAAAATATTTTTTTATGTATTTAAATAAAAAAAATAGGTGGTTGATTTTTATAGACTAATCGATTCAGTTTCATAACAGTAACAAAAAAGTCTTCATTACCATTATGTTGTAACACGTGTAAGTTGGTAAAAAAATCAAATTCTTTCTATTCCATACTAATAAAACTAAAGTTGTGGTTTTTCGCAATTTCTGAAAGAAAGATCTATGTGTTGGAAGACTTTTTTGTACCTGGCATGAAACTGAAACGATTAAGAAAAATTTTTTTTGACATTTCACATTAAAAAAATTTTTTTTTGTAAAAAAAAAAATTCTTTCTCCTTCAAAAGTGATCTATTTCCGATAAAGAACCCTCCCTTAGCGTACTATTAACTTATTTTGAAAGACCTTATATATACAGGTGTTTCAGGATAGGGTGTCGTAACTTCAGGGTTCGAAAAGGGCCCATATTTGAAGACGAAAAGCTCTGAAACTTTTTCCCAAATTCGGTCATTTTATAGTACTTTTTGGTGAAAACCGTTTCATCGAGCTTTGGTGTACGGTTAACGTCCACCTTTATTAAATAAAAATAAAATGACTAACCTACATGCTTGCTATAGTAGAATAGGAAATTTAAACACTTAAATTTGAATGATATCAAAAGAAAAAAGGGACTGGACGAGGGCATTGCACTACCTAGACCTAAACAGCACTTTTGCCAAATCTCCCCAAACTCACTGTCCATCGAGTTTTCATTCCAATTTTAAATTTTTGTATGAAAAAAAAAATACGGAATTTCGATTTGAGTGATAAGGATTGTTTTCTTCTAATAATGACTACGTTCTATTCCGGAAGTTTCTCAAGCCTATCCTGAAACATTCTGTATACAGGTGTTGTAACGGCCACTACATAAAATTTATGAAATGATTATTGGGATCAATAGTAACAAAAAAGTTAAAAAATTATTTTTTTCTGAATTCCCTTTAAATAAAAAGTTAGTTTTCATACGAACTAATTGATTTATTTAGTGTAAGAAAAAGGATCTAATGTTCCACACGAGCGTGGGAACGAAAGGCGCGCGGTGAGTGAGCGAGCAAGAACGAGTGCCCGGAGCGAGGAGATGCGCGGCGGCAGCGCAGCGTGAGTATTTCGACGCCGAACGTTCCCGCGCCAGCATCATCCCCCCGCGCGTCTCAAATTACACTTGACGAAACCATACATTTCAAAAATGAATATCTTAAGTACTTGACACTTTAGAGAAAAACTTATATTTACTTAAAAGGACAAGATTCCGTGCTAAAGGGCGATAGGCTCGCCACCTCTCACCTTGGCACGGTACTTCCACCGAGTCAATGCAGTAGGTGGGTCTTCGTGCCTTACTTGCTGCTTGATCGATTGAATCTTGTTCGAATACTTTGCGAAACGTGGTGGTCGGTGTTGTGCTGTAATTTACCAGAGTTCTTGCAGCACAACACCGATTACTCTGCTTACCCCGACTGTCGGGATTCAGCGTATGTGATATGTATATGTATGTATGTATGTACTTTTTTCTCTCGGAAAACCCTGTGGATTGCACTGGCGAAATTAATGTACTGGCCGTTATCACACCCCTTTTGTCCGGTTCATGGCTGATATGATGTCTCACTAAGCGTGGTTTAGCGAGGAGCCACTGTTATTTGTTACTGGACATGTCTGATCCTCCTGAAATTCCAAAAGACTATTGGGCCACTCGTGATCGCATCTTTACCGTGTGAAACTGGTACTTAAAAAGAATATACCTACTGCATCTATCCCCGTGCATGTCATAAAAGGAGACTAAGCGCGTCTTGCACCAACACGAGTTTAAAGTTAAGTAGCGAGTTATGGATTTAAACGCGGTTCACACATACAACGGGTGCTAGTTTAACGAGTTAAACTGGTTTATATATTAAATTTGTGTTGGTGCAAGTGGGCCTAAGGGATAAGGGCAAGATGCCGTGCTAAATGGCGGCAGAATCGCCACCTTTCACCTTGGCACGGCCCTTCCAATGAGTCATGCAGCAGGTGGGTCTTCGTGCCTTACTTACTGTTTGATAGTTGATCTTTTCCGAATAGGTACTTTGCTAAACGTGCTGGTCGGTGTTTTTTTTTTTGAAGTGAAAACTTCTTTAGCGGCGCTTGGGTAAAAAAATTTTAACTTGCGTCATCGCGTCCTCATCAGTCTCGAACAGCGAAATGTAACCTTACGTCATTGCATTAAGGGTTAAGTTACAGTGGCATGGGATCAATTCTGTTTGTAACACCGCGACAGCGACAATATCATTTAAAATGTAACCTTAAGTCATTGCAATAAGGGTTAAGTTACGATTGGCACGGGATCTGCCGGCACTCCCGGTTTCGGTTGTAGGGTTTCGTTTCGTAACACGTTTATGTCTGTCCATTCTACTAAGTTCTGCAAAATTAATGTTGGGTTACGTAACAAATGCATGTCTGTCCGTTCTACTAAATTTAACATTTATTTCAAAATGAATGAAGGGTTCCGTGACAAATGCATGTATGTCCGTTCTACTAAATTTTACAATTTTCAACCAAGGTCCTCTGACGGTTATTTTATAATAAAAGTAGGGTTCCGTAACACGTTTATGTCTGTCCATTCTACTAAGTTCTGCAAAATGAATGTAGGGTTCCGTAACAAATGCATGTCTGTACGTTCTACTAAATTTTACATAAAAATTTTTTTATTATTTTTTGTTCATAATTTTTTTTTTTTTTTTTTTTTCCATAAATTTTTTTTTTTATATATTTTTTTTCATAATTTTTTTTTTATTTTTAATTTTTTTTAAACCTTCTTTATAAATAAACTTAATACGTAAAAAATTTTTTTTTTAAACAATGTTACGGTCTTTTCACTTCTGCCGGCACTCCCGGAGTGCACCTGAGGCTTTTTTTTTATGAAACTGACATGGTTGGCTACATCATCTACAACGTCCGTGATGTCAGCCCATAACACCGGGTGAACTAGGTGCCATGTCAGTGCTTTCCCCTTTGATCGTGCCGGCTACACTGAACTGGTCGGAAAACACAAACTATTTACACAGCCATTTCAACCGACGTTTCATTCAGTGCGGTGGTACCAACCCAGGCGGGTTAAACCCTACAAGTAAGATTAGGAGGGAAGGGACCTACAGTTTTACGAGGAATTCAAACCTCGGTCAGCCTCCACCGGTCAGCGGTCACCCATCCATGTACTGACCGCACCCAGCGTTGCTTAACATTCTGCTGTATTCATTGTGTTGTAATTTACAAGAGTACCTGCAGCACAACTCCGATTACTGTGCTTACCCCGATTGTCGGGATACAGCGTGTATACTACACGCCGTAGTGCCATCATCAATTTTGATTCTTAAAATATATCAAATTCAGTGTAGCCGGCACATCCAAAGCCGAATAATGCACCTAGATGTGGTGGTCTGAAATCATGGGTGAAGTAGGCGACGAACGAACCCAACCATGTCGAAGTCTTTTTTTGAAGTTGTTTAAAAAACGAAACAGGTTGTGAGAATAATAGTGTTAAACTAGTGTTAAACTGTAGTTTAACACTGTAAGCTGTGTCTATTATTAACCCCCGACGAAACAAGAGGGGTGTTATACGTTTGACGTTTGTGTGTATGTGTGTATGGGTCTGCTGTGGCATCATTAGCTCCCAAAGGGACGGACCGATTTGGATGCGGTTTTTTTTATTGGAATGCTGGTTTAATCGGGATGGTTCTTAGGTATTTTTGTAATCAAGTAATTAAAAATTCATTATTCCAATAAAAAAAAGAATATGTGAATTGGAAAATAACAGCATACCGTGGCCGGGGAGGCGGCCTCGAGGTCCATAGGCTCGAAGATCAGGTTGGTGGTCGGCGCCAGCTGGATGATCTCGCCGCTCATGAGGCACAGCTTCTTGTTGTCGTCCAGCACCGTGTTGAGGTTCTCGATCCAGATCGCGTCCACAGGCCCGTCGAACACTAGCCATTTTCTGCGGGAAACGAGCGTAGAACTGCAGGTAGGTAACGCTTCCCTTCTTACCTTACTAGGTGGTTGGGTTTAACCCGCGCGGGTTGGTACCACCGCACTGAATGACAGATTGGTCCAGTTCAACGTAGCCGGGACGGGACTTTCACCAAGGCGTTATGGGCTAATATCACGGATGTAGTGAGGTAGCCAACCGTGTCAGTTACCATAAAAATTTAAAATAAACTTTGGTTTCACTTCACCCCAGTGGCGGTTCCCCAGGTGAAGCAAGTGAAGCACCGCCTCACTTAATTATCTTGAAGGTAAAAAAGAAAAAAAAACATTTCAAAATATCATGAAATAAAATTTTCAAAAGTCTATATCCGATCCAATATGCATGCGCTGCAATGATTGAAAGACTGACTGATTCGTCGCACTGGACTGCAGACAAACCAGTATCGGAAACATGCAATAATTCGGTACATTCAGTCAGTACTAACCCGCGCCTACAAAGAACAACCCAGCTGCCCATACGTAGAGCTCGTTTTTGCATGTCAATATCTAGCAGCAGTCAGTGCGGTAACAGGGTTTTCATTCAGTGCGCATTTCGCACCGTGCAAAATTCAACCCAGTGACGAAGTAGTAAAGCTAATTTTTGAATGACAAAATTGATTACGGGCAGCGCAGGGCTAGTATGGTTGCGTCAGTAAATGCAAAAACCAACCTTGCATGAAAGACATAGAGCTCATTGTTGCATATCTATATCAACTACTAACTGAGTACTGACTGTAACAGCTACTTCATTGAAGCTGTACGCATTCCGCGCACTGACATAGCCGCACTGATGCGATTTATCTGTTCCAGTGCATATTTGCCAAGTCTAGTAAATTGCTATCGACCTCATTGAGGCTTCTCTCCGATCGTCCTACATATCTTCGAAATTAAAATTCGCAGACCATGCCACCTGAGCGGATAGGCGGATAGATACGGAAAGCTTCGTGCGCGAGTAAAACTCGCACTTAACAGACATTCACCCATACCACTTCCCTTGTTTTTACATATATTTAGGGTAGGGTGGTGCTATCTCGGCGGTGGGGCAATTCCATTAATTAATTTATTAAAAATATAAAGAGTTCACTAATAATAATTTTTTTGCTGCAATTGAATAGCCAAAGAGCCATTTGGAAGGATTCAATAAATTAAACTACACAAAATAGCAAAATAGCCCCACCCTACTATATTCAAAACCAATGTTTTGGTGGCTTAAATTTTTTTATTTTTTTTTTTTTGTATGGAAATTTAATTTTTTTCTCCGAAACTACGCATTTCCGGCAAACAATTCTTTCACTATAATTCATCTTTCAACTCGGCCTACACAATAAGCATACCAGCAATTTGCAATCTGTGTAGTCGTCTACTAATCCACCCCCTCAGCGGCACCAGCACGTTTGTTGTCCGGATGTTGTCGGGGCAAATCACGATCCGCGAGTCTGTCCATAATCAGTCCAAGCAATCAATGGCCCTCGACTTGTCGACCTTGGCTGTACATTCGCTTGCCGAACTTGGATTCATCGATTTGGACGACTTTCCCCGGACCACCGATCTTGCTGGCGTATTCTTGCTTTGCCAACTGGTAAATGACTACTGTCTCGCGACAGTAGCTGTAACAGTTATCGATGGTGGACCGGGCGATGCACTGGCTATTGGGAAACTGGTCAATGTCCTGATGGAGTACGACCTCTTCGTGAGAAAACCGGCGTGCAAACGCGTACGTTATGTAGAACACACGAGGGAGGGACAACCTCTTGTATTGAAACCACGTGCCATTTGCCCTTGCGAATTTGCGCCCTTTGCAGCCACCCTTGTAACAGGCAAAGGACCCCACCTCGCCCGTCTGCAGCACGCACGGTCATCGGCGAACGATGTGTGTGTGACACATTTTTTCGCCGCCGGCCAGTGAGGCAGGGCAGTGAAGCTTGGCTGGCAATGCTGGCATTGAGTGAAAATGAGTGAAATGATCACACGAAATGATCAAATCAAAGCAAAGAATCAAGTGTTATTCACCGAATTAAAAAAAGTCGTTGTTGTTACTAAGATAATAAACCTGACTGCTGGCTGTTATTTATTATATTAAACAGTTCGATACGTTAGGGATGGGAGGAAAACATCAATGTTTTATTGAAAAACATTTGTGTTGTACATTCGATAAAGATTTAAAAAACATCGATATTCTTAGTATTAACGTCAATGTTTTTTGTTTGACTTTACAAAATTATGTGGAAAGTGTTTTTTCGCTTGTGTTGTGAGTGGAATCTCCACTCACGTTTTGAAGCAAACTATTACCTACATAATGTTTACATTGTAGATCAAATGCGTCAGAAAGTTATAGGTCCCGGCGCGAATTAATAGCGCTCGTCGAAAATGGTGAGGTTAGTTCGCGCATATTGTGCAGTGTTGGATTTGAGCTCAATAAAAATTATCGTACTCGACGTTGAAAAGGATCGTATTTGGCCGTAAATAAGTATAATACGTATAAAGTTAGTCTTTATCATTTCATACACATATAAAAGTCACTATGTGGTCGACACGACGACAGAACTGTTTGTTATTCGCGTTAATGATGACAGCTCGGATAGTGACGATAGTCAAGATGAGGACGAAGATTACTAAGTCTCTGATGACGATGAAGTGCCTTCTATGAGTGCCTTCATCATCTACTTCCATAATTCTATCGAACGACGATTTAATGGAAGGAATATCACCACTGCCTATATTAATAATTAACTAGTGTTTTTCATTTTTCTATAACGTATTATTATGCAAATTATAACAAAAAAAGTTCCAAAGAACGACCGTTGTAATTATAGTACAAATAAGATAATTATCGTACTAAATCTAAGCCGGCGCATGTGTCGGAGCTCGGAACGTGAGCGATGCGCGGTGTGGGAGGAGACTTTGACAACCAATGACGGTTCGGCGCCGGCCGCTTCTCCCACCGCGCCTCCCTAACTCCGCCAAACAGACCCAAAAAGTGAGTTCTGTCTGCGCATTCTCGCACCATTTTCCCAGAGCGCTATTAACTCGTGCCGGCACCTATATACAAGTACACATTTTGACGAGAAAATAGTTTTATGAGATGGTTGTTTTATTCTTAGGTTTTAGGTTTCTTCATTTCACATTTTAAAATTTTATATTAATTTTACATAATATATTATAGGTTTTATTATTATCATTAGTAGGCAAATAAATTTTGCACTTGCATTTGTTATCTTTCGAATGGTAGTGAGAAATGTAACAACAATGAAAAACAATTAAACACAATGAAAACAATGACAAACAATGACAAGGGCTGTACAGAACCAGATAGAAGACAAAAATAATTAAGCTATCTTATGCATAGACTACTACTACTACTACACTTATCTAATACTACCCTATCCTAAATCACAGATCAGCTACGTTAAATAAAATAATTTTATACAATTTTTAACAGTTATATTATACCTAAATCATTTTACTTTTCTTGTTAGTTTAGTGGCAGCCTTTTTGAAAGTAAAATTGTGGTCAGAATAACTGAAATAATGCAAAAAGTACATAGCCTCCTCCTCCTGTTCACCTTCGCCAAACCCGCCATACTCTCGCGGAACACCCGTTTGTAGTCGACAGAAGAGTTCTTCGAACTGCACGATTCTCTAAATCGTTCTTGTGCCGCACTGCAAAGGTGTGGAACGGGCTCCCAGGAAATATCTTCCCCCACTCCTACAATCCACAGATCTTCAAATCGCGGGTTAATAGCCTTTCCCCAGCAACATTAGTCCACCTCCAAGCCGGACTGGCACCTCCTCGGGGGTGAAATTGGCTGCGCCTGAGGTTGCGACCTCGGACAGAGCCACCCAGATCGGTAGCAATAAAAAAAAAAAAAAAAAATAGGCCGCCTCGACATGGTCCTTAGTTGGTTAGGATTAATTTAAATATTATTAATAATGTAAGTGATAATTGTAATGTTAATTAAACATTAAAATTAAAATAAATATTATTTTCTGTAAATTAAATTACCAAAACAAGTGCTGCCCCCCTTTGCCCCTAATTATTTCAGAACACACCCTACACCTCTCCTGGTAAAAATTTCACCTCTCCCCCTCCCCAGAATGTAATGAGAGGTATATCTAGGTGATGGGCGGGTGCACAAATAACAATTAAATCAATAAAATAGTAAACCATCTATAATATTGTAATAACCAAAGTAATATTGTAAACCATCGATTTATGCTGAAATCATATAAATTGAAATAAATATCTTAACATCCCTAACTGTCACTCGTTGACAGCTCGTTCAATGGTTCGTTCTTTTCTTTCGCTAGACTGATGAAACCACGATGTAGAAAATGAAACTATAGATCGCCTATTTTTAACCTGTTCTTAAAACGCATTAGAAGATATAATTAATTTTACACAATAATAATGAATTTTTACAACATTTATTATTTATTCATTAGCAATTTTTTATTTTAGAACGATAGTATACCATACATGAAACGCGCACTAGTGATGACTTATCCTTGTCTAACACATAAAGAGCAATAGAGATGGACCTATGTATTCATCTTTGTTAGGGAGAACAGTAGATTAGAGGACGAAGTTACTATTGAAATACTGTGAACAATTTCAATTTTCGCCAGAAATAAATGTTTTTTTTTATAAGGGTTGTTTATATGTTTAAACACAAGCAGGGAGCACATATTGCAACGTTTTCGTTACGATAGCGACGTTATATGGAGTTTATTGCAACGTTTTCGTTACGATAGCGACGTTTTATGGCGTTTTTGAAGTGTCCATAGATGGCGCTAGGAACAAATTTTTTTCCGAACTTTAACGCAATGTTAAAATAACTTTTTCAGTATATAATAAGGGTTGTAAACTATCGTTAGCTATCGCTTCTCGGCCTTTTGGCTAAGATCAAAATCTCTCGCGCGACTCACTGCGAGGTCGGCGGAGCCCCACGAAACTCCACAAAGCGCGCCGCGGCAGGCACCGCAGGCCGCGGAGCCGTCCAGGTCGACCTTCGGGCCGCCAACTACCACTTCACTGGGCGGAGGCGGAGGCCGGCACAACACACTATCTTCGCTCGGAGCTGGGGCTCGGGCTGCTTGAGTCGGCGGCGGCGGGTGAGCCGCGTGCGGGTGCTCGCCCGAGCGCTCGGAGCTAAGCTGAGTCGGCGGGGAGCCGCGGGTGCCGCTGTCAAGTGAGAGAGTCTGCCGGGACCGAGGGGGCGGTCAACTTGGGGGGTCGCCACTGCTGCTGCACTTACTCGGAGAACCGGAGCTGGGACGACGCGGCCGCGGCGGGACCATCCGCGGCGCTTCTGGGCGCCTGCCTGGGTGGTGGCTGCGGCGACGGACGGCGCGTCAGTAAGGTTCACCGGGGAGTTGAGTAAGATAAGTTGTTGATTCTTGTGTGGCGTCCTCTTACTTTGGTGTGGGTATTCTGGCCTGTAGTAGGTAGGGTGCCCGGCTGCTGTCGGCTGCGTGCAGCCGACAGCAGCCGGGCCTTCTGTCGCTTCCGGTGAGTGGGGGGAAGTGGCATGCCTGGAGAAGTGGCCAATGTGGTCACGATCGACTTCCCCGTCCCGACACCGATTAGGTGTCCGGTTTGCGGCCATCCGCCAGGGGAGTCCGGGTATGCTGCTGTCCAGGGCCTCTATCGCCACCTGTTGTCCAAACACAGGGCACGACACAACTTCAAATGTGTAAACTGTGGCCTGGTTTTGGATGACGGGCGGAGATGTGCGGCCCATGCACCACGTTGTCCGGCGCAACCGACTCCGGCTGCTGCGCGGGGCGCGGGAGGTGGTGGAGATCCCCCCGTGGATCACCCTACTGCCTCTTCAAGCCGCGCCGCAGTGGATGTCGGTCCGCTAGGTGTGCCCGTGGATCCCCTAGGTCATGCGGGCCCACCTCAGTCACCGCCGGCCGGTGCCGGCTTGGGGGGTGGCGATAGTGGGGCTACCTCGCATTCGCCCCAGACTGTTCCGTCTCCTCCTTGTCTGGTGCCGGTTGCTGTTGCGAGGGGTGACAACCCTCGCGTCCTTCCGCCCCCCGCTCCGATCCCGGATTCGGGTGGAGGCGCGCGGGTGGTGGCACCCATCGCTTCTGCAAGCAACCCTCCCGGAAGTGACGTCGTAGCCGCTCGACCTGCCAGCCACGCCACCGCCGCTCAGCCCGTAGACAGAGCGAGAAGCGCTTTCCAGGATCATTGGATTCGCAGTATTCAGGCGGCAGAGGAGTGGTCCGAATTTGAGAGCATAGTGGGGGAGCTCACGGCGGAATTTGTTCCCGCCCAGCGTCGCCGGGAAGTAGCAACGCCCGGTCCGGTTCGTGCTCGTCCGCTCACGGTCGATCCGGTCAGGGCGGCCCGTGATCTGCAGCGCTTTTATCGCGTCAACCGCGTAAAGGCGTTCCGCAAGGTCACGGGGCAAGCTGCAGTGTACTGCAACATTCCCGGGGCGCCGCTGAGGGAACACTTTGCGAGCATATTTGCTCGCAATGACAACTTCGCCGTGGGCCCTCCCCCCCTAGAGGTTCCTCCTCCACTCCCACCACCGGAGGAGTGCTCGTCGGATCACCTAATGCGGCCGATTACTGCGGACGAGATCCTGGACAAGCTGAAGTGCTCCAGCAGCACGGCCCCGGGTCCTGACAGCGTTTTCTACGCAGATTTGCGTAGAAAGGACCCGGGATGCTTGCTGCTGAGCGAAATCTTCTCGTTCTGCTGGCGAGAACGGCGGGTGCCGGCGGCGTGGAAAGTATCAAACACGGTTTTGATATTTAAAAAAGGTGATCGAGCGGCGCCCGATAACTGGAGGCCGATCGCGCTGAGCAACACCATGGCGAAACTCTACTGCCGGTGTATCGCGGGCCGCCTCTCTAAATGGGCGGTGGCCAACAAGCGGATCTCCCGGTCGCAGAAAGGTTTTATGGAGCACGAGGGCTGCCTCGAACATAATTTTGTGCTCCAGTCTGCGATCGAGGAAGCAACTGGCAGTGGTTCGGAGCTATGTGTTGCCTGGCTCGATCTGGCAAATGCTTTCGGGTCTGTGCCGCATGCCACTCTCCTCAGCTCTTTGAGCAGGGCGGGAGTCCCGGAAGGCCTGGTAGCGGTGGTCGAAGATCTGTATCGGGACTCGACCACCGCTATTCGGGCTCCCGAGGGCTACACGGACCCGATCGACATTGGATCGGGGGTCAGACAGGGCTGTCCGTTGTCCCCGATTGTCTTCAACTTGGCAATTGAGGCTCTGTTGAGGGCAGTCGAGGGCCAGCCTGGTGGAATTAGTCTTGCGGGGGTCCCGTTCCCCATTCTCGCCTATGCCGATGATCTGGCGATCTTAGCGGATTCTCCCGGCAGCCTCCAGCGTCTTCTGGACACTGCAGTCCGGGTGGGCGATTGGCTGGGGCTAAAATTCAACCCGCGTAAGTGTGCAACGTTGCACATTCGGGCCAAGCAAGCCCAGCCAACCGTCTTTTCCCTGGATGGTGTACGGTTGAAGTCGTTGGAGGCCGGGGGCGTCTACGAACATCTAGGCGTCCCCACCGGGTTTCGGATCTCCAGATCGCCGGAGGAGGATGTGGAGCGTGTCCTACGTGATTTGGAGATGGTTAGCGCGTCATTTCTTGCCCCCTGGCAGAAGATTGACGCGCTGAACACCTTCATCATCTCCAGACTTGACTTCTTGCTAAGGGGCACCACCGTCTTGAAGGAGCCACTCATTAAGGCTGATAAAATTATCAAAAAAACAGTCAAAACGTGGCTCCACCTCCCTCAGCGGGCCAGTGCGGACTACCTAGTCCTGCCGTACTGCATGGGAGGCACGGCGGTGACGCCCCTTAGCGAAAAGGCCGATCTTCTGACTGTCGTTCAGGCGTTCAGGATGCTCTCTTGCCGCGACGACGCAGTCGCCCGCCTCGCCCATTTAACCCTCGAGGCGGCGGTGCGTCGTGGCTTACGGAGACAGCCTGAGGGTGCGGACCTGGCGTCCTTCCTGTCGGGGGACCGCGAAGCGGTGTTGGGCCGTGGCCGAGAGCGAACTTCGTTCTGGTCGAGAGCGAGAGTGGCCTCTCGCCGGCTGCGTGCCCACCTGGACCTCCGATGGACGTTCTGTCAAGAACGTGACGAGCTCGCCGTGTCCGCGCCCATGCCGGGCCGGCTGTGTGGACGTGTTATCGTTCCCCCGTCGGCCCGAACGGCCGTTCAGAGGTCACTCCACCTGGCACTCCGTTTGGCCCATGCCTCCAAACTGCTGGCCAAACCCAGCCAGGGTAAGGTCATGGAGTGTGTTATTGCCTCTCCGAGGTCTAGCCACTTCATGGCCACGGGGCGCCACACGAGGTTCTGTGACTGGCGTTTCGTCCACCGAGCCCGCCTCAATTGCCTTCCCCTTAAGGGAGCCACCCGCTTTGGGCGGACTGGCATTGCCTTTTGCCGGGGGTGCGGCTCGGCGGACGAAACCCTTCCCCACGTCCTTAATCACTGCACCCGGCACTCGGCCGCGTGGCAGTTGAGGCACAATTCGGTGCTGGACCGGTTGGTGGAAGCGACTCGCAATCTGGGGGTCGTTTCCGTCAACCGGACCATCCCCGAATTGCAGTCCTCCCTTCGGCCCGATCTTGTGCTCCGTACTAATACGGATGTATTCGTTATAGATGTGGCGGTTCCATTTGATAACCGGATGGAGGCGCTGGTGGATTCTCGGCAGCGGAAGCTCGTCAAGTACGAGCCCCTGGCGCAGCAGCTTCGTGCCCTGGGACGCTCAGTCACCGTAGACGCCATCATTGTCGGCGCACTGGGCTCCTGGGACCCCGCCAATGAAAAGCTGCTGCATCGCTTGGGTCTGCGGCCGAGAGACATCCGCGCCTTCGCCAACGCGGCGGTATCCGACGTGATCAAGTGGAACCGTGACATTTACACGGAGCACGTGACGGGCTGGAGGCAGTACGGGCCTAGGGACGTGGGGATATCTCACGGGCCGGTAGTGCTGTGACCCCCCCGGCTTTACCTATATTTTCTTCATTGTTACGATTACTAATTTGTTAATTGCGTAGGTGGGCCTGCGATTCATATATGTATTTTTTTTATTGTCTCATTCATTGTAGTCTCACTCGTTAGTCACTTCACTGTAATCACATTTTTGCCCACCTACTTACTTATTTTTAATTATGAATTATAAATTTTTTTAAGGTTTTTAAGTCAAATAAAGTATTTTATATCTGTTCTTTTCAGCTTAATATCTGAAAGTTCCCGCAATGCGGGACCAGTATATTAAACTGATTTTTGTAAAGTGACGGGATGCTCGGGGCTTGCTCCACTCCTGTCGCGGGTTGGCCCGGCATTGCAGTGCCGCCGGGACCGGCCCAATAAACTATATAAAACAGGAAGATAACAAGGGGGGGATGATGTTATTAATATAAAATCATCCCCTAACCCTAATACACCCACCCTCCCCTGTAGACAAACTCCATAAAATTTGTTGACCGAAAATAATTCTATAGAATCACAATCAATAAGAATTCAAGATTTGAAAAGCAAGAAAAGAGTAATTAATTAGGGGATGAATTTATGTAATATAAACGTTAAATAAAACCATCCCTTAAAATTTATTCCACACATACATATTACATAGTATTTAGTAATATACATACAAACAAAACTATTAGGGGATAATGTTATATAAAACCATCCCCTAAATAAAATGTATTCATAAAATTTCTTTCTTTAAAATATAAAATCACCCCCTATAAATAAGACACTTTATAAAATTTGTTTGACTGAAAATTTTCATTGAAAATTTAAAAAGCAAGGAAACAATAATTAATTAGGGGATGAATAATGGAATTTCTTTCTTGTAAATAAAATTTTGAATTTGAAACATACATTAAAATACATACACTTACAAACAAAACTATTAGGGGATGATGTTATATAAAACCATCCCCTAAATAAAATGTGTTCCATACTTCATAAAATTTCTGTCTTGAAGCATGAATTAATTTCCATTCCATATCCAATGAATAAGAATTTAAGATTAAGAAAGGAAGTAAAGAATTAGGGGATGAATGATCTCATAAATAATAAAACAACCCCTAAAATATACCATACAGCATAATATACTTTATAATGCATAACACAAAATTTCTGAAGCATGGATGAATTTACTTTACTTATTTCGAATTCCATTCAAAGGGCGACAAGAGAAAGAGAAACACTTCCTTTCCTTCCTTATCCTTCGTTGATCGTTCAACAAGAAATGGCGACATTGGTGGCAGTGTGAGTGTGTTTTTTAGGGAAGGCGACGTCGTCAGTCGCAGTATAGTCAGCTACACACTTTAGGTTTTAGCACCTTAGTAGAATTTAATATCTTTTGCACCGGCATAGCACTAAAAGAATCACGTTTAGCACCTCCAGTTTGTATTTAATTTTGTTTCGTTTCACTCATACCAATGAAATCTCTGCAGTGACTCCCTCTCCCTCTCCCTCTGCCTCTCCCTCGCCCTCGCCCTAGCCCTGGTCCTCTCCCTCTCCCTCTCCCTCTCCCTCTCCCTCTCCCTCTCCCTCTCCCTCTCCCTCTCCCTCTCCCTCTCCCTCTCACTTGAATTTTTTCATGTCATATTATGGCCTTATATAGAATATTTTTATTACAGAGACCTCGCGATACCTAGTTAGACTTGAGGAAGTAATAGGAGCAACAGATCAAACAATCTTTTGTGCATTTATTAAAAGAAAATCGATAAAAATTTATTTTGGTAGAGCTCAATAGCTCCTTTATGTGTGTTTTTACAGAATTCACATCAAACAATATTTAGTATTATTAAAAAAATATTGAATGTTGGCGACCGCGTCAAATCGTATTTTGTTTCTAAGTTTTGAGGTTAAGATCGCGGCATGATCACCTACGTTTGGGTATCCTGCTCTTATGGAATGGATCAAAGATCGCATCAAAGAGTATTATGTTTGAAATTATAATTAAAAAAACACTGATTTATGAAATGAAAGGGTATATTTGTTATTTTATCATCATAATCTACTCGCCAAAACAAACATGTTAGTAAAAAAAATCATCTTTCTATCATTTTTAGTATTCAAGGCACATGTTTTTTGCTAATTTCTCGAAACTAGGATCACGACACAAAATACTGTTTGATCAGTTGCTCCTCGTGCTTGAGGACAGAGTTCGGGCAGATAAGAATTTACTTACCTAATATAATTCGAGTACTTTACCAGGTGCATATGTTTGTTTACCAGAACATATGCTAGGCCAGAAAATATACTCATGATTCATCTCTTAATTCCCACATTCCTATGATACACAATGAAATGATACAAGAATAATGTACAATTTAGTAAGACATAGATTATTTAAAACTTCAAAAATAATTATTTGTAATTGTGCTAGATTTTATATTAAACTGTCTTTTAACATATATTATTACAATCAGATGATAATAAATTTGATACGACGAATTAAAATAATGTTAATTGAAAAGAGGATGCGTTAACTGACCGTAGAGTCTGATTACTGTTTTTCTCACTAACGAACTTTGACAATTGGATACACTTCGTCGCTCTAGTTCTTGTTTTGGGCATAGACCATTTTTGACGAAATTGAGTTATGAATGTAGAAACATTTAAAAAAAAATTACGCATCCGATAGACAAAAAAAGATCTTATTTTGTAAACAGTAAAGTACTTTTTTCAGAATCCATATCCAACATGTGAAGAAAACGTTTAGTTCTTAAGTTTGGCATATCCAAAAATTTACCGAATTAATATTTATTGAATTCTTAATTTGGGCATATCCATGTTCCCGCCAATCAGAGCGCAGGGATTTTGCTTACGTCATCTCAGTAGACGCCATATTGTCTATCATTGTCAGTGGAATTTACAACGCGAACCGTTTTTCATTCGTGTTTTTGAATAGTTTGCAAAGGATTTTGCTGATTTTCGTATGAAAATCGACATCATGGACATCGAAGTTGACTCCTGAACCAGGAGGCAACCCACTTAGAAGAAGATAGAAGATTTTTCTACAATTTATTAAACTAACCTAAAACAGCTGGCTGTTATACAGGCTGCGTTTTTTCGTCGTCAGGATGTGTATCAAATTCAAATATCAGATTACATTTAAAAAAATAATAATATTATATACCTACTTTGCGCGGTGTAGCTTCATGATATTGAAGCTACTTATATTGAAGCTACTATTTAAAAATAAGATGTAAGTTTATATACCTATGTTTAAAGTTTATGAATACGTTAATTTGAATACGTGTAAGAAGTAGTACATGCCTACATAATGTTATTGAATCTTTCATGATCGATGCATGAATACTACCAATCTCACTCAGACAATTTGTAAAAAATTCTTTAGGCGTAATAAAAACTAAAACATACTGTGTGTGTAAACTGGGACGTGCCAAAAACAAGAACTGAGAGAATGCTACTCATGAAATGCCATATCCACGTTGTCTTGGGGCATATCCATCAAAGTTAACGGACTTTTTGCAACTTTGTGGCATATCCCAATGTTAGTAATTTTAATTAATTTGTTTAAGTGTATATACATAAAAAAAGAGTGCTATCCACTATAGGGGACTTTCTTCTACATACTGTAAAATTTTGATACAAAAAGGATTAATGTTTTATTTTTAAAACAGAAAAAACCGTTTCCTGTAAAATTTGATAAATGGCGTATGCCCAAAACAAGAACTAGGGCGACGACTTGGTATCGTTAGATTTTTAATATGACTTGTAATAAACTTTCACTGATGATCATTGATGATTTGACTTGATATATTTAGGTAAGTGTCAAAATTGACGATGGCACTATATTTTATGGTCTTTCAAAATTAGTTCATAGTACGCTAAGAGGGGGGTTCTGTATCATATAGGGAGTAAAACCTATATAAAATTTGTTGGACCTTGGGCTTTTTTTTTTAAGTAAAATATTTTTTTATGCATTTAAATAAAAAAATAGATGGTTGATTTTTATAGCCTAATCGATTCAGTTTCATAACAGTAACAAAAAAGTCTTCGTAACCATTATGCTGTAACACGTGTAAGTTAGTAAAAAAAATCTAATTATTTCTATTCCATACTAATAAAACTAAAATTGTGGTTTTTCACAATTTCTGAAAGAAAGAGATCTATGTGTTGAAGGACTTTTTTGTTCCTGGCATGAAACTGAAACGATTAGGAAATTTTTTTTTTTTACATTTTAAATAAAAAGAACAAAAATAAAAAATAAAAAAATTCTTTGTTCTTCAAAAGTGATCCATTTCCGATACAGAAACCCCCTTAGCGTACTATGAACTAATTTTGAAATACCTTACCAGATATAGGTAAATAAATAGGCAGCGTGGACAGATTCTTCAGTATTCATGTTTATGCTGTAAAATATTAATGTCGTTCGTTAGTATGGGTTAATTGAATTTAGACCTGGCTAAATGTTGTAATAGGGTGGTTGACCGGCAGAGATTGCCTTAGGCCATTTGTTATTCAGGTTGTTCGGCACATGAACCGAGAATTTTTTTTTGTATGTAAGTGGGGTCATTTGCAACGTTTTGACCTATGACACCTTTTGTCAGATGTCACGTGGTATCGAGATACGACTTTTTTTCTTTATTTTTGAAAATTACCAAAATCCCAGCTATAAACCCTTGTAACTTTTTTGTTTATGATTGTATTAGCACGAAGTACAATTTATTGAATTTTACTATATATCCTTGTTCTAGAAAAAATATTATTTGATAAAGTTAATACCATGAAAAGGTTTTATGACCTCCCAAAGTCCTGAGAACGAGTAAAAATGTGACAGAATCTTAATTTCTTAATTCATTAAAGAAAAAACTAACAGCAGTTGAGTGCTTCATTTTCTTTTAAAAAGTTTGCTAGTTTACGCCCTTTCCAATGGTATACCACATGTCATACAAATCATTCACTATGTGGCCAAAATTAGGCGCAGAGACAGAACAGAACGACAAAATTAGGGATAATTTGCAAGAGTGCCCGCGCGACCGGTACATGTTCTAAATTTGAAAATGCTCTTGAAAACGCTCTCAATACGGGAAGCGACCACCGATTAGTGCCCGTGTCGTCGTTATGACATTTGGTATACCGTTGTAAAGGGCGTAAACTAGCGAACTTTTTAAAAGAAAATTAAGCACTCAATTGGTGTTAGTTTTTTTTTATGAATTAAGAAATTAAATTCTGTCACATTTGTATCTCGATACCACGTGACATCTGACAAAAGGTGTCATGGGTCAAAACGTTGCAAATGACCCCACTTACCTACAAAAAAAATTTGTCGGTTCATGTGCCGAACATCCTGTATAATGTATATTAAACAAAAACGTATATTAAATAAATACATTTTCGACATGTCCAAGCTTAGGTTAGGTTAGGTTAGGTTAGGTTAGGTTAGGTTAGGTTAGGTTAGGTTAGGTTAGGTTAGGTTAGGTTAGGTTAGGTTAGGTTAGGTTAGGTTAGGTTAGGTTTTTTTTTTTTTTTTTTTTTTTTTTTTTATAATTCCAATAAATGACACCTCGGCTATACATGCCGAGTCCTTTCACAGTCCTTACGCTACTTCCCACCATCATTCGCCCCCCTGCACACTGGTTCCAGCAGTGGTGCAGGTTCCTTCTCTTTCATTCCTTTTTTTTTTATTCAATTTGATATACAAATTTTTATTTACACATGTACAATTTGATAAACATATTTTCATGATTTTATACATTTACACATTTACAATTTGTTATACATCTTATATATAGTAGATACACACAATGAAAATAATTAAAATGTACTTTGTATAGTGCTATTCGTCTATTTACACGAGAAGTTGTTTTTCTTAGGTGCTGTGTTCATTCTATTTATGATCGTTACCTATTACTACTAATACCAAAAAATATATACTTAAACTTATCATTACATTACCGTACTAGTTACTATTACTTATGGCCAATATCTATTGATGACTATCTTGCTGGGACCTTGGATTAAGAATTTTGGACTTAAGAGTTTACACTGTCATTTTTACAGACACTGTTCCTATTACTAACAATTTGTTGAAATTACACTGCTTGATTCATTGAAATACTTACATTAAATACCTACATTTTTCAACTACTTTGCTAATAAATTAGAGATAGCACAGTCTGCCTCTTGCCAACCTGTCCCAGAGGGCTCTTTCCGGGCAGTCGCGGCTGTATGCGGAGTGGCGAACCTGATCCGCGGAGTGAGACTTGGGGCTCTTCTTGCAGTTAACGCAAGAAGGCTGTCCCCCTCTAGTCTCACTTCACAAGCCGCGTTCTTGTGAGGACCTCCGCGGTATCGGCGACGTCCTCCGAGGACACGATGAGGGCGTGGCCACCGGCACCAGGCCGCCTGGCCGCAGGCTCAGACCGGACAGCAGACACCACGTCGGCATACGAACGCGGGGCTGCAGACTCAGCCGAGGCACGCATGACCTCCAGTTCCGTGTGGACTTTCTGGAAGCCATTGTCCTGGTCGCTCCTCAGCCGGTTGATCTCTCCACACAGATCACCGACGCGCGCCGCCGTCGTCACCGCCTCCCGCGAAGTTCCCGCATCAGCCCCGCCGGTCCCGGCAGCAAGCGGCCCCCGTTGAGCTGGGCTCATCTCGAACGCGAGGAAGCTGCGGGTGCTTACAATCTCCTTCTTTATAAGCTCCACATTTTCCTCAAGCGCTTGTTTGCTGGAAGTCAAGGCGGCCATCTCCCTGGAGTGTTTCCGCTCCAGGTAGAGGGCCTCCTTGACCTTTTCCGTCCGAGCCCGCTCGCACTCGGCAACTGAGCGCGCCCTGGAGTCAGCAAGGCGAAGTATTATGCCGTACATACCTTGCATACAGTCCGTGACAGTTTCTCGGATGTCCCTTTTCAGGTTTCCGGACTGCTCCAGGGCGAACTTCGCTTGCTGCAGGAGCCGGTTGGCCTGCTGCGGAAGCTCATTGATGAGGGGGGTTTTGTTACGGGCGGAGAGGGAGCAAGACGAGGCGATTGAGCGGTCTCGAGTAGGCGTCTCGACACCTAGGTCCGAGGCGCGCCCGAGACTATCGCCCCGGTTTGACCCCTCCGCGTCAGACTCCTCTTCGGGGGGCCGCGACGAGGGTATCGGCCATGTCGGCGCAGGCCGCTCAGCCGGCGCCAGCGCGGGCGTCTCAGCTAGCGTCGGCGCAGATGGCCCCACCAGCGCCGGCGCAGACGACTCGGCAAGCCGGACGTCCGCTACCAGTACAGGCGGCGGCGAGGCCGTCGAGCCAGCAGCCGAGGAATCCACGAGCTCGGAGGCATTCCTGACCGCCCGGTGAAGCAGCGATAGCTGGGGCGAGGGTTTGGAGGGAGTCTTAAAGGCAGGTATGGGGGGGATGGGTCCGATGTCGGCCAAGGTGACAGCTTTTGTCTTTGACACCTTGTCGGCCGGTCCGACTTTCTTGCCACCCCTCACTCCAGCGGCCCCAACCGGCTCCACCCCTGCCACTGCAGGCCTCACTCGGGGCACCCGTGCCCTGCTTGCCGACACGTTGGTCCGCATCGAGCCCCCGGAACCGCCGCTACCGGAAGAAGCAGACATAATTACTACTCAATTATACCAAATTATTCAACAAAAATGTCAACAAACACAAAACATGAAATATCTATAAAATATTCGTATTAAATTAGTAAATATATACACCACCAGATGCGGCTTGACGAGCTCTTTCCAACAAGTGGTCACATGCCCGGGTTATAGAGATCCACCAAACTTCTAACGAAAGAAAGACCTTAGTGGATGAGTCCGGGTCTGTGTCAAATGTTTGAAAGAGCTCGCGTCAGGCGAGTCGCCACAAATCAGCGACTAACTGCCACGACTTTAACAGCACTACTTTCGTTCTGGTATCGATACGCAGGCGCAGAGACGACAATTACGACTAAATTTTAAAATCACTATGTCCTCGATCTAGTTTTTGAGCTATAGTCAGTTATATATTACAAAAAGTTTTCAAAAACACAAAAATCACGATAAGTCCGTCGGAGTAAGACTGATTTCCACCAAACTTTCAGGAGATGTTAACGGCAATAGCCCGCGCTGAGTCCACATATTCTTCCGACGCGAGATGCTGCAGGACTGATTTTGGCCGAACACGTGGTTTTCGGTTTTCAGTGATTTTTTCCAAATTTGTAGTCGACAAAAAATTTCCGCCGGTGCAGTGTTGTAGCGCTGGCCTGGGCGCGTCCAACGATGGATTAAAACTGGGGGGTAGTCGATCTTGTTCAGGCGGCGCACGCAGAAAACCGTTTGATCAACTTGGTAAAATGACGAAATTTTCGGTATTCTGCTCGTAACTCCGCCGCCAATACACCGATTACATTAAAAACACCACCACTATGAACCTCAGCACTATGCGCACTCGTAGATATACAACACCTATACTTTCAGATAACTTTTCACAATTTTACGATTTTTTGAACAGGAGCCCGCGCACCTCTTGAGCGATTTCTTGAGCGATTGGCTTGGAACTCCAAGGCTTGGACTTGGTTAGGTTAGGTTAGGTTAGGTTAGGTTAGGTTAGGTTAGGTTAGGTTAGGTTAGGTTAGGTTAGGTTAGGTTAGGTTAGGTTAGGTTAGGTTAGGTTAGGTTAGGTTAGGTTAGGTTAGGTTAGGTTAGGTTAGGTTAGGTTAGGTTTTTTTTTTTTTTTTTTTTTTTGTGTTCCAATGAAATTCTCCTCAGCTGTCTTTGCCGAGTTCTTGCACAAATTCCTTTTGCTACATCGCACCTTCATACACCCCCCTGCACTCTAATTCCATCAGAAGTACAGGTTCCTTCTCAGTCATCTATCCTTCTTTATTTTTCACATCAACACCTTACTTTACACGTTTACAAAATTACATAGCTATTCACATCTGTTAACAGCAAAACAGTTAATATACATAAATTACACATTAACACCCTCTACACTGCGTGCTTATTATAATTACACATCTATTCACACAGTAGAACAGTCTATACACATAATTAACATATTTACAAACGATATTTGCACTAGCTTACAATAGTTTACAAACTTTACACAATTTGGTAACCCCTAATTAACACAAACGCTCTTTTACTCTACTCTACTTGCTTCGTCTTATCCTTCATCCTAGGCATTTTTATTTCCCTTGGCCGTCCAAGCCATGACATACACGCAGTACTCTGCGAACCGTTTCGCCGATTCTTTACCGGACAGGAGGACTGCCCAGTTCTCGGTTTCAAGCTTCATTTTGAACTCAGACTCAGCGTCGGATCTGCGAGCAGCAAATCTAGAGCAGACGTTCAGCAGATGGGCCACCGTCTGGTCCGGCTCCCCGCAGAAACAACATTCCGGCGAGTCCCTCAGTTTGAACCTGTGGAGATACTGGGCAAGCCCCCCGTGCCCAGTCCACGCCTGCGACCTGTAGTAGTTAGCAGGGACGGTCAGAAGGGCTCGGTATGCTCTTCGCACGTCCGGAAAGAATAGCTTTGTTACAGCGCCTGTTGTGCTCTCACTGTATCGCCGCTGCCACTCTGTTAATGTCCGTTCCCGTATGCACTTTTTGGCGAACGATATTGGGAAGCTAGAGTATGCGGCGGCGGACTTTTTCTTAAGCGCGGCTTCTTTGGCCAGAAAATCGGCCCTTTCGTTGCCAGCTGTCCCGACATGCGCTCGTAGCCAGAACAGTTGAACACTGCCACCCCTCTTGACGATGCTGTCTAGGTTTGACCTGACAGCAAGCGCCAGGGGGTGGCAGGTTCGGGGATTGGTGATCAGGTCGAGGGAGGACCGGGAGTCGCTCAGGATCCTAACCGGCTTCGTGTCTGCGCGCTTCAGTGTCCAGTCTGTGGCTTTCAATATGGCCATCATTTCCGACTGGAATACTGTGCAGAAGTTTTCGAGACGGAAGGTCCGATGGCCGATCTCCAGGTCCCTCTCCCAGCAGGTCAACGCTGCTCCAACCTTTCCCCCAATCTTGCTGCCGTCGGTGAAAATGGAGATGACGCCGTCCCCGTCGTCCAAAGTTGATGCCCCGTCACTGTCCGGGCTCTCCAGCCTCTCATACGTGAGACCGGCTCTACACGCCGGATGGGGCAGTCGGGTGAAGGACACCTTGGCCTCGAGCTCCCTGTCGGCGGCCTCGTGCAGAAGTCTGCCGCGCTTGATCTCGTAGAGCTCCTTGCTCTCCTTCAGGCGGAGGTCAAGCGGGAGTAAGCGAGCCAGCAGAGTAGCAGACACCAGGGACACCGTTCTGTAAGCCTTGCTGATTTTGATGGCGAACATGCGCTGAACGGCTTCCAGGCGCTTCCTGACGTACTGCTTCTCCCCTGCCTCACCCCAGGCACATGCACCATACAGCAGTATGGGCTCTATGACCGAAATGTACATCGTCCTAATAACTTCCGGATTAAGCCCCCAGGAGGCTTTTGCCGCACTGCACAATCTTTTATAGATACCTACTGCCTTAGAGATAGTGGCTTGCAGATGCGGCTTGAAGGTTAGTTTATTGTCCACAATGAGACCTAAGAGTTTGATCTCTTGCACCTGCCTTATTTCAGTGTGTCCCATGGCAAGGCGAGGTTGGTCGAGGTTCAGCTTCCTAGTGACTATCATTGCCAGGGTCTTGTGTGGGGCGAATTTCAGTTTCGCGTTTAGCCCCCAGGTGTTCACCGCATTCAGGATTTCGTTTACCTTTAATTCGATCGGTCCCATTTTGTCTCCGGACACGACGAGCACCACATGGTCGGCGAAGGCTTGGAAATATACCTCCGTGTCAGTCCCTCCGTGATATTCGAGCTCCACGAGCAGGGAGTCGATGACTAGGTTCCACATTAGAGGTCCGCACGTGGACCCCTGGATACAGCCCTTGCTCGTGGTTTTCGAGACTTCACAGCCAGCATACCGCAGTTTGACTCTGCGCTCGTTAAGATAACTGAGCACAAGTTCATAAAGGTTTTTTGCGCAGCGCTTGTCGATCAGTTGGCTCAAAACAGAGGGCCACCACGCGTTGTCGAATGCACCTTCTATGTCTAGGGAGACGACCACGGCGATGCGCTTGCATGATAGCTGCCCCCTGATTTGAGCCAAGAAATCGTACAAGGCGTCGTCAGTCCCTCTCTGCGGCATGAACCCGTACTGACGATCGCTGAGGTGTCCATCAGCCATCAACCCCCACAGTATCCTCGTGGAGAACAGCTTCTCCAGTACCTTGCCCAGGATCGGGAGAAGGCCTATCGGGCGATAGGACCTAGGCTTCGAGTAGTCTGTTTTGCCAGGTTTCCTTATCACACAGATATAGGCCTCCTTCCAGATCCTGGGGAAGTAACCATGTCGGAGACACAGGTTGGCTATTGCCAGAAATGTATCTATGTCACTATTTATTGCCGCATCACATATATCCGAGGTCAGCCCATCAGGTCCTGGGGCTTTCCTCGGGTTTAGGGCTTTTAAAATTGTGACCAGCTCGTTTTGTGTGAAGAGTGGATCGCAGGCAGTGTCCAAGGATGGGTGTTTCGAGATCTTGTCTCTCAGACGTGTCTGGCTTTCGTTTTCTCCCTCTTCCTGATCGTCGGGGAAGAAGGTTTCCAACAGGGTGTGAGCCGACTGTTCCGGGCTGAGAGACTTGTCAGATTCGTCCGACAGCAGCTGGTCCTCCTGCCTCTTCGAGGTGGACCGGAGCACTCGGTAAATTCCGTCCCACATGCTCTCGCGCTCTTGTGTGGAGCAGAACTCCTTCCAGCTAGCTGTCTGCGCTTCCTGGATTGCCTGCTTGTACTCCTCCAGGGCCACAAGATACTCCTCCACCACGAACGATCTCCTTGTGTCGTGGGCGCATCTGATCCTTCTCCTTTTACGGACCATAGCCTGCCTCTTTTCCTTCAGTTGTTCTGTCCACCACGGATTTTTGCGTTTCTTGGCTGTCGTTGCGAGTGGTATGCTTGCAATACAAGCCTCCTCAATGGAGCTGGTGTACTCACATACGACCTCGTCTATCGCTGCTCTATCGTCGGCTGCCATTATCCTCTCTGTTGTCAGACCCCTGCTTTTAAGGGATGTCCCCAGAACCTTCAAGAATTTGCCCCAGTTCGCTTTCCGCGTGTTGAATCGTCTGGTAGACGAGGGTGGTCTGGGTACAATGGCCCTACTAAGGTTTATGTTGAGAGTAATGGCATGGTGGTCAGACACCGTCAGATCCGGGTCCACTCTCCAGTCCACACATCTGTCGAGTATGGAGGAGGAGCAGGCGGTCACGTCCACAATGCTCG